>JABSTQ010009223.1:0-696493 GCA_013358835.2 Ixodes persulcatus
ATTAGGATAAGACTAACTATTCACCTATTAAATTAAGACAAGGCCTTTCTCGCTTTCCACTCTTCCGAAACCACTCAGTAGCTTTCATTGAAGGGAAGAGAGTTTATTTGCCCCATACTGTGAAATAGCTGTTAAGTAATGCTTCAAAGCACTAGACACAGCAAGAAGAATGTTGTGACAAGCACCCTTTTATTCAAAACGTTTTGTTTTATTTCTGGTATGCTTTAGAGCGCTTAAACAGCGTCTCCAGGCACGAGCTCTTGGTATTCACAGCTCTAGGTTTCTATTTTTTCCCGCTCAAAATAATCCAAGTGCCGTCTTTTGAACCCGAACGTCCCTGAATGTAATGCACCTGTACTCTGATTGTATCTAAATAGTCATCAATATCATCGCAGCACAAATTTATTTTATCCAAGTTAACGCCAAATTAATCCCAACGCTATCGATTCTAATCGAAGAACCACTCAATTTAATCCGAATGAACAAACTGCTGATCATTTATCAAAAATGTTCTGGACGCCTGAGGCGCTTGTAAGTCACGAATTAATTTTAAATTTATATGCGCATTTTCATGCTTGTTTTCTCATATTCCGAAACCATGCCTCCGCGGAATGGTCGCGCCGTGCCGCGGTATTTTACTGGGGTGTTGACTGCTCCTTTAAATCGTCTGCAAAGACTTGGTGGTATGCCTGAGCCGTGCCGCAGTTCCAGATGACGCATGTCGACTAAACGATCTTTTGAGTAAACGTCGTTCGACGAGTTCACTGCTACCAGAGTTGTCGTGCCTTTTCTACGCAAAGGGAATCATCTGGTGCTTACATTTATGTTTGAACAGTTGTTACATAGTGAAGGTGACTTGGGGTCGGTAGTCACCGAGTTGTCTCTCGGTTTGGAGCTCCTTGCAAGGCCAAAGAAGGATTCGGTCGTCTCCGAGACACCCGAGGACCATACCAAGCCCCACTGGGCAGTGGTGTAGCCAGGGGAAAGGAAGTTATAGAGCTTAATCCCCCCCTTTCAAAAAAAAAAAAAAAAAAAAAAATTCAGTCGGCTTCCGTAGTGTTGTATGCCTTTCAAGTCTATAGCAGCGCCCCTGGCGAGCACAATATAATATTTTATATCGCGTTTCGTTCGCGTGATTGATTTATTTATTTATTTTTTTTGCATACCTGCATCGCCTGTGTAGATGGTTGAGCGTGTTGGTTATTAATTGACGATAAGGAAAGAGGGACATTTGGGGGGGTACTCCGGCGATTTTTTGAGCTACCTCAACTAACTATATTTTCTGATTCCCCGGCTTTTACCCTTTCCGGTATGCTATTTAGTATCGCGAAATTCATAATAGTTATTGCGAAATCGGCAAATGAAAATGATGCAAAAACCAACATTCAAATATACCCGCACTTTTCAGTGCCGTGACGTCAGTGGCGGGCAGGCTTGCCAGTCGAGCAAGCAGTCTAAAAAATAGAATATGCCAATTATTTGTTCCGTGCAGGTGCGGGGGTACTGGAGCGAGCTTCCAAAGCATTCATTTGACACCATAAAACTCCTTCCAATCAGTTGGGAACAAATTCTACAGTCAAAAAAGTGAACCCATGCCTTCCACTGACGTCACTTTTTCGTTGTTGCCAGTAGAGACATTCAGTTTGAAAAACACGGTGAGGACCAAAATTGTAAATTCAATAACTTCGTGAAAAAAAAATTATTTTAACCTAATATTTGGGATACTATTTTAGCGATGTTGTTTGGCGAGTTTAGCAAAATTTCAAGCAAATCGGGGACCATGAAGAAATCGCCGGAGTGACAAACATGCCTGAAGAGGCATTATAGTAGGGAGGGGCACATACATAAAATTTGTGTACTACAAACACAAGGTAGAACAGAGTTATTCAAGGAGTAATGCACAACGGTATTTAGGAGGAACATTGAATGTTTTGAAAAAACAACTCTGACAATACCGTTTCAACAATGTCACTTGGCAGGTTATTCCAATCCTGAATGGACCGCGGGAAAAAAGAGCATTTGAAAACATAAGTTCTGCTGTGAAATGGACAAATTTTTCTTGGATTATTTATTCTTTCTGATACATAGGCAGGCTCAAAAAATATACGTGGACCTACTAATTGCGCTATTGTTGTAAAACACTTTATGTAACATTTTGAGACGGAACAATTTCCGTCGCTGACTCAGAGGCATCCAATTTAGAGACGATTTAAGTTCAGTTATGCTAGCTCCAAGATCATAATTACCGGTAACAAATCTCGCAGCACGATTCTGTACCTTTTCGACTTGATCTATAAGGTTCTGACTGAACGGATCCCATAGCTCACTGGCGTAGTCGAGGACAGACCGCACATAAGAAAAATATAATGTCTCCTTCAAAGATATTATACTCCTTTAAGTTACTCACAAACGCTATTAAAAAAAAAAACGGAAGCAATGTAGTTGAAAGGAACGCACTCTTAGCGTTTCCATAGAACGCTGAGGTAGCGACTTTTATATTTTTGTTTATTGATTTTAAAAAAATTTCAGGCATTCTGTTAGCAAGCACAGACATACCCTTGTATTTGTACCTGACGCTACAGCACCGCCTTTATGGTCGCGTCTCTCAGACGCCACCGTCAGAATGGACCTTTTCCGAGAAGCGTTCTGCGCACGCGCGAGCGCCCGATGCCAAGCGGCGGAAGTCGGCACGAAAAATTGAGGAAATTCAGAAGGAGGCTGTGGATCAGCGACTAGAACACGTAATTGCAGCATATATATAATTGTGTTACACAAAAAAAGAAAGTGGACGGAAAGAAAAACATGACGTTTTTGTGGTCGAGTTTCGAAGTTTTATTCGACGATTGAAATGGATGTCAGGCACGTCTCAGATACTGTTGACCAAGTTCTAGCCCGAACAGAAGTTTGGGTGCCGCACCAATCGAGCAAACAGGCGCGGTAATAATAGCGCCGGCGGCAGAAAGGTGAACTAAAGTGCGCCGTTGAAGCGTGACGACAACGGGCTCCTCGTCTGGCGATTGGTTCAAACGATAGACGCGCTCTTGGTTTCGATTTCGGTGGTGAGATGTGATGAAAAAAGTTCATTTGAACGTTGGATAATCTTTTAAAGTTGTAGTTGGAAATTAATAGGTTTCATACCGTGTATAAAAGCATAATCTGAAGCGATCCCTCCGTTTGTCACTGGTTGAACGCATCCCGCACTGCTACCTCGGGCGCGTAACAAGCATCGAGCAACCATGGAAAAAGAAGACAAAGGTACGAGCGCCGGGGGCGGCGGACTTTTGGTTCTGGTTTCGTCCGTCGTCTCGTGTTCGCTTTGCGAACTGGTGTCTCACCAATCATGCCGCGTTTATGTGCAGTAGTAGGTTGCGCGAAAGGTCGGCTAAAGACGTGTGGTCGATCGGGCGACGTTAGTTTGCATAAACTGCCGACCGATGCAGCAATGCGCAGCATTTGGTTGCGCGCCGTCGTCTTGCATAGAGCTGTGGACAGCGGTGTCAGGATTTGTTCGTTGCATTTCCGACCAGAAGACTTTGAGCAGCACCTTCACGTCAGCCGGAATCGCTCTGAGGCGGCGACCGAGGAGCTGGTGGTAGGTCTGGGGCGCCTTCGTAAAGCGCCAATCCAGAGTTCTGCGTCCTTACCAGCATCTCCCGTTCAGTCGGCGTGAGGTCGCAGAACGGGAGCTCGAACTCGTTTGCGAGCGCGGCGTTGTCGCCCATTTCTTCCAGGTTTTCTTCACAGACCGCCGGCGAGATGTTTTGGTGGCGCCCTCCTATAGTTACTTTTCGTGACGTCCTTACCTTGTGAACAACAACTTCGATGGTGTTTGTAGTTAGCACGGTGGAAGCTTGAAATTATTGCGCTCTGAAACCAACACTGCCAACACCGTCAAAATTGAAGTTGTTACATCACTCTTATTTCCGTCGATGAAAAATCCTTTGCTGACGACATAGTCAGCATTCGGCCAATCGTGGAAGGCCGATCACAGCGACGCTTTCGATCGCGCACGTCGCCAATAGCGAACCACGGGAACCACACTGAGTGTGCACTAAATCCTACCGATGCCGACAGTGCTCCCTGACGTCACTTCTCTTTCCAGAGGCGAAAAAGGGAAGAAATCTGAATGTTTGTTTCGGTTTCGCAGATTTATTTGCAGGTACAGAAATAAGAGTCTCAAAGTTCTAGAAAAATTGTGTAGCATGCCAGGACCCCAATGCTTCCGAAAACCCCTTCTTTTTTAAAAAAAATTAAATTGCCTTCATGGTCCCTTTAAAGTCGCGTTGGGCACGCGCCGCAGCTCAGACAGCGAAGAAACTGGTAGCGTAGCTCCCATTCCTGACTGGTAGTGCTGGTAGGTCACTTCGATTTCTAGTTCGTGCAGCCACCGCCTGGTGCCGTCGGTATGTGGAAAAGGTCCATTACATGGTCGCGTCTTGAGGGTAAGCTCCCGCCAACTGGCCGAAAGAAACAGGCCTATAATATACACATGGACCTTGAACGCCCACACTCCCCTGCCCTCCCCTCCCCCCCCCCCCCTCCCCATTCCGTAACCCCAAGTCATGGTCGTCCCAACCACCTCAGCCCAGAGCCGTGTATAGAGAGAGTTTGGTGAATGGGAGGAGCCGGCAGAGCCAAGGCGTGCACCAGACACAGATAGGGGGCGATTCTTTTCGGCTTCTGGCCAACCAGAAGCCGAAAAGAATCCCCTAGCGATGGTAGCGATAAATAAGCGTATTAAGAGCTTAAGGGTTAAAGGTAGTAACTTTTGATGGTTGAAAATGGGGCGCAAGTGATGTTTCGATTATGATCATGCAAAAAAGATGAAAAAAAAAAACGAATATGCCGCTCGAATTCTGCATTGCTCGGACAGAGTGTGACCGCTCGGACGGCAGATTCCCGGCCTTCGGCGCCTGGCGTACGGATTATGTCGATCGTTCCGGAAGTCGCGCTCTTCCAACATGATTTTGGATGACCGTCATTGAAACATCGCGTGCACCATATTTTCAGTCACCGAGAGTTACTCCGACGCACTTATTAATTTGGTTTCTCGCGACCACCGCCAGGGTATTCTTTCCAGCTTCTAGTTGGCTACATTCGAATTTGCCCATGGAACACGCCCATCCCGCTTTCGGCCAATGGCGTCTCTTCACTTGCCTCCTATGCTTCCCAATGAATGGCCAAACTCTCTCTATATACGGCTCTGCCTCAGCCTCCTTCTCCTTCCCCACTCCCCCTCCGCCCCCCCCCCCTAAAAAAAATAAAAAAAATATATATATATATATATATATATATATATATATATATATATATATATATTTCCGGTTACGCCGCTGCCCCTTACCACTCCAGTTAGGCTTAGCTAGGCGTCCAGCGTAGTGGAGAGTCAAAGGCCCATACGGAGCTAAATATTGGTGTGTAGTCGCCGAAAAACTCAGTGGGGCAACCGCTTAACTTTTTGCATCGGGTGCTATCCAGGATGCGAATGTTATACTCCTGTTACACGGGCACCCTCAACCGCGGTCAACTAAGCTTGAACTGCTGTTACGCGGCACCACAGTTACCGCACTATACCTTCAGAGACACACTTCACTTCACGAGAAGTGAAGTGCGCGCGTGCAATGCTTTGATGGGTGCTCAAGATGCTCAAACGCACGTTCACTAGTGTGACCACCTTCCTGCTAGTGAAATGCGGGACACGCTGACCAAGGGGGGGGGGGGGGGGGGGGGGGGGGGGCAATGTCATCGCAACTGCGGCATTTAAGAAGGATACTTTAGAGGAAATGTATTACCACGCACACCATGCACGAAATGTGGCTGAAAGCATATTCTACACCTGCACACTGTATTGGGGCCGCCCCACTAATGTATTTTTTTTAATGACAAGTAATGTATTAAATATGTCTAAGTTGACAACATCCAAATTGACTGCAAAAGAGCTCAATGCATCAAAAGTAAAGAAGAAACAGTAAACCTATTTTCGGCCTATTGTTTCCACTCGATATACTTTCACCAACATGCTCTTACTCAAATTTAGAAACCTCTGTCTTTATTAAAACTTGGGTTTGGGCGAGTTGGTTTGCTGGGCGTCGATTAAAAATTTTAACCCGATTAATCGCTACCCTTTAATCGATTAATTAATCGATTAATCGGTTGCGTTGATTTTTAAAAATAATATATTAAAAAGAATGCAACAACTCGTCTTGCCTTTGAAGATTTATTTTACTCCCTGTTACACGGCGCAAAGGACATTTAGAATTGAGGATACATATAGTTCAACAATTCAAAGACTCACATATTTTTGCTCCAGCTTCGAAGACAAAGACGTTTGTCCACATTCTCCGATAGGAAGACAAGAAGTCAGGGCTTGGGAACACTGTAGCTTGGGCGATGCTTTCGTCTTTTTTCAGAGAAAGGGGCCTCGATGAGAAGGCGTTGATTCTTGTCTGCGTTTTGGCGGATGGTCCTTGCTGCAGCGGCGTACATGGGTGCTTCGCTCGCAGGTGTTACTGAAGCGAACTTAAGGGCCGCCCACACTAGTGAGAAAACGCGAAAACGACTGCGAGAAACCAAGACTTCAGTGCTGCTTATATCGCGTGCCAAGATGATTCCTTGAATTGGATTCCATGCTTCATACGAAGCACAGATGTGCCGGTTTCTCGCAGTCGTTTTCGCGTTTTCTCGCTAGTGTGGGCGGCCCTTTACGCTTCCACTGTATACGAAAGCGGCTTTTCGCAGATGATGCAGTGCACTTCCTTCGAGTTAAAAATTTCACCGCTGGAGTTTCCTTTAAACCCAAACTTTCCAGCGAGATTGCCTTTCATACTCGTGAACTCGTCCATTTTTACGGGCCGAATACTGGAACAAGTAGCAATGGCGTTGTTAGCTTCCCAGCTTGTTTTTCTGCTTGTTTGTCTTGCCTGGGCAGGATGTGTAATAGATCCTCAGCCCGTAAAGTTTCGCGGTCGCGTGGGGATCAATTACGGGCCCGGCTTGTTCGTTTGGCCTCGGTAGAATTGGAATGTATATGCTCGAACACGTGACGTTTCGCGAGCGCGAGAGTTGAACCTTGCTCATAGCACCTGGCTAGGAACGGAAAACCGCTCGGGACAGAACGACCGGATACACGCCATGCAGCGTCTTCCTCAAGGGGGGGGGGGGGGGGGGGACACGCCATAAAGCGTCTTCCTCAAGGGGGGGGGGGGGGGGGGGGCATGAGTCACTTTTAGTTCGTGCAGGTCGTCCAGGATAGAACCATGAGTGCGTCCAGTTGACTTCTTTTTGAGTACCGATTAAAAAACCGGTTAACCGGTTAAAAAATTTGATCGCGATTAAAGCCTTAATCGATTAATCGGAAAGTTAATCGATCAATTGCCCAGCCCTAGTTTATACTGAACTAGAAGGTTAAAGGCGCGAACAAAACGAGGACAATAAAGACACAAAGACGACAGGACAGGCGCTAACTCTTCACTAAAAATATTTGACATCAATCTTTTCGCATTGACACAGTTTGATTTGAAAATAATTACAAGAATTTATATTTGATAGTTTGGATAGCAATTTTCTTTTGCAGTACTTTTTCACCAGGGGGAAAGGCACAACAGCACATACGCGTCGATATCCTGCAAGAACGACGGTCGCTTCCCGCAATGCTAGGATAGTAAATAGCGCACTATCGCAAATCACGTGATTACCAGCGGTCTCCACGCTTTCCCCCGCCCCGTTGTTCGGCAGCGCCATGAGATAAATTGTGAATTTTACGACAGCGCGATATGCGGGACATCTTGGACATTTTTGGCATATCTTGCGGGACGCAGGACACCAGCCGTCAATGCGGGACAGTCCCGCGAGTCGCGGTACGGGTGGTCACCCTAACGTTCACCCATAGCTTTGACGGCCTAGCGGCCTAGCCGCAGAATGTCCGCAAGTATTGTCGTCAACTGTCGCTTAGCGTAACTGCTGCAGTTAAGTGTTCCCGTGTAACAAGGGTATTAGTGGTTATAAAATCTCAACAAGGATGATTTTTTTGGAGCCGATTACCAGCCGTTGTTCTGCAGAGGAGAGGTGCGCATTCACAGTGTGGTCTCATGTAAATGGTACGTACGTTGGGGAAACGGCGGTTGAAGACTTGAAGCCGGAGTACGACGTGCTCAATCCGTCTTCACACGGGCGCTGCAGGAGCTGGTTGGATTCGCTCGAGTGGCGTGATGTTGGGGATGTTGTCCTCCACGCTCTGTGCGCTGCGTGCTCCGGTTCGCGTATACAGCGGTGTGCTCCCGCGGGGCGATGAAGGTCGATACAAATGAAATTTTGTTGGAGTTTTTAAACATGCTCAGTGTGTGGAGAAGTTGTAACAAGCACATGTAAGCTCTTCTGTAAGGTCCTCTTTATAGTCATGGGGGAAATTGACGCCAATTACCAAACTAGCACATTTGCGTTTTTACGGCTCAGTTCCTGTTTGTGAACAAAAACGGTACATTGGATGTAATGCCGAAAGACGGGACATGTTCTATTCGACTTCCCCTCCTTATATTGATGTTTTTTTTAAGGGTGTAGCATATTGGATGAACCCCGTGACATCGGCGCAGTCATCGTTGATTTCTTTTTGTCCCTTTTTCGCTTGGTCCCTGCGCTGTTCACCCAAAATTTTGCCGAGCAGGTTCGAATTTTCTGTGGTAGCCTACCGCCATGCCCTAAATTTTTAGTTCCTCCTTGGTGCGCCGCACCACAAGCGACGATCTGTTTGACCTCCTTCGTGCAATGAAAGTCGGGACTGCTCCCGGGCCTGACGGTTTGCCTGCATAATTTTATATTCCCTTTTCGGACATCCTAGCAGACTCTCTTGTCCAGCAAGTCAACAACTTCTTGAAGACTGGAGAAGTCCCGTCTTCCTTCCGGTGCGGTCGGGTGGTCCTTTTGCCAAGGATCGGTCCCCGTCTGACCCTTCGGCATGGCGTCCTATCGCGCTCCTTAGCGTGGACTAGAAGCTCGTGGCATCTCTGTTTGTCTCGCGTCTCCGACCAGTCCTGATCCACGTAGTGAGTTCAGTACAAACCTGCTGTGTGCTTGGCAAAAATATATTTTCCTCTTTGTCCCGCACATGCAACCTTTTTGCCTACGCACACTTCACCAACCTGTCAGGAGCCTTTGTCTCGCTTGACCAGATGAAAGCCTTTGACCGCGCCGAGACTTCCCAAGCAGCACAGATTTTAGCCAAGCATCGGCCAATGACTGGAGATGGTCTTTTGGCCAATGGCCAGAGAGTGGCCCTTCATCGGCCAATGCTTGGCCGATGGCTGATGGCCAGTGGCCATTGGCCAATGACCAGAGAAAGGCCTGTCATCGACCAATGGCTGACCACTGTCTGGCCACTGGCCAAAAGACCATTGCCAGCCATTGGCCAATGATTGGCCAACCCTGTGCTGCTTGGGATTTGTTTCTTGCTTGAACTTTTGCGCGCCTTTGGTTTTCCCGAGGCGTTCATCGCCCTGCTTCGATCCTTGTACAGCGACTTGATCAGCAGCCTCCTCATCAATGGGTGGCTCCTTGCACCCTTTTCCGTCACTCGGGGAGTACGGCAGGGCTGCCCTTTGTCCCCTCTGCTGTATGTTCTGAGCGTCAACCCCCTCCTTCGACGTCTGACATCCAGCTCGGAGAATCACGGCTTACCTTTACCCGGCCAAGGCTCTGGTGTGGTCAGTGCCTACGCTGACGACATTTGCTTGTTTGTCCGAGATTCTGTGAGATTTGAAGTGGCCATGAAGCTCTTCTTAGAGTATTGTGCCCTCTCTGGTGCGCGCTTAATCCGCTCCAAGAGCCAGGCTTCCTTATAATCTGGTGTGACTACCCCAACCTTGCCAACGGACGTTCCGGTCATCACCGAGCTCCGCGTCCCCCGCGTTGTCTTCGACTGCCGGGGTGTGGCGCCCCGTGCATGAGAGACTGCGATATCTGGTCTCGAACGACAGGTCTCGGTTGCAAAAGCATTTACATTGTCCCTCCGGGACCGAGCGTACTTGGTTAAACCAGTGTTCTGCGGTCAACTTTTTTGCGCTGCTAACGTCGCCATTCCGATCCCCCGTTTCGTCAAGCGGGCGACTTCCTGTCTCTTCGGCTTTTATTGGAGCAAGGGCACCGAACATGTCACAAGGTCAGTGCTTCGCTTACCTACGTCCCTTGAAGGCAGAGGTATGCCGTGTATTGAAAGTATGCTCCCTCTGTTGGCTCTTCGCACCGTTCGGAGGTGCTATAGAACACGGAGCACCCTGCGTGTTCCTTCGCTCTTTATTTTTGGGGGCCTCCACGTCGTTCGCTTGTCCCACGCGCCTTGGGCAACCTCTACCCAAGTGCCGATTCAACGCCCTCATTCTACTAGGCGACGGTGGGCCTCCCTCTTGAGCTGATGCGCAGGTTCCCAGACCCTGCGGTGCGCGATGTACCACCTCCTCGCATTGTTGAAGTTTGTGTGCTGCAGTTAACCGCCGAGGAGAAACGCCGGACTACTGCCTTTCCGTTGGCTGACGCCGGTGCCCCGCCGTCTGCCTGGGCCCGTGGAGGATTTTGAATAGCGCCGAGGGTGGGGGATACGTACTGCCCACCAGACAACGTCTCCACCGATGTGGCATGGTCCCTGACCCCCGTTGCCCCAACTGTGGGCAGGTCAAGGCTATATCTCAGATCTACGTTGCTTGCCGACTAGCACAAACTTTCTGGCGGCTCATTTACCACAGTTTTTGAACCCTCCGGATTCAGCACATCGTCCACCATGACCCTCAAGGAGGATTTGCGGTTCTTCTCCTCGCGGTTTGCCAATTTTCCCTTTGTCAGTACCGGTGCCTGGCGGATGGCCAACAACGTCGCACCAGAGTCATGTGGCCCGTGTTGTCCCGCCACCACGGAGCCTTGCTACGCTACCTTGATGCTGAACTTTTCTGGTTGGGGTATCGGTAGTTTCTGTGGAAGGGGTCTTGTCGATACGTGACCCTTGTATATGGGAACATTTTCTTGTCTTTGGCGCCCCTAACCGAACTGTGAGAAACGGGCGCACGTGAGCGGGCCCGCTCCTCTAGGCAAATACTTTCTTCCGTAGCGTAATAGCGCTTCCGTAACCGCAGCCTCAGAGCATGTCACGTCTTTTAAGACGTCAGTTTTTTCGATTTCTTAACTCCAAGTGTCCCACTGACTCATGCTTGTAGATTGATGTACAAAAAGTAAATAAAATTTCTCTACGTATGAACCGGAAGTTCCCTGGGACGTCAAATACTGGAGCACCAACTGGTAATGTTTGCCATGAAAAGGGCCTATATCCTTCACGGGAAGGTATACACGTCCCATGTCTTTCTCGGTAGCCTGCTACCCAGCATTCTAACACAAAACAGACGTTCTTGTTAAAACGGTGTACTCCTCCTCCACCTATATTCGCAACTCTAACGCCCTATAGATGGCGGGGCGATAGTTCCAAGATGGTGCTGGTCAGCCTGTGCTAAAATTAGTTTATTTGGCTACAAATACGGAGCGGTCAGGACTGGAGCATACCACAGGTGACGGAGATGTTTACGGGCATTAAGAAATCACCCCGTTGATTTTTAAAAGTTGTGAAGCGGAACACAACAATTCGTATTTTAATGCACACATTTTTTTTTTAAATAAAACTGAATGATGCACGAACGCGACGACCAAAACCATATGGAAGCAGCAGCACCAAGGCCGACAGTCCCTGTCACCGTCTCCGCCGCCGTTCCAGCTCCTCTGGTTCTTCATTTGTCCGCGAGAGGGCGAGCGGCGGGCTGGTGTTGTGAATAGTGGTAAACATTGGTAGGCTTAAATTAGAGACACGAAGAAATTGATAATAGAATTGCCGCTTTGTATTGAACCACAACCTACAAATTTTCAACTCGTGTAAATTCTATTAAAGAACTCTGAAATTAAGTTATTCGAGTCCATTGAGAACAATATACATATACCTGTGACCACTGACCAGTATTGTACGACGAGCCAAGTCTGAGTTTGTATTCCGGTAACAACCCCACACCATCTCACGCCGGCCTTGCGAAATCCAATTCCAGTAAACCTTGTTTGAAGCATGGGTGATGCGAGCCCTTTGTGACTTTCAGCCTGCCGTTACAATTCGGAACAGTCCCCTACAATTCTATACGTTCAAACAGTTTTGTGCGACAGCAACGCCGGTCTGAAGAACACGCCATATTTGAACCAAAAAACGAGCTCTGTGATTACCAATCAGGGCCGTTTGAACCAAGAAACTTATTCAGGTGTTCTAATAATTCAACTAATAATTACCAGTCGCGACATTCATAGATTCCTATTTTATTGTTTCAAAGAACCGCGCCCATTTTTGTAAACCCCGTGTAAGCAGCCGGCTCGAGCCGACTACAATAACCGGCTGCCTAATTCCAATCCCCCCAGTTCTGTTGTAGCTTGGGTAGCGAAAACCGATCATTTCTCTCGGTTGCCGCAAGGGAGAGCGAGAGCGAAAGAGGGAGGGCGTGATGGAGAGCGACGGAACAAGAGGGAAGATGTCAGTCACGTAGCCACAGAGAAAGCCGGCTAGCGATCCTATCCAAGCCAAGCCGGCCAGCAGCAGCCGACCAACGTAGGGGTCGGTGTTTCGAGCTGCAAATTACGTTAAGCACGCGCCGACTGCGTCGTTCCACGAAGCCCTGGGGCTCGACACGCGGGGAGAAGTGCGCGGCCTGGACGCCGGTTTGATGTGGGTGCTGTTATACTCCGCTTCACCTTGCGACGGACCGCAGCGGACGGCCATCCCAGCTAATCCCCCCCGCTGTGAACGTATCACGTGATTGCACTCCCCGCGTGTCGTTGAGGTTTTCCCAAGGGTAGCGTGACACTGACACGACACTACATTGGCTGATATGGCTGGTAGCATTCGTTGCGGTCCATCTTAAGGTGAACGGAGTGTAGGACCCCTTCCCCTGTCCGGTGCTATAGGTGCCTTCCCTGCACACGTTCGCAGGGAGCGTTGCCTGCGGTGTTCCGTTGTAGACGAGTGACGAGGCCACAATGGAGAGTGCGGGGACACAGCGGATGACAAAGAATGGCCCGACAGCGGCTACCTCTTGCTGTGGGGCAGTTTTTAGTGGCAAGCGTATAGGAGCGCGAGGTGGTGAAAGACTGCCTATAGCTGCGTTGCACGTTTCCCACGTGTTGATACTGCGGGCTCATATATCACCTAAAGAAGCGCAAAAAATACAAGGACAAGGAAGTAGACAGACAAGAGCGCACTCGCAACTGATTTTATTTGGGAAAACAATCATATATATAGCTTCCAACAAACACATACTCTCTGTGTTTAACCCCCGTAACGTTGGGGGTTTTAAACATATCTTACGAGAGAGTATGTGTTTGTTCGAACTATCATATATGATTGTTTTCACAAATAAAAAATAAGTTTACGGGGGGGGGGGGGGGTTTAACAGATCTTAGCAGAGAGTATGTGTTTGTCCGACTATATATATGATTGTTTTCACAATAAAAACAGTTTACGGGGGGGGGGGGGGTGGGGGGGTGTTAAAACAGATCTAGCAAGAGAGTATTTGTTTGCCGAAGCTATATAAGATTGTTTTCACAAATAACAATCAGTTTTACGGGGGGGGGGGGGGGGGGTTTAAACAGATCTTAGACAGAGAGTATGTGTTTGTCCGAAGCTATATATATGATTGTTTTCACAAATAAAAATAAGTTGCGAGTGTGCTCTTGTCTGTCTACTTCCTCGTCCTTGTATTTTTTGCGCTTCTTTAGGTGATCATGAACCAACTGGCCCAAATTGCAACCTTAATGCGGTTCATATATGCTGCAACCAGTGGCGTAGGCAGGAACGGGGGGAGGGGGGGGGGTGTTTCGGAGGTCGAAACCCCCCCAAATGCCAAGGCTTCCCCCCCACCGCCCTACCACTCGCTACCCTCCTCACGCAGTCGGTCTTGCACGGGGCACGGAGCAAAGGAAGAGCGCGGACTATATCCAACTTACATGCTTTCGGGGGGGATGTTTGTGGGTTAGAAAACGCTCAAATAAATAAAATAGTCAATATGTCTTCACTTATGATTATTTTATGGGATGCGGATCTTGATCTCAGATATATAGAGAACGTATATTTCGAAATATTTGTGGGGTGAAAGATGGCTATTTCAAGGCAAAGTATAACAAACTATCCTCACTGAAATACATAGTTAAATCGAACTGAAGCAGAGATAATAAAACGCATACATGGCGATAATATAAAAAAAATGTCAGTGATGTAAGTAATATTCAATTATTTGTAAAAAAAACTGCACTGTAAGCAACGGGTGGCGCTTCGCTCACGCACACCTTCAGTACTGATCAGATTTTCGTGCTTTCGACCAGAGCCGTATATGTAGAGAGTTTGGCCATTCGTTGGGAAGTATAGGAGACAAATGAGGAGGCGCCATTGGCCGAAAGCGGGCTGGGCATGTTCCAGGGCATCTTCAGAAATTCGAATGTGAGCAACCAGAAGCCGGAAATAATACCCTGGCGGTGGTCGCGAGGAACAAACCTGATAACTGCATTGGAGTAACTCTCGGTGACTGACAATATGGTGCACGTGATGTTTCAATGACGGTCATCCAAAATGATGGTGGAAGAGTGCGACTAGCAAAACGATCGACATAATCCGTACGCCAAGCGCAGAGGGCCGGGAATCTGCCGTCCGAGCGGTCACACTCTGTCCGAGCAAAACAGAGTTGAGCGGCGCATTCGTTTCTTACATCTTTCTGCATGATCATGATCAAAACATCACGTGAACCCTATTTTCAACCACAAAGAGTCACTACACTTCACTCTTACGCGCTTATTAAAACCATTTACGAACATAGACCTTTGATCAGAACTGTTTCTCGCTACCACCGCTAGGGGATTCTTTTCGGCTTCTGGTTGGTCAAGAGAGCATGCCAAGCCCTCTTTCCGAGTTTGCCGCACGCCCTGGCTCTGCCCGCGGGCAGATTGATACTTTAGACCCATGTTGCGGATAAAAAAAAACAGGACGCGGGATGGCCAAAAAAACGTGCTTTTCGTGTAAGGCTCGTCAAATTATGAGGCGCTGGAGAAATTCAGCCTTCTGCGTTAAGTCCTTATTTCGAACTCTTTTTGTTCGCCTTCCGCCCATTGAAAAGCATGCGGCAAGGGCCTTAGAACGCACCTGGTATCGCTGCGCCGCAGCGTTCTTCCGCACGTCTGCTTTCCTCGCCGTCACCATGGCAACAAACGCCGAATGAATGGAAGCACGCACGGTACCGCCGCGTGAAGCCAGCAACAGCTGACGCCATTTTACGAACGCCGTCTGCTAGCCAAAGCCGAACGCGGTATGTCAGATCAACCGCCTCCGCCGGTGCTCGATCGCGTCCTTATTTCGAACTCTTTTTGTTCGCCTTCCGCCCATTGAAAAGCATGCGGGAAGGGCCTTAGAACGCACCTGGTATCGCTGCGCCGCAGCGTTCTTCCGCACGTCTGCTTTCCTCGCCGTCACCATGGCAACAAACGCCGAATGAATGGAAGCACGCACGGTACCGCCGCGTGAAGCCAGCAACAGCTGACACCATTTTACGAACGCCGTCTGCTAGCCAAAGCCGAACGCGGTATGTCAGATCATGTCAGATCAACCGCCTCCACCGGTGCTCGATCGCCGACGGCGATCGAGCACCGGCGTTTGTTGCCATGGTGACGGCGAGGAAAGCAGACGTGCGGAAGAACGCTGCGGCGCAGCGATACCAGGTGCGTTCTAAGGCCCTTCCCGCATGCTTTTCAATGGGCGGAAGGCGAACAAAAAGAGTTCGAAATAAGGACTTAACGCAGAAGGCTGAATTTCTCCAGCGCCTCATAATTTGACGAGCCTTACACGAAAAGCACGTTTTTTTGGCCATCCCGCGTCCTGTTTGTTTTATCCGCAACATGGGTCTAAAGTATCAATCTGCCAAAGTAACTGTGACTAGTTATTTCAGAAAGCAATTTACAGACTCTCTTGATCATTTCATTTATGCCATGCGCCTACATATTAAGATGCAGTTGCCTGCGTTCACGGCAAAGAATATCCAGGATGTCCACCGCTTGAACTTCAATGTCGCGGTGAACATTCAAAAGCACTAGACCGAGCAGTCGCTCATTCGAAGTCGACGCTCTCAGGTATGTTTTCAACCGTCGTAGTGAAGAGAACGAGCGCTCAGCTTCCGCCGTCCTTACGGGCAGAGTCACTAGGGTCTTGAGGAGACGATAGACGTTTGGGAATGGGGCCTCCGGACAGAAGGCGGCCGCCTGTAGTGCAGACGTGACCGGCGTTTCGTGTTTCTCCCTGTTTTATTGGACGCCTAAATTTTACCTATTCTTGGTGATGTTTCCCTCACTTCGTGAAGTTTCCCTCCATCGAGACGCCCGTTTCGATGGTCGCTCACGGATGCAATGAAGTTTGTCTTGCTTTCTGCTTTGCATGTCGAGGTGGCATCCGATGGAATTTGTTATTAGATCAATCTTTTCGTTGCACGGAACATCAGAAACTCCGAAGAGCCTTCATATTCTCACTACGCATAGGCGCAAGGGTATTCAAGTTTGTTTCCACGTTCGGCGTGTGGTTTGCGTGTTTGTGTGTGATGTCATTTCACCGAGCGACGGAACGACGAGTTCGGACTGACAACTTCTCATCACCCCGAGGATATGCCGCCGCTGCCTTTGGACCGCATTGCAAGATAAAGCGGCCTAACAAAAATAAGACTTTCTCTTTCCTTCGGCATTTTGTTCTGTAGCACGAATTTGTTAAACTTTTAATAGATAACAGATTTTGGGTTTGTGATTTTTCAGAATTACCCTCTCCCTATATCTGGACCCCTAGTGTTTGTGCGAGGACGGTTGCTTTTAACTTTTCAGCGTCGATTTTGTTTTTTTTTGCTGCTTAATTTCTTGTGACAGTATAGCTTGCAGGCAACAGCAAGGCAGCGCCAGTAGAGTGAGAGCCCAAGGTTATACCCTGCCTCGGTGTAGCTTGGGAAAGAGTGAACGATAAACCCCTTGTTTATTGCGTGCCGACGGCTTCGATATCTGCTACGTGTACGAACGCAACGCACACATATTGGAGCATGACGCAGCGAAAGCCTGATACTTCTTGGCAGTAAAAGCGCACTCCGGTGATACGTAGTCACGTTCCGATTGGCCCGCCAGGACGCAGCTTCCGCCGTACTTGCATGTTATGCGATCACGGTTTCCTGTTCCTGGCCTACTCGATATTTCTTGCTTCAGACACTTGGCTATAGCGGCGCCACCAGAGTAATAGCTCACGTTTGAACAACGCAGCTGCCACTCCCAGGCAGACCCAATGTTTCTTGCTTCAGTCGCTAGATAGCGCCAAAGCAAACAGCATTGCAGGTTGCCTATAGACCAGTGTGCGAAATCCTAGCCCCCAGCGATAAAAACGTGAAATAATAATCTCAAGCGCAGGCTCTTGTGAAGAGAGGGGCTGCGCATAAAACAAGGTTTTTGCGCTTTACAGCACTCTTGGCATTGGTGTTGTTCTTGGAGCTTTGTGACTACGCTTTCCGACGTTCTTGCACAACGATATGTGTGAAAATTTCAATAAACAAAGAAACAAAAAAAACTGAGTCTTGCAAAAAGCGCAGCATCCCCCCTTCCCTCCCCTTACAGTGTCATTCTGCCAGCATAAACAAACATGGCGGCACCCATGGAACAGAGGAGACACTGGCCTATAGCTATCCTTGTGTTTTGTCTGGCTTTCACGCGTTGCTACTGCAGTGCTACCTCAAAAAGGCGGTGGGGGGGGGGGGGGGGGCCAAAGGGGGGGAGTTGTGTGCTGTGAGGAAGCTTTTAAAGTTAGTGAGCCGCAACTACGACAACAGTAGAACGGAAAGCCACTACGCCCGTATTTCTGTAAATGAAGCCTGCTCCGTTTTCAAAAATGGCAATGCAGCTTTACCCGTTTTATCTTAACAGCGCCTCGCGAACCTTTGCGCGAGCGTCCGTACCGCCGAGCTCACCCTGCTTCGTCATTGGGAGTGTGGGGGGGAGGGGGGGGGGTTATGTTATTAAACGTACCCCCCCCCCCCGCCCCCCCTCCCCCCCCAATGTCAAATCCTGGCTACACCTCTGGCTGCAACGTTTCAAAAGAAGAGCGCATCGCGATGATTTTTAATTCATTTTTTTCGTTGTTGTGCCAAAGTTACTAAAATTACCGAGGAATTGTTCCTACAGCTGGCGTGCGGTTTGCATTCCGGCTTGAGGCCTTCTTGTTTTTTGTAAAACGCTGCGAGTACACAGCCGAGCTGGTGGCAGCTAGTCACGTCGTTTCACACCTGAGACTGTGGTATAGAAAAGAAAAAAAAAAACTTTTAGTCGAAGGAACAGACACAGAAGAGACCTTCTCAAACTCAGCTAACTGGTTTATTTCTCAAGCATTCTATATATACCCACACGGCCACTCTCAGCTACCTTCTACGCATGGATCTCCTTTATTGAAAACGTTTTTTCAATGCAAAGAACATACACATTCACAAGAACCCAAGCGGGCAAACCCGGAATACAATCATTCCCAACCACCTTCTGCACAGTGATCTCATTTGTTGAAAGCATTTCCGAATAAAGAGAATATACACATTTACATTTTCCCCTGTCTTTTTTCTTCGGCCAAGTGTCCCAGCTTTTACCACAGTATCCGGTATTCCACATCATGATCAGGTTCCACCAGCTCGCCTGCGCACTCGCTTTTTTTTTTTCACAAAAGACTACTCGGTCAAACCCACATTATGATGCCCTTATCATCAAGGACGACGGGAAAGGGTTTCGGGACCTACATCTAGGCGACCTTAGGAGCACGGCGACTGCTGCGCTTTGTACCCCTTCCCAAATGATTACACCGCTTCAAACACCTTTCTTTAACTAAATAGTAATAAAAATAACACAAAAATAGGGTGCTGTTTATAATCTGAAAAACGTTTAGCCGTGCCTTCTAGGCTGTATCGAGGCCTGGCTTATTCAGTTTTTTTTTTCTCTCTATTTATATTATCTCGATTTTCATGTATAACTTCCGTCTCTGACCAGTACGCAGTACAATTGTTGTGTTCCCAAATGTGCTTTGCGATTTCTGAGTTTCGACGAAGTTGGGCTTAAATTTATTTTATGTTTTAATAACCTGTCGTTTAAGCATCTCGCGGTTTGTCCCACGTGCTTGACCACGCATGCTATTGGTATTTCCTATACCACACTTTCCGCGCAAGAAACTGAAGGATCCCGACGAGCCTTGTGGCTGCCTCTACCTACTAAACAAATATGACTACCCTGTGTAGTCAAAATGGCGTTTTGGAGTCTTTGACTACCCAAACGGTGAGTGGCTAGCCTTTGAGCAATGTGACGACCCCCAAATGCTGTGGAATGACCACTTTTCAGCAGGTGACGAAGGGGCTGGTCACTTTCGAATCTGATATTCACGTACAGGAAGTCGTAAATAATATCAGTAACTGAGAAAACTACAAAAATAATGAAATACTGTAAAACCTTAATTGCTCGCGAGCAACTAATTTTCCCGAATTTCGCGAACTTTAGTGGCCGTCGGTATTTCTACTGTGTGTAGAGGCGAATTCCAGCCTTTAAAATTCGTGAAATTTAATGGTCGCGAACATGACGCCACTGCCCAATTCGGGAGAAATTGGGGCCGCTAAAATAAAAAGGTTTTACAGTATGTTCTTATTTATCTTTCGTGATTCTTCAAGATCTGCCAAGATCATATATGTTATGCAATTCGCGTAGATTGGTGGTATAAAACTTTTGACCGCGCGAGCAGCATCACTGGTTCTTGCCAGATGAGAGATACCCATTTAAGATAGCTAAACGCTATAACAACGAACGACCGCGCGCTTGGTTTGACGTGATTGTTTGTCGAAATAATGCAAGGAGATTCCTTTTACCGTATTTTATCGTGACTCTTCTTATTAAAAAATCACTACTTGTATATCTGATCGTATTCAACACTTAGACCGACGATCGACAGGGTAAACATGCTCAGAGGTATGTGAGTGTGTCGCCCGAACTGTTTTCCTCAATCCTGGACTTTGGTCGAATTTCTGGGCTGCACTTGCCGTCGTGATCTCCTGGCTTTACGTAGCGCTTGAACTTTCCAATTCCCTAGCGGGCTCCAGTTCAGTGGCAGTGTAGTAATAAGAAGTATTCACTGGGCGCCATATTTGTGGGTAATGTCTAGAGCGCATGCTCTGAACGAGCCCACATTAATAGACTGCCAAGACCGGCAATTTTGATGGTGCGAGGTGCACGTTGCAAAATAACTGTAGAAGCTATGCATCAGCACATGCTCAGCATAAGCGCACACAGATATGGCCGCCAGTGAATATACCCTATAGGCCTATCATCGCTAAATTACCCAAGCATCAAGGAGAATGCAGGGATTGGTGTTCCACGCGCCACACGCGCACGCCCTCGCCGTATCAAAGATTCGAAGTAAATAACCAAAATAAAGCGCTGACGAATGCGCGTGCAAGGTGCAATTTGTTTTAGGCATTTGCTTTAGAAAAGTTACTACTGCTGAGGTCAGCACGTGTGGCGCGTGGAACACCAATCCCTGCATTCTCCTTGATGCTCGGGTAATTTAGCAAAAAGTCTATTGGTTTTTGCTAGATTGTTGGGTCGTCACGTGCGCTGTTTGTTCTATTATAAGCGTCAGCTTGAGCCTGAAATCACACCGCTTTCGCCGTTCGTGTTCTTCAGTTTTGATGTTCTGCGCTATGATTCACTAAATTTAAAACCCAAAAGTCCGACACCTGTGCATCGTCTCCCGTCAGGGCACCCCATAGCCCGGATGCTCTAACGGCCCTTCCTGGATGTCTCCTGCTGCCAAAGAGCAGCCTGGATCGTCGAACCGCCAACGTCGTCGCCTCTCCATCAGAGAATCACTACATTTTGGTGCGTCGGCTACTACTACATTTTGGCGCGTCGGCTGAGCTTGTCGGCCAATCACATTAATTTAACTGTTTCTCCGTTTCAAAAGATTTTAAAACCATACATTTGTTATTGAAATATTTTTGTTGTTTTACGAGTCTTTTAATCTTATGAATTTTACTGCGGCTATTACGCAATTTCACAGCACGCAAACACAGTGCTGCGATTGTTGGTGGCGGTTCGTGGCACTGCGGTGGCTGTCGTGTTTGCTCTTGGCGGTGTTCCCACTTGCCACGCTGAGTCACCACATCCTGGGCTCGCCGGTCTACTGATGGCTGCTGGGCACGTTGCTGACGTTTCGCTGCTGCCTCTGCGAGCCGTTGTTTCCGTTCCTGATCGTCAGGACCCTGATTTTGAGGCGGGCGCCCGCTCTTTGGTGGCATTGTGAAGGCAGAGGCTAAATGGCGCGCTCCGAGGGAGAGAAGCTGGGTTTTGTATGCAAACAGACTCCGTCACATCATTGTCTCTTCGTGATGCTAAGCACGCTTCCCTTCAGCACCTCCGGGATACAAAGCCTTTTGCGCTGAAGTTTCTGAGTCACCAAGAGAGGGGAAGCGCGCTTTCCTGCCCTTTCCACCCTTCTTGTTCCGCGCGCTTTTTCTACACCACCTGTTTCTGCTCCTGCCTTTCTTGCCCTTTCCACTCCTCGCGCTTCCTCTCACCACCTGCTTCTGCTCCTCCTGTTTCTGCGTGCTGAGTCCGCAGCTCAGTCAGCAGCGAAGTCGGCTTCTACGCCGGTGACCGGAGTTTGATCCCCGGCACCGGTTGGCGTTTTTTTTTTTATTATAGATTGATTAGCGGTTGCGGTCTGTTTGAACAACACATTTCGTGATTATGCGGCTGCGGGTCCTGAGGTTGGCTGGCCCTATAAAGCTACCACTTTAATGATGGTTACACGGCTTTTGCTCCGGCAGCAGCAAGCCTCCATCAAAAGGCTGTCGTCTCGGACAAATTTCACCGAGTCGGCTACCTTTATGAGTGCTATACGTAGCAGTAGTAACCCTAAAGCCGTCCTGTATGTTAAAAATGAAACATGTTGAGGCAGCCTTATAATTTCTTTAACGCAGCAAGCAATACCTCTGTTCGGCACAATTCAAAATTTAATGTTAGCGGAAGCTTGTCATGACGTTTGCGTAAACATTGCATGTCCCTCCAGTGTCCCTGCAGGTGCACGTACAATATAACGCGGTTTCAAGAAGCGGGGACGTAGTGCCGATGACCGTAAAAATCAGCCACACAATCGACAATAGCGTTGCTTTTATATTTAGTTAGCGATCGCATTTAGTTTTTGAGTTTGTGTTATGTTTAGTTTACCTCGGTGCGAACACGCTATAATGAAAAAAGATGCCCATAGGTATTTCAACGTTTCGTTTCCAAGAAAAGCCACCACTCGCTAATAGGGCTGCTTCTTTTTTGCTTGGTAGAGATTCCCCCGAGAAACAGAGAACACGGAGTTACCAGACCCCCCTATCGTCCCAGGCTCCCTTTCACGAACGCCTAAAAGCAAACGAAGGGCACTGCAAAAGAGAAACAAGCAAAGTTAAGCGAGCAAAAGACGAGAGATGGCAATTAACTGTCTAAGAACGAAAAACACAAACAAACGCCAAGACTAAAGAACAGTAAGACGAAACAGATATTTGGCCTTGAAACCTGGAAAAGCGATCGCTTGTACGGAGAAACCAGAAAACAAAAAGAGCGACGCCTTGACTGTAGAGGATAAAAACTCACAATGGGGAGGAGAAAACACGCCCCCTCCCTCCCTCCCTCCCCCAAATGCTTTCTGGTTAATTTTGAATGCCCCTCCCTTTTAAGCGCGTCTACTACATGGTTCCCTTGTTTTGTTCTCGTTTTTGTTTGTTACAAAAGAAAAGCGAGCTGCGAGGAAGAGCGGAGTTGACATGAAGATGGAAGAGGGAGAGAGAGAGAGTTTGACGATGAACAATGAGTATGATTTCGTGCGTTGTTCTTCTTCATTTGTCCCCTCCTCTCAGTGCTCGAGCGGGGCCCTTGGAGACGCCGGCTATTAGGCGAAACCCCAGCAAACAACGCCAACACGCAATTGCCGAAGACGATGCCCGGCCGCTTTTATACGGTCGAAAGATGGATCTGTTCGTACGGGAGGTGACAGAAAACGAGAGAGCTAGGGAGGTGTCAGTCAGCTACTGAGAAAAACAAAATATCTGGGTGCAGATCTTACGACACTTTTCTGCCTCCACTGGAAGCAACCGCAGATGAGATTATTCATAATGATAGCTTTAAACCACGTCGCCGAACGATCTGTGTAGAATATGTAACCAAGACCGAGCAACTTTTTTTTAAAGCTCTGCGGTTTACCATTCGCAGTTTTTTGTGTTTTCTAATTTTAGACAACAGAAATTATTAACCCAATGCCCGCAAACAAAGCTTCTACTATTGACTGTATACATTGTATTCTTGCAGTTGCCAAAATATTGACCGAGGGTTTGTCCGATGGTACATATGTATATCACCGATTTAACTCTCGTGTTCCTTCAAAAACAGAGAAAAGATTACTTTGATTCTCAAGATTGGCGCAGAAATAATATTGGCATTAATAGATTGATGTTGGTATCTTTCTGCACTTTCCGAGACGCAGCTCACAAATTGTGTAAGGCTTATTTCAAAAACTACCAAATTTTGACTCCATATCCTAAGAGGTTTTGAGCCAACACGTTAACTTCAAGCCCATGCCCTCTCAGTGAATAAACGGCTATCTAATTTGAACGCAATAGGTAATGCTACCTTTATTTTTTTTTTAAGAAATATATTTGTACTATTGACCATGCCGAAGTGTTTTGCAGAAAACCACCAGTCGCCAACAAATGCCGATGACCAGAGGCGTACCTCAAATATCGGTGTTAGGCTTCATTCTCTTCTCTGCTTGCAGTCAATGATAAGCATATAATGTATCCTGGGGAGGCCATCAATATAAAAAAAAAATTGCAGAGACCACTATTTTTGGTTTTCCATGAATTCCGATAGCATTCGTCTCCGTGACTTTTGCACCAATTCATCTCCCCCGCTAAATTTAGTTGGGAACCTTAATTTGCCTGTGGTTACGTGACGTCAGGTTACAGACAGAAATTATTCCGCCATATGTAGCGGGAAAATTGAATTGGTGTATAGGGCGCGGGACGTAAATTTTTTCGCTAAAGTTAGAGAGGAACCTGAATTCATGCATAGTTCACGTGACATCACGTCACGTGACATCGATTTTCCCGCCAGATTTAGCGTGGAAATTGAGTTTGTGCATAGGCCGTGACGTCAATTTTCCCGCTATATTTAGCAAAGGGACTGGATTGGTGCATAGGTCACGTGACAAATTTTTCCTCTAAATTTAGCGGGGAACCTGAATTGGTGCATAGGTCCTAACGTCAACTTTTCCTATAAATTTAGCACTGAAGCTCAATTGGTGCTTAGGTCACTTGACGTCAGTTTTTCCTCTAAATTTAGCGGGGAACCTGAATTGGCGCGTAGGTCACGTGACGTCAATTTTCCGCCAAATTTAGAGGGGAATCACAACCCCCCCCCCCCCCTTTCCTGTCTACTACAGTAGAGGCCAGATACCTAGACAGAACTCTGTGATGAGTAGCTTAATAATGCTATTGTATTAAAAGCAACTAATCAAGAAGGAAAGCTCATCAAGAAATGGGGCAAGCACTATATCAGACCAACAACAGACACACAAAACAAGGTACATAATTTTTAAGGCAAACCGAAAGCTCATAAAACCAGAAGACTGCACTTTCTATAAAAGCAAAAAGACTAGAGAACGCTGCCTTTTCGATCCGTTAATGTACTAAAGTGGTCTCCTCCTTCAATGCTGATCCTTCTATATATAGCAAATTAGATAACTTACGCACACAAATTGAAGACTTTTTAAAGTCCGACAATATTTCGAAACCGACACATTGAGAAAAAATTTAGAAGTTTACACGGCAATTTCTTATATATTCTTGGAATATGATGCTATCTCGTCTATGAGGTAAACCATCGACTTGATCGCTCAATTCGTATACTACAGTGAAACCCGTTTAGAACGAACCCACGTACAGCGAAATATTGTCGATATCGAACTCACAAAAAATTTAAATAAAAATGCATGTAAAAAGTACTTTTATAACGAACAACCTATTGGCTATATAGAACATTTTTTCCCCCGGGAAGGCTTCCAAAAAGGCGCAAACAATCATCCTCTAACCAATCCCTTCCCCCCAAAAAAATGTAGGAAAGAAGAAAATTCCAAAAGCTCAAGCTGCGAACAAAAATAAGCGAAGAAAAGCGATTCCAAAGGGGCACAGAAGAAAAAAAAAATCTTTTAAGCGCAAAGTGGTTGCTTACGAAGAGAAGCAATTAAAGGAGCTGCGCAACGAGTTTAACGTTGAAAGAATTGGCATCTTCTACTTTTGACATTGTTCACCTTGTCACAAATGACAGAAAACACACCTCCTTTCATCGAAATGTTCCGATTCCGCCGCGTGATAGCGAGGCAAAAGTTTGAATATTCCCCGACCTGCAGCCGCGAGCGGCGACCATGAGAAACACGCGGCATGACGTCAATGGGGGGCCTTGCAGACAGATAGCAAATTGTGAGGAGAATACCTGCTCGATAAAAGGTAACTTTTCTATAAATCTTGTCTTTCCAACATAAATATAAATGCGTCAAAAACCTGGTATCATGGACAAAACTTTTATTATACGGAGTTTTAGTGGCGCCATCTATCCCAGGTCCACAAAACCGTCAGCTCTATCTGCTACCGTGAACAGCCGCCAGAAGCCGGAGGGGGAGGGGGACAGAGCCGGACGGGTATGGCCGGACCCGGATGAGACTTTCCTCCTTTCACCATATTGTTCGCGCTGCGCCCGCCAGCGCGTGGTCATGCGGTCGCGAGGGTATGAGTTCTCGCTGCTCACTGATGGCTCTAGAGAGAGCTTCACCGGAGCCCCGTGCCTACCCTATCGACGTCACTGCGCACGCGACCCGGAAGACGATGCACGAGTTGAGAGATGGCAAAAACCTTGATCTTTTTCCTTTTTGTTTAAATAAAAACTAGGCTATCCAGACAAAATCTGTTTTCTGTAGTTCACTTCAGAAGTGTCAGGCATCAACTTCCACAATTATTTAAGCAAAGCCCTGAAATTGTTGCACAGCTCCTTTAAGAAAAGAAGATAAGCTGAGGAAAAAATATCTTTCTAGCGCGTTGTTACAAGGCGGAAGCGAAGAGATGAGAAAGAAAGAGAAGTTCTTGCCCTTCGCGCCCTGTTTCACCTAAAGTCACTTTAGTTTGACCTAGGGTGCCTTCATGTCCCGCCAAAGCGAACTTGAAGACACTCTAGTTTGACCCTCCTCACCTTCCGCGCTCACTTGTTGCTTGACACGCCACGCCCCAAGAGGCAATAAGCCTATCGCATTTCAGATACAATAGCAACGTCACATGCCGTTGAAAGCGTCAACCACAGACAAAGCTCTCTCTCTCTCTCTCCCTCCCTTCTTTCTTCTCGTTAATTCAGTCGTCGTTCGTTGTCGTCTTTCTTGTCTCCATTGCACTTTCAGTTCACTGTGCGGACCAGCTAGTTCGCGCCCGAAATGATGACGAAGCAGCGGCAGGCGTTGCCACTTTCCGACAAGGTCGACATCATCAATCGTGTGGAGCACGGCGAAAAGAAATCGGACGTTGCCGCCCCTTACAAGATCCCCAGAAGTACGCTGAGTACAATTCTTAAAAACAAGACCGCTTTCCGAGACAAAGCCCGTGAACGGCCAAACGCGGACAGCAGGCGCATCCGCAAGCCGGCGTACGACGAGGTGGAAAAAGCGCTGTACCAATGGTTTTTGGCCATCCGTGCGCGGATCCTGCCAGTCTCCGGACCGATGTTGCAAAGCAAGGCTAGAGATTTAGCATCCCTCCTGAAAGTTGAGGGCTTCACCGCTGGATCTGGGTGGCTGCAGCGATTTAAAGATCGGTATTTAAACGTCGGGAAAGTCGAAGCTGGGGAGAAATGTGCAGTGGACACTGAAGGCGTCAAAAAGTGGATCGACGACAATAGGCCTTATGCGAAATTGCTTTGTGGTCTGACAACACTGAGAGCGTCGCCATTTTAATGTTGGCAAGCGTTGTTGGTACCGAAGCCCGGTGGAGGCATCGGTGACAGCCGGACGGGCAATGTGCGATGGCGCAGCAACTGTTTTCCGCCTTCTGACCATATTATGTGGACAAACAGTTTAAAGAACCTACCGCAACTGTCTGACAAAACTCTCGGAGCCCTGCGCACGCTGGCGACAACCTCGTCGAAGCAGCGGACCAAGTCCCACGCCTTCGCTTTGGAAGCTTGTTATCTCCAGCGAGTGCACAGGCCTCCGAAAGGACAAGGCCGTCATGCCTTTCATCTTTGAGAACACTTTTAATTCTTTTTTCGATGCGAATACGCTTGAAGTCGTACTGTTTAGCGGTATACTGCTCCACGCAAATACAAGACTCAAAATTAGTTATTTTTTTAGTTTTTACTGGCGGAGGGCTTTTGATGGAACGCTCTGTGTTCTTCTAAAAGAAACTGTGCGCTGGGCAATATTTTTCAAGCGTTGCAAAGGGCTAAAATTGGTTTCAGATAGCACTGACCTCAAGCATACTTGACGGATGTCGGGCAATTAATAAAGATTTGTTGAACCCTGACAGAATAACTGCAGTGACTTTCTCAAAACTACCCCGAGCATCTTTGCACAAAACAAAATGTTTCCCTCGGCTGCGACAAAAAGAAAAAAAAAAGAAAAAATGGTTATAAAATGCAGTTGGCACCGCCCGTGTTGCTCCATTCGACGTCCGCAACAAAAGTTTTTGCCGCCGCCGACATCGAAGTTTTAGCCACTGCGATGAACCTAACCATACCATTGTTAACCATAAAATCTTCAATTATGGTTGGTGGCGTAGATTATTAAAACTGCCATCTTTCTGCCTCGCAATTAATAACAGCCTTGGTCTCTTCCGCATGCACTGAGCTGCTTGCGCATCAAGAAAAAGGCAGGCCGACGCTACAACGCACATAAAAGAAAAAAGAAGGTCATAAACAAATTTGGTACAACTTCGTGAAAAGATAAGGGCCCAATTCAATAGTTGTAAATGGCCGCGTGATAACGTCCGCATGTTTCTTCGCGTTGTCACCGATTGTTTTTGTCAAAAGCTGCCTCTCAAGTAACAAACAAAAATGAGAAAAAAAGGTGAACCCTGTTCACATTTGCGAACACGTCACGCACGAATCAACGGCTTATCGCTGCATCCGCAGCGGAACGCAGCAATCCTTGGTATCGCATCTCTCGCACGAAGCGCGGTGGCTTGTTTACATGGGGTCTTTGCCGGTCGGGTCTCTGGTTTTGTTTTCTCGCCACTAACAAGATGGCGGACGTAGTTCTCGGCGCGCTACTTGATGGCGCTCTACATTTCGCATGTGGTCTACTGGCCGGCATGCGAAATGGAAGCCAAGTGGTATTTTCAACACAGACGAGACTGGTTTGTTTTGGAAAATGCTGCCAAGCAGAACCCTCGCGCACTGGAATGAGACGTGTCACGGCGGAAAGTTGAACAAGACTCGCATCACAGTACTGTTTACAGCCAACATGGACGACTCATCAAAACTGCGTCCGCACGTCATCGGAAAGTTCAAGTCGCCCGTGTGTCTACGGGGATCCGGCCCTTTGCCCGTGACATACACTCTCGATGGCAAGGCGTGGATGACGAGGATTTTGTTTAATAAGTGACTGGGACGACGAACTTGCACAAAGTGGCCGAAAGATTTGCGTGCTCCTGGACAATTGCTCAGCACATCACTGCGGCACCACCCTTAGAAACATCGAGGTGTGCTTCCTGCCGCCGAACGCTACGGCAGTTCTCCAACCGCTTGACCAGGGGATCATTCGAGCTTTCAAGCAAGGATACCAGAAGCGTGTGGTACAGCAGCTCATCGTCAAGCTACGCGTAGGCGGAGATCTCAAAATTGACTTGCTGGCCACGGACACCATTCGGAATTGCTTCCGTCACGCAGGACTCTGCATGGAAAGTGATGAAGCACCCATTCCAGCAGCAACAGCAGAAGACGGTGACATTGCTGAGCTCTGGTAGGAGCTCGGTTGCCTCGCTGGTGCGGTGCCGGACGGAGTCGGACAGGACGATTTCGTTATGATCGACGACGACATTGCTGTGGCTAAAACCCCCTCAGACAAAGACATCGTTGCCGACGTGGCTACAGCGGCTGCCACTGACGACGCTGAGGAAGCTGGGGATTCCGAAAGTGAAGAAACACCTCGTCCGACGCTTCATGAAGCGCTTTCGGCAGTGGACTTGTTGCGCCGCTACTACTCGGGCATCGAGGGTAGCGGACTCGAATTCGCACTCGCTGTGTCGCGAGTCGGGAACGGTATTGTCGTAGACGCTGGGAAGGCCAAATCCCAAGCGAAGATTACTGCGTACTTTGCCTAGGTTTTTTTTTTGTTTTCTTTCAATAAATTGATTTGTTGAGTGGTAAGTGGCACGAGTTTACTTGTTTACTTTTGGCGATATGACCCGTGTATAACGAACGCATCGTAAAATTTCGTTGTAAATGGGTTTTGCTATATCGAACCACTTGCTATATCGAACTGATCGTAGCGTTTCCTGCTATTCGTTATAAACGGGTTTGACTTACACTATTGCCAATAACACTCCACCACAGCTCCTTTATTTGTGGGAGCCACTGGTTTCCCTCCCTCGGAGAAGACGTGCACCCCGGACGTTTTGGCCGGAGTCGTCTGACTTCGAGCCTTCTTGTTCCGTATCGTGTCTGGGAGGGTACGCCACCATGCTGGCATACTCTCTGGCACTCCGCCGAGCGTGGTGGCGATCGCGCGGGACAGTCGGGCGTTCCCTCCTGTGATTGGATGGCCGCCTGGCAAGGAGTCCTGCAGCGGACTTCGGGCGACGGGTCAAGTCACGGTGCAAGCTCGTCGGACCAGCGATGACTCAGCGCTAGCGTTTCCCCTGGCTCTGACAGTCGGCGTTTCCTCCTCCAAGTGAACGACCGTCTGCGGAAAGCCCTGGTTTGATCTCCTGCGACAACGGGAGGCGGGTAGCAGCGCGAGCTCGGCCCGTCGGCGATGCCTCCGCTCGCGATTTCTTTGGCTCTCAGGTCGGCGACAGCTGCGGGCACCTTGTGTCCACTGCTCGCTTGACCGCAGTGTCTTCTTGGTAACCCTGCTACAAAAAAAAAAAGAAAAACCTGTTGCGTACCGGGATCGTTGTTGTTAGCATGGCGTTGGCGAACCCGGCGAGGCGACCGTGCTTGCTGGTAGCCATCGGCCGCGCAGGGGGACGGGCATCGGATTCCCTTTTGAACACCGGTTCCCATAAAGACATAAAGCTATGTAATAGTCTCAAATTCCAGAAACTACAGATCAAGCCAGTTCTGTTTTTGCGTCAGTACATAGTCGCTGCACCTGTTAACGTAATAGCTATCAAAAATAGTCCTCTTGAAGCACACTGATTTTCAATAGCTGACCGTACTACAGAGGGTCGCTGAATGTCGAAATGTTAATCATGCACCCTGTCATAACTTATGTGGTGGACAAGATAAGTTACTGAAATTAAAATTTGGAATATTTTCCTTTTGGCATAATCCAACAACCTACTAACAGCGGGAAGAAAAATACTTTCCTTCTCTAATATATACGTAAAATGCATTGTATGGACCAGTGGTTCTCAAATGGGGGTCCACGAGACCCTCAACAAAATGTTTTTTTTATTTGGCACTTTTTTGTAGTTCAGTCCGGCCGTGACTAATTTGCACCTGCGTGCCGGCACTACGACAGCAATAAAGGCACCTGTTTCATGCTCCAGACGTGCTTAACTTAACTTACGTACCCCCCCCCCCCCCCGCCCCTTGAAGGGGGTCCCCATCACTGCCAGCGGTCCGCAAGGAGTCCCCGACACATCCATGGCTGAGAACCACTGGTATGGACAATTTAAATTGTTTGCAAGGATTACCTTGCCAATGTAGGTTGTTAAATTATGTGTGCCGTGCTTTTATCAGGCTTGGTGTGTATTGGACTGCATGGCTTTTGTGCTCTTAGAGCCGTGTAGTCTCGGAATCATGGACTAGCCCGTTCAGAAGGCGCATCCGCAAGCCGGCGTACGACGAGGTGGAAAAAGCGCTGTACCAATGGTTTTTGGACATCCGTGCGCGGATCCTGCCAGTCTCCGCACCGATGTTGCAAAGCAAGGCTAGAGATTTTGCATCCCTCCTGAAAGTTGAGGGCTTCATTGCTGGATCTGGGTGGCTGCAGTGATTTAAAGATCGGAATTTAATCGTCGGGAAAGTCGTAGCTGGGGAGAAGTGTGCAGTGGACACTGAAGGCGTCAAAAAGTGGATCGACGACAATTGGCCGGTCATTAGGACAAAATACAAGCCAAGTGGTATTTTCAACACAGACGAGACTGGTTCGTTTTGGAAAATTCTGCCAAGCAGGACCCTTGCGCACCGGAATGAGACGTGTCACGACGGAAAGAAGAACAAGACTCGCATCACAGTACTGTTGACAGCCAACATGGACGGCTCATCAAAACTGCGTCCGCTCGTCATCGGAAAGTTCAAGTTGCTCGCCGTGTCTACGAGGATGCGGCCTTTTGCCCGTGACATACACTTTCAATGGCAAGGCGTGGATGACGAGGATTTTGTTTGATAAGTGACTGGGACGACGAACTTGCACAAAGTGGCCGAAAGATTTGCTTGCTCCTGGACAATTGCTCAGCACATCACTGCGGCGCCACCCTTAGAAACATCGAGGTGTGCTTCCTGCCGCCGAACGCTACGGCAGTTCTCCAACCGCTTGACCAGGGGATCATCCGAGCTTTCAAGCAAGGATACCAGAAGCGTGTGGTGGAGCAGCTCATCGTCAAGCTACGCGTAAGCGGAGATCTCAAAATCGAGTTGTTGGCCACGGACACTATTCGGAATGGTTTCCCTCACGCTGGACTCTTCATGGAAAGTGATAAAGCACCCATTCCAGCAGCAACAGCAGAAGACGGTGACATTGCTGAGCTCTAGGAGAAGCTCGGTTGCCTCGCTGCTCCTAAGACACAGCAATAGTAACATATAAAGTGACAAAAAAAAAACAACAAATGTAGCGTTTAAAGGATATACATGTTCTTACTTTTTGATCTTTGCCAAAACAGTGCTCGGTTAGAGGCGTGAAATGGTCCTTTGTAGTTCAAATCTTTACAACTTCAACTCCTTGACACCTGCGTTTTAATACATAAAAACTGATGGAAATGTGGGGGCTGTTGTTGCGGTGTCTATTATTCAGTATGAATTCGCCCATAACATTTATTCAATCACACGGAAAGTGTTTCGTTCTTTTCACCTATGTTCAGTGCGTAGGAGAAAAGAAATCTATCACGTATGACTTTCTTAAGTAATGGGTTAACTGCTACCTGTGTGTACTCCCGGTAGTTTGTTTTCAACACCATTTGAAGTATAGCTAGGTGTCGTAGTTTCGCTATGGTGCCTGGAGTGCGTCTCCGACTGGTGTGTTTAGCATCCTATCTCGCCCATGGACGAAAAATGGTCCCGAAGGGACAACAAATGACGTCACAGAAGCCTGACTGTCATGCTGCTGCATGTCGCGATCCTGGCGGTTGGTCGTAGAAATGCTGGCGAAAAGCACGAGCGAACGCGAGTGTCGCTGTCGTCACGGCGTCCCAGGCGTCCCCACTTCCGGCTGCAGTAGCTTCCGTGGACTGCGCAATTAAGAGCGACCTGCAGCAGAACAGGCGTCTGCTACGTCCACCACAGCTGCTGAGACAGCCGCCAGGGTCGCGACCGGCGACAGCATGACACTGTCTATGACGTCATCAGGAGGACATCGAGGGACCACTTTTTTGGACACGGTTAGCACACCAGTCGGAGACGCGTTCAAGACACCATAGTTTGGCGTGACCTCAGGCACATGGTGCTCAGGAGAATAGGCAGTTTCGTGTCTACTCCCGATCGCATTTGGTCATTGTCGCCATGAGCAGGTAGTAGAAAAACAATGCAGAGAGATGCATGGTTGGTATTGAAGTTACGTCAGCCGCCATTGCGGCGGCTTTGCTGCTAAGCGCGTACTTTTTAGAGCATGCATTTCGCCCTACCAAACTTTTTTTCTCGTCCGCTAAAAATCAGGTAGGAATGACCGTCTATATACTATAATATATATTGTCGTTGTTCAGGTCAGCCGCCTCAGTGAAATAGGAAAATGCACGATCGACGGTATAAGTCAATTTATATTAAACAGCTATATATGTAAATCAAAAAGATGACTACTGCCTAGATATTTACACATTTACTATCGGGGAAAAAGGAAATACGAACAGAGGGGCGCGTGTCTCGTAGTGCACTGGGGGTCCCATGTAGCCGGAGATTTCATCCTGGAACACCTTGGGATGTCGTTGAAGGACTGCTTCCAACTCTGGCGGCGTGGTTTGTTGCTGAACCAGGTTGATCCCCTGTACTCTGATGTGGAGTGCGTCGAACCAATCTCTGCCCAAAAGGTTGCAACCGGACCCTTTCATCACTAGCAGCGGCAGGATATAATGTTTTGACTTGAAACGTACATGCACCTGAAGCGAACCAAGAAGTTTCAGGCCCTCACCACTCCAAGTGAAAAGTTCCAAGTCATTCTTCGTGATTTTCGGAGGATTCTTAGGCCACGTGGAGCGAAATGTCTCTTCGCTAATCAGTGAACAAGCGGCGCCAGAATCAACCTCGAACTGAAGAGGCTTGCCCTCAATCTGAAGAGAAACGTGAAATTTGGGAACGTGCCTTCTGGTGGACAGCTTGTTGAGTTCATAAAATGAACTTCTGGAAGAACACGTCGGCTGGCTCCCGACTTCCATCACTGGTTCAACGTTGTGATTCGTTTTCTTGTGTCCTGCTCTTCCTTGGTGCTTTTTCGTCAGACACGCCTTTTCGATATGTCCAGTCTTCTTACAGTACCGACACTCAGTCTTCTGGAATCGGCAGTCTTGTGGCTCGTGCTGACCCGTGCATCGGTAGCACCGACGTTCTTTGTGTGAAGCAGAATCCTTGTCGGCTTTCACAGTCTTGTTTATTTGGAGCTCCTCCTGGTTCTTGATGGCTTTCTGTTGTTTGTAGGCGCTCTCTGCTATGACGGCAATGTCCAATGCGCTAGAGAACGTTAGGTCTTTCTCAGCAAACAGGCGTTGTTGCAGGAGTTCGTCGCGGATGCCGCAGACGAACCGGTCGCGCAGCATCACTTCTAGCGGCAGTTTGGTGTCCACTTGTGGCATCGCTTGTTGCTGAGTGCTAGCTGCAGCACCGGATGTTTGAGACGACGTCGAAGCGATTTGCGTAGTTGCGGAGGGCAAGATGCCGAAATTACAGTCGCCTGCTAGCTGCTTGAGAGCCGCAACGTAGCTACTTATTGATTCTTCCGGCGATTGGTCTCGCCGTTGAAATTTGAACCGGCTATAGAGCTCTGAAGGTCGAGGGTCGACGTGCGCACCAAGGATGGTCACCAGCTCGTCGAACTCAACCTCGCCGGGTCCTCTGGGTGCCACTAATGCTCGTACCACTTCGTAAGTCTCTGGGCCACAGAGCGTTAAAAGGAGCGCTCGCTTCTTATCCATGGGGTTGATGCCATTGGCAACGAAGTAAAATCCTAGACATTCGAACCACGATGTCCATGACGTGCCTGAGAAGGCTTCCAGCTTCCCTTGCATGGTCATGGCTTGTGGTCGGTGGTTTGAGGCTTCGTTGGTCCTTGGTTCCTCGTCGCCAGTGTTGTATTCGCGTAGACTAAGTGGCTACCGCCCGAATACTTAGGTTTATTGATCAGGAGCGGATCAGCGTTCGGGCACGACTGGCTTGCGCCATCGGGGCTCGTGTCTCTGGGTCGCGCTCTACGGACACGCGCTCTGGCCGCTGATCGCTTTTGATATTTGGTGGTCGCGTGGCTCCGCTGGCCATCACACTTGGAAAGTGCCGAGTGAGGGGCGTATACACATCGCAGTAGGCCACACACCGTCGCCCCTAGGCTCAGTTCCAGGCGGCGCCGCCTGTACCGCGAGACACGCGCTCCTCTGTTCGTATTTCAATTTTCCCCGATAATGAAATGTTTGTTTTTTATTTTACGTTTCTCGTCAGGCTGATGACATCAATCGCTGGGCCTGGTGATCTGCGTCACAAGTTTTTGTTGAGACTCGGTGATATTTTCTTGACGGAGCCATTCGTTTAGTACCAGGGGTTGATGCCGAAGTATCCTCGAGCCCCGTTGGAGGTGGTCCGGGTTACGACCAGATCTCATCCGCTGGGTACCAGGGGTTCTCGCCTTGGTACCCTAGATTCCTGCAAACGGCTGCGGGTTCGAGTCATGGTCAAATGGCTTGCATCTGCGGGTCACGCCGAGGTATGCAGCGTCTTCGGGGCACCGTCGAATCCGTCGAATCCGTCCACTGCTCGAGCCCGATCCCCCCGAGGTTAAAAATGCATGCATTCTAGTTTTGCTATTATGGACAATATTTTGGGGGGAACGGAGGTGTTTATTATAAGGAGACATCACTGTACACCACTCATAAAAAATATCACAATATTCAATAATCTTGGCAACCCCTGCTATTGGTTTCAGTTTTAAACATGAACCCTTAACTGCGTGCTCCGAACCACATATTTATCAGAGACTGGCCAACTCTCAAGAAATAGAAAACGCACAGAACCGCCACGTTTCACTTGTGGATGAGGCTTCTACTTTTTTGTGGCTTGTGGGCGATTTCATCTAAAATCGCGCAGGGAAAGAAAGGACACGTCTCAAAAACTTTTGAACAAAAAAAAAAAAATATATATATATAATATATAAGATGGAAAATTTCTTCAAGAGGACGAAACTGGAAACCGTTATTGCGTCAGATGTTAAGTTTTCGGGGTTTTGACTTTTAAAGAACCCAAAGACGGATTCTGAGATTTGGGCGATCGTCACAGGTCGCGTATTTGGGAGCTTCTCCAGGCTCAGGGGCGGATCCAGAACTCTGTGTTGGGGGGGGGGGGGGGGGGGCGATAATTTGTAAGGATACTAGTCTCCCATTCTTTCTTGTAAACCGGGGAGTGCACCCACGGCAAATTGCCCTCCGAGAAGGGGGGAGGGGAGGGGTCCACTTTGTTGGGGGAGGAAGGGGGGGGGCGGCCGCCCCCCCCCCCCTTGGATCCGCCCCTGTCTAGGCTCATATACCTTCCGCTCAACAAACTAACTTTTACTTGACTTTTAAAACTACATGACAAATACAAAGTGCTCCTAATTGTTTTTTTTAGCCCAAACCTTATTTTTTACGATAATTTACCAGGTTTGGATGAATACATCTTTTGTAACATTCAATCTTATTACACAAATTATATATAAAATGTAAGCTTAAACAGATACCTATTCAGCAAGAACAATATCGTCATAACAAAGCAAAGTAATTTTGGCAAAAAAAAAACTCCTATAAATACAGAAAGAATATCTAAAAGTAGAAATTTCAACGTCAATTTCCTAAAAAATCAGTTAAATATATATATATTTTTATGAAGAGTTTTTGCTAGGGCCTAAAACAGGGGTCTTCAAACGTTTCTTTCTATGGGGCTGGATCGGGGACCTGTTGCAATCTCGATGGCCGGAAATAAGATAAGACAATATAAACAAAGAAATAATAAATAAATAAAAATAAAAAATAAACAAAAAAAAAGAATTGAAATACAGAAATTTGAACTGGAGCAAACATTCAAAAATAAATGTAGGGTAGACAACTACATATTTTTACGTACTTTAATTTGCTAGATATCGTCCACGACCAGATTAGAACATATGTCGGCCCCTTGCGGTTATCGCGCGCATCGTCGTCGTCAAAGGTCAAAGGTCAAATTGGTCGTTAGTTGTTTATACAGCAGGAGGTTAGTCTTTCAGAACATGGCGACATTGTTACCCACTGTAAATGAGAAATTTAACCAGTGCAGTACGACTGCTAGCCTGGGGTCTTTAAAGTGCATCACGCAGTATAGTGGTACACGACCGCACGCCGGTACGATGCTCGTCCAGATCGAAACGGGCAGGGGTGGGGATTGAACCCAGGATCCTGGGTTCTGCAGTGCGAGCCGTCGTCGTCCTCAGTAGGTTCTGGAACGCGCCTCAGCCGCGCCGCTACAACATCTTTTTTTTATTTTTTAGTGCAGTATTTTGTTACTTATGATATTCCAAAAGAATGCCCCCCCCCCCCCCCCCCCCCCTCCCCCGAGAACTCACCAGACATGAATCAAAGCGCATAGGAATGTCGGAATATTCACAGAGGGCAGAATACGAATGAAAATCGTAGATCAAATCAGATCACTATGCACGATTATACATGAGAACGCAAAGGAATCTTTTCACAGTTACGCTTGACATGGCGTAGGGAACTACAAATAGTAATTCTTGTAATTACAAAAAGTAATAGACCGAGAGAACCGGCAGTTTTTTAACAGTTTCTATACTCCGTTCACGCTTAAGCTGAGACTACAAGCTCCGTCTTCAACTCACACTCGCTGGCTTCCGCGGTGCTTCGGTCGCACCTGCCTGCGTGTTTACACTTGTGTTAGCAAGGGCAGAAAGCTCGCGCTGAAGGCAGAGGTTCTGGCCTCAGCTTAGAGGGGCACTGCAAAGGGACGAAGAAAACCAAATGATGCATCGAAGGACGTGTCTATCAGAGTCAAACACGAGCGCTCAATGACGACATTGGTCTAAAGCGTCGGATAATGACGGCATAGAATTCTAGAGGTAGTACTGGCTGCATAGGTGCACGTGACCTCTTCTGATCTGTTCAAGCGCGTGATTCTTTGCTTAGAGCACCCGTAAATTGGTGGGGCTTTGCCATCCTCTTAACTGGATGTTAATTCCAACAATTTGGAAGATCACGCATGGTTGTTGAACGGTCTTGTCGTTTCGGTTTTCTATTGGTTTATACCAAGAACGTCATGACCAATGAAAAATGTGCTAAAAATTTAGAACTTCTTTCACATATTATGTCAAAAATACTTACAAACATATCAGATTTCTTCTTTATTTAATTTTTAATATGTTGCTAGTGTCTCACACATTAACACTAGTTAGAGCCAACGTTACTAGATTACCTCAGTTGTGGAACTCCCGCGGAGGGGGGTACCCCCCCTCACTCACCTCAATCCGCCTAGAGTCATTCGAAGCGCCATCTATATTTTATTTTCAGAACTGTACATTCTAAAGAGCACAGCTGAAGCGCCAAATGGCGATCACAACGCCGCCATTTCTCCCGCAGCGGTCACTCTAGGAACTGCGCATGACATCTATTTTTGGCTTCAATCGGGTTACAGGGGTGCCACCCCCGTATCCCCAGCGGACGCGCCCCACAATACCCCCACAGTTAAAATGCGCCTAAGTCGGGACGCGCTACCTGAAATCCCCGCTAAGGCGTGGTTGTATAAAAACAATATTAATTGTGCTACAAAACCTTGAAAACTAAAAATTTTAGAAAACATCACCCGCCCCCATTTTGTACCAATCTCTAATAAAAGTTACTACAAAAAGAGTTTTTTTTTTTTGTTGGTTTTTACGTTTCTAGTGACGTTGAAACGAACGTATCCCGATTCAGTTACCAAAGCAGCCGTCCGGCGGCGCGTCGAGCGAATCTGGGCGAGTCGTGGTGAGTGAGGGGTGGGTACTGTTCGTGCATGCAGCGTCTATGAACAGTTCCGTAACTGAGTTAATCTAATAACGTTGGTTAGAGCGAACGAGATGCAAATTGAGAAAACGGCCAGAAACGTTTTGCAGGGCCCCTTTATGGGTGAACGGAGTGTAGGCATGTGCGAATAGTGGATTTTGAGTTCGAAGCGAATTCGAAGCGAAATGTGGTTTTGGCCGAATATTTTCGAACCGAATATCGAATAGTTTCTTCAAACTTTTCACTACTGCACCATGTCTTAACGGAAAGCCATATATGAACTCGCAAAAGGTTGGTCCCAAGCTTCCATGTGTCCATATGTCAGTTAATTTTAATCTAGCTCTATTTACGGGCAGTGACCTCAGAAAGCCTATTGCCTACATGGGTATGGCAGCTAAACGATGCATTTGACATAAAATTAAAAATATAAGCATGTCCAGCTATACATTAGTGAGGGTATTTATAAATATTTTACTATATGCAAATATTGTTGTTTTTTAATCAAGAATATGAGAAATAAAAAAAAAATACAATCATGAATGATGTACGTAGGTTGTCAGGACATCTCTGCTTAACATATACTTTTGCATAATAGCCAGTTTAAGTTTGAAAATTTGACTGTAGCGTAGATATTAATATTCACAAAATTTCCGTTTAGTTTTATACACATCCACGCGCGTGCGTGCACCATCTGCTTGGAAAGCGGGCTTTTCCTCTGAGGAACGTGACTGCAATTTTTTGTACTTTTCGAATGTGTTGATCGCGGTGAGTTAGCCCCGTTGAGCGCGCTTCTATCCTAAGAACGGTGGACTGCAAGGGAAGCCACACACGCGGAAACGAGCTCCACTGGTGTTGCTTCTACGCGGTCCAGTCGGTGCTCGGTAAGAAGCGTGCTCAACTGAACTAACCTGCAAGCGGTCAACACTTTCGAAAGATACTAATATCAGAGTTAATTTCGAAACGAATATCGAATGCCGTACTATTTGAAACTACGATTCAAAAATTCGAATATTCGTACAACACTACAGTTTTCGCTCATTCTTTCTATTCTATCTTCATTTGCTTTTTAGGTGGCTGTCGCGGCGCCGATTTTTTTTACAAACGCTCAGCTTTTTGCTTTGGTAGCAGTGGGCCGCGCGCCGGGCGTCTCTGAAAAGAACGGGGCCATCCTCGGGTCGTCCGGTACACTTCTGTGGGCCGGAGTTTGGAGACCGCTGGTCTTAAACATCCAGTAAAATCAGGTATAATATATGATTTTGTTATATCGGTCCGTACTTGTAAATACACGAAATGTTTCTAGTTCTATTTAAAGATGCGAAGCTTGGTCGTCGTTATTTAAATGAATATTAATTTATTAACATTTGGCTCCTTGTCAGAGTATTCGCTGGCTTTAATTTAATACACGATTATATAAAATAAGGCTGATGCCTAGACAGGATGTTATTTTTTATATATAAATTGTTTTCCTTCACATGTTCGATTTATTAACTTAAAAAATTCGAAATAACAATAAATTGATTTATTAAATTTTGTCAAGAGAATTTCCTCCCTCCAAAAGATTTATGCCGAATGATTTAGTAATTGGGTGAAACATAATATTTTCGATGAGCTGACGGCCCTAGCAGGAAACTTGAACGTTTCTGAAATCTCGCTTCTCCATGCACACTAAGCCTTGTAAGAAGGTAGGCTTGTTTTAAACCTACTTACATTCGTTTTTTTCTTCTTTTTTCCAGAAAGAGAAAGCTTGCAAGACAGGGGGGAAGTGCATACAAAAGCATAGAATGTATAGTAACGCAAGTGGCATAACTTTCAATATGAACGAAATGCGCCGTCAAAGCGAGTTACAACATTATTTTCGATGCTTAGTTGCTTAACATAACATTGAGGAACCCGTTCTTGTTTTGAGCTTTCGTCGATGAGTGGCATGATCGAATGTTCTTCCCAAAACTTATGGCATTCCGTGTAATTTTCTTGGCGTCGAAGTGTTGAACCATACGTGATGTGACCGCATGCGGGGAGTGACAGGTGCTTGTCGCGGCGTGTGGAGACCACTAAAGCATCAAGCCTCCTTGCACAACCGCAGATTGACAGAACTTAAAACAACTGAAAGTGCTGGTGACTTCGTTCAGATATTCGCCCCTGAACCCTAGAATTATTCTTCTGAAAAGGGGTGCAGAACACCTAACCCACTGCTGTGACGAAAAAAAAAAAAAGAAAAGAAAGAGCAGAAGGCTTGTAAGGCCAGTTCACACTAGGGTGCCTCAATGTCCTTCCGTTTAGGGTGATGCCACCCTTTGTAGTACCCGATGCCGACAGCACGCACTCACGGGTGAAATACAAAGAAATCGACGAAAACAACGTGTCGCCATAGCGCAGTCAGTGTCACAAACGCGTGCGGGGACACGCTTTTGCACGCGCTTTTGAACAAAAAACAAAAATAAAAGTGTGGGACAAAATGGCCAGATGTCTCCACCCTAAGCAAAGCGCAGATGAAGGCACCCTAGCTCACACATCTGCGACTCTTTAGACCCGAGTGCATTAAAACTAGTAATCGGTCGAAACTTTTGCCGAAACAGGTTTCGGACCCGAAACAGGGGTTTTGGAAAGTTACGGAAGAACGGCCGAACCTCGGTGTGCTTCGGATTGGTTCGGATAATTTCGGGGCGTTTCCAGAGTAGCCAGACCACATTATTGAGCGTTGAAACTTTTTTAACTAAACAATTTTATAAACCATATTAAATAATCAAAATATTTAATATAAATACTTACTTTAACAAAATAGTCTTGTTCGGGTAAAATTTGAGATACGAATAAATAAAATAACGGACTACACGACACAAACTTTTGACATTTTGTGTTGGTCTAAATGGTTTCGATTCCACAACTTCTATAGTCACGTCTTCACGTGACCAAAACAAAGCAGGCAGGTAGGTGAAATTGATTACAACGAATCGCAACGCTCGTTTTCATCGCATTAATAGCTCGACGACGTGTGGGGTGTTCGTTCCAAGCGCTGGGATCTTTGCGGTGTACGCTGGTACAACACAGTTGGCATGTGGAACGGTCTGTGTCGGAAGATCTCCGACATATGTGTTATTGCAATCGAGAATATGCGCACATGCTGCCCGAAACCTTGTGTACTCTATGCATGTATCATGTTTGTAAGAAATAAATATTGTAGATATAGGTACAGTTTGTTTCAACGAACTTGATAAGCATACCATCAACACGGGTACTTACGCACGTTTCCAAGGGGACGCACCAAGCGACTCTTTTTCACAGCAGCACGGGCTGCTAACAAATGGCGGCAAGACTTTCGCGAGGCTAAAGCTATTTTCACAGTACAGATTAACGTGCTTTGCTTCATTCCCCGTCACTATCTGCCTGCAGTGGCAATGCAAGTTATTCCTAGTTCTTCAAAAAGATACTAATTCATTGCTTACCCGAAGACGTTTATTGATCGTGCATCACAGTTAGGCGCCGTTCATACAGAATTATCCACTGAAGACGACTGGCAGGGTGCTCAGAGAACTAGAACCTTCTGGACTCATACTCTTATCGTACTCATGGCGACCAACATTGGCAGCGTGTTTTCAGAGTGGAAATGAAATCACTGTTCAGTCAACCTTGATTCGTAACCGAAATGTTTGGGAGGCCTGCACACTGCACCCAGGGCTCTGACACTGGACACGCGCAAGCTCCCAAAGAGCTTTGCCATCGAGCTTTGCTTTCTCAGCTCCTACCGTCAGTTTTGCTGTCACTTCGAGCACGGATCAAGAACGCGCTCGATGGATCGACGCGCCCGCAAGCCTCAACACTGGACCGTAGAATCTACGAAAATACCCCCCCCCCCCTTCCCCCCCCTTACCGCTGGCAACAAGGTAAAAGCTGATCGAATTTTGGTCGGTATCAAAGTTTAGAGTCTTCAAACGCTCACAATTTCGCACAACGTCCCCAAAACCAAAAGGAACAACGCCGTGTTGGCTATATATAGACGAAGCTGCCGAACCTTAGAAACAGCCGAAATTTCGTCCAAGAAGTTTCGTAATCTTGCGAAGCAGTTGGAAAGAGAACCTTCGGAGGTTCTCCCGATCACTACTTAAAACCTCTTAAAATCTCTTACAATCAGTAAGCACACTGGGACGCTGGCGCCATCTATGCGGTGACCCTGGAACTGCTTTTCACTAGAGTGAAGGCTTGGCGGTATTTGCGAGGTAAAATGGACGCACTACCTATAAGAAGTGTTCGGTTATAACGTTGCCAAAAGTTTTTCGCGCCAAGAATGAAAGGATGATAAGAAATAGAAAATACATGGGACCGCCAAGTGTTCATCTGCTACCCGATAGATGGTGCCAGCGTGTACTATTGTCGTAAGATAATTTAAGAGGTTTCAGGGGACTCGGTCCTAAGGAGTCGCATGTGTGTGAACGGGCCTTTAAACCCATTCACAAACTTGCGACTTGTGGACAAACTCAAAATAAATATGATCCCTTAATTTTATGTTAAAGCAATTTGTTAAGCCTTAAGAGTGCACCTTTAACCCCTTTTAACATCACTTTGCGGTAACAATAAACGTTCCTTTGAACTTGCTTTATTATAAATGTTAAGTAATTGTATCTACAGTGCCCTTGAAACTTAACGCCGCCACTCGGTTACCAAACTATTGATCCATTGCCGGCTATTCAAAGCTAAATTGGTAAGTGCAGCAGCTGGAATGTCTTCACCATGCTTGGTTGTCATCGGAGATCATAACTTCAGCACGTAGTTCGTCCGATAGATCCCGGAATGGAAGGGGTTCGGGGAACACTGTACTTTTCCGCGGTCTATGCAAGCTTTTACTTCTTTTTTTCTTTTTTTGCTTTTTTTGCTAAGAAAAATCGAAGATAGAAAGGTGTAAACAAGCCCAGCTTCTCATTAGGATTAGCGTGCGTGGCAAAGCGGCCGTTCCCAAAAACTCCGAAATTTCGAGCTAGGCGTCTTTGCGCATCGGTAATAATATTTGTTTTTCTTCTTGCTTTTAGTTCTACAGTATTCTGGATAAGACTTTTAGAAGGTAATATTTGCAAACTGCTCAATTTCATTACTCAATTAAAAAACAATCTTTTAATTCCGATTTTTTAGATTTTTTAAAGAGAAGCTGAAGATGTTCTTGAAAAAACGAGTTAAAAGTGAATTTTAGAGTATTTTTATCCCATTAACGTAAATATCACGTTCCTTTTCACTTAAGATGCAAATAAACGAACTCCGACCAGTCGTTACGTGACACCAGGACCTTTTGGCCGTCACTCGCGTGTCGCTCGTGTGGGCACTACGCTGTTTTACACGAGTTACTAAAAAAAAAGTAACCGATCACAATTACAAATACTTTATCGAAAAATAAACTGATTGCAATACTCAACTAATGCATCCCAAAAGTAACTGAAAAATGACCAGAAAGTAAATTATTACTTTTCACGTTATTACTAGACGAGGTCGGTTCAATACACAGTCGTCTATGCCGCGGTGAACCCGTATCGTAACAACCCGTACACAAGGAGCGAGGCACTGTAGACCGCTCGACGGTCAAAACGTCGCTGAATGCGTTGACATATTATTGTCGGTGACACGTTAAGACTAAAGTGGAAGCTCCTCCCTTCTTTTGCCAGTTTAGCAGAGTGAACACTGGAGAAGAGGCGACCTCCTCTCCTGCATTCGCTCTGTTAAGGAGGAAAGAGGTGGGAGGAGCTTCCACTTTACTTTTAACCTATCATCGACTAAACTTGTTTTACTTGTTTGAAGGTAAAAAAAAAAAGTGGCCAACGTTGGTGCAACATAGACAAGTGACGCACAGGCAGACAGAGCGATTTTTACGTAAAAAAAGACAACTAAACTCGATAATTTTAGCTCCTTCGGAGACAAATAATTGACTACTTGTAATTGATTACAGAAAAAAGTAATTGAATTACAGTGACCGTTAGTGCAGAAAAATAGTATTTGAAGCGTTACAAAGTTACAATGAAACGTATTTGGGTACAAGTAGGCCGTATACTTTCCTACATTTATTTATGTAAAAAAAAATTGGCGGATGTTTTTTTCGGTGTTTATTTATTTCCAAAATACCGGTGTATTTCGATGAACTGCCTCTTGCAGACGCTCAATCCGGCTTTCACCGACGGAAAAAAGTTCATGAATAGAAAGGAACAATCAAAAGGAGAAACGGTTCAACTTTTATTTACATCTGATTAACAATCTTCTTCACATTTCATTGTTGTAATTTATGCTGATGGAACCGATCAAAGACAGCGTCAAAAGCGCACCGTCATGGTGCTAGTCATGTTTGTGAACGTGCGTCACAACCAAAACAAAAATCGAGAGAGAAAGTTCCACGCTCTGGTAGAGAGTCTGACCAATGAAGGGAATGACGTATGACAAAAACACATTTTTTTAAAATTTGGTTACATCCAGAAAGCTAATTACGATACATACACTCTGCACAAATAGCTTTTGTAATATTGGGTATGACGCTTACGATAACATGGTTTACAAATTTAGCTGTACGGATGCTGATACAATGACTAATAAAGCTACTACGATTTGACAGAATGAAAATATGCTAATTCCGAAAAGTAACGACGAGTCCGGATAGTCTCATCTGGCGCGTCGATGGTTGACGACGTCTCCCTGTGCGGTCCGTTCAAGGTTGAGGAGTTCCGGCGGTTGGCTGGCTCAACATGGACGGGGCCCCCTGGCCTCGCACCCATTTCTTGAGATGGCACGCACACACTCGATGGAAATCCGTCCTGTACTTAGCGTGAAGAACAAAGCGCACTGCGCTTGTTCTTCACACTCAAACCCCCTTTCGCGCACCAAGCAAGTAACCCCCCCCCCCCCCCCGCCCCCTTAGACAGTCATTGCCCTGCGGGTCTGTCCTTTGGCCCTTTACACAGTCGGCACGATCACGATCTGGGGAAATAAACATGAGTCATAAGTTTATTGCATGCACAGTACCAAAGACGCTCACATTGGCCGGGGAACGCTTTCAGTACGATGATGCTCCAAAGCGATCTTGATGCGACTGGTTTTAACGACCCTTTTGAAGCTCCGAAGCTTTAAAAGGGTACAAAGTAGCGATCACCATGGCAACCGACAGCGATGAGCCAATCACCTTGAGAGGTTTTGTTGTCTCTATGTTGGTATTCATTTGTGTGCGCCAGCGCAAGTCATTAAACATTCTCTCCCGACCTTCGATACTACCCTTGCCGTTTTATATGACAACGTGTTCTGTCATCGTTGAGCCAATAACAGTCAAAAAAGGCAAAGTGACTTGCACTTTTTGCCCTGCTTGACAGGTCCCATTTACTCATAGCGTCGGCTGCGTCCGGACATAAGTTCAAAGGAAGTATAAAAAAAAAAAAAACACGCCCCCCCCCCCCCCCACCTCGCGGACACGGCTCGACTCAAATAATGTGAAAGACACTTCAAACCACCCAACTAGGGTCCGCAATGAAGGTCAGCCTTCTACAAAAAAGCACAATGAAGCCAAACTTTTGGAGAAGAACTGAAGGTCAAGGTAACCAGCACTGACAGAAAAAACAAAAACAACATATCTCGATTACGAGGAGAGCTTGGAAGCCCTATGATAACAGTCACCCCAAAGCGACGACCGTGAAAAAGAAAAAAAAAAAAAAAGAAACCAAGCGAGTTTAACGAACGTTTACATAAAACATTCTCGGTGGGGGAAAAAAAAGGCCGCTTGTACGAGAATATCTAAAAACTAGTATTTTTCTGTTTTAACCAATTTTTTATTTTCGCCACCGGCGGATGTTTATTGGTGTTTTTTGGTGAAAACCGGAAAGTGTATGGCCTAGCTACAAGTAATCAGTTACTTGTAACTCGTTACTTACATGTCTGGCACCGAGGTATTCGTGACTTCGGTGACCTGTAGGGGACGCCACTATCGGGCAAATATGGCGGATTAATACAGGTCGTGCCGTGCCATGTGCCAGCTCAGCGCACAACGCTGGGACATCATCAGCAAGCAAGCATTTGACTAAAAATGGTTTGTCCAGCATTTTGTCCTCCACGTTTCAAACAAGCGGCGACGAGGTGGCGTACGCGAGCTTCCAGAGGCTTGACTTTCTTTGAGGAAGCGAAGAAAGGACTGCCAACTGTCCTTTCACGGTGATGATGAACATTCATAAACGCGGAATGTCTGGTTCACGCGGTTGCTTAGGTTGCGTGCTGAGCAACCTGGCAACAACTCTGATACTACAGTTAGGACGGAGTCACCGAGACAAGTGTTCTATCGTGCAAACCACCGACAAGATGTAATCACGGAAGCCGCAAGAGACGAGCAGAAATAGCGAATGAACCTGTTCCGGTCAGTTCGGTGTTTTCCTCGCTAATTTCCATCCGTTTGGCTGGAGTCGCAAAAATTCCCCCGCACTGACACCAGTCGTGACGTCTTTCTCTGTCCTATTGAAAATAGCAAGAGTGCGCGTGCCTAGCTCTGATACGCGCTGAAGATGTGCGAGAGCAGAGATTTTGAAAACTCCTGATATGACGTCACGCTCCGTGAAGGAGGGGCTTCAGCGGTACTTTGAAAAATATTTTTTGTTCCGCCTTCATGCACCAAATTAAAAAAAAAAAAATAATCTGAATATTTGTGATCCTGGAGGCCAAATGTAGACGATTGAAGTGTTTTTCCTCAAATAAACAACCGCTTCAGTTTCCCGTTAAGTAAACAAGCTGGACGTGTGTGTGAAAATCTTAATTTATCGTGTGTGTGAAAACCTTAAATATTTGTTAACTTGAAGCCCACCAGCACTATGAGCAAGTGCCAACAAAAAAATTCCGAGGACACCTAAGCCTTTCATATCAGTTGTGAATGCGAAAGCATGAATGTTGTTCTCCCGCTCCCTTAGTTCGTCTGCGGTGTACTGGCGTGGACGGCCACGTTTCGCTACTGCCGAGCTTGCGGCCACCAACAATAAAGATGCCTCAGGCGCCGCCATGTTCCTCGACGCCAAGAGGAGCAGAGGCGGCCGCAGCCCCCCACCCCCTCCGGCAACGCCTGACATGAGAGCGGAGGCCGAGCGCGCTCTCGTGAAACGGCCGCAGTCTCCCTCTCTTCCGGAAACCCCTGACACGAGAGCGGAGGCCAAGCGCTCTCGTGAAACGGCCGCAGCCGCCCTCTCTCCGGAAACGCCTGACACGAGAGCGGAGGCCAAGCGCTCTCGTGAAACGGCCGCAGCCCCCCCCCTTTTCCGGAAACGCCTGACATGAGAGCGGAGGCCGAGCGCGCTCTCGTGAAACGGCCGCAGCCCCCCCCCCTTTCGGAAACGCCTGACTCGAGAGCGGAGGCCGAGCGCGCTCTCGTGAAACGGCCGCAGCCCCCCCCCCCCCTTCCGGAAACGCCTGACACGAGAGTGGAGGCCAAGCGCTCTCGTGAAACGGCCGCAGCCCCCCCCCCCCCCCCTTCCGGAAACGCCTGACACGAGAGCGGGGGCCGAGCGCGCTCTCGTGAAACGGCCGCAGCCCCCCCCCCCTTTTCGGAAACGCCTGACTCGAGAGCGGAGGCCAAGCGCTCTCGTAAAATGGCCGCAGCCCCCCCCCCCCCCCCCCCCCCTTTCGGAAACGCCTGACACGAGAGAGGTGGCCGAGCGCGCGCTCTCGTGAAGCTGCCGCCAATGGCTATCTAGGCGCCGTTTTGCTCAGCCAACCGGCATTTCTTTCGAGTTCTTTCGCGGTTATAGACCTTTCCAATGTTTACAAAATCACAGTCCAGCGTGCAATCTTCACAGTCCAACACGTGCGTGTTCGTCGCTTCGAAAAGCGAGCAAAGAACGCGCCATACGCACGAACACTCAAAATGGCACCGGCCACACGCTTTTTTTTAGAATGGTCTATAGACGCCGCCGGCTCCGCTCCATAGGATAGTTAATGCTATCGCATTAATAATAATCTGGTATAAACAAATTACTATGGCCTAGCTTTGCACCTTAAAATGGAACTTCAAGTATATCATTTTTTCGAACGTTCGAATTTATAAGTCCAAATCATGTATTACATCACATTTCATGGAATGTCTTAGCCCATCCCAAGAGCTATAAAAAATACACAACAATATGTAAAAGAAAAGTTTTTCAATGGCTGTCGAAATTTGAATTATTTAGTTCACCTTGTATTTAAAGGCGTTTTTGCTAGAATGAAATTTTTCGTATATCAGGATATTCTGCTTGTTGAATAGGTATTTATTTAATATTTTATTGGATTTTTAGTTTATGTCATAAAATTGATTTTTAGAAAAGTTATTATCATCCAAACCCGGTGAATTATCGTTAAAGGGGCCAGGCTCTGGATTTTTTACAAAACATAAAAAAATACAACCAAGAACGTTCATGACCAGCTTTCGCTTTTAATGTAGTCTAAAAAACCATGTTCACCTGACTTTGTTGTTATGGCTCAGTCATCCGCGCCACCTGATATATGTGGGCCGGTTGAATGGCAAATCACATCTCTATGTACTCTATTTAAAAGGACGTTCTTGGGGGAGTCGGCCAGCGCAGCCCGTGGTTGCCCGAATGCACGATCTGTCCTGTCTCGTGCCGCTCATAGATCCTTGCACGCGGCCATAAACGCACTGGACTTCTTCGTGACGTAGAGTGTGCTGTAGCGTGGACGATACAAAGGCATGAGATGCTTTTTAACGTAACCCCCAACCCGAAGGTTTTGTCAGTCCACCCGTCCATCCGTTCGTCCGACCGTCCATGCATTTTCCGCTAAATTTAGTGGAGAAAATGACTGCACGTGACCTAATATCACGTGACTTATACTCCAAGTGGATAAATTGACGTCACCGGAACAATACGTCAAGTTAGTTTCCATGCTGAATTTAGTGGAAATATTGACGCCCGTAGACCTAAACGCCAATCCAGCCTCCGCACTAAATTTGGTGGGGGAAATCGACGCCACGAAACCTGATGTCATGTGACCTACGCAATAATTGATTTTCTCAGCTAAATTTAGCGGGAAAATATACGTCACGTGACATAACGATTCCTTCCCAACCCTCTCCTTCCTTCCCCTCCCTTTCACTTCTGGTCCCTCCCCACTCCTAGGGTGTCCTCCACATCTATTCCCTCTTCCTCATCCTCCCCACTTGCCTCCAATTACCTACCTATGCTTCCTCCTTTCTCCCCCTCCCCCTTCCACCTCCCTTTTTTCTCTCATTATATTACGGTGCACTCCCTTCTCTTCCCCTCCTTGGTCATCTGACAGACCAATACAGTTTCCCCATTCCTTTCTCCTTCCACCCCCACTCTTCCCCAATCCCTTCCCTCACCGTCCTTTAGTGCACTTTCCCCCTCCCCAGTTTCCTCCCTTCCCCCTCCCTCTCCCTCGTCGCGTGACAAACCAATTCAGTCTCCCTCAAATTGAATAAAATATAGATTCTTCACTCCCGGAACGACTGTTTAAAGACTTCCGAACAATTGTAACAATCACTCCTAAATGCTGCATTTCATGCATCATAGAACTTTAAAAATAAGGGTCGTTGTCAATTTTTTTTTTGTTTTTTACTTCAACTTTTCAGTGCCGACTTAAGTATTTATATGTTGGTGGGGAGGAAGCGGCTTCAGCTAATGCCCCCCCCCCCCACCCCCACCACCACCACACCGAAAAAGGAAATCTGTCTACGGGCCTGGTTCCGGGATCACAATGTCACACAGAATTTCCACATAAGTCGAGTTTTTCCTTCTTTCGCCCGTGCCTTCACAGCGCTGTGCCGAACTTCTAAGATAAGGCCTGTTCCTACACACACATAGAAGCGCTCTCAGCGATACTGGTCAGCGCTTGAAATAGCGCTAACTTTGCTGATATATTGCTGATATTAAAGCGTGGCGTCAGTGATAAGTAGGGTTCTGTGTTTTCGGATAAATACGAAAAACTCCAAATTTTTATGTGCCAATGCCGGTCCCCCTCCCCCCCCCCCTCCCCTTTTTACAAGAAAATAAAAAAATAAAAACTAAAAGACTTTTTTTTTTTTTTTTTTACAATTTGAGCAGCGCATGGCCAATGGACCTAGGAAAATGCCGCCATAATTGTCTTTCGAATCTCGCACCGTTCTCAAAAGGGGTCTTACCGCTTGTCTCGCCAAGGTTGATTTAGAGCAACAAGTCGTTGTACATTCGGGTCACGACAGAAGTTACTCTTTTGGTTTCCTTTTTGGGCCATGTGATTTGCGATTTAGAGAAAGGCGCGGGTATGTTTTTGTAACAGTAAAAGCTATTGACCATAGAGGTTGTATAAAATAGGGAAGAGGGGCCGTTGAAACTTCTCTTTTACATCCTTAACTACTCCACCTCGCGAGGCCGCGGACTAGATTGATGGAAGAGGATGGGATGACTACAAGATTTCTAGCGACTACCACCGGGAGTCTATTGATTTTAAGGTATCGACGTTTATCGAAGCAATCCTCGTGTGCGAATTTTGTCGTGGGACAAATTAGTATTGCCAATGACAATGGCACCAACACCAAATTCAACTGAAGAAATATTAAGTGATATAACCACGTTTTATTTTTCTTTATCTAGCATACGTGTACACCCGGATATTATTTATTTATTTATATATTTTTATTGGAAACTTTGCGAAATTAAACTTAGAATTTCGAAGAATTGAGAATAAAGAAATATAAACTCCGATAAACTCCGCATTTTTGGCAAAAAATAAACTCCGAAAAACACCCTTTGAGTTTGACGAAAAATAAACTCCGAAAACACGGAACCCTAGTGATAAGTTACGTTCTCGTCAGTGTTGTTACTGTTTTGATTTAGTGCTGGGATGTATAGGGTGCGGCCGTAAGGACCAGCACATTTGGCACGCCTTGCAAAATTTATATTCCCAACGCATATACCTGAAATATGGCACGCGAACGTAGTTTCGCAAGAGGTTGGAGGTCTATATTTTTAAGAGCTCGAGCCAGTGGTGGTAAAATATTAAAAATGGAGCAATAATGGTGGCCACGCATTTCCTATGCCCTATACCGGATGTTTGTCGTCTGCACACGGATTTGTGAGCTCGCTTCCAGGAGGTCATCGTTGATATATTTTGTTAAAAGTACTAATTATCGCGATTATCTCGCTCATCGCAAGCCTCTGCTATCGGTTTTTAGCGTTTTTTGCGTTCAGAAAGCCACCCCCAAGCGATCTCGCAAACCGGTGTGCAGGCGAAAAACAGGCTGGTTTAGGTCATATGGGATACATGGCCTCCAATTGTGCTTTATTTTTAATATTTCACTGCCTCCGATTTAAGCACTAAGAAAAACAGACAAAACTTCTTGCAAAACATGAAACGTCTTGCAAAACAGGGTTCGCGTGCCCAATTTGAGGTGCGCACGTTTGGAATTGAAATGTTCTAACGCGCACCAAATGTGTTGGTGCTTATGGCTAAACCCTGTGTGTGTGAACGGGCTAATAGAGTATAGGGCTCCAATCTCATGTGATACATGATCGGTGTCTAGATTACTACGATATGTCTCTGGTAAGCACGTAAAAAAATCTCAGGGAGTGATAATAAAATAAACGCCGAACTCTAAGCTTTGATTTATGGTACCCGTTTAATAGATTGATCTTGCTAAGTGTTCCACGTGTATGTGACGCCAACACACTTTTAGTTTACAGGAGGCCAGCGGCAATGTACGAGACAACATGTGCGGCCTCGAGTTCTGCTTGCGCAGACCCGCAGCGCGTGCAGAAAAGCAAACGTTTCCTCCCACGACGCATGCGTGCAGCTACTGCGCAACAAAACAGCAGTGTTGTACGGAACGGCGTTCCAAGGAACGGTGTTCCTGGAACGCGTTCCTTTTAGGATGAACGAAGGAACGCCGCCGTTTCATTTTGCATCGTAGGGTTTATTTTGTGGGGTCCCCGCTTGATAGCAATCGGGTGTAGGAGAGCTAGTGGACATCGATTCTTTTTTCGATTCCCGAGACTGCGGTTCAAAAAGCAAAACTTTTAGTCGAAGGAAAGGACACAAAAAGAGGGAAGTTTCAAACTCAGCTACCTTTCGTTGCTTCCACAAATCCTCCTACAGCCAGAAATTTAAGGCCGACTACACCCATCACTGAACTACCTCAAAAAAATCTACAGATACAAAAAACTCAGGTTACCAGACATTTAACACACCCTTGCATCCCGAACATTGGTCATTTAAAAGATGCACAAAAATTAACTTTTATTGATACTCCCCTTGTCCCACACCTCCAAACTGAACAACGAATCCAACCTTCACGATAGACTTGTAGTTTTCAAGACTGATTTTCTAAAAGCCCTACCCTCTTCTTCACTTGCTTGTCTTGCGGACAGGAACATCGAGAAGCGACTGTTATTAGGTTCGAACAGGGGACTTTTGTTAGATTGAAACGTGATAGGTTGTTGTAAAACGCTCGTGCAATATGGAGTAACAGTACATTTGGCTCGTCCGAATCGCCCACCACAAACATGAATATGGTTTAAAGCTGAGATTTTTAAAGGTGAATATATCAAGAAATTAAACCCTGCTTTCGCTTGTTTTCTTCTCCTGGTGCCATTCTATCATGGCATTCAAACTCGTATTTTCCCATTTGATGGAATCTATAAAAAAAAAAAAAAAAAAAAACTTTCCTCGATCTAACTAAATATTGTAATCAGAAAAATGCAAATGTAACGTATATGTAACGATACGTTCTGTTTTCTTAACTGTAACGGGAACGAGTTCCTTTTTAAGATATGGAACTTGTAACGGGAACGCGTTCCGAAATTAGGAACGAGGAACGATCTTTCGTTCCTTTTTTTGAGGAACGTGTACAACACTGCAAAACAGGCTGGTCAGATCGGCCTATTATCCTGCGACGCCTGAAAATAATAGTCGATCAAAGATTACCTGTGTTTTTCTCCGAATACCCACAATCCAAAGCCTAACGTAAGTGAAGAAAGTCGAGGCGCAGAGGCGATCCCTGAAAAGCTTGTTTCTCTGTAAGCACTGAAAGCTAGTGGGGAAGCCAACTTCAAAAAACGCGAAGCGCATAATTTTTTTTAAACAGATTTTTAATAGGTGTTTCATAATGAATCTGTCGGGCGTCTAACACTGCAAGTCTGTTATGAAATAGATTTGCCCGGTGAATGTTTAATTGTATCATGTTAGATGTTTTTAAGCGCCAACACGCAAAGAGTACCTAGTCCTCATTGGGAGATCGCTGCTTTGGTCCGAGATGGTTCAAATTAGGGAGCCTTCATGTGCGCTTTGCTAAGGTGATGCCAACCTTTGTAATACCAGTCGCCGACAAACCAGCAGCCATTTTGGTTCTCGGCGATAATCCGCGAGGCTTATAACCCTCCCGGAAACAAGCACCTTATCTCACAAGTTCGGAGCAGCGTTGTGGAGCCCACGGAGAGAGGATTAGCATTTTCCCCCTCGGATGGGATTACCGATGGACACAAAGGCCACTTTCCGGCGCACGGGGAAACAATGAGAGGAACAAAATGGCTGGGGAAGAGGGTGTGGGAAAGGGAAACAGGCAGTTGGCATCACTCTATGCGAAGCGCACATGAAGGCACTCTAGTTCAAATATTTTCAGAGAACATCTCTGACTATAATTATCACACAAGCCAACCTTAATTTAAGACTTACCTTAATATATACTAATACACCCTGATGTTTCGTAAGCTGGTAGGAATCGCAGAGGTTTCCAGCCGGATAAACCTCCCGGAAACCTCCACAACTAGGAAGAGTCCCATAGCTTTAGAGAGGCTTTCATTCTGTTAGTTGCAGAGCTATTTTAATAGACGCAAAAAATAGGAAGCTGTGTATGAACAAAGTCACAAAGGCCCTTTACTTTAGTTTCGTTATTTTTCTCCAGCGTCGGAGGCCGGCGATGGTGGCGTCCTCATCAGCTCAAAGTTTCACCGTGTTCAGCATTGCCAGTTTCAGTAGATCAGCGTCTGGGCTACAAAAGTTAAGAACATAAATCGAGGCTTTAACTTAAAGTCAGTTAAAGGCGTCATTAAGTTCGCAAACCATTCTCTTCCCTCTCTTTCTGAGTCATGAGTTGCATAGAGCGCCCTGTTAAATATAGTGCTCAGACCGTCGAGAGGTCTAATCATTGCGCGCTGACTTCGTAGGAAGTTATTTTCGAATCAAACTTCTTCCGCAGTTGGCTACTCAAACCTCCATTGAAAAAGAAACAGATTTTCTTAAATGCGTTTACACCCGGGTGTGACTACTCCTCAGCGTCATAAACATCAGAATGATAGTACAAATATTGGTTCGGAACACATTTCCCCAGAAACGGGCGTGCAGTGTAAGTCCGCCTTTGATAACAAGACAGCGTAATTACACATCGAATGTCCTGTCCGTCTAGACATTATCCTGAAAGAGATAAAGAAAAATACTATGCACAATAAAAAAATACAAAAGAAAAACAAAACGTTCCAACGTCACCGCAAAGTTCCTAAATAAATTTTTGTTCTAGAAAGGAGAAAGTCATCTTACCTAATATGCTCCCCCCCCCCCCCATAGGCTTCTAAGTAGAACAACCGATGCATTTATGATCAAATGTAACTAAACAGATTAGTTGATGAAAGAAACACACCCCAGAAAGGAAGGACGTTAACTGCCAACTTAACTCAAACGATCTGGGGCGAAACAACAAAGTTGAAACAACGGGATCCCACACCGAGGCCAAACTGATCAAATGGGACCGTAAAAAGACAGCGCAGTTTGGTCGTCGTCTGATACAAAAGATAACTCACGTACGGACCGACATGCCTCAATTTCACCTCGATTGAAAGCCACACAGAAGCGGTACACTCCGATACGAACCCGGTCTCATTCCCAAAGCGGTCGGACGAGACCAGGCGCAGCCCCTCCAACGAACCCGCCAAAGGAGTCGGCGGCGGCACGGTGGCAAGCGACCGGCGCGAGCAGCAGGAAGAGCGTCGGCGTCCCGCCGCCGAAGAGCAAGAAGAGCGCTCGGCAGCGCGGGTCGTTCTCGCCCCGCGTGCAAGAGACCCTCCCGCGGCGCGACCGCTCCTCCTCCGGGCGAGCTTCCCCGCCAACCAGCGCGGTTTTGCACGTCAGCCACCCCCCGCGCGCGCCACGCAGCCGCCCGCAGCAGCGAGCAACAGGCGCCCCATGCCACCCCGCCGCCGCCACCGCCGCCACCGTCGGGGGCTTCCATCCCACGCCGCACTGCGGCGCCCCCGTCCTCGGCGGCGACGGCCGGCGGCGACGGAAAGCGCGCCCCGCGGCGCTCCTTTCCCCTTCTTTCCGGGCGCGAAGGGCGCGAGCAGGCCGAGCGCAGGAAGCCGCCGCGGCGGGGAGGGGAGCGCCCTGGTCGAGGGGGAGCGCGTCGCTGGGGGAGAGGCGGCTGGGCGAGGAGGGGCGGTGCGGTGGTGCGGTCTCGCAGACGGCCGATTCGGGCAGAGCCCGCAAACCTCAGAGCGGCGAGTGCGCGTGCGCACGGAGCAGCGGCTGCTCCGTTCAATGCATCTGCCGGCCGAGCGGGAACCGCACAGGCAGCAGCAGCAGCCTCAGCAGCCTCAGCAGCATCACCGCCGGCGCAGGATGAGCAGCGAGGTGGTGCTGCCGGGCGAGCGGGCGCTGAGCCAGGTGCTCGCCGAACACCCCGGGGAGCTGATGCGCACGGGGAGCCCCAACCTGGTGTGCTCCGTGCTGCCGTCTCACTGGCGCTCCAACAAGACGTTGCCGGTGGCTTTCAAGGTGGTCACGCTCGGGGACGTTTGCGACGGGACCCTGGTCACGCTGCGCGCGGGTAACGACGAGAACTACTGCGCCGAACTGAGGAACGCCTCGGCCGTGGTCAAGAACCAGGTGGCCAAGTTTAACGACCTCAGGTTCGTCGGCAGGAGTGGAAGAGGTGAGTGTCCACGTCTCTTCAACGCGCCGTCTCTGCTGTGCTTCGTTAAAACTCCGAGAAAGATCCCGATGAGTTCCCGAAGTTGCCAAAGCCGGGACACTTCCATGGCATTTTCCTGCGGTCTCTTCAACTTTGTTTTTTGTTGTCCAATTCATTACTAACTTTAATTTCGATCAAAAATGTGTGTGGTTGGTAGAGGTAAATGGTCGTGGACACCATTCCGGAGTAGGAATATCGATCACAATGCTTGCGCGAATATCTCACAGTTCTCATCTCGCCAGAAGTTTATAACTCGGAAGGATTAGCGCCTTTTGATAAGAACCCCGCGTAGCCGTGCATAAATATATCTGAAGGTGCTTAAATCGTAATTAAGAAAAGATCTTATATGCGGAGCCTCATTTCACTGGAAAAGTCCTAAAGACCATTATACAATAGCGAGGAATTCCAAGGAGAGTTTCAAACCTGATCCTCCACCCTAGTAATTCCAATGAGAGTTTCGAACGTGATCATCCACCGTGGACTGTAGTCTTTTTTAAGCAGCGCTCGAATTAAATGAAGAAGTTACAATCACATCAGTCTGTAGTACCTCAAATACACCATTCGACGATCTAACCAATAACGAATATATAATAAATGTGCCACATCTTAACATAAAATTAACTATTTTAATTTTTTTTTGCATACGCAGTTTGACAAAAAGAACATATCGAACTGTTACTAAGCACTCTTGAAAGAGCCATGCTTCCATGAATTCCTTGCTGTCTAAGACGTAAATAGTCACTATGCTCACTTTTCTAGTTAGGCTTTTTGCATCACGTACGTGCCCAAAATCCTATAGCGTCTCGCGCAAAAAATAAATTGACTGGCGAAAAAAAAATTGTCCGCTGCGAATATAGCATGAGCACGTAACAAACAGAATAGATGTCTTTTTCTAGATCTTGATTCAGAAAGCTTGACAGCCGCTTAGGTATCATCACAATGCGTCACGGCATCGGGAATAATAAAGGGAAACAAAATCGAGAGCACGCACCCCCAAGTGTTTTGGTGCAACGGTTCTATCTTTATAAGTCTGTTTCATTCGTTTGCTGAAACTAAAGTCACTGGATGCTGGGAAAGTAGCGCCACGCTCTTCGTGTTGTCGTCATTTTTGGTCCATGATATGAGCAATTTCTTCTTGACCGCTCCATTCTTGGTGAGCCAATCTAAATTCGCTCGTGACGGGTAGCGTTATAGAGACGTTTCTTGTATGCCGAGACTTTCCTATCCACACACCGGCGAAACAAGCGTACATCTTGGTACCGCCACCACAAGCAGTGTCGGTGCCCGCAGGCATTGAAAAATATTTTTATTGTCTCTAAATACACAAAAAAAACAATATAATTGTAAGAGATTCGTGTAGATGGGCATCATGACTGATAAGTTGATTGCATGCACAGTGTCAAAGACGGTTATATTGTCGAGGAACACCTTCAGAACGATGATGGTCCATGGTGATCTCGGCGCGAATGGTTTAGAACGATACTCTTGAAGCTTCAAAGATTTGAATGGACCGAAATGGCAATTTCCATGGCAACGGAGACCGATTAGCCAATGGCCTTGCGACGGTTTGGTCGTCTGTATGTCAGTATCTGTTTGTGTCCGGTTAGCGGGCAGGGGAGGCAATGGTGCTACTTTCCCAGGATCGAGTGTCTTTAGCTGAAACGATACCAAGTTATGAATCTAAAGCCGGGGGCACACTGTTTATGCCCGAGTCCCACTAGAGCGACAAACAGAAACAAACGATAGCGACGCGTCTTGAACACATGCAGCATGCTCCCAATGGTACCCTTGGCAGACGTTTAGTCGTTCGTTCGGTGCTGGTGAAGTAAGCACGAATGATTGCAAGCCTGCCAAAGATACCCTCACGTCAATGATGCTCGTGTTTGAGCATAGGCTCCTTTATTCTACAAAGCCTGCCAAATTGGGAAAGACTCTGGTTTGAGGTTTGTCGCCGTCGTTTTGTTTCTGTTTGACGGTCTAGTGGGACTCGGGCATTATACATCATACAAAAGACAGTCTGAATACAAATTTGAGCGCGAGTCACCACGTGATCCGCCTGCTTCGAGTGCCGCATGGCTATGAGCTCAAGGAGAAACTTGGCACGCGTCATCCCAACCACGGATATGGTGGTGACTCGTGTTTGCAGAATGTCTTGTGTATTATGCATGAGCAGTGTGACCCCGGCTTAAGGTCACACGTTTCAGAAAAACACCACCCGAAGCGAAATCTTCATATCGCATATGGTCGAAAATCACCGAGCAAAAATATCTACGCAGAAGTGTAGCAACGAAACAAATGTCCAAGAGCTTAGACACCGTTTCACCCTATGTGCGAGCAAAGCCGAAACTACAGGCATGAACATATTGATGTGAACGTAAGCGCGCGTGCTGAAAGGGACGCTGAAAGGTGTGCTGAGAGTCCGGAGCTCAATCTTGTAGCTACATGCTACGCTGACACGTAAACGGAAAGAGAGCATATACCCCTTATTTGGCGTGCATTCCCGTGAAGATGGATAGCGAGTTTTATTCGGAGAACGTCTATTCGGAACATACTGAGGATCTTTGCAACCCAAACACAGCCATATGAACCATTTCAATTATGTAGAACAGCACTACAATGAGGTGTTTGTCTTAAATATATGCAGACTTTTGTATTTATTGCACGTGTAAGGAGACACACTGTAAATTAGGAGATTATTTGCCATTACGGCAGAAATAAATTGCGATGAACAGATTGTTTGCCATAATAAGAAAAAAAAATGGAAGGCGCGTTAGCCGACTATACCTGCCTTTTCCGGAGTTTTAGTAATTGCTTTTTTTGTGGAATGAGGCTTGGTTAAAGTTATATCATCAATTAAAGTTTCAAATACCTACCAAATACTAAAAGGGATGTTTTACACTCGTAATTTTTATATACCCTACTTTAGTGCATACTATAATATTAAACGTCATATTGGCACAGTGGTATTTCTTGATAGCTATACCGTGGTAGAGAGGGAATTAATGGAAACGGATCGTATTTGACTGGTTCACGTTTTGTTCTATAAACGTTTACCTTAACTTTCTTTACTTTTTGTATACGTCTGAGACGCGCGTTTGGCAGAAATGACTAAAGTTTGGTGTGCAAAAGTCACCAAGATCATCTCTTTTTCTCTAACCGCCAATGTTGGCCACACAACTTTCGAAGTTTTGCCGGCGCCTGCTATGTCGAGAGCAACGAGTATTTTTTTACGCACAGCCATCCTTGAGAGACATTTTACTGTAAAATGTACCATAATCAAGAGCTTATAGCTATCGGAAGTGTTTCACATAACGAAGTCTCGTATCAAACACTTTCGATCTCACTGTTGGTTCTATAGACCCATCCCGAAACTACTCCCTCTTGAGGCGGATCTTAAAACCCTGCATAGTGACGTGCGCAAAGCACACCATTAATGTGGCAGGACTATTACCTGTATAATACTGTTCTTAACTGAACTATATATAAGCGATCGACTTTCCATTTTTATGGTGTGTTTTGCACACGCAACTGTGCAGTATTCCAAGCTCTGCCAGAAGAGCGCGTATAATTTCGGGATGGCTCTATACCGTTTAAGAACCAAGAGTGGGACCTCTGGCCGGCATGCAAGAATCGGCGTCTCAGGAGAGGCTGTGTGGAAGAAAGCACTGCCAAAGACTGGATGAGCGTGCACATGAGGTCGAGTCTCAAGCGCTCGCGCGACCCAGGCTTAGCAGGCTTTCTTTCACACAGCCTAAGCTAACCGCCAAATTCAGAAACCTCACTCAAACTACACTCAAACTTAAGGGCCCCTCCACTTCCGCGAGGAAGGCGCGAGGGCCGGCGCTGGCCAATCGCGAGGACGGACCCGCCGTCGCGATTGGCCAGCGCCGGCCCTCGCGCCTTCCTCGCGGAAGTGGAGTTTGAGTGTAGTTTGAGTGTAGCTTGAGTGAGGTTTCTGAATTCGGCGGTAAGACGCTGATTCTAGCAAGCCGGCCCTTTTTTTATAGACGATTCAACCATGGAATAAGAGAAGACGATTTCTTCTTATGTGCCGAGAAAGTGAGGGAGAGGGGCAGACGTCAGAACGTCAAGTTTGCAGTCGAACGATTAGAGGGTAGACCTAATCATAGCTGCCTTTGTTTCCACTGCGCTCGTCGAACGCGTTCGAATGCGAGAGCCGAACGCCGGACGCCAGCGTTCCCAGTCTTAACGCGCTCAACGAGCATTTCGCACGTTCGTGTCTACTTCATCCTTCCTTTTAAGACAGGTGTACGCGTTTGATTGAAGCCCCTCTATCCTGGGAAAAGTGGCGCCATTCATTGTTGTGGAAATGCTCGGGACAGGTGCCGCGCGCCACTTGTGGGAAGAACATGGCGTCTGAAATCTAGCTCAGTGCTGCGCTGTGCCGTCATGCTCTTCCCAAGGGCTGCAGGTTGCACATGCCTCGTGCATCGACGCACCTTGCGCTACTTCTAAAATATGAAGGGGCTTTACGTTTGATGTCATTTCTGCGCCCCTGGCGGCAGTGTTCTTTTCCCGAAGCTCTCGCACGTTACTGCTTTTTTTGTCTCTTTAACGTACAATACATTTAAGTGGTAAGTAAAGCTTATCTTTCTTCTGTGTTCCGTTCTTGTCCCTGTTCTCGTATTTTTTGTGCGCTATTTTGTTCATCGTGTTCACCCCGTACGAACTCGCAAGGCTGACCACCCAACAGCAGTGGAGACAGAGGAAGCTAATCTTATGTCTACCCACAAATCGTTCGAATCACAGATCGGCGTTCTGACGTCCCTCTTGTCTTCTCCTCTCCCTCGATTTCTCGGCGCATACTCTTAAAGTTGCTTTGGGACTCCCAATGGGATGCAGCGGGTTACTGGTACGAATTTCTCCGTACATGTAATTTGCACAAACATTTTCTTTGCTTCCTGTTGCGCGTGATCCAGTCATATCGACGCAAATTCACTGTACATGTGCACTGCTTCGGGATTAACTTACCACTTAGGTTCATGCTTGGCTGCGTTGATTAGCGCCCGCTTGAGGCGTGGTCAGTAAAATAGAAACAGGAGGGAAAGACGAACGTTACGCGAGCCAGGAGTTAAGAAGGGGTAATCCTCTGAGGTAATCCAGCCGAGCAAAGCTGAAGTTGTCACTCCAAAGGTAGAACTATACTAACCGCGCTAATCTCACGGACAGGAGCATAGCTCCATGATAGGCACGACAGGTGTTAGCCAGCTCTCCCGATTAATATTTTCCGAAGTTCCTTTTCAGATTGTGTTAATTACCTGAAACCGAACAAACACTCTTTTTTTTTTATTACTCTACCGCGTTAAGAGAATAAATTACACGTATTGCTAGTACTACTATGCTAACTTCAAACCGGCACTGATAAAGTCAACAAGAGGCAGTTTGCTCGATAAACAAAACAACATGGAAAGGTGCACGACGCGAACAGAAGAAGCACGAACAACCGAACAGGGGTTTTACGTATTTGTGCTATAATTGAATTGCTGCCATGACAAGTATACTCATGTGGTGGAGAATGTTTGTTTGCAACTCATACCTAAGCGGTAAACTTACGCCTGGTGAATACTTTGCTTTAATAAAAGCTGTAGTGCAGTGTACCCCCAAGGCCAATTAAAGAAGTCTTAGCTGGAACTGCGAGTCGGATGTTTTGGGTCCCTGTTATGGCTAACTAACCTCGGCGGATTGCCCAAAAAGGCAATCCGCCAGCGGCTTCGGCCAAGGAAGTCACCCAGCCAGTATTAACGGGTTCCCCCAAAACAGCCGCAGCGAACCAACAGCGGTGTGCGTTCCGTCACCGCGTTTGTCCTGATCAATACTTCAGCCGCGCTAAAACTGCGGTTTAATTAGTGCGCGGCCCGGCGGCGTGCCTCCCGAAATCGTCTCCTTCGCCACCCGCCCCCCCCCCCCCCCCTCTTCTCTCTTTCAGCTTTGATAGCGTGTAGAGAGGCCGCTACTGCTCGCCGAGATGGTCGAAATTGAGTCGATTAGAAGGTTCCCGTCGCAAAACCTAACTTGGCCGGCAAGGGGAGCGGAAGTGTATAAAGCTTGACGGAGGGGGCGTTCGTCAAAGTCGGCTCGTCATCGTTAATTTGGCCCTCGGCCGGATTGGGGTACGGAGGTTAATCTATCTTCTTGGGGAGGGAGAAAGAAAAAGGCTCACTCTCTAGTGAAAAAGTCATTTGTACGAGAAACTTCTTGCGTCCAATAAACACATATGAATCATACAAGATCTATAAGAACCATATAAGAAACTTATAAAAAAACTTCTCACAAGTTTTTTGTATGGTTCTTATATGTTCCTATATATCTTATTTAGTTCTTATATGGTTGTTATATGTTCTTATATATCTTGTATGATTCATATGCGTTTATTGGACACAGAACTTTCCCATACAAATCAGATTTTTCGAAAGGGCTGTCTTCAAAAATGAGCGCGAGTCTCGTCTGCGCGCAGGAATACGGTTCGTTATTTGTCTTTAGATAAGTCTTCAATGAAGTATGACTAGCATTGAAAGAAATAGCCTGTATCTATCGGAACTTACCTTGGATATGAATGAAAAACCATCATTCGCAGACGAAGGCTATATCTGACTTTGGAGGACACCGGGACTTAGGGGAGGCATTAGGTGCGTTGTTGCCATTAACGGGAGCAAATTTTGAGTGGTTCGTAAAGAGAGAATTGATCCAGAGTACGTATGAGTTACGGTCTTGAGGGTGTTGGGGTTGTACCAAAGATGCCTATTGGGCAGGAGATGGAACTAAAGGGAGCGCTTTACGGAGCTTGTCGTTACTTGTCGTCCTCGCAGCCCGGTGTTTAATAACACAGCATTAAAAAAAAGATTTAACCTTATTTAGCACGGTCTTGACACGAGCGCTTCGCTCTGATCAGTGCTTTGGTCACACGAGGAGCGGCCTTCGAATCGTCATCTTCGATTTCTCGGATCAAAGACAAACAAGAAAATTCGGTCTGTTGTCCCCACAGCTGAAGCTTACCGCTAGAGGTGCGACTGTTCGATGACCTCCCCATTACTTGAAAGCTTAGCTTGGGATAACTCTAGGAGTATCCGGCAAATCTGAGAAAAACAATGTAGAGCAGCGGGAAGATTTTGTGTAAATGTTATAGCAGTTGAGAGGTTTACTGAAACTCCTTTCTGGAGTTACGTTAAGCTAAAAGAAAAGAAAATCGGAATTGCTGGATTTTATGAATATAAATTATATCACCACTTGCAGGAGTGCCTGTTAACGAAATGGGACGGAAATTATCGGGGAAACAAACAATGCATATTGACACTTTTATGAATAGGCATTGTTATTCATATCTTTCAGACCTTAGGAAGGCAAGTAGCCAGTTGTTATTATTTTCGAAAACGTATGGCTAGAGTGGTGGTCAAATACATTAGATTGTTCTAGTTTTAGAAACTTAGAATTTATATTACAAACCTCATAAAACAACGATAACTTCTTCTTTTTTTGAAGTACCGCTAGTTTCTACATGAGCAAACTCTATGGAACAATTTTTTACGAAAGAGTTACACATAATGGACAGAACACGGACAGCAAATGTTCAAGATTATAACTTTTTTTCCGGCATCGAAGTAGATTTACAATAGAGTAAACTTGAATCGTGCAAGATTAACAAAACTATGGGTAGTCTCTCTATCACGAAATCACCAGTTTGAAACACAATACGCCGCACCGTTAGCGCACCGGAGCTTTTTCGCGTTTTGCTTAGAAAGGATATTTGCGGCCACCAAACTTTACCGCTTTGGTTAGTCCCCAAATAAGCCCCTTCGATCCCACTAATAGACTAATAACATCTTCTTTTTTTTTTTAAGAGAGAAACAAATAACACTGTGGAACGCCTGCTCGCGTTAATAGTGTCCCGCAGTGTACATCTTCGTTCACCTTCGTTCCGAGAAAAATATACATGTCATATAACTCACGGGGAAAAAAAAAAAAACAATTTTGACACTCACCATTGCTGACTTCTTTGGGACCATTATGTATTGTAGAGCTCGTATATTTTTTTTTATATAAAAGATAAGAGGAGGTGGCCCAAATAAATTTTGTATATCGACCATATACAAAAAGAAGCGCCATCAAGCGTACCTATGATCAATCTTCAATTTTCCACCATGGGAGGAGGGGGAGGGGGGGGCATATTGATAGTTTTGCCGAGAGACGATGGTCACGACAAACTGCGTGTCGTAGAAATGAAATAAGGTTTCACCCGCTACCAGTCCATACCGAACCCTTCGCACAGCGTCTTCGATAAAGGCTGTTCCCTTACCTGGATGACCCACTTGATTGCTTCAATGACGAGTCTTGCGGCCTCGTGGCCATCTTTCGTTTCTTTGTTTCACTGAAACGAAATAGCAACCCATTGAATGTACAAATACATTGTTCTAATGTCATAAAAACCGAGTTGAATGCTGATGTGCCTTGTCCGTAGAAGGAAGGTGGCGACAACCGTCCAGTATAGCGGTATGAAATGGCATAATGATGATAGGGCAGGAATTCTGCGTATGGCCTATCGGCGACTCTTGCGCAATCGACGGCATCCAGCGGCTAGGACAGAAAGCTGTGGGTGCAAGTTCGCTTTCCATCTTTCTCGAGCGAATCCGGTATCTACAGCGCCTGGTGGTCAAAAAGACGAATCCGTGAAAGTAGGTTAAAAAAACGCCACGAAAATCGTGTATCGTGCGTCACGCGTGTTTGGTGTCTCAGTCATTGCGCGAACATGTGACTTGTTTGTAAGCAAAACTTTACATAAATTTAATTCCAGAACAATTTGCGATATTGAAGATGTCGGAGCACTCGCGATGCTTCAACTGCTGACTGGAGCGATGGCCTTGCAACAATGGGGTAGGGTTTGATGAACGCAAGTTCAGCAGTGCGTTCTTTGTTTATTGCAGTAAAATATGCAAATAATTACATACGACACCCCGAGAAACAATAGAATAACATAGAAAAGATGAACACGAAACGATGCAGCAAGAGCAAGTGATACTATTTGAACCGTCCTTTAAAACGGGGAGTAGCCAAACGTTTCGTGAGTAATAATGACTTGCTTTTAGTCTCAATTCGGTCCGGAACGATAAGTAGATTTACTACGCTATTTTATTAATGTCGGTAAGGACCGTAAGACCGGACACATGTTGAACACATGCATCGCGGACTTAACATATTGGCGTCTGTCTACATTTGCCGTGTTGAATAAATTAAACGACAACAAACACTAAGAACGTGCTGAAAGCAAACCGGAGTTACGCTCCGTTCGAGAATCCTTTATTGTAGTAGTGGCCAATACCTTGAAGATGCTTTAACCAGCTTTCAAGGTGCTGCACTCGATGACATACTCGTACATTACCGCACGCCCTTGATTTCAGCCGTTTTTGTCGAGTGCGAAAAGTTGTTCCACAATGTTGCGGCGTCAGACACCAACATTACAACGACGGAACAGTTCAGATGTAGCCTTTTTTCACTGGAATACGACAGAGAATTCATGTGATTGGTGTCATGTTCCCTTTCGTGTTGACATTGCGAGTAAAAACGTGTTTGCCTTGGTGATGCTTGTTGGTCAATGTAGCGCTCACTCGAGCAGTGTCACCTGTGTATGCGGGTTTAACTTTAGCCGCTTTGTCACAGGAATGTATTCCCGTGATTTCATTTAGAGCCCAGCTCTTCGGCGTCGTTTCCGGCTTGAGCGGCGTCGCCGTCGGCGTAACCGCGCGGTGCATTATGGGAAACGTCCGATAATGCACCGCAGTGACGTTTCGGCACGGTGCCGAAACGTTACCGTATCAAAACGTCACCACGGTGCATTATGGGGCTTTCCCCATAATGCACCGTGCGGACGTTTCGGCACGGTGTCGTTTCAGCGCGGCACTCGTGCCGAAACGTCACCGTGCCAAAATGTCGCGTGACGTTTCGCCGCGAGTGACGTCACCATGCCGAAAGGCCGCGTGACGACGCGTGTTTCGCGCGTGAAAGAAGGAGGAAGGGAGGAGGAGAGGGGGGTACGGATGAGGAGGAGGATCGTATACCTTCCCCTCATCCTCCTCAAGAGCTGCGCTCTAAATCGGCCTTAAAGAAAGTTGTTAACGTCTTTCATTTTTTTTTTATTCTTGGGGTGACAGCAGAAGTTTTTTCGTTTTGCGTATTTAATCCCAAAACACTCTTATTGCAGACACTTCAATCCGCCTTGAGGCACTCTCTAAAGCTCCAATGTTTTCGCTCTAACGACGGGGATTAAGATCGCCTAAATCAAGAAGCCTCCTGCTTGTGAATCGAAGACGGCGTACAAGGACAAACTTGTTAGAACCAATTCCCCTCTTTCGGCTTTGTGCTTGTTCGAACTGCCTAGTATGGAGAAGCTGCATAATGCCGTGAGCGTCAGGTTTGGCTCTGGACAGAGTGGATAGACTGACTTTTGAAAAGGGTATATTAAAAACAACTGTACGGTTCTTTGAGAGTGTTGGCGAGCTTTGTTCGTCAACTGTAATTCTTTTTGGCGCAATTTTTTTTTTTTTTTGCTCGCATTTAGGCATTTAGGTCGACCTCTTTTGAAAGTCTTCCATCTATCCAAAGTGCTGGACGTTCTGAGCACTGGCGAACACAAAAGTGATTGGAGAAGTTAAAACCCCGGAAATGCAAGAAATTTCATCTGAGTACGTAGAGTAAAAGCCCCACGCTGCAGAGCCCCATGATCTTGGGTTCAATTCCCGCCTCCGCCGATAGCAATGGTCATGAGGGAAAGGAATACTGTTGTACACAGATTGTGTTAACTGCTTCATCTTTGTTTCTAAAACACTCCTCTCACCACTACGTGATATATTCTTTTTTGTATGAAACGGAAGTTTACGATGAAAATAACCTTCTTTGTTCATTGATCGTCATTAGCCAATGTCGAATGGTATTTTAAAGACGAGCATGTAAACTTACAAGATAGAACGCTTTATAAATTCACAGCTATATGCATCACTAAGCTGGATGAGAGATCTCCTTTTCTCTTTCACTTTAAAATTCAATCAAACTCAGTACTAAAACAAACAAAAAACAGCAAAAGAGGAGATTGAAATCAGTGTTACCCATCCCCTCCACAGACTGCTATCATTACCGCAATAGGTGCGTCCTGCGAGCGTATAAAAAAAAAATGAAACAAACATTGTTTCAAAGAATCGTAGATACGCACGCAATTTCCCAATACAGACTCCGAGATTCGGGCGCAACTCAAGCCGCTGCAGCTTGCCCATGCATACGCTCCCCTACCAGCAACAACCGCACACAGCGAACAAGCTATAGCGGAAAGGGAGACCGGAACCATCTGGCTTTGCCTCGGGAACGATGGGTGCATACATTTACGCAGTACCCAAACGCTTTAACCCAAGCGTGCAAGCAGTGAGACAGAGAGTCAGCCCGCAGGAGGGGCGTTCCACAAAACGCCACGTCGTATCCCGTATTTTCTTGTCGTTTCTTTCTACCACCGTTGCTGCTGCGTTGAGACCACGGTTGCCTCTGAATCAGAGAGGAGCGGCACGGCTAACGAAAGCACGGCGCGCTGACGATTTGATCTGCATGTCGCGTGATTCCTCCTCACCAACAAGTTCACGTTGCAGGCGAATTTGCGCCGCCATCGGTCTTCCAACGATCGCTTTTGTTTGTCCCTCCCCCCGTAAAAATACAGAAAAATATACAGCAATAGAAGCAAGAGCATAGTTGACTGTATCTAAGCAGGCTGAAACGAAGGGGAACCTGACCTTTGATTATGGTTATTCTTGCTCAGCCTTCTGCGGGATGTTATCGCGGTGTAGGCCGACGGTTGCAGCACTAAATGCGCATCTCGAAACGTGTTTATTAGCCGATTCGGGCAGCTGCCGGTACGATGCTGGGCGGCTAACGATGCGAGCGGCACCTCGGAGGGCGGTTCTGAAGGTACGAGGCTACTGTTTAGCCGCCTGCGACGGCTCGCGAGGCGAGGCTTGCTCACCGCAGGTGGCGGTTCCTCCCAGTCATAAATTAAGAGAACTTGGTGAGGCTGTCACTCGTGTCATGCATTGGACATGGCAGACACGTCGAACGCTTTTCACCGGCATGTGCATGTGCTCTCCTTACTCGAGGCCGCCACGAGATTGCTCGTTTCAAGCATTTCTAATACGCTACTCCCGCGGCTACCGTTAGAATTACATTCGTGACATTTTGAATACTTGATCGCTACCTGCGCCAGGGCTGGTTCGGTGTCTGATTTACTCTCGAGCAACCTTAAACAGCTCTACTTTTGGGAAACCGAGTGGCGGCATTAGGCCTACTGGGCGCCATATCTGAGGGCGCTGTTTAGAGCGCTTCTCAGAAAGAGCTCACATTAACAGGCTGCTAAGACTAGCAGTCTTGATGGTGCGGAATGCACGCTGCAAAAGGAATCAGGGAGCTCGCCGTCAACACGCGCCCTACATTCGCACGCACAGCTATGGCCGCCAGTGAATATTCTCTATAGGCAAAAACGGTTCCCTAAAGCTCCCTAGTACGACGTTTTAGAAAACCGTTTTTGCTTTGTTGAGCGCGTGCTGGTGTTGCGAGCTTCCACGGTTCTTTGGCAACGTGCATTCCGCACCACCAAGATTGCCGGTCTTAGTAGCCTATTAATGTGAGCTCGTTCTGAGCATAATCCCCTTCCCCCGTCACGATTGGATGACTTTATCAAGAGATCGTGATGTATCCCATTCCTTTAATAAATACGTTTTCTCACTCACTCACTCATGCCCTGTCAACCGCGCCCTCAAATATGGCGTCCAGTGAACAACCCCTATAGGGTGCACTGTACGTTCTTCGTTAGTGAATTTCGTAAGAATATGACTAAGCTTTCCAGCGTCGTGTGAGATGCCACACCAGATGTTGAGACACCTTGGGGGCAGGTTGTACTCCATAAGTCTAGCGCAGTGAGGATATTTTATTGTTTTTAGGGGAGAAGCTCCTTAGGGGCTAGCCATGTCCGTCCGTCCATCTGTCCGTCCATCTGTCTGGCGTCTGTCTGGCGTCCAGTGCTCGTGCTCCTGCTCGTGAGCTCACGTGCTCGTGTAGGGCAAAAAAAAGAAAAGATGAAAAACAAATTAAAAAAATATAAAAAATGACGCAAAAAAAAATTGATGCAAACAAAAATTTTGCGCAGTCGACAGGATTCGAACCTGTGCGGGGAGACCCCAATGGATTTCTAGTCCATCGCCTTAACCACTCGGCCACTACTGCGGGACGAGTAGGGGGCTCTGAGATGTGGTATACTCTGTTTCACCTTATGATGTACCGCAGGAAAGGCTACAAGCGCGAGCTACTTGCTTTAGTGCACATCTCGGCGGCACAAGCTTTCGTGCAATAAGGGCAGCTGCCTACGCTGTGAGCTCGCTCTTCTAGCCTTCGTTGCGGTACAACATAAGGTGAACGACGTGAGCGATCAAAAGCGTCGCTGTGGTCGGCCCACCACAATTGGCCGAATGCTGACTATGACGTCAGCAAAGGATGTCTCATCGACTGAAATAAGAGGAATGTAAGAACTTCAGTTTTGACGGTGTTGGCAGTGTTGCTTTGAGAGCGCTATGATTTCAGGCACCCATCATGCCCATTACAAACACCATCGAACTTGTTGTTCACAAGGTAATGACGTCACGAAAGGCAACCGAACGAGGGCACCACCGAAACATCTCGCCGCTAATAGTAACTCAAGAGCTGGGGATGTCATGAATGAAACGTTGCATGTAGCCGCTCAACGTCTATACGGGAGAGGGCGCTGCAGTCAAATGCGTATATATTCGCGTTAAACATTGCATGCATTGGCTCAACGTTTATAGACGAGAGGGCACTGCGGTCAAATGCTCAAATGCGCATATAACCACGTTCCATACCACACATTCTCTTTCTGACATGGATGAAAATGAACGAAAGGCTCGGCATGCTGCGGCTCAGCGTCTACGCAGACAAGCACCACCAGAGCTTCGCCCCAATCAACATCATTCACCACGTGGAGATGTGGTCAATTTTTTTTTTTGCGTTATGTTATACAATATCAACTTTGCAGACGATCATAAACAAGGAAAAGTCAAAAGTTTGGGCACTTTGGGCACTAACTTGTGCATTTGCACAAGTTAGTGCCCAAAGTAAGTTGACAACAGGAGAACAGCCATGACTAGTTCAACAGTCCACGTCATTCTGCCCCTTAACGACGTTTACACGCTAAATAAAACAAAAAGTAATCACGAGGAATTAAAAGGGAACTTTTCAACTTAAAATCGCGGATATCTGTCTCCGTTTGTTCCCATCAACACTAAATTCCTTATAAAACACTCCCTAATTTATTTTTGCTTTCCCTCGCTTCCTTCTGACGATGTTAACATTTCACCGCGACTATAGAGTTGAATGAGAAGGATCGAATAAGCTAAACTCCATTATTCAATTTCCTCCAACGGCACAGACGAATTACTCTGGGCATTCAAGAAATGGGAAAAAAAAAGACATATAACTCCCCCCCCCCCCCTACACTTCACGTGGTACGTATATATATACGTATACACAAATCTAGCTCCGTTCAGCGTTGAAAAGAATTTTCGTTAATGGTTTCAGGACGAGGAGGAGCAATGCGGCTTCTTCGGCTACATTAAAATGAGCGAAAAAGGTGTACAGAAAAGACATCGTGCAAAAATATAAATTCCAGGAATATATAATAATACTAAAAGAAAGACAAGTAATGATCGCCCAGTCGCGGTGAGCAATAGCTAATCGATGCCATTCAAAGAGATACCAGCACGCTCGGCGGGAAAGCCAGAAACGGGGCGGCAATAAAAGAGGAATTATTAAGAAGGAGCACGAGCACAGCGGCGGCGAAAAAAAGCAGGCCCGAAAGAGTTGGAGCTCTCGAGGGGGGAGAGCGGCGGAGAAAACAATTACAGAGTCAATGTGTCGCGCACATCGGCTGCGCGTGAGAAATACTTAATGTGAATTGATTGCACCTTCGCACGCGGAGTAGTGCTGTACGCTGTAGCCGCCTCTCGCCGCTCCAGTTTTTTTTCCCCCTCTTTATATTTTTACGTTTTCTTAGAAGTGCCATCGTTACTTTTTTTTTTTTTTTAGATTGAAGTCGGAAAACGTTGTTGTAAGACACTTTCCGTGAGCTGCACTGCGAACTCTGCGCGGGCTCAACCTATTAGCCCCGAGAGCGAACACAAGCGTCGCTGCGGTCGCCGCGCTTTGATTGGGTGAGGTGTACCGTGACGTCAGGGGAAGGACTCCGCTTGGCGATCTCGCATCCAGCTCGCTTCTCTGCCCCGGTTTCCTGGTTTGGCCATTCTGTGCCGCAAGCACATCGAGGAGCGGGACCTCGCTTACCCGGTGTACCAGATGCTGGGTTAGGCCGATACCGACGTGCTTCCGTACCTTTTATACGCGTGCTTGTCACTTTTACCTTTATACTTAGGTTACAAATCTCGAAAGTTATCGGCGGAGGCAATAGACCCTTTCACAAATTCAGTGCCATCTAGTGTCTGAAATAGCAGTTCAAATTGCTGTATGCTAATGGCGGATAAAATCTGGTGCCTTTTCATCAACGGTAGGCGTACCAAAGTTAGGGTGTTTTCCGTTGAACGGTTATTTGTCTATCTGCTTCAGTTTCGATGGTGTCAAGAAACTACCGCTCTGCACAAGGCGCTTATAGTTGAGTAAACCTCTCACTAAAACTAACATTTCATTAGAGAGTTTTAGAATAGGGGTCCCCAAAGGTTTGGGTGCCCCAAACAGCTCGGGGCATCGCAATGGGCATGCGCAGAAGTTCTGCGCATGCGCAGTGAAACGCCCCAAGCTGTTTGGGGCACCCAAGGCTGTGGGGACCCCTATTCTAAAGCTCGCTATTGTCATGAGCTGTCATGGGGCGTGCTGAAGCCGAGCATTCCAAGGACTTGCATGACAGCCTCAAATGCGTAAGGCATATAAGCTTATAAGTCTAGATGCTCAGGCTCCGCATCGGTTTCTGTCTTCAAGTTCTTCCTTCACCAGCCATAGAAAGGCCGCCATTCGCATGTACAGATGATACACACTTAGGTGATGATAGCTATCGAGGTGGCCAGACTGAATTTCTGGAAGGGTCTATTCCGCCGATGAAACACCCTGTCGGTCCACACGGCACAAGACAATCGTGCGAGGGGTCGGTGAAGCGGCGGCGTGTTTCAGACGCTGGCATTCTGTCCCTTGCATGTTCATGAGTTAGGAGAATATTACACTCCGCTTTCAGGCACTTCAAGTGGCATTTATATCAAAGCCCACGGCGTGCGGTCATGTATCACTACTGCGTGATGCAAGTTAAAGACCCCAGGCTAGCGGTTGTACTGCACTGGCTAAACTGCTCATCTACAGCTGGGACACTCGTCGCCCTTGGAGGCAGACCAAGTTCTAGGCTGTATAAACATGCACACAACCCAATTTGTTTTATCAAAGGCCTTTGGGTGGTCGGCAAATTAGCTCGCGACCCCGACTCTGCGCGTGCCACTCTGCATGCGCTGGTTCGCAGATGTCTTAAAGGCTCTGGGTCTGAAGGCCTTTGAAGTGCTCGTGGAACAGTGTTGTTTTACCTAAATGTAGCTTCCTCGTGAATTAATGATATAATTCGAACAGATTTGCAGGCATGTTTTATTTTTTAGAAGATGCACAATTACTGGAAATTAGTTTGTATAGTAGCAGGAAAAACGGCCGAATCGACCCAGTTGCCTGTATGAGATGTATTGAACTGACAAAAATATGCGCAGTAATACTACTGTAATTTGGATTGTTTATACTTTTTCCTGGCATACTTTCTTTATTCCAGCCTTGTGTATTCAGAAAATACACCGTTTAGTTTGAGTTGTCATTTCCAGTTAAAAGAGGCACTGCTGCAGGTCCCCAAAAGCTTCCTCAGTCTCCAACTCACTACAGCTGAACTCTCTGACAACTAAGAACAACAGAAGGAGCAGCAAGCATTCGAACGGCTGTCTAGTGGTAGATGCTGCACTAGCAGAAAATGTGGAACCTGTGAAGGGAGACAATTTGGTGCGAAAAGCTTCTGGTACTTTATGTTCAGAACAATTTGATTTAAATAAAATCTAAATTTGAGATCATAAGGGAGTAGTAGCGGGCTAGACACCTTCGCTTACGCGGTTTGTTGTGCATTACGTTAGGGATGATATAAACAAGTCCACAGACACCACCAGTGGAGTCCATTGAAATACTATCCGAATTCAAAAAAGGTCAAATGCGAGCAATGTATATAAATAAATGTTCCTTCTTTCTTTACTTTGCCTCTGTACTTGGGCTGTCTTACTTGGGATTCTCTCTTCATAGTCCAGACTATATTTAACATGTTGCTTGAGCAGCATGCAGCTTTTCTGCTTCGGCGTTTTTGTTTAAAAACAGATACAAAAAAAAATAACACGAAATAGTATACATAACCTGCCAATTCCTTCCCACCATCAGCAACATTGATTGTGTGAGATGTAAATCTATAGTGAGACTCCTGCAATTGTGGCCATATTTCTTCATTTTCATATACCAGCTGTGATTCATGCGTTGCCTGCCCTGTCAACCATGCCTGAAATGTTGGTTGAAGTTTCGCCTGCATATCATGCCATGGCTCAATAATGCCACATATGAAAATTTACACATTCTGCGAAAAAAGCTGAAAAAAAAATTAAATAGAAACGAGCGCGCCGACAGCTAACGTCGTCACAGCCTACACAGGGCGAACGGGGCGAGCCGGGGAAACATTCTGTCCTCGCCGAGACGTCACCCCGGTTCGCCGTAAGGGGGCACCACGCAAACTTCTCGGGGCTAATAGCTGACGGAGCGCTTCTATTAACTTGTTTCTTCACGAATATGTGTCGGAAACGAAGTAAATACACTAGGCGTTACAGATTGATTTGCTTTAACCGCCAAACATTAATCATGTTAAGCGGGGTTCAAAAATAATTGCAGGTCAATTCTTTTTTTTTTTTCTCTTGCCTCGATCTTTTGGCTGTTACGGCTTTACAAAAATTGTCTGAGTTGAGTTTTTTTTTTTTTTTTTCATGTTTCGGTTAAACCCGCGGTGAGGGAAGAATAATACTCGTTCTCGGGCCAAGTTTTCTGGCAGTGATATAAGTTTTGAGATTCACACTGAATAAACTTACGCCATATATCCGTGTTCCAATGGAATGATTGGGACTGTAGTGGGAGACTTATCGGTTTCGACGCAGTTGTATTGCTCAATAAGTAAGGAGCAAAAGAAGAGGAAAGGTGCCAACATGACCTCTTGTTGTAGCACGGTCGTGAGGTCGCAAAAAGCAACTTTGTGTTCGTTGTAGTCGTGGCCACCACAGCTTTCCAACAAACTCAACCATGTCTTCGACGAGGTCTCAGGCAGATGCTTCACTCTGTTTTTTCGGTGCCGTGCCCTTTAGAACCGATTAAAGCCTACACTTATCTAAAATATATAGGACCTTCGACTAAGACGTGGGTTCTTCTTGCGTAAATCTCACGTCTTGCCGAATCAAATCACGAATCGCTTCAGTCTTCAAACGACGACCCCCGAGAAAAACAATATATAATAGAAGGAAATCTAAAGCTTTTTGTGTCTATACACCGCGGAACAAATGAACAATCCACACACAAGTCGGCTGAATTCCCGCTAAAGCCTCGGCACACACTTTACGGCACACGCGCGCGATGTTCGCACGCGTCGCGAGCAGCGCTGGAAGCTGCGGCGACGGCCTGGCACACGGAGAGGTACCGAAGACCCCGAGCTCAGTCGGGAAAAGCTCTTCTCAAATTCCTTAAATTCCATTTTACCCCCACCCATACCTTTCTCCCGGTGGACTGAGGAGGGAATAAAAGGAGAAGTGCGGAGAAGAATGTGAGCGAAGCGTCCCCGGGCAGAATTAAGCGGAAATCCCGCATGTAGAAATCCCTCTGACAAGATTATACCGCTTTTAGAAAAGAAAAAAAAAAAAAAAAAAAAGATGGAAGAGGGGAGGAAGGGGGGGGGGGGGGGGGGGATAGCGGGTACTGAGGTGTACGCGGGCGCAGCCAAACCAGCGTGCAAATGAACAGAACCTCCAGGTTCGTGTGAGCGAGAGACAGACCGCGGCTTGGCCGCCGCCGAGTTCACAAAGTGAGGTGAACGAAAGAAAATTTAAAAAGTGTCTTTTTTATTGTTAGTTACGTCGGCTTTTTTTTGGCTTTGTTTATGTTTTATAGCCGCTTCGGTGCGCACTGTCAGCGCTGCTGCGGCTGCGGTGGGCGTTTGAGAATTTAAGAAATTAAGGGCAGAGAAATGAGCCCTTCTTTTTTCTTTTATTGGTTACTAATTCCTTAACAGGCTGACGAAATGTGTTTGTGTGTGGCGTAAAAAGGGGAAGGGAAGTAAATAAGCGCGTCAATGAGTGAAGATAGAAAGAAAAAAGAAAAAAAGCGATCGAACTACTAGAAAAGAGATCCTTCCGTTCTAAGCCATGGTCCACACCGAAGATCTTTTCTTTGAAACTGGAAAATCGCATAGCGGCGTTTATGAGGCGAACGTCCAAACGCTACGCGGGCACTAAAAGCTGAACAGGGAATATATGTTACAGCAGGTACGCGGAATGGGCTAAAAAGACATTTCCAATTTTGCGAATCGTCCAGTACCGAGGAAGCTATTTCAAGATTACAATGATTCGGTTATTATTGAACCTGGAGAAATCGGCCAACCCTAGCTTCTACGTCGCGCGCAAAAACTTGCAGAAACGACGTTCTGCTTCAGTTCAATCTTTCCTCGGTAGTGGCGAGAGTAACAGCTGAGCACCTCCTGTTAGTTGCGCAACAAAATAAGAACACAAAATAAAGTGAGAATAATTGGCCGATCCGCACAGTCGACTGAGAGACCCACGAGTGCAAGAAGGACAAAATGTTACCACACACTTTGAGTTGAATTCCGAAGCAGTACCGCCAGGAACTAGCGGGAGAAAGAACGGAGGATCAAAAGAAATGAGCGTCTGGATAAGACAGAAAAAGAAAGAAAGAAAGAGAGAAGTATAGAAATAAAAAAAGAAAGACGAAGCTGGGCGTTGCAAGCGGCACTTAGCTCGACACAAACTTGCTTCTCTCTTTTGTCTCCTCCTACCACGCGCCGCGGCGTTCTCGAATTGGCACCGTATTGTCAAATCGCGTATTTGTGAAACGGAACGTTGGCAGCGTCTGAAACCGGAAAAAAAAAAAACACACCAACCGAGCAGTTGTCGAGAGCAGTAAGTGATTGTAAAAATCCCCAAAAGTGCTACTCAAACGCTTTGTATATACACGCACAAACTCAAGGGCTCGAACGTTTCGAGGTATGCACGCTCGGCGCGGTACAACAACGAGGGGCGCGCTGAAGTCGCTGCGAGCAAGACGTCGCCCCAGTGGAGCAAAACAAAGCCTCCCCCATTTACCTCCTCGAGGATTCAGAGGGTTGCGGGAGCGCTTGCGTGCAGGCAGCAAGTACCGCAAAACCAAACACCGAACCACCTCGTCACTCCCGTCTTTTATTTTGTTTCTCGAAAAAGAAAGAAAAAAAAGAAAAGATACGAGTAAAATTTGTAACACCAAGAACGAAAGGTCGACTGAATAAGTCAGTTTAAAAGGTTTAGAAACGACGCTGGAAGCGCACCACTACAAAGCAACTTCGTTTGTTTCCCCAAACTTCGTTTCGTTCCCGCCGAAAGGAAACTAGTCGAACCCGAAGCGCAAACCGCGCTCGCGTGCTCTTTCTTTTCTTTTTATTTATTTTTTTGTTGGTTCTCGTGTTTTTCGCGAGTTGACGTAAACAAAACCGTACAGCAAACTCAATTTTGTTACGTGCGGGGGATGGAGAGTGTGTGCCCTTTTGTTCTTCGCCTTCTGATTGTTTTTTGTTTTGTTTTGTTTCTAGTTTTGCTCCATCAACCGACGTCGGTCACACATTCGCGCACTGGGAGCCCGAAAAACAAACATTCTTGGGAAGTCGGAGTCAGTCGTAGAAACAAGCAAAACCCAAAGTCGAAGTATAATTGAGGTAGAAGGAGGAAGAAGAAGGCAAAGCAAGACACGGGGAAGACTCAGGAAGGGGAGGGGGGAGGGGAGGGGGAGGGAATGGGGGGGGGGGGGAGAGGGGAGAACGAGAGAAATTGCGCATGTCATCGTCACTGTCGGTCATGCAAGCATGCAGCCGGCCATCCCGAATGAATGCTGGCGGGTCTCTCGAGGTCTCCTGGGGACCTGGGGACTTCGAGAAACCAGAATTCCCCTTTCGGTAGCGCTATACAGCGGCAACATGTGTAGACGAACTTGCCCAACGACACGACACCCATGATGCGTATTCGCTAATAAAAAATAAAAATGCTACTCATCAGTGTACGATGACGTGTTTATTAAAATTGGCGAATTGTATTACCTCCTAAGTACCATGTGCACGCGTTTCACAAATGAAGAAAAATTAAAAAAAAATATTGAGCGCTGGAAGTTGCACTCCGAGACCGTGTCAAGAATGCAAGTGATGTAATAGGTCATGCGGGTTACCCACAGGTTAAAAACTAACAATGTCCACTCTTCATAGAAAGAACAGTGAGTTCACAGTCTTGCATAGGTCTTAGCGTGTGTCTTTAAGCTGCCCGAGCAGATTTCTCGTTGAGATCAGGCTCCTGTAATTAGACTTCAATCATCGACATACGCTCATGTTATTCCTTAACTAATGGCGCAAATATATGATCTAGATATTAACTTTTTTTGTATGAGATAAAAATTTCTAATGCAGTGCGTAGAACTGGTGGACTTCGTTTTATTGCTAACGCTATTCTCACAGTCAGATGCATAAATATAGACGTTACCAAGAAGACGACACATATTTAGATGTGAATGAAAGCTTAAGAGACAAACGTTTTAAGTGTCGTCACCACATCATTTGTGCAGGACGGGCTAAAACAGAACAGCTCATCACAGCACCGTTTAAACTATCCAGGGCATCAAACGGGTCATCCAGATTCACACGTTCAGTGGAGCTCCCACCAGCATCAGCCATCCGTCACATCGTAACGCACACCGCTCAGTCATCAAATTCAAATCGCACACACACCAGCTGCAAACCACACGCGAAGCGTCAGACCGTAGCAAACTACCCACCTGGCCACGTTGCAACCAAACCTACATTCTCTGTCGACATGGCTCCCAAGCTTGATAACCTCCTGTCTAAATATTTACCCGCCACCGCCTCACCACTCGAAGTAATAACCTGACCTAAACCCACGCAAAACCAACCCTCACTAACTATCTTTTCCACGTCCGCGTGGGTTGTGTCGTAAAGCTGTTTCCCCAAGTTCCTCTTCGCGTCCTAAGCCTAACTCGCGGCTTCCTGAGTGCAGCGGTAGCCTCAAAGCCGTGACGGTTGGGGAGAGAGAGAGAGGGCATGCAAGGAAGTCTCGTCATAGCGTGGACAGCGCCGAGCAAACACGCGGTAGTCGGAGCGCAACGAAGAGCAATACAAGGACGCTGTCACCACCCCGTTCGTGCGGCATTCCACCAAAAGACCCCCCCCTGCTCCTCCATAAACAAACCCGAATCCCGCGCGCAACTACGCGGGTGCATCCAAGCGCTACCGCATCATCGGACACCCTTCCCTTCCTTCTTTTTTCTCCTCTCTCTCTCGATCACCGTCCTCCCATCTCGTCTTTTGTTTTCTTTCCTTTTACGCCACCGGTGTTGTTTCCACCGCCGAACGTTGAACGCGCGCGCGGTGACGTCGACGGACTCACGAGCAATCGCCAATTCCGGTCTCGCTACACGCCGTTTCTCTACGGTGGACCGCCTCGAAAGCCACCTGCCACCCCAACGAAGCCAGCGCTGCGAACCTTGTCACGTGACTTCCCGAACTGCACGTTCCTGAGCCGCTCCAGAGAGTCACGTGACACTACCACGACTTTGGATTGGCTTCGGTGGTCTCCGCGGTTCATCGTAAGATCTCGTAAGGATTTCCTAACTTGAGCCTATATCCGCGCCACGTGCGGTGTATATATGTTGTGTATTTTGGATTTGCGTGTTTGTGTTGCGTACGTCCGCCTTTTTGGGACTGCGTTTCATTTGGGTCGGCTGATTGGTTGGTTAATTAGTTAGAGGAGGGGGCGGCGGCGCGGCGCGCGAGGAGCCGCACGACTGCAGAGGGCTCGGCAGTCGCCTTTAATTAAATTAATCAGAAAGAGGGGGGGAGGGGGCGTTGCTGTTTCGTGTACAGTGCGTGAAGAGTGACTGTGATCCGAGTCGAATAACATTAGGCCTGTTCGGGGTCGCGAAGAATGTGAGACGTCTTTGGGTCTGTTTGTTTTCTTGTTGGCGCGTGACGATTACAGCGTATCGCTGACTGCCATTTCATTTGTATTTGCTCGGTAAAAAAGCGCTATGTCTTACCCTTTCCCGCAGCTTTCATCCTTAAGTTATCTTTAGGAGAATCGGATAAACGAGGGCCGGTTAAAAGGGACCGACGTCACCGCTACGGTTATGTATTAAGCGTATAACACGTGTCTTGAGTCAATTATCTTAATAATTATTTACCAATTCAACAACAACGCCTGCTCCGCTTTGGTAAGAGGCACTCGCTGCAGTACAATTTGTAGTAGAGACAGGAGACTTCGTTCTTTGCCAAAAGTTTGCAATGTCGAAATTTGTTGGACACTCGGTAACATGCTTCCTGCCTGGTAGTATCTTGCTATAGTCCAGATTCCATTTGTTCAATCTCTGCGTCCCTAGGAACAATCGGTCTATCAAACAGTCGGCGGGGAGGGATAGACCAAGCATCCATGCCATATACTCCTTGTTTTATTGAGGATTATTGTTGAATTGTCACCTTTTAGTTTGGTCCTCAATGTGCGAAATGAGCGTATTCGAGTAAATTTCGTTTTAGGAATAATAGTGTTATGTTCCGTCTTCTTTCGGCATTACCCATAGGTGTAAAATCAGCAGTACGCTATATTTAACCGAACCAGAAACTGGCAATATAAGTAGTTTTTTTCTGTCTCGTTTAATAAAGAATTATGTAATCAAATGCACAACACCGGGGGAATGGTCGGGTCTTTTTACTCCGTTCTGGTGGGCACGACAAATACTGATTTTATAAAGCGTAATTTCGATGGTTGCGACTGCTCGATAAAACGTTAATATCGATGATCTCGCTATCTACGACCAATCTTTGAGAGTACAGCAACACCAATGAGACCGAACACGAATCCGTCGCGAGGTGACCGACGCCGTTAACATTCGCCTCTGCCCTCGTTCTGAAACTGCCGACTACTATAATTTTGACTTTCAGCTTAAGAAATATAATTTCAGCCAACCCCTATCGTATAGTCACTTTGACACGTAGCGCTTAGATACTGACACATAAAATGAGATAAGCGGTGATCATTCATACCGGGCCAGATTATTGATACAATACCCGAAATACTTTTTTTCTCTCTTTCCCCTCTTTCCGGAACGGTGCACGCCCGTGCTTCAAACGTCTTCCTCTTCCCGAAGCCCCCGCGGCCCCCGAATCCTTTACGTGACTCCCCGACTTCTCCATTCTCCCTCCAGAGGTCCTTCCGAGCGAGCGCACGTTGAGAAGAGAGAAGAGACTCGACCGCTATGGCACTGGCCTGTCGCGATGTGGTAGCCCCCAAACCATTAGGAGAGCCCGGGCTCCCAACCTCGGGCCCCCTTTCTCTCTTCTTACGGGCTCCGAGGCTCGTGGTCGAAGACGGGGAAGGGGGGCGGCGAGGGTTTCGGCCCCCGGTTCATTAAAGGCAGGCAAGGTTCCCTTCTTGTCCCTTTTTGCCTGATTCTTTCGCGAGCCTTTCTGACTTGCCGGCCGCGCCGGTATGGTCGCCATCTCGGATCGGTCTTGCTTGTTTTTTTAGCTTTCCCCTTTTTGAAGGTGTAAGAGGGCCGGGGGGTTACCAGGGGAATGATACGACGACGCTGGTAAGGGAGGAAAATGGAGCAAGAAATTGGGGAAGGTAGAAGAAGAGGTGGAGGTAAAAAGGGGAAAGCTCGTTTTGCGTTTTCGGGGATGGTTGGGGGAGGATTTCTGGTTTCTTGACTGCACTCGTTTTCCCTGGCACACACGGCTTGCTTCGTTTTCTTTTCCTCTTTCTTTCTATATGTCTGCCGCTCTTCCCTTTTTTTTTTCTTCTTTTTCACTCTCTTTCATTCCCCACCTTCCTCCCGTATCCTGAGCGCGCGTCCTTTGTCGGGGTAAGTGGAGTGTAATTATGACGGCCTTCTCTCCCTCATTTCACCCCCTCCTCTTCTCTCTTTCTCTCTTTCTCTATTTCTTTGTTCATCTCGGTGATTGCGAGCATGTGTGCGTGCGTGTCGTGCACTATAAGAAAAGATTTTTTGGGGGGAAAAGGGGGGGGGGAGAGAGCGAAGGTAGCCGCGCTCCAAGAAAGTGGACCTTTACTTGTCGTCTTTGGCGCGAGACGCGCAAAGATGGCGCACGGCGGGATGAGAAGTGTCGCTGTCGGGTGTGAATAGGGCGGGCTTCATTTCGCTCTTCTTTCTTCCTCGTCTTTTTCTCTCGTCTTTCGCCCGTGTCCCTTTTTTTGTGCTCAGCTTAATGTCCCGGGGTCGTTCTGTCGTTTTGGTAGAACGGTGCCGGCTGCCACGCGGGGGAGACGGGGGCCGGCGTTGGAGCTGGCTAGTTTTCTTAATTTGGGGAGCAGCGACGCATTTCGGAGTGTCGGGGCGTTGTGGGTGTAATAAGTAAGGTGCCCTCGTGCGTGAAAGAGAAATTGCGTCTTGTTATTGCCACGGTCGTAAAGGGCAAGAAAGAAACGGTAGGAAAAGAAGGGGGAGGGAGAGCGAGGAAGCAGGAAACGAACTGCCTGGTTTATGCGGTTTGCGCTGCGGCCTCTGTTTCAAGTTGGCGACTGACTTTTTGTTTATTTGTTTTGTCTTTTTTTGTTTGCTCGTTCTCGCAATATTTGGGTGAGGGTCGGTCTTTTTTTACTTTCTTTTGTTGTTGTTTCTGGTACAGATAGGCATGCACCGGAAAAGATTAAACCTGGACGAGGAAAATTGCGGAAAGCAAAACGTGCTTCGAGTTCGGGGGCTCTTTGTAACCGGAAGACGTTGAACGCGTGACATGTGTGAGTGACACACGCAAAATATTTAGAAATTGGAAAATGAGGGGCGTCGTTAGTTGAACGTTAAGGTTTCTAACTGGGCATCTGGAAACTTGGCAAGCTCTGTCAATTAGGAGCCGATATCAGTCGACTAATACTGAGCGAGGGGAAAGGGGGGAGGGGAGGGGAAGAACACAAAATATCGGAAGCAGGTTTCGCTTCGCCTTAAAGGCCGACGACCAGAGACGAGAGGCAGAAGATCCTCCTCTCCCTGGGGGAGGAGGAAACAGGCAACGGTGGACAGGGTAGACGGGGGAGAGGAGGAAGCGGGGGAAAAGTGGAAAGCACGAACTGGTTGTCGGTCTTGAAAGTTATTGTTACTTGTACTACGTGGTTACACACGCGGCTTTCTTAGTATGTATGTAAGTGAATTGATCATCGAGGACAAACTAGCAGTGGCGTCACGGGGGGGGGGGTGGCGGACCGCCCCGGCTGCAGCGCTGGGACATCGGAGGCGGGCAACGAGCCGGGGTGGGGTGTCGCCGAGGGCCCCGGCCCGGGTGCCGCTGACCCTAGTGACGCCACTGCAAACTAAATCTCCGAAAAAAACAAACAAAAAGAAACGACCACCATAAACGATTAAAAGCGACGATCGAGCTGGCTGTGAATTGGTAGGGTAAAAAACAGAGATGTACAGATAGGCGCAAGAGATCAGTCAGCCGTGCAGGTCACTCGAGAACTCTGCTTCCTCGTGTCACTATTGAACCAATACGTAACGCCGACGCTTTGCGCACGGGCTTCTTTCCCAGTGCATCACTTCCTCAAGCAGTGCAGCTTTTCTTTCTTTTTTTTTTTTGTGTGTTCTAGGCATTGGGCGCACCAACACCGACGCAAGGACCTTCGACGTTTGAGTATTAAGACCGGAATAAATAAATAATACAAAAAAAAGTCAAAGAAAGCGGCACGAGTTGGGCCTTAACGGAGTTGGCGAGTCCACGTCGGAGCATTAACCTGGGTAGCCAAGCGACACAGGTCAGGCCGTTGCAAATGGCCGCCCCTCTGCATGCGCTCAACTGCGACTGGACTCTTGCGCCGCCGCTGGAGCTCGCGTTAAGTGAATGGCGGCAGCGGCGGCTGCAGCCAGTGGCCGACGATTGGCCTAGCCGTGTGTGTGCTCTGGAGACGGGCAGTCGGCATCGACTCGGTTGGCTGGCCTCTGCTTACCCCGAGCAGACATTCTGGCGAAGTCGGTGAAGCGAGGTGGACGTCTGGGAATATTGGGCATCACTTGATGCGAACGGGAGTGCGGAGTTTTTATGTTTTTTTATTAATTTTTGTATTTGTAAACGTATTTTTGTCGTGAGATTTGTTCCTCCCACTGCCTCTAGACCGTTCTCTCTTTCTCTCTCTCTCTCTTTCTTTCTCAAGTTTGGTTCGAAGACAGGCTTTGATGTCTGACGTTGTGGTTTGTTGCTTTCTTGCTAGCTCACGCAGCGATGTTAGGCTATGCTGTCTTTAATTAACGATGCAGCCTGTCCGTGCTAATATATACGATGCCTCCAAAAGGCGTTTTCTGGAGGAGTATGGACACTTGCTGAATCAAGTATTCATACACTCGCTGTATGGATACTTGGTTAGTGCCGCACCCAGAACATGGTATGGTGATCAAATTCTAAAATATACCCTTCCCCGTCTTTTAAATTGTTGTAGTGAACTGAATATGAACATTCTATGTGATAGTGTGAAAGGTGTGCGTTCTATTTTTGTTCGTGATTTTTTTATTGATTTTTCATGTACTTAAGTTTTCAATTGATTATATAATTTCTCTATCTTAAAATCCTTGTTAAGCTGCAAACTTTGTTTTTTTTTTTTTTTTTTTGCTGCTGCTGTTGGGGGAGGCAAAAGCTTGTCACGCAGCACCTTTGTTTTTTCTTTTGTTTTTTTCCTGCCTTCTTTCTTTAAATTGGAGAAGAATCAAGAGTTTGAGTTCAAGTTTAGAGGAGAAGCAGGAAAGATCGCTTTCTGGAACTGTATGCTCAAGCGTTTGCATGTAGGGTTGTAGAGTGGTTAACTTAGTTCAACGGTTTATGGAACTCCTAGAGTGGAATGCAGATATATGATGCAAGAGGTTTCGAAAGGGTTGCTTGAGTTTTCAGCTGAGCCTGCGTATGGCTGTCTGGGATGTGGCCTACAAAGTTGGTTAGTGCCAAAAGAGCTGTTCTGGTCTTACTAACAGTGTGGTTGATTGTGATGGAAACATGTAAAAAGCATAAACGAAAACAATGTGCACCATCTATTGCACATTGAATATGTGCAGTGAAAGACTTTGGTGATCGAAGGTTCTGACATATAATCGGAGAACAGCGTGACAGAAGTAGCTGCGGTCTTTTGTCCCGAGGGGCATTTTGTGAAGATGTTGCATGAAACAGAGTTTCTCACTAACACCCTGTCGTTGAAAAAAAAAAATATATATATAGATAGATAGATATAAGATAACAGAGGCTCATTGAGATATTTGAGGATCCTGACACTAAGTCTATCTTGGAACTTTGGGAAATGTAATAATCAATAACCCGAGGACAAATGAAAATATGAGACAAAAAATAACTCTACTCATAATAACGAATTTTAAATCCCACTTGAATTATTCGGACGAACCAATACAGAAAAGTAAGATAGCATTCCAACGGTGACAACGACACGACGGGAAGCCCTGCAACGACGTAGAATTGCCACCTTTCTTCGGAGGGTCGAAAAAACACCTGAAAAACAGAGTCAGAGGCTCGCGTTTTGTTGTCGCTTCCGGATATCGCTCCGCACAACGACAAGACGTCGCTAGACAGCTGACAAACATCGGCACGACGGCGTAAAAACAACGCGAGCGACACGGGAAGCCCAGAGCGGGCGACACGGCGCGCTCTCCGTGGCTAATGGGACGACACCTGTCTTGCGCTGTCGCGTCGTCGCTGGGACACTTGTCCGCCGCTTCCTCCAACAGCGGCGACCGCCCGTCGCGCTCGCGGGGGGAGGGAGGGAGCCGCGCGCGCACTCAATGTGCACTGTCACGGATCCCCCGTCCGAACGTTGTTGACATCGGGTGCTCTCTCTCTCTCTCTCAGGCTGCCGTTAGATGAAAATTAATGAGTCGCCGTGCCCCGCACGACGTGTCTGAGTCCGCGGCGCTTGGACGGCCGAGTGTCGTGCTTCGCTCGTTGGGACGGAAGAATGCGTGTGTATAGAGTTTGGTATGCTCATCTCGCAAGTTGCGTGCACCGTTCCCGAAGGCGGCACGGGAATAAGCGCGTGCATTTGATAGTGTCTTCTACGGGGAGTATTCACTGACGGCCATATAGCTGTGTGTGCGACTGCCGAGCACGTGCTGACGGCTTGCACAGTTAATTTAACAGCGTGCATTCGATGCCATCGAGATTTGCCGGTCTCAGCAACCTAGTACTGTGAGCTCGTTCTCAGCATGCGCTCTAGACAGCGCCCTCAAGTATGGCGTCCAGTGAATGCTCTCTATGTACTTCGTGCTTTGAAACATACATTTCGAGGGCGCGTGTTCGTTCCGCAAGAGCACGTTTCAAACATAGGCATCTTGTGCCTGTAGCCCTGCGTTGGGCAACAAAGCGTCCTTCCACGCATTCACTGGACACAAGGCCTAGCTTGACGCTGACGAAGCAGACGTGTTCAATATATGACTTCGCTTCATCTCACCATTAAGGCCTGTTCACACATGCAGCGGAGCGCTACAAGCATAGCGCTAACCTCGCGCTAAGCGCGTGCTGACCGGAGCGTCCACCAGCTTTGTATCGCATCGCCAAAACTGTTGCTCGTGGCAGGCGATAAGTAGCTGACGGCACGTGAGGAGCGCTACATCAGCGCTTTGCTCCATGTGAGAACCGGCCTTTATACAACGTCGAAATGCTAGTGCAGGGGCTTTGACTATTTGGGGAGGCTCAGCAGCTTGGCTACCAGAATGGAGGCTGATGTGACGTCGGTATAAACTATGAATGCTCGGTGCGCGGACACTTACAAAAGGGCGATTTCCACTGTAATCAAAACCACCCTTTTCCCTTTTTTTTTTTTTTTTTTGACCCACTCTTTTGTGTGTTGTGCCAAGAAAGCGGTGGGGCTTTACCTCGCGGTGAAGAAGTCGCGGCTTGTGGCGGCTTGCAAGCCGCGCACGGAGCAACAGCGCCGAGGGGTGCCTCGCCCCCTCGGCCGGGGCGAGTGGGCCGCATACAGATGAGCGGTTCGCGCGCTGACCACCGACTGACCACAGCGGGGCGAGGCCCCAAATTGGCCCATTGTCTGCCGCCGCTGATTGCGTTAGCCGGCCGCCGAGATGGGGGCCCCTTCTTGAACCGTGAGCAGCGCCCCGTCTCGCGCACACGTCGCCGCCCGAAAAGCACCGCCTATGTGCTTTTCGACTTTCGCTTTCTTGCGGGTCGTGTCAATCGACCACGTGTGTGCGATCAGACTGACTCGATTTTGCTGGCAGTGCTCGGTCAACTTTGAGCCACTATACCTGTTTTCACCTCAAGAACCGTAGTAAAACAAGTCCGGCTCCTCGCGGATGATTACTAATTTCCCCCTTTATGTGGATTATTAAGATATTTGTAGGTGCATTTTAGATTAGATAAATGTTATCCTATCAAGAGGTACACGTTCGAAACGCCAAAAGCATCGCTTTTTCCTCTGAGGACCAAATCTCGTAAGAACTACTTCGCGCCGCGTATGAACAATGCGCAAAACTTGCTTTTTTCTTGAGGTGAAAACGGGTATAGATGCGCTGCGCTCGAGAGCAGCGACACTCCAGCCATCTTGGCACATAAAAGCAAATTTGCCAGTTATCTCAAACTTTATTTGAAATCAAAGGAAACGCGTTTCTGTTCTCAAAAATTATTCAACATACTAAAAAAAAACAAAAAACGATACCATTTTTTTTTTTTACAACGTATCTCAAGCTCAGGAAATCACAGTTTCAAATCGTATACAATCTTAATTTTCGCCCTCGACGGCGCCACACAAGATAGTCGTGGAATGGAGCGCCTAATGGCCGAGTCCCACTTGAGCACACAGAGCACAATACAGAGCAACACTAAAGGCTGGTTCACACGTCTGCGTTTGTTGCGCTCGCATGCAACGGAAACGACCGTAACGACTAAGTCACCGGGTCAAGTTTTCGCCGTACACAGTAGGGCAAGCGACGCAAGGGGTAGCTTCGCGAAGCAATCCACGAGTCACGGTTCCTGCAATGTTTTGGTTGTTACGCTCCTTTCGGTTGCATGCGAACGCAACCGTTGTACAAACAGAAACAACCAACACCGACAAGCCGCAAGCACGCGCAGTAAGCGCGCGAAAATAGCTTTGGCAAGCATGCAATCACTCGTGCTTACTTCACGAGCACCGAGAGATTGCTAGCCTGCCAATGGCCTTCGCCTGAGTGCGCGCTGGTGCTCGAAACTTGTCGGTGTCGGTTGTTTCTCTTTGTCTCAGTGGGACTCGTGCATAATCGTATTTTCTCTAGTGGCTCGAGTTATCCTATGGTGCCTGGAACGGGTCTCTCCGACTGGTGCCTTACCACGTCCAAAAAAGTGGTCCCTCGATTTCCGCCTGAAGACGTCACACAAGTGTCACGCTGTCGCCGGTCGCGATCCTGGCGGCGTCCCAGCAGCGGTTGTGGATGTGCCAGACGAATGTTATGCCGCAGGTCGCTCTCATGCTTGTACAGCCCATGAACACCTCGGCGGCCAGGAGTTGGGACGCCGGGGCGACAATGACACTGGCGCTTCCTCGTACTCCTTGTCGGAACTTCTACGGCAAACCGCCAGGATCGCGACATCCTACAGCATGACACTCCGGCTTTTGTGACGTCATTTGTTGCCACTTCGGTACGCAGACACATGTCAAGGACTATCACCGCCCCGAGGAGCCTGAGGAAACTAGACACGCGCGACGGGACCGCCACCCGGCGGAAGGAAAGGAAACTAGGCACACAAGCGCTTGAAACGACGACAAAGAGAGGGCGGTGCGAGCCCTCTCTAAGCTTTTGTTGACGCACACGAAAAATTCACAGACCCGTAGCCATACACAACTTCGCTGTAAAAACGTACGACGGAACGCAAAAGCGTTCTCCGCCTTTGAGAGCATTCACCCGAAGGAATCCGTCATCAGGCGCCAACAGCTCGAAGCGAGATTCCACAGTTAATTAGGTACAAAGGATAGAGTGGGGAGAATTTTCCAGGGACCCTTTGGCCAGTGTGTGCGCGTTAATAATTGCGTACTCATAATTGCCTCTAGTCTAGAATGGTTGACTAGGGAATGACTCTTACAAACTGCCACTGAACCAGGAAAGTACAAAACAAAAACAGAACTGGAGACGTGAAATCGTATAAAAAAGATAGTGGTGGCAATTCGGGTTTACAGGGTGTTTAAAAATGCCCTGTTTTTATTTTTCTTTATTGCAAAAATAAACTGCGCATGGCCTATCGTTCATTCTCTGCCGAAAAGTAGGGCTAGAGATCCGAACAAGATGCTAAAGTTTCAGCACGAACCGATGTCTTATTCAAAAGTTATAAGTGCTTTTGTGAAAATTTCAATGAAAAAATGGAGCCCGTTTGCGCCCGTTTTCGGTTTCTAGAGGCATAGAGCCCTATGTATTCGAAAACTCCGTCGCCCACCATTTTCCCATTGACATTTTCAGAAAATCATTTCTAACTTTTGAACAAAATATCGGTTCGAGCTGAAACTTTGGCATCTGTTTCGGACCTCTAGCGCTACTTTTCGGCGGAGAATGAACGTTCGGCGATGCCTAGTTTATTTTTGTGGTGGAAAAAATCCTGTGAAATGTTTTCGTAGACACCCTGTATATTGGGAACCTGCTTAATTTTCGCGGGTGGATCGAACGAAGTTGAGTCTTCGTTTTTTGACCTCTGGTGTTTATTTAACGAGCAACTGCGAAATCCACATTTGGTAGTACTTGCTTCAGAAGCGCTCGGTGCAGGCCAGAAAGTGTTCAACGCAAGCTTCTCGTGGCTTTTCTAGTTTGTGGAACAGCGCTGTGTGTGTGTGTGTGTGTGTGTGTGTGTGTGTGTGTATGTGTGTGTGTGTGTGGGTGCGTGTCTTTGTGTGTGCGCGCGCACGTGCTCCTTTCTTTTTTATTTGTCTTTCATATGGGTTGTTCTCACCGATTTTGTTTTGGCGTTTCTCACTCGACATTTTGATCGAGCGAGCTTGTTTACTGAATATACGAATACAATCGAATGCCTCAAATCTGCTCAAGATAAAGGAAGCACGCTATATCGCAACTGGCCGTGGCCCGTGGGCCAAGCTAGAGTCACCACATAAACATACACATCAAGAATTACTCCACTTCATTCCCCTATTCCCTTGCGGGAGCAGGCATCTTGTTGCCAAAAGGCCGGTTCAGACACTTGCGTTTGAGTGCGTTTGACTGCGTTGCGTCGAGTACCGAAAGCGAGTCACCGGCACATCTGTGCTTCGTATGAAGCGTGGAATCTAATTCAAGGAATCATCTTGGTACGCGATTGAAGCGGCAGGGATGTCCTGGTTTCTCGCAGCCGCAACGCAGTCAAACGCAGTCAAACGCAACTGTCTGAACCAGGCTTAAAGGTGTCATGAAACGATTTTCCTACTTCTTCCTCCTTAGCTTTAATCCTCAACTCGAATGCGAATTGTGAAATCACGTTGCCGTGACATTCTTGGGCACCGGTGCGATGACTCCTAGCTTCCACTGTGCTTTTTAGGCACACCATAGAACTTGTCATTCCCCAGTTACGATAAGTTCCGTGAGGGCACTCATTGGCCACGAACGCGAATCCGAATATTCGTCGACGCATTTATTGTTGACGAGTGCATACGTCCGAGTGACGCAGTTCTCGTGTCCAATACGTGAGCTTTGCTCGTCTGACGTCAGGTTGGCACCGCTGACGCGCTTTTGGAACCGCGGATGTATCATAGTGAAAAGGCGGAAAGCTTTCGAAAGAAAGAAGATACAAAATAGTCCGCTATATTTTCAAATGTTCGTACCGAAAAGCTGGCTGTGGACTTTCTACCTTCTTTCTTTTGGCCAACTAAACCATATGCGATTAGTAAAGTCCCAATTTAAAATCATTTATCCCAGCCCAAAATTCGTTTCATGGCCCCTTTAAGAGCACAGCGGCCGCAATAGACCGATGTCACCAAGCGAACTGCGCAGGCGCGCGCATTCCGAAAGTGGTGCCGCCGCCATGCTACTTGTAGTCGTCGCTTTCCGGCTTCCCGGCTACATATGGCTGTGCGTACATCGTAGATTTTCGTCTGGAACGCCCCGGTATCAGCTTGGATTCCCATGCATGTCTGTACTTCATAACATTGTGTTGGGTGTGATGTCTTGATTTGTCAGCAAGCGCAGAAAAGCAGTTCCAGTCGTCTTATCGCTTTAGAATAGCTTTGTCGTCTGCCTCGGCGTCGTGTGCTTCCGCGTCTTCGTGAACGCCTGAGCACACTGCCGTTCACACAGTGGTCCCACTGCGGCCGCAGAAAAAAAAAAACAACGACGCCACTACTCGAGCTTTCCGGCTGCTCGGATGTTTCAATTAACTTGGAAACTGAACATCTAGTTGAATGGCAAAGAACAAGAAAATTCGAGGGACCATCGACTTTGTGTAGCACCATGGAACAGCATCAAATGTGTTGGTGAAAAACTGACCTTGGTAGTGTTCAGTCTTGTGCATAAAGTTTAATCAACAATGAAGTAAGAGGAGCTAAATAGATTTTCTCGGTGAGCGATAGTTTTCTAAAAGTTGTTTCATTCTGATTGACAGCCTGTGCGACAGGGTACAGATGAACTGTGGGGAGAAGCCTGCACACAGAGAAGAAATGATCTACAGAAAGGCCTTGCCTGATGCGCCGTAGCAATTGTCATCTCTCAAAAAGAAGCAACCGTACAAGATACCTGAAAACTTGGGGTGGAGATGAGTTTTCGTGTACAGTTTCTACTCAGTTTCGTTTTGTTTGCGCAAGCTCCGAACGCTAAGAGTCGCCCGACGTTGGAAGTTTTTTTCTGGATCAGTAGCGCCAGGCTAATAGACCACCACAAAATAGTTTAGGCTCGTTTGTTACATTTCTGCCGGTAAGTTTTGCACTTCTAAATTGCACTATGTGTTTTTTTTTGTTTTTACGTTTTGTATGAAAAAAAAAATGAAAACCGCTTCCGAAAAAAGTTGTTTTATTTCAAGTGATGCATATCAAGAATCGCTGCTTTTTTTAGTGATTGTCCTGATCTTTTGAAGCATAGTTGTGCTTAAAACATGTCGCCACATTAACAGTTATAACCACCCAATTCATTGAGCAAAAAGTGTATTCAAAACGGCCTCACCAAACTTAGTGGAGATAGACCAAGGTATATACCGCTACGGAGCGAATGCTCAGAGAGATTCCAACGTACGGAACACTTCGGCACACTGTGTGTCTCGTACCCTGTAACCTTACACTTTTTAGCTGACGTGCAATAGGTGGATATAAATTATGAAGCAAATCGCGAAACAAATGGAAAAACGCTATTTTTCCTGCCGCTCTGTCCGGCTCTGTTTACCTTTCTTTGCCGTGCTGCTTTCTTTCGGGAAGACATAATATCCGAGGCCTTTTTGCCTGGTGCTGTTATTGTAGCACCGTGGCATACAATGGGTCAAGCCACCCATTGAAAACCATGAGTAACCCGGCTAAACATCTCGTACTAACCCGAAAATTTCCAAACGCCGGGCGGGCGTGCAATGCGATTCGACGCGGCCGGAAAACGGGGGAGAACTACAGGTACCAGCATGCACCGCGGCAGCGGTGGCGTCGCGCAACTCCTGGTGAGATCGGTCTATTGGCGATATCTACGGTTCGAGAATGCGACTTCCTCAGTTTCGGGTACGGGGTGTGTCAGGAAGCTCGGTCAGTATTGTCATTCTCTGTCGCGGATTGTTTCACCGTTCCTAGAGTACGGATAGGCGTTACCGGCGATTTCAGACAAAGCTTCGGATCAGTCTCTAGACCAGGAAATAGTGTCATTTGACAGCTACGTCCAGAGCATCGGCGCTCTTTCTTTTCTTTTTTCCCCCTCATCGTACGTCGCCGCAAGAACCTTTATTCATATTTTTGCGTCACAGGATATTTGTTTACGAACCGCACGGGCGCCGTTTTGGACGCTTATCGTTTTGAGATACAAAGTTTTGGAAGCTAGATACATGCGGTCTTGGGAGATAATCTCGGTACAGTTCGGTTTCTTCTATGAACTGTGGCTTTTAGCGAGCGGGACGTCGAAAATCTCTTTCTGCGTCTTTTATTGGGCACGTCGGTAAAAACCGGTGACAACCGACAACATTCCTTCTACGCATCACCTATGGCTCAAGTGTGGTTAACTCCCATATCGTAGTGGCTCTAAGGCCAAGCCCAGGGGCCACATCAGGCGCGCCCGCAGGAGGATTGAGTCTCTCACCGCAATGGCGGACGAGGCGAACCGCACGGTGGCCTTGAGTGCTCGTCCTCGGAGCCGCCCATTCTGCCGACTCGTTGCTCGGCTCGTCTTCAAGGGCCTCTCCGTCTTTATTTTACTTTATATTTCTTTCGGGCACCGACACTCCCCGAGACGGTAGCCGACCGCGCGGATGACCCACACCCTCGTATTTGGCGGCCATATTTTATACATACGGGCATCCCCGGCATGCCCCCATCCCAGCGGCCGAAGGCGACAGGCAAAAAGGAGGGGGGGGGGGGGGGCACTCGATCCGGATGGCCAAGAAGAAGCCACCACCATGCATCCTAGGGGCCAAAAAGAAAAACAAAACAAAAGGCAGACAAGAAATACAAATACAAGAGAGGCCCTGTAGCGCATCCCGAGGTCTATCTCCATACAGGCCGCTGGTGGTGGTGGCGGCGGTGGTACGTATAAATGGCGGAGCGGGCTCGAGACCCCCTAATCATGGCGTCCGTCCTCTCGGACATCAAAAATGTCCGCAGAAAACGACTCTCCTTCGCGGACGATACTTGTGCGCTTTGTTTCTTCTGCCCCCTCCCGGTTCCTCCTTCTTAGTGCTATACGCTTAATTCCGCCCTCCCCTTCCTCCCTCCCTCCTCTCCGCCGGCACCATTTCGGCTCGGTTGTCATGGGTGTGTGGTTGCGTTTGTACGTGCACTTTGGTTGATCTGCTCCCTCTACGTTCGTAATTTTTTTTCTTTTCCGTTTCTTTCTTTTATTTTGCGGAGCATTACTGGGTTTGTTGTATGAAGGGAAGTCGCATTTCGGAAGGCGAAGGTAGGGCACCTTTTCGATGACGTGGTACGGAGGCGAGCAGCTGGTGCTTTCGAAAGTTATTTCTCGCTGCGCTTTATTAGCTGGCTGAGATGATCAGTCTTCGCGTTTCAGTAGCGATATAAAGCAACAGTTGAGAACCTAGCCTGTATACCGCTGCGCGGAGAAAAATTGAATTTGCAACGAGGTACACTAAAGAAAAGTAGCTTTTACGTGTACGTGACTCGCCGGTTGTTAGTTCGTAACTGATCCCGCAAATTAAATATACGCCGATCACAAAATCCGTAAGACGTCGCATTTGCGGTATGCTGAAAGTAAGCCGTTCCCTCGCACGTTTTTTCTCGCGACATTTGTCTTTCTTTGGCTGTCGCTGCAGTCGGTAAACCGTGTAAAAACAGTCCTTAAGGGTCGAACGACAGCTGTTCAGTTTTTGGCCACGCGCGTTATCATACGTGTGCGTGTATTCACGCACGTCCACGTATAATACATACGAACGTCTAAAGATTTATCCGGAGTTGGTATCAGTATAGTATAATCGTGCGCCTCCTCCTGTTCATCTACGTATACACGATTGCAAGAGGAGCAACTGGCAGCCGCCATGTCTGCTCGTGCGAGCGAGCCTGTGCCATAGCCTTCTATATACTGACAAAACCTGGCAGATCGCCACGAGAAGCGTCCGCCGAAATGGAAAAGGTGGAGCGGCAGACAACGGATGAGAAGAGAGCCACGTGACTGGCGCCCCGCTGCGGCGAGACGCCGAAGCACACACTTCTTCCGAGCGAACAAGTGTGTTTCGGGTCCTCGCAGCTGCAAAAGCTGTGCGCTGACGTCCAGATTCCCCGAGAAATGGCTCTTTGATGCTCTGTGCTACCAGATCCTCGCGCTCCAATTATGCTGACCGGGCACTCTATGGCTCCGTCCTCAAACTGCCAAGTTTTGTGAGTATAGAGGAGGCTATGCTTTTCGTGCCCCCGGTGTGCCTCCGTTCCAAAAGAAACCCACAAAATAACCCACTGAAGAAAAAACAAAACAAAAATCTGGGTGCCCCCGTGCATGTTAACGAGACGCGAAATTAGCTAATGGAGCTGTGCCAAGCAACGCCTTTCGCTTCTCGTCGCTCACTTTGTGTCCAGATATTTGCATGCGCGGTTAGTTGCACGCGCATGCAAATACCTTCGTAAGAATAAATTGACTTCCACCTGAAATGGAGCGCAACCCGCACCCTCTAGGCGACTGGTAACCTGCTGAACAAAATCTCTCTGGTTTCGAAATTTATTCCTACGCAAATATTTTCCACCTCGAAGACGTCCCCTAAAATGATTGTATTAATCATTAACGTCTCATCTCACCCCTGCGGCGGTCATGATCGAGGCTGGTGGCCACCGATAACACCCGCTTGTTCTACTGGCTGCTAGCTCCTGCTTCGCTCCGGCAGTCTCGGAGGGGTCCCGTGTTCGAATACCGGACCAGGAAGATTTTTTCAGCGGCCCTTAGAGGGCTTCCTAAACCTTCTCCACCCTGGGCACTTCCAGCAAAAACCTTTATATTGTGGAAATATGTAGAGACATAATGAGTGACGAAGAACCTCGTGTCTAACCAGTTCAAAAAAAAGAAAACACACAAAAAAATACCAGCTGGGAAGTCTACGCGGGCACTCCCGAAATTAAGGCATAATTGCTTCGGAATTCGTCACAATCATTTCTGAAAAAGTTCGCTTTCGAGTACCATTCGGTGGAGAAGGAGAGTTCATTGCGATTGCCCGCGTGCTATTCGCTGCTAAAGATCTTGTTCTTTTTGCCCAATGATCCCAAAGGGACACTTAAACCGCAGTCACACCGGTACTATACATCGTACAAAAGGAAGTATACGTTCGAGGCCTGCTTTTTCCCAGTATGACTGGCATGTCACTTTGGGTTTACAAAAACTCTCCCCAGACATGTTCGAAGCACACATATGTACACAGCAAACGTGCTTTGAACATGCTTGAGGCCTGTCCGCGGGTCATGATGCCTGCAGCGGACTGCGTGTCTTTTGTAGGACGTACCAGTAGCGTGACCCCGGCTTTAGGGGCCTCATTGAATTCGCATATTTTTTTGTGTGCAGCGAATATACTACGGCCAAGTTACCCTCGATCCGCCACTGTGCTTACCATAGCATTCAAGCTTCGCGAAATGTTCTCTCGGGGATTTCAGTTCAGGAGCGTAATGGGTCGGAGAACTGTGGCCTTTTGCCGAGCATTGATCTAAGGCCATGGCGAGAAGAGGGAATCAGAAGTCGGGCAACGGGCACCCTGCAGGTCCAACTCTGTGCCGATACGCGCGCCTCTCGCGGCGGCGTCGCGCGTACTCATCGGGAAGCGACCTCGGTAGTCGCAGCTCGACTGCAGTGATACACCGGTGGGTGTTGAAAGGTCGCCGTGCCTGCTTGGGCTACCAGATTGGCGGAAGCGCGGGAGCAGCGGGAGCGGCGGAGGAGCTCTACCGCTCTCCCTACGCTCACTCAAAAGTGGCCGCGCGCGGCGCTGTTTGCTGGGCAATTTATAGCGGCCCCTAGCAGACGCAGAGTTCCCAATACGGCTTTAATTCCGAGGCAGACTCGCCGTCAAACGAAAAACAACTATCTGCGGAGGAGCGAGATTTCATTTATAAGGTTCGCCGCCACTAGAACAATAAACCAAACAAACCAAAAAGTAGCCCGGAAGCTGACGCTTCCACGCTTGGCGACCTTCGCTATCATACACGCGTGACAACGCAACAGAACCCTAAAGATGTAAACGAAAAGAAAAAAAAAAGTTTGAGACGTACTTTTTTAGCTGAAAGGTGTTCGCGTTCAGAGGAGCATGACACTGAAGGCACACACTTTAGCTTCCTGGATGAGTGCATATAAGAAAAAAAAAAGTGTATAGGTACTTACAAGTGCGAAAGCAGAAGGGCCGCTGCCGTCGGACTTTCGTGCTTCGTCCATGGCATGCATCTACACTCCATGACGTAAGTAAGCAATTTCGTCTGCTTAGCTATGTGAAGTTTTGGGTCCATCTAATACGCAAAGCTTGAGGACGTTACCGTTGACCTCATCACCGCGTCCGGCCTCTGCCGTGCTCAAAAAATACAAGCCAACTTTTTTTTTTTTTAATTAGTGATACGGTTTGCAAGTTCCGAAAAAAGTCGTGGCATGAGAAGTTCGAAGCACACCGCTTCGAATACACTGTTCCCCACCGAGACTCGAGGCCGCTGTAATAGACCTATTGCTATATTACTCAAGCATCACGCAGAATGCAGGGATTGGTGTTCCACGTGCCGCAAGTGCTGGCGTCAGCAGTAATACCTTTTTTAAAGCAAATACCTAAGACAAAAAGCATCTTGCACGCGCGTTCGTCAACGCTTGATTTTGGTTATTTAATTCGAATCTTTTATACAGAGAAGGCGTGCGCGTGCGGCGCGTCGAACACATATCCCTGCATTCTCCTTGATGCTTGGGTAATATAGCAATAGGGAGTATTCACTGGCGGCCATAGCTGTGTGCTCGGCTGCGGAGCGCGTGCTGAACGCGAGCTTCCACAGTTCTTTCGCCACGTGCATTCCGCACCACCAAGATCTCCGGTCTTGGCAGCCTATTAATGCGAGCTCGTTCTGAGCATGCGCTCTAAACAGTGACCTCAAATATGGCGGCCAGTGAATACCTCCTATAGGGCTATTGAAGGTGTTGTCGGTGCATTTGGAATCTTCACTCCTTGCTTACACTGTGATCATTGGAATGACACACTGAGCTTTTATCTGGCATTAACGATGTAATATTGGTATATAAAATCTTCCATCGTTCCACTATATAAAAAAAGTAACAGCCGAACTGTGTGAGCTCAATATTGCTGAAAGTGAAGGTGGCAAGCTTGTGACCATTACCGTTTCGCCTTGTAAAACGAAATGTAATCGGAGGCAGCGTGAATGAAAAACCTGCGAAAGTAAGGGTTGACGAGCACCCAAAGGATAGACTTTATTTTGCTCTACTCTATAGCCTTGACAATGGTTTCGTTCACACCTATTATTATAACCTGTTTGGTTCCATTCATATCGAGAGAGCCGGTCCTAACCTAAGTAACTTACCAACGGTTACGGGGTGTGAGCCCGATGCCTCTTCTCTAAATTTGCTCCGACTCCTGCCAAGTTCTTGATGCCTCGCCCTGCTGCATCGAGCAGCCCGCTAAAAATGTGTTTCGCGATCTGAAGTCAGGAGTGCGAGACACCTGGCTTACGAAATACACCGCACACGAGCAAGCTGCGCCGCCTTAAACATTCGAGAGGAGAAAGGACACTCTAATTCCTTGCACCGGTTTTTGTACTTATTGGGTTGCGCCCCTTGTCCTCGATGTTTTTGGAACAATTTATTCATTTTCTTTTGTCTCTGGCAAGTTGTGATTACTGTTTCTTGTTCTTACTTTGAGGAAGAAAAACAAAAGCGAGGGTTCCATTGAGCCTACGTTCTTAGAACAATGATTAACGACCTACCTGGTAAGGGGCGCACCTATGGTGTACATATGCCCCTGCCCTAAAGAAGCACGCAAATTAAGCTACAGGCCAGCTGTCGACAACCGAGGGCGCAACATTAGAAAAGGTTGAAGTATAGAGATCGTAACCGTACGCTTATAAGGAAACGTTTAAAGCGCGAAACACACGCGAAAAAAAAATCGCATCGCGTCGCTCCGCGGAGAGACGTATCCATATAGCAACCGCCGCTGACGCTAAAACGCGGCCGAAGGCCGTAGCGACAAGTCATAGTGTCATCAGCGGTTGCTATGGTTACGTCTCTCGGCGTCGCGACGGGGCAAAATGTTTCCCGCCATGTCCTTCACACTTAACGATTCGCGCAGTCGCAAAACAGGAGCAGGGCAGTTGTTCAGACACAAACATCTTTAGGACTATTTAATTTTGTTTAGTTGTTTTAGAGAACCGCACAGAGCATTTACGGGAGAAAAATGATTATCACTTTGTTTTATGATTAGTGGTTTTATCTGAAAGGAGCGACTTTTGTTTCGCCTTTCCGTGCGCGCCCTTCAATTGTGGTTCTATTTCAAGATGCGCGCACAAGATGCCATCCAAGGCTAGGGCGCCCCTCAATGTTTTCTGCTACGCTTCTTAAAGAAGTACTCGATGCCGAGAAAATGCGATCAGAACAAAGATAAAAAAAAAAACCGCGAACCAGAATGGCGCCGTCAAACTGGTCATAACTAAAAGCTCGAGAGAAAAGACACCGAAAGAAAAAGAAGCAATAAAAATAAATCATCGTGCCACAAAATAAGTAAGACCAGAATCATAGATTATAGAATTAGTATAGAATTGTATAGAATTGTAGATTAGGGCATATAATATTCGACAAGCAGTTCCTGCGACAGTAAGAACAGCTGAAATGCACCCTAAAAAGAGAAGAGAGTACTAGAATAGATGAAGAACTCCAGGAAGAGACGTACACATCCAAGGCGCTGACTGTAAACAAAATATTCATCCAAAAATACGTGAAAATAAAAAAAAAGAAACGGTGAAGAGAACCAAAGGAATAAGTGACGCAGAAACTACCCGCATAAAATACGCTTCCTCACTTATGAGCATTTTCGTAAATATTTCTTCGGTGCTTCGTTAGCCATCGCATACACGCAACAATCCACGTCTCCAACGAGGGCACTTCACGTGCGGTACTTTCAACATCCACCACACTCCGCAGTACCTTCTTTCGGCTCTCGGAATCACGCCACAGTAGGTAGCGGCGTTGTTGCAGCCTATAGATGTCCCCGGTGCTCACCCCCCCCCCCAAAAACTCGCCGCTTCCCCGGAAAAGGCGTCGGGCGCGAGAGCGGCGACGGGTGGGACGCGAGGGGTCCAGATCATTACTAGGGCATAATGCCGTCTCCTCGGCTTCCCCTTCGTCGCGAGAAGGCAGCTTCGGGGAGGGCGGCATCGGGCGGCCCAAGGTACACACAGTAATTATCCGGGTGCGCTATGGCCAGCCGAGTGTGCCATGCCGACTGCCCGCCCTATTTGCATACGTCGACCGGCCCTGCCGCCCTCCCTCCCTCCGTCCGCCCTTCCCCACCCGCCCTGCTCTGTGCCAGATAATTCCACTCTTCTCAACGTTGGCGAACGCGACGGCATTTTCGAACGCGCAGTGTGGCGAAGTGTGCTCACCGGCGCGACAAACACCGCTCTGGGTTCGCCGACCGAGTGGAATTACCCTTTTTTGGCGGGTGGAGCGAGCTTTTACAGCTCTTGTTTTGTCGGTAAACCTTTTCTTGCGGCCAGTTGGTTACGGTCAAGCGTATACAAGAGGCTGCGTCCTCAGGTGATGTTCGTTTTTTTGTTGCTCTGGGGCGGCGAGGTCCAAAAACCTGGAAGATTGTGACTCCCGTAAGAGGTGTCACGAGGTGCCTGCAGTCACTGCCTCCAATCAGACATCGCGATCTGACCTGAGTGGCTGCACATATGTTCGATGAACTGTGTTCGGTAACCATTGCCGAGAAGTATGCCTAAACTGGAACTTAACCGTGGCACTTGAAAATGTATTTATGAATTTCAAGACGATTATATCGTGTTGGCCATCGAAGGAGCTATCGGTATTCATGCGCATTTATGTTTTGGAAAATGGGGAAACTCCGCAAAGTCAGCTTCACACGCGAAGGGGATAATCTTTAAGTGCCTCAATTATTGGATTGCATTTGAAACCAATATTTTCCACAATATATACTTGCGCAGCCTTACGGAGCTTTTTATGTCAGCCAATAGAATCGTGGGGACTCCTAGCATTATTGCCACTACTGATAATTCAATCGTTGTTTTCGGCTTTGGGGCTGTCTATAGTTCAGTTGAAGAGGTTCATAGTTTGGAGTACTGAAAACAAAATAGGTATGGCAACAAAACTCCTGGACCTACGTCATTTCTCGCATTTCATCTCTCATTCTCCATCATTGAAAGAATATAAGAATACCTCTACATTAAAGGACGAGAACAAAACAGGCCTGCCTCTGCGTCACAAGGCCTTGTATAGCGTCGCTCCTGGTGCAAACCAACCGATCGACAACGCAACGCGCGTACCCCCCACGTTAAACATGGCCCTTCACGATACCAGCCTTCGCGAAAACAGGCGGATATATAGTAACCGCAGGAGCGACGCCGCACGAACACACGTCGTGGCCGCACGACGCGGGGCTTCCTCTGGACCCGGGGTCGAAGCGCGCGCGCTCGCTCTGGTCCGCCGTTGACCGAGATGGCCACATCAGGTTTCCCGCATCCGAGTGATTGGGGAGGCCGAAAAATCGATGATGCCGCGATCCCCCTCACCTCTCTCCTTTGTGTTCGCTCTTTCCCCCCTTTCGTCACTCTCGCCCTCCTTCTAAATGCCAAGTTGCAACGGGCCGAGAGGGGTTAAAAGGGGTTATATAAAGCCGGCGGTTAGGCGCCGCTAGTCAAGCCGCGGCTCGGCTGCCTCGCTGGGGCAGCCTGGTACGTGGTTTCGCCGCAGTGTCGCCTTCCTCCGTCGGTGAAACTCTCGTCCACGCGGAGGCGCTCAAGGCTTTCATAAGGGACGGAAAAAGAGAATAATAAAATAATAGTTTACAGCGATGATTAACGGGGAATTCCTTCGACGGATTTGGAGTGGTTTTATAGCGCTATATTGGGCGTGCAAGCGTTCCTTCGCATCGACTCCACTTTTGGATCGCTTCAAATCCACCGAGGAAATTTTTACGTGAGTTTGGTTCGTTGGACTGGTTTGGGTAGATCTATTACACTTGCTGGTGGAGGCTGTGTCGTTTTTATCGGGATTGAACTAGAAGTGAAGATTTCAAATGGAAAGAGAAAGAGATAAGGCTGGAAAGGATTAGTGTTTAGCCTAGTCTACACCAGATATAAAAGTTTTAAATACGGCTTAGCTTCACGCTGGTACGAAAGTTCAGTGCGAGGTGGAAATCAAATACCTGTAGATATGCGAGTGAATGCGCAGTAGTTAACGCACCGTCGCTGATATGTTGTATTAATATTTGACATCGTTCGGCTCGATTGAATAAGGCTTTCTTATCATGGCGGCAACTTAATTTACACGAGCTAGCATAATCTCAATTGCTAAGTATTTTCACCATTTGGTCTTACCAGGAATGCATTGATAGTTCCTAACCACGCTTATGACGTTCAAGCTTATATACTCAATATACTGAGGAGTTATTTTTACCGAAACTCTTCAATCACCAGACAAAATGAATCAGTCAAATTTATAGAGGAAGTCACCGTTTAAGTGATCGCCCAACACTAACTTTTTCAGCTGACACTCCACACTCGCCAATCGGACCCTCTGCACCGTTGCGCTTCGGGAACACAGAAACATCGCTGCTGAACTAAGGGAACAAATAATAACAACGTTGTTGCGAGGAAACAAAACAAAAATGACAATGGGGGCTGCCAGTTCCAGTTAAAAATCCGGGACCAACGAGCAGCTGCCTCAAATCAGCAGCAAATCAGCCCACGCACGCCAACGAAAGCAGAAACTAAGAAAATGAGAAAAAGAAATCACGAATAAAAAAATAATCGCCCACTCAGTAAGCGGGCCCCAACAAACAAAGATGGCGACAGAGAAGGAACAAACCCCGTCTTGGCCACACATCCATGCCACGGTGCGAAAGCGATGCGATAATCTCGATCGCAGACGGGTCGCCTGATTGGAATTTCGCGCACGCTGGATCTCGAGCGCCGGAGGAACAGTGCCGCCTTGTCTCACACCCACTTTACTCGCGCGCTGCTCCCCTCCGTCTTTTCCCCCGCATCCTCCCCCGCCATCTTGGCGGCTCCCGACACTACTCACTCCTCTTTTTACGGACGCGGGGATAGAGACGTAGATGCGTATAAGCAGCGCCCGTCGGAACTGCTTTGCCGCCTACAAACATAGATACACACATACACGATCTCGAACCCGTACACACGCGGGAAAATAAACAAAAAGAGCGACATCACGCTCACTGACACTCACTCCGCAGGAAGCGAGTGGGAGAGTTTTCGGGGATGAAGGAAAGGTGAAAGGGAAGAGCAAAGAAAGAAAACAAAAAAGAGAAAAAGGAGTTGGAGACGCTGGGAATGCACACATCAAACAGGAGATCCCATCCCCCTTTTTTATTTCATTTTTTTTCTGTATTGTTTGGGGGAGGCTTCCTTTGGTGTCGTTGCCTGCACTGATAGATATCACGGCACTTGTGATTGAAGTGTGGAGGCGGCGGGATTAAACCTTCTCTCCCGCCTCTCTTCTCCTTGTCTGCTTTTTTAATCCTTTTTTTTTATTTTGTCTTGTGCTTTTGCTTTAAAACGCGGGATGAACAGAGGCAAGAAGGGGTGAAAGAAAAAGAAAAAAAAAAAACTTTCTTCGGTTTTTGTAAGGTGACGCTGGGCGTTTCTCTGCACTTGCGGCGGTTATTGCGGTGGTGAATAGCGTGACTGCCGTTGAGTGAAGCCGCTAAGCTATACGTGGTCGCTTGGGGTGCAGGTTTCAATTGCCTCGGGTGGTATTCCGAGCATCTGTATTGCCCACAGACTGTGAATCGTCCACTGACTCCGAGTCCTTAAGACGGTCCAGTCCATTTCACTTCAATGTGAATTAGGGATGATGGATAACTGCGGAGATGTCTCTGTCATGTTCGAAGGGTTGAATCGCAACTCCTTGTATGTCAGTCACAAGTGTTGTAAATATGTTTGTCGACCAAGCGCGTCATTAGTAAATTCGTAAATCTTCGCAAGAATAAGAACTAAATTCTGATTCTTGCGTGGTCTTGCGTGTTCCTTTCCTTTGTCCTCGTCCTTTGTGCGCTCTTATGTTCCACGTGTGGTCACCCAATGTGAGCTGGCATTCCTTTTGCTCTAAAAATTAATTTCCGGCCTGAACAATAAATACCACATTAAAAAAAAAATCTTTACGATGCACGGGCAATATCAGATGCTGGAAGAACTGCGCAAAGAATCCATAATCTGAAGGAGAAAAACAAAATAACAGGTAGAAAAAAAGTGACAGCGTGATTATTCCCCGCAGATATTTCCGGCTCGCAAACACCCTCGCGCATCGTCGGGACGACGTACCAACCTGACTAGAGACGCGACGAGACGACGAGGTGTACGCGTCATCACCCAGGAAAGGCGAAAAGCGCTTCCCAGTACGCGGGCAACTCGGTCCGCACAAAGCGGATCTCCACACTAGAGAGTTGACAGGCGATTGTGCGTGTCGACGGCGCCATTTGAAACTCGGTTCACCGCGCAAACCATCGCGAGGGGGCGGTGGCGTCGGTTTCCTCTCCCTTTCCTCGTCGTCAGACCCCGATCGGCACATACGTTTTCTCTTTCTCTATACAGCCTCGGTTTCTTTTTTTCATTTTTTTTTTCACGTATTTGTCGCCGTATTCCCGCCGCGCGCACGTAAATCTTGTTTCTCCCTTTCGCCAGGAATTGCTGAGTAAACAAAGGGTGGCGACACTAAAAAACGAAAATAAAAAAGAGAGCAAAAGGGAGAGAGGGTGATGCTGAAGCAGGCTGAAGTCTGATTGCGCGAGCGGCGGCGACGGCCGGCGACATCGCGGGCCTGAGAAAAAACAAGAGAACAAACAAAAACAACCGACTACAACAACAACAATTGCAGCAGCATCAGCGGCAACGAAGGCGGCAGTGGAAGAGGCGGTAAAGAAGAATGCGGTCAAAAGCAAGAGCTGACAAAACAAAAACACGGTCTCTCCCGTTTCGTGATCCCTTTGTTTGAGGCCTCCCTCCTTCTTCTTCGTCGCCGTCTTCCCGGTTTTCCCCCAACCCTTCGGTCCCTTTTATAATGCAGAGAGCGGGAGACAGCCCGGACTGGGAGCACTGACAAGGGTTCCGGGCGAAACATGTTCCCTCGCTCTCTTTCTCAGGCGTTCTTTCGCGTGTTTCATCTCCTTCACTGTTTACTCTCTTGGTCGTACGCTCCCCTTGCGGACGTTTCGTTTGTTGACGTTTTTGTTCTTGCCCGCGAAACAAAAAAACGTCGTGGACGATGTATAGGCGCGCACATATACGGCTGTATCCGATTTTCTGCCACGGAATATAGGGAAGATTTTGGGAAGGAAGCCGCGGCGTAGTGTGCGCTACGCGCGCGTAATTCATTCGTTTTCTGTGCATTGGGTCTGCTGCACCCACGAACTTGAGGTGACGAAGCGAGTGAAAGATGGGACGTGAAATCGCGCATGGGGTCTCGCGCGAACTTCCATTTCTCAGCGTAACTCACAGTTCCAAAATGCGATCACAGTTCCATCATGAAAGTTTCGGCGTTTCATGGTAACTCAAAACTATTGCGAGAATATTACTTGCACGTAATAACAACTCATGTTGCTTAAAAGAAGTGGTTGTATTTCGGTTGTGTTACCGTGGTAATTATACATATATATATATGGTATATATATATTATTGAAACATAATTACCAAAATAATCCCGTTTGATAACACAGCAGCTAAGGTAGGTAACGACATAGCTTGTTAATGCCGATTACAACGAACGGTGACTGTTTGATTCTGTTTGTAGTTTGTTTTATCTTAGCTACTGAGGGTTAAAGTTTGTACATACATATTTTTTTTAATTTAAAGTAATTATCGCTTTAAATCGAGACAAAGAAGAAATGACTTAACTTCACCTGCCACATTATTTAGTCAAAGTCGACTGCTGTTTAGCCCCAGAAGTGCACCTGAACCATTATATCTATACTCCAGGGGGGATTCGCGCTCCTAAGTAAGCGTAAGAGTTATGCTCCCACATGGGAGGTCTTTGTTGTTATTTTCTAGCTGCCTTTCAACGTCCGGTCTTATGCAAAGGGTTGGCTCCCGCGCCGGTTAAATTATCTTAAAGTTCAAACAACATATAAAGCCTTCGTCAGATGCTGTAACGACTTTTCAGAAAAACCGCCCTTGCTCTAACAACAGGCTTGTTTGTTCTAACGGCAGCTGGTGATGCCCGACGGTGACGCGTGTTTCTTTGTACCGCGGATAAGCGCAATTGGAGTCATTAAAAACTTGTTTTACGGATCGTTCTCCCATGTGTCGACATGACGGCTGCGCGTCGTATAATTACTTAAACCCGTTGCTAATCAACCTAACCGTAAAATCAGAATTTACAACGGCGTAAAACTTGTCTGCTATACAAGAACTACACCTCAGACGAAGTTCGAGTAGAGGCAAGTTTAGAGGGGAAACGGGTGCGCAAACTAAAATTGACGAACTTGCGCGACCCCATGTGTCTGTGTGTATGCATATGCGTGTGTGTGCGTGTGTGCGCTGGCGTGAATACGTAACCGTGTGATTATGTGCGCCTGCGTGCCTGTGCGTGAGTCTCTAAAACATGTGGTTGTAAGGGGTGCTCGCGTGCGCGTGAAAAACAAAAGAAAATGCCTTTCACTTTATGTTAAGCTATCCGATGGTCTGCACGTTTTACTAGGAATTATATTTTACAGCGGTGGTTGTTAGTGCCCCTTATGTGCTAACCCCAAACCCCACTTTACAGCAGAGACACTGCTCTCGATCCCTCTCCCCGTCGTTCCCCGCACACAGAAAGGCTCCTTCTCAGTCTCTCCCTTCCCTCCTCTAGGCCTCCGCTGTTCTCAAAGACCCACGTGATGGCGGGGAGAACGCCCTCTCCTCCCCTACCCCCCCCCCCCCCCCCTCCGGCAGCCGCCGTTCCAAACGCCCACGTGGTCACTCTACGGACACCAAACACGTAGCCGGGGGGGGGGGGGGGGGGCATGGGGCCCGGGCCACCCCCGAAATCTTCCATTTTGCTGGGGCCTCCTCTCCCCCCGCCCCCTCATACTGCATTTTGTCATGGGTGGCCCCCCCCCCCCCGAAACAAAATCCTGGCTACGTGCCTGGCGGACACGCTCCCTCGCCTTCCCACTGCCGCCACCCAAGCTATGTATCCGAGCTGTTCTGCAGAGGCGCAGCTCGCGTACAAACTTTCCCGTTTTCTAACACAGGCGCAGTCACGGGCGCACCCGCACTAAAAAAAAAGCATTTCAGCCAAAAACCAACAACAAGTTTCTGTGTTTTTATCCTACACATGCAACATCTTGCACAATCGTTCCACCAGAGCACACACCTCCTCCCACACGTTTCCTACATAATTCCACTCAAAGCAAATAACACATTTACAACACACTGGCTGAAGGCAAATCTAATTCAACACGCCTTTCCACAATGCAGCAGCTACCGCTGTCAATCGTAGCACAGCTTGTAGGGTAGTTCGCAATTTTTTCCTTAGGCGTAGCAGCAGGTAACTACATTAGGCTAGCGTATACAGTAGCTAACGCGTTTAAGGGAGGCGGCATTGTAAAGCTAGCAACGTTGCTATAGTTCAAAATTACTCTTTAAACGCCGAGAAACAAAAGAAGCGTTCTCAGCAAAGCAGACAGGGCGTCTCAAAAGAGCCCTGTCCCGAAATCTCGCGACACCTTCTTCGTCGGGACCGTTCTTATAGCCGGCAACTTTAATCAGCACACTCCACGAAACACGAACAAGCGCCGAGCTCGAGCTTCCAATGTGCGCGCGCAGCACACGCAGTAACAGCCATAATTAAACGTGTCTAATTAATAAAGATATAATCGGGAAGATTTTAGAGGAGGAAGCAAAAGCTAAGGATGGGGGCGCCCTTACTAATTAATGCCCCGGTAATTAATAACGTTCTTTGTAGCGGCGACAAGTAGGCACTATAATGAGGGGTGACGCGTATGCTCAGTGGAGTGCCGCCCCTATCGGAGCGACATACACCTGAACGAAACTGCCAGCGAGTTTTGTGTTTCTTTCGATCCCACGCCTCTGTCGTAGCAGCTAGGGGACACGCATAGTGTCTTGAGCGCTAGACAGGTTCGCGAGTATACATAATGTAAGCTTCTTGCGTTTAGCACGGCCCCATACAAAGGAGCGCTCCGAATTATTTTCGAGATTTTGGAGATAAAGCTGCCCTTGCAGCTCATAAGGTTCGGGCTCCGATAGACTCTTCGTTTATGCGCGTCTTTATTATTATTAAATCTGTACGCGGGTGTCATCTAAGGATATTCGTATTTTGTTTTGTTTTTTGAGTCGATAATTACGGAGTGTGGAAGATCGCGTGCAAACTTGGATGCCTTACCGGCTAAGCGTAATCTTATTCCGAAGAATTTCTTAATTAATTAGAAACATCTCGCTTACGTAAGTTATGTGTGGATATTTTGTTTAAAGCCTCGTCTAAGCTATCTCTAAGCCCGTCGAGCGGTGCGATGCTCAACTCCGGGGTGTGATGCAGGACCCAATGTGTATAATTATCCCTACGAAAGGCATTTACGTTTTAAGGGCCGTTGCCACGATGTCGTCTTGGAGCCTATGAGGGTCATCCATGTGTCCGCGAAAGTAAAAACATAAACGTAATTCGAAATAGCTGGACGCGTGTATTTTCTTTCTGCATATGTTATGGCAACAACACGAGAGACTGGAGGTCAATATTTGAGTGTCAATGACCGGAGATGAACTAAGATTATTCCTTCGGTTTATAGTGCGAAAACCTACTGTCTCCTATCAAAATCGACAGAGAAAGTATTTGGAGGCATACAGGGTTCGGGTGACATAAAATAAAACATGTGATAGGGTTTGCTGGATGTTGTACTAATCACGCAGGCTACTAAATCGGTGTACCACATGTGCCGCCTGTACCGCACCGTGGTACACCAATTTATGCAGTGATAGGTTAAGTCAACTTGGCCAGCACCCAGAATATGTCTTCTCTTATTCCCTCGCTTGTTTTTTTTTTTTTTAGTTACGCTGTGAACAGCTAACAGTCGTTAGGCCTGTTGAGTGTTTCGTTCTCCATAGGCGACGTGCAAGACCAAGATCTTCGCTGAGGTTGATTTGCTACGATTGACCAAGTTTAGTAGGATTACATCTGCTTTTGTTACGGAAAGAACAATATTGTCAGAAGGTAACCTTTCGGTGTTTGTTTCAGAACGCGATAACGTCAAGCCTACACCTTTTGTTTTACACACACACATCATGAAACTTGTCGTTCTCAACCGACAATCCTAGTCGTTACTTAACAGGTAGAAACCATAAAAGTGCGTCCTGCCAAACAGTTGTTCTGGTCTTATAACTTTAATCAGTTGAGATACTGATCCTGCAACGAGAATACCTAACCTTAGAAGTGAAGATTTCGACTCGTGGTTTGGTCGCAACGATGAAGTATTCACAGAATCATACTCAGGGCTGCTTCTGGGCACACAGTACTGAATACCTAATACTACCTGCAACGTAGCGAGCGAAATGTTCAAAGTATACCTTCTCAGTATAACGATGGATAAACGAGGAAAGTAGAAGAAAGAAAAGAGAGGAAAATATAAAGAAAAACGAGAGACAGAAAGGGATAGTGACAGGTTGAATAAACGATCGACTGCAACAAGTCCCGCCCCCCTCGAATCACTTGAGATGAAACGTTGCCTGCGATCTGGAGAGACAAAAGGGAGGCCGGCAAGTTGAGCAGAAAGGGCGCCGAAAAAAAAAAAAATAAAGAAAGCGATTAGGGCATTAGGAACCGGCACCGACGAGAGCGAGTCCCGAGAGCCCAACGTCGGCGGAGAGCCCCGAATTCGGAGCCCGGGCCCCGGGGTTGCCGCGCGGCGTCCTGGCTCGGTGCCCGAGTGCGGTTGGCCGCGCTTGTTAATCGAGGCTCGGCGGCCGAGAATCCACACACAAGGAGCGAGGGAGCAGCGCGGACGGACGGCCGAGAAGCTTTGGGGACCACAGCCGCTACCAAATCCGATTTGCGTTGGTAGAGAACCTACCCCTGGGTTGAGAGGGCGGACTCCGGAAGGCAGCGGGTGCGCCAACGCGCCCCGTCGCGCACCGCAGCGCTCTGGGGAAACAAAGGTCGGTGTTGTCTCCTCGCGCGTTCGTTCGCGCTCCTCTCGTATTTGAAGAGACGAAATGCGAAAACACGGGGTTGTTGGGGGGCGGCGGCGGGAACTTGAGAATGAGGATGTAGAAGAAAAGTTTGGCTTGGGGCAAACTAGAGTGGTTCTTCCGCTAAACCGCCGGAAGAGCGAAGTGGGCTAGACAAGCTTAAGTGAGTACAGAGTCGCGATCAAAGTATGATAATTCCACTGCGGAGTTGATTAGGCCAAGCTGATACCGTGCGGATGGAAAATAGAAATTGGAGTTCGGAATCACAATAATGACACCTTAGTTCTCCAGGATATATCTTTTATCTTTTAAATGGGGCTGACCTAAGTTTCACTCTGAGAACAACGATTAAGAAAGCTCGAATTCATCCTTCTTAGGAGGGAGGGACAAGACGAAGGGGGAGGAGATTTCGAGGGGCACCTGAACCAGTCTTTCCGCAATCCCAAGTGTATGGGCGGAGTCTGCTGAGCGTCCCAAATCAGTATAAAAACTATTCTGAATGTTCACGAACGTATCACACTCATGCCGCATTGTATTAAGGTTGATGACTACAAAATTGCCCTTCTTTTTTTTTATTTTTTAATCGCAGCTCAGGGCGACGAAGTTTAACTGCTTCCTCATCATTCGGGCCCGTATATCATCCGTGTTTTAACGTCTATAAACGCCTATACCCGCGATGGGGAGCCGTGATCGACGCCGCCGATATAATCGCGCGTCGCGCGCATCGATTTAACAGCCTTCCAATGACTCCGTTGTTCTCAGGCTGTCCGCCGCACACTTATCCTTTCCTCCTCTTCCTACGGACCCAACCTACAACGAGACGCGCTTACAAATACATATTTCAAAAGAAAGAGCCATCAGAATCACTTCCCACCAGCACGTAACGACCTCGGCAAGGTCGTCAGACGGGACAAAAAGAAGCAGCAGCCTCGCCGCGAGCTGATTCCCGACGATTCCCACATATTTAAAGGTACGCGCGGCGGTGGCGCCGGACAGGGACCGCCCCGCGCGCATGCGCAGCGGCCGCGACGAACCAATCCCCAGTGTGGGAACGCGACGCGATCGAAGACATTCCACGTCGCGCAGCCCGCCTCTGTGTATTCGGTAGCCGGCCGGCACGTATACTCCAACCGGCTGCCGCCGCCGATTCGCCACCGACCATATATCACGCCGTAATGCATGCTATACCGCCCATGCGGGTATAAGGCCGTCGATCCAGGTATACGGTTCCCCTTGCGGCGACGTGCGGCTTTTAATTATATTACGGGCTGGTAAAGCACCGTCGGCGCCCCGGTCGGTACTTTTTTTTTTATTTTTCCGTGTTCACTGGAAGTTTACTGATTATAGATGGTGACCGAAAAAAGCCGCCTGAGTAATTAGAAATTGGAACACGGGTGCGCTGCCGCGTGGAAGGAAGGTAGGAACGAGGGAGCGGCTATCTTGAGTGGGATGATTGCGTCGACCGGAGTAAATCGAGAGAGAGGCTCTCGTTTTTTTTTTTTTTTTTTACGTGTGAGCCCGTGTTTTAGTAGGCCGCCCACTTTCAGATTCACTAACATGGAAAAAGTCTAAGCTGTACAGACTCTATAGCATGAGCTTGATACTACGTCTCTGTAGTTTCTGCCTTGCGCGAACTCTGACTCCGGCTTTGTCGTGCAGCTTTACCAGTATCAGCGGGGGGTTCAGCTGGAGTAGCTGAGCATGTAGAACGTCGTCTCTCAACTGTCAGGTAACCATTGAAGCTTGAGCTGAAATAAATAAAGATGCGTCGAGGAGGACAATCACGCGGGGGCCCAATATCCTTTTGCGGGCGCTGGATTATTTTTTTTTTTTTTTTTGCATCATTTGCGTGTCTGATACCTCGTACTTTCTTCGCAAAGAACTACTAGCTCTACAGTGTGTCTGGAGAAAGTTGTTGCTACCGGTGTGAAAACAATAACATAACATACACCATGTTATATGAAAAAAAAAACTACGCAAGTGCTTTGTAATATTTTGCGCATGCTTGTTTACAACATGAAATAACAAAATATAAGGCCCCATGTTACAGTTTTACTTTACAGGCCTCACATCTAAGACATAATTCGTCACATCTTGAAAGCCGAGAAACTTCCGCCTTTAATTTGTCTAGCTACTCGTTCAGCAACTTTAGCAATGACATGCAGAAAGTAATTTAAAGAAATGTCTGTGCATGGTTTCTGATATCCTCACGTAGGCGCGTTTGCCTACGTGGAATGCGAGAAAGGCAAATTCAATTTGTGGCTGAACTGTTGTCGGGTGTTTGTTTATTAGACACTGAGTTCAATAACCGACATAACTTCGAAACTTTCTTGTGCGTGTTTTGTAACTTTTGTGCGCCTACCTGCGTGCTTCGGCGTGTGTCTGTGCGTTAGCTGTGTGCGTGTCTTCGCTTGTTCGAGCCTGTGTGCGCGTGTGCTTGGGTTGCGCGTGCATGCGTACATACGTACGTGTGTGTGTTTGTGCTCGCGGGCGGTTATTTATGTATGTTTCTATGTACCTCTATATTACTAGTGTACCCGAGTTGAGTTCTTTTCTGAGCGTCTGCATATGCGCGTTTCTGTCCGTGTTCCTGGGAGGGGGGCATTGGGTCATGCGTGTATGTGTATGTATGTGTATGTTCCCTCAGAATCTCACAAAGCACATTCGTCGTCCGCCGGCCACCGCTCGTACGGCCTGGACGCGAACGAGGGTCGTGACTCCGCGAAGGGGCCGTCCTTATCGCAACGACGTCGACCCCAACGACGGCCGAAGCACCGCAGGCCAATTTGGTGCCGCGTTCAAAGCCCGCAACGACGAGCTTCTCGAGCGGGCCTCTCGAGACGAGGACGGAGACCCGGAGGAGGTGAAGGACGCCGTGCGGCAAGAAACTAGCCTTTGTCGGCAACCGCCGTCGGAGTTCAAAGCGAACGGCTTCACGTCGGAACTGGGAGGGCCACCGTCTCGGTGCGGGTCTGCTGATTCTGTACCACAATGCCCTCCAGGAGTCGGTCGCTGGGTCCGATTGCGACATTCGAGTCGCCATATGTCCTTGAAGTGGCATAACATATATAATTTAGAGAATGTCGCTGGATACACAGCAGGAGCAGCGGAAGGAAGTCTTCTGTTTATCGGCGCGTGCCGGTACAGTTATTGGTTTGGGAGCTTTCGTTTCCACCCTTTGAGTGTATTGTCTTTGGAAAATAATAGGGAGTACTAGGGTCGAAACCTGCAAGTGAATTAGAAGCGTTTGGAAACAGCTCTACGCTGGTTCCTTTAAGCCGGGGACACACTGCTTGCGCCCAAGTCCCACTAGAGCGACAAACAGAAACAACGTACACCGACATGGTGTCTTCGGTAGGCCTGCAGTCTTTCGGGGCTCGTGCAATAAGCACGAGTGATTGCGAGCCTACTAAAGGTACCCTCTCGTGTCGTGTCGGTTTCGGCTGTTTGTGTTTGTCGCTTAGTGGGACTCGGGCATTATACATCATACAGTGTGCCAGACATCAGTCACCGCGATATCCGTGGGTCGAATATCAAGTGCCAAGTTTCTCCTTAATCTCGTTGCCATGCGGCATTCGAAGCAGGATCCCGAGGTGACTTGCGTTCGAATATGTTTGCAGACTGCTTTTTGTTAGGGTGCCTCTATGTCCTTCTGCTCAGGGTGACGACATCCTTCGTAGTACCTGATGCCGACAGCACGCGCTCACACAGAAAATTCAAAGAAATCGCCGAAAACAAAATGCCGCAGTAGCACAGTCAACGCCAAGAACGCGTGCAGGGACGAGCTCTTTCACGCGTTTCCGAACAAAACAAAAAAAAAAAGAAGAAAAATGAGCGTTTAGAACAAAAAGGCCAGATGTCATCCCACTAAGCAAAGCGCACATGAAGGCACCCTATCTTTTTTTTTTATGTATACGCAGTGTGACCCCGGTTTTAGAGCGGTAAACGGTGCCAACTTGCATGGCGCCAAGAATACGAAGAGCAAATTAGTAAGAATACTGGAAATCCGTTATTATCGCCGAGATATTTCGGTGGCGCTCACTTACGGCTTCCGTTCGTGGAGTGACGACCAGGATTTGCTTCGCCGCGAGCCGGCGATTGGGCAATCTTTATCAGCATACGGGAAACTACGGTTCGGTCGAATGCCGACCCCATCGACGCTTTTGGCCGCGCACGCCGCTTCACCGACAGCTTGAGAAACCGGGGGCGTGGATTCTTGTGTTCACACTTTATGACTGGTCGTTCGCCGTTCTGATCGGCTGATGCCGCAACCTAATGGCTAGCGGAGCAATCAGATGATGCTCCGGACTGGCCACGCCTCGCATTTTTTTTTGAGCTCTCTGTCCCTACGGTGGACACATCGAGGGCCCTTATCTACACGGCGGGACCAAGGGACCGGGACACCGACGCCTGCTCCGATTGGTCAATGGCAGCAGGCGACGATGTCCCGGTCCCGTGGTCTCGCCGTGTAGATACGAGCACCCCAAGGGGCTTCGGTCGTATTAATAATCGGGGGCTCGCCAAACGCTGCGAAAAAGGTTACGAATTTCGTCCGGTCGGCGCTCCAACTGTGCGCGCCGTCAGAACTGTTGACGCCTATATAGCGCTAAGACGAGAGTGTCGGCGGGCGTAGTCATTTGGTTGTTCGCCGCATATCCGCTCTACAGAGTTAAACCGCGGTCACTCTGCGAATACCTCATACAAACGCCAGTCTGCATGCACTGTCTGAGGCATGTTTCTACCTTACATAAAAGCCCCGTCAGGTTGGTCGTACAAAAATGTCGGCACAAATGTTCTAAGCGCACAAATGTACGAAGGAAACATGATTGAAACATGCTCCAGGTGCGCCACTGGACGTAGCGCATGCCCCCCAGCCCCCGAATACGATCCACGAAACTCTTATTATAAAGTTCCGCAAAACGAATATGCGATCAGCCACGTTCGGCAACGTTACAACCACCTTATTGTCTGGATCTCCACCCTTCAGCAGCATATATACTTCTGGTTCACAGCGGCCTTTTCGGACGCTGATTAGCTGATGCGAAATCACGAGAAAAAGTTGCCAAACAAAGTGTCTTTCGTACGTTTGCGAGCGGCACTCGCTGCATGTTCGTCTTGTGCAGCTATATATAGGCCACAATAAGCCCGAATATGGCGAACCAATAAGTGACGACACACGCATCCACACAAAAAACAACAACAACAAGATAAGTAGAAATTGAAAATGAACTGACTAAGCGTGTGTTACAAATGGTCAAGCTCTTCGAAGCGAAGAACGCACTGACGAACACATTGAATCGCTGACTGAATGAAAGCACGGCAGGGAGATGCTTCGGTCTTCCTGCCTCCACTGCGAGCTTCCCACCTTCGACGACGCTTCGGAGGCCCTTGAGCTTCGAGCGTGCAGCCGAAGTATGACGAAAGGCGACGTTCGGGGCGTCCTGTCGTACAGGTCACGAATCAGCAATCACCTGGTTACTGACAGTGCCGTGGTGTCCTTGCGACTTTCAACGACCGAAGTTCAACGGTCGTGCAAATTACGTTGCTCGATCTGCTCCTTTTCGATGCGTGATTCGGTTTATTGCTTGTTGTTGCGGAAAATAAAAGTAAGGTCGGAACTAAGAAAAACAAAGCCTCGGTGTCACGAGACAAAGAGACGCCCGAAGATACGAAGGAGTCAACTTGATCGGCAGGGTAGAGTTCCTTTTAGTATCATGCGTGTCAGTGTATGCGAACAAGGAGTCGTAATGTGTTGACGGGTGTCGAGGGAACCTCGCAACTCTTCGGGACACCGCGCGTGAAATGCTAGACTTTCTGCATCTTTTTTTTTTTTTTTACCGCATACGTCATCGCTCTTTTTGGAACACCGCCTCCTGAGAACGCGCGACGCAATAAATAGTACAAAACAGACAAGCGAAGCATCACCACCTTGTACAAAAAAAAAAAAAAAGAAAAAGAAACAAAACAGAGCAAAACTAAGAGGTGTCAGTGACAGAAAGATCTACGTTACACCCCAGATCTCTGCAAGAACAAACGAAAGCGAAGCACCCGAACCAAACAAACGAAAAACGGCGTAAAAAAAGAATGCAAACGAAAGATTTCTGCCGTCGAGCTATTACGGAAAATTACGGTAATTGCCGCACGACTCTCTCGCGCGTTGAAGCAAAATCCTTTCGAAGGGAACTAAAAAAGGGATGAAGAGAAGACGAACTAGGGAGAGAGAAGAAAAGAGTGTATACAACCGGCGCTACGAAGACCGCCCAGCTCCTACGGAGCAGCAAAAAACCGCAGGGCTGAACGTAGAAAGATATACGAAAGCCAAAGAAAAGGATCCTCCGAAGAAACAAACTAGATATAAATCTAGCGCATACATATATATATATATATATATACGCGATCCATTGCGACCGCTGCCAGACCGACAGGAAGGCAGAAAGGAGGTGAGGAGACTATCCAGCCATTGCGGTAGATGGTGGCAATAATTACGGTTTGCAGAGGTCGAGCTAAGAAAGGCGGCCCTCCCAGATCTTTCTTTTTTTTCTCTTTTCTCTCTCTTTGGTTTTTACCTCCTCAGCGTTGCGGTGTCCACGTTGGACTGCGGACTGTTAACGTAACGAGAAAAGAAGAAGGGAGCAGAGGAGGCGTGATGTTGAGGTCGACCTCACAGACCAAACCTCAAGATGCGGCGTTTTAGGTCTCCTATTTTCGATTGTATTTTTTCTTTCGGTTCCGCGAGTGATGAGGTACAGCTGATGGTCATTTCCGACGGCGCTTTCTTCTCCGCGTGTGCGCCGCACGCACGTTTGCGGTGTGTGTTTCTCGCTCTTGCCTGAAAAGGGGAGGAACTCCGCACTTAGTGGCGCTTTTGGCGATTTGTACGCCTTCGAAGAGGGTTGCGCGCGCGACGCTTTTCCGCCCGAATCGTGCGGCTGCTCGCAGAGCGAGAGAGATCCTGAGAGGAGACGGATCGGCCGTGCGTGAGACTCGTGCTGCCGGCGCCTCCACGGAGCGGAGTCGAATCGAAGGATAAATCGTGCGTCAATTTGTCAAGATCGCTTGGGCCGCGGGGATCGCTGAGGCTGCGCAGAAAGAATAACCGCTGTCGGCTGCTGTGCCTGCCTTTTCTTCGTTCCTCTGCTTCGAACGTTTCCGCCATCTCTTGTGAGGGGGGGGGGGGGGGCGATTTGATCCGCGAAGTGATGCCAGATTGTTTATTTCTGGTGTTTCGCCCGTTCGTTTGAACGTGCACCGGGTCGCTGCGAAGCTATCCCCGGTCATGCAGTTTATCGCATCAATCTCAGAGGGCACATGACTTCGAGCATTCGCTGCATAGACAAGATCTGTAGTGCCGACGTTGCATTTTTTATTATTTTTTTTTCCGACGATGGCGAAGAGTCTGGCATACGTTGAGTGGAAGGGATTTGTTGTACTTTACAATTGAAGGCTCATTGTAATTATTTATAATCATTGCGAGTTGGTCAGTACAGGTTCCAAACGTGCACGGAACCGTCAGTGAGGCAAAACATGGCTTCGCGTTTCGGATGTGATGTAAGATCTATCAGAGACTCCACTTTAGACCCTATGGAATGTCAAGAATAGCCTTCATAGTTGTTTGTCGAGTTTTCCTAAGACTAAGTCTCACTGCTTATACGTCATACAAAATACAGTCTGAAGCCGGATTCGAAAGCGAGTCACCGTGAGATCCGGGCTTCAAAATTTCGTATGGCAATGAGTTCAGGGAGAAAACTCGGCATTCGAACCGGGGATGTTGCGGTGACTCGTGTTTGAAAACTGTATTTTGTATGATGAATGAACAATGTGACACCGGCTTAACGGTTCAATTCGAAACTGCAACCAGGAAAACCATCGACTGTGTCATAATAAAAAAAATAAAATACGGCTTGTACCGTTGCCCCTGTTAATGATTGCAGCGATTGGAATAATTAGTTCGGGCAAAGTGCTTCGAGCATCGTGTAATATGCACTGAGAAAGTGAGAGAGAGGAGGAGAGGAGAGCGCCCGGGGACGTCGGAATGCCGAGCTCTGGTTGGAATAAATAGTGGGTAGACCTAAGGCTAGCTGCCTTTGTCTCCGCTGCACTCGTCGATCGCGTTAGAACGCGGAACGCCGGCATCCGGTGTTTGACTCTGACATTCGAACGAGTTCCATGAGTACAGTGCAGACAAAGACAGCCAGTTTTAGGTCTGCCTAACGTCCCTAGATAACGCTATGCGGGGTAGCGACAACTCCTCCTCCCCCGCCCTACTCCCCTCGCTTCCCGTCGCCTGCTAGCGCACGGTCCGCCATATTCCTTCGAAACTCGCCCACCATGGCTATTTTCGAAATCTTCCGGGATTCTCCGGCGAGTCGTGTCACGTGACAATACGGCTGTCGCTTAAATTCCTAAGAAGCGTCTCATTCGAACTCGCCAACACTTCGGCTACTAAGCAATAAAAAAAAAGAATATAAAGGCAACTCTAGTTCACCTTCGTTCGGTCTGCAGCACAAGTGCCAACGAATGGAACGATTGGCCTTACAGAAGAAAACAGCAAATAAACGAAAAATGTGTATCGATAACAACCAGGCAGTATTTTCATTCGTGACATCACGGACTGAAAAAAATAAAAAAAATAAAAATAAAAAAAGTAAAAAAAGCCCCAGCGGGTATAGCCGGCTCCTCGACGAAGCGACCGTCCAGTGCCGCGCGCTTTCCCCCTCATCCACTTTCATCCCCTCCTCTTCCTTCGCTGCCTCTTCTTCATCCTTTCTTGTTGTCTCGATGGCAGGTGATAGATTAAAAATGTTTCCTCGACGCGCGTTTTGCTGTGTGCACGTTTTGTTATCGGCGACGCGGTGGACAGGAGCGGGCTGCGGAGGTCAAAACCCATTATTTTACGTTTGTTTTCTTTTGGAGAGGATGCAGTCCACTGCGAGGACAGTATACGGTACGGTCAATTGGCGAACGGCGGAGGGAATGAAGTAGCGCACGGAACAGGCTGCCCGTGGACGCGGCGAGGCGCCGTCGTTTTGCGTGCTCTGGAGACGCTCGAGTCAGGCTGAGAGCTTTTGAAGGTGCGCGCTGGTTTTGGAGAGCGTGAGAAACAAAGTTTGCCGCCGCTTCGAGCGGGTAGCCTGGTGGCTAGTACGTACGTTGTTCGGCTGCGGGGAATGAATTCGATGACTTGAGTGGGGAGGGGGGTTGCACTCGGAGCGAATAATTTCGTACTCGGCCCGGCGACGGCCTGTGCAGCGGCAATTCGACACGGCTGACGGGTTTATCTGAGTATGGGTTCTGGGAATAAAGCGCGGCGATCGTTTTGTTGCTGCTGCCTAGCGGGCAAACGAAGGCGCGATAAACGGATAAACGCGAAGCAGTTATGGGGGGGGGGGGGGGGGGGGGGGGGGGCAAAGGAGATATCGGGCAATTTTATACGGTTGGTGCGGGTTTTGTCAAAATGGGAAGTTCGGCGTAAGCGTGTGAAGTGCTTTTGTTTTCTAGCTTTCGTTTTTTTGTATGGAATAATTATCAAATGAAGGCAAAGCATGGAAACAAAAAAGACCGCAGCGTTGCTCACATTATAAAAAACAACGACGGAACCCATGTATTTAAACGCAGAAATAAGCACTAAATTGTCGTAGCCCAATGCGAAACTGTGTAAGGTAATATGCCTTCATCGATAAATTAAATTATTCGTACCTTAAAATTAAAAGTTTTAAAGTCACCAGGTGTAATTGAAACTCCCACAAGCTAACATGCACAAATTACCCAGACAAGAAGCAACAGAAAGTTTAGTAATTAAACATTTTAGGTTTTGCATTGCAAAAGATACTTCTTTAGTACTTGATCGCCCGCAAAACTTAAAAAAAAAAAACCTGCATAAAAATATATTACACTTAATTTGCTCAAACAACATTCCAGGCCCACCAACCTTCAGTTGTACTACAAACGTTGCAGCCCCCTCCTCCCGCCCCCTTCGCCCTTCCCCCCCCTCCCACCTTTGCCCCCTCCCCATTCAGATCTGAATTCTTGACTGCTTGCTGAGGACATACCTGAAGAGGTACCCGCAACATTTAAACACTCCGTTGTCCTCTTTAAAGAGAAAACCGAAAACCAACAACCACATACACTAGACATGAAGCAACTGCTTGCCGATGAGGAACCGCACTTAGACAAGCATCCCACTTAACACCTCTCCCCCTGCCCGTTTTGCTCTTGTGGTTCTCCGAGACGGGAACATGCTGGTCCCGGCCGTTAACAAAAGCGTCGAGAAGAGATCTACGGCGCTTTCCGACACTAAGAGCCTGTCGTCGGCACACGAGGCGGCAAACACAGGGCAGTCCTCTTCTTCTTTGGCTCTCCGAGCGGCGGGGGGGCATCTCCGGAGGCTGCGTCTACCCCGCCGAGAGCATCTGTGTTAACAGTGTCAACACGGCGGGCGAGGCGCACTTGGTGCAGCTATCCCTTGCCGCCGTTTCTTTCTGTTGCTGGCGTTACTTACCAAGCCACGGGGTTGTATAGGGCTTCACTGCTCGGGAGAGGGATTCTTCTCTTTATCAGCGTCCAGAACGGTTGCGTTTGCGATTACCCGTGTCGAAGACGAAGAGCATACACCCGTGGTGTTGGCTTTTCTGGGCCCCACCGGCGTTGTTCCTGGAGGATGCGGGATGGACAGGCGATGTTTGTTCGAGTATCTATGGCGTCGGCATACTCTTCTTTTGGGCGCGCGAAATATGGGACGGTCGGGTTTATGTTGCGGGCTGTATGTGTCGCTTCATTCTACAGCGTCTGCCCAGCTTCACGCAAAGACTGCTTTGAAGAACTTGGATGCATAACGTTGGGGAAGGCATTTAGAGGGGATGTATAATGTTATAGTTGGTTTTCGAAGAAACGCAGACGTTCAATCAGCGACTGCTTGCTGGTGTCATTGCCGGAAAGCCCCGATCATATCGTACAGAAAGTTACTCGGTGGATTGTGCGAAAAGCTTGTTTCTAATGATCTGACAGGGACTCTCTGTGGGTTAAGTGTAAGAAAAATGACGCCGCCCACAGTGTATACCTTCTGACGGATGCCATCATGAATATGCGAGAGTTTAGAAGGTACAACTAACATGTCTGGCATTTAATATGTATGCAATATTTCATGCAATTCAATTCAGCTATCTTCTAAAAACAATTGGTTAGGAATTTTAGGGATTAAGGGGGAGGGGGTAAGAGGTTTGGGATTTAAATTTGCAATTCCAGCATTTTCTTCCTTATCGCAATAAAAGCCTTGACAAAAGTCATGGTCCCAGAAAGGCAGGGGCTTCATCAAGCTACGATTTCAGTTTGGAAGGGCCCTATTTCTCATTCTGGTTTGAAGAGAAGAAACCCTCGATTATATGGTTGCTTTCTATTTTGCAACAATGTTAAGTGATGGAGTTAAGCCTCTTTAAGTTATATATGATGCGTGAAAAATTGTCGTTTATCGATGCATTTACAAAAATACGTAGTTAGGACTTATTTGCATGATAAAAAGTAATAAAGAGTTGCGCACTCTGAAAAAAAAAAAAAGAAACATTTTCAGGTATGTCATTTTGAGAAATGAAGTGCCGAACAATCCACATTGAAGAAAAGTGAGGTGGGTCGTGAAAAACAAAACAGAAAAACGTAATTTCTGGGGCGTTGAGAAAGGACAATGGATAGGATCTCCTGCCTCTTTTAATTATTTTAACTTTTATTAAAACATGTTGTAGTTCAGAGTTCAGCCTGAATAAGTCTCGAGATGTCTAGGGTGTCTGAAGCGGAACTTTCGCTGCAAAAAGCAAGCCGGAAACATCGGCGCCTGCACATACAAAGCGCAAACTTTCATGGAATGTGCATTAAGCAGGTCACTTTTATCGCGTGAAGTTTCAAGGCGTAGTTAGATTTACATAAAAATGACAGAAGAAAACAAAATAAAAAAAAATAAACCTCCAGAGTTAAGGTTTTGGCCGCGTTCGCAGACGACCGAGTAAGCGACGCTATTTGCTCGTGGCGCCATCTCCCGATAGGCGCGGAGTGCAGACGACAGGCTGAGCTGTTTTCTCACTGCGCCTATCAGGAGATGGCGCCACAAGTAAATAGCGTTGCTTACTCGGTCGTCTGTGAACGCGGCCAAAACCTTAACTTTGGCAAGTTTTTTTTTTTTTCTCTCCTTTCTTACAGAAAAAGATCCACGCGTTGAAACTTCACACGGTAAAAGCTGGCTTGCTCAGTGCACATTCGGTGGACGTTTGAGCTTTCTAAGCGCAGGCGCCGATGTTTCCGGCTCGGTTTACAGCGGAAAGGTCCGCTTGAGACACCCTACATGACGTGAACCTGGTACTGACATCGACAGCTTAAGAAACCCAGGGCGTGGCCTATAATATTCGCTCTTCTTCCTTCGTGATTGGTTGTTCGTCGTTCTTTTCGGCCGATGCCTAAATTCCATCGACTGCTGAGTGATAACAAGAGCGCAGAAACTCGTTACGCCCTCTCTTCGTTGAACTTTCAGCGACCCTACACCAACTCAACTTCTTGGCGTCACGCCACTGCGGTGGCGCTGCTGTCGGCGCCGCGCATGCGCAGATACTTCCTCTCACTCGAATTTGGTTTCTGCGCACGCGCGACGTTCACACCTGGCGTGGGCAAATAATGTGCGCTTGCTTGTAAACCGTGTGTCGGTGTATACACTCTAAAAAATAGTCCGTGAGTTTACTTTTCCGAAGGACGCGAAGACGGTCAATTAGGGCGATCAAAACATAAAAACGCAGGAAATCACAAAACTCGCAATACAACTCGACAAAAAAAAAAAAAAGACATGCGATGTGCGCAGATACAGTACGCATGATGTTTCATTGGCTTATTGTCTCCGCGCGAATCGCCTTTTTTAATAGCTAATCATGCACTGAGCTTCTCCATCCGCTGGGATCCTTCCTTAGTTGGTTGTGATTGGCTGTTATTCGTTTTCTGAAGAAAAAAACAACAACAAAAAAACTCACTTATGTTTTTTTAGAGAGCAGTGCAACTACGTACTGGAAGCGCAGCTCACTTAATCTACTCTCTTTCTCTGTTGCGCAGGCAAGAGCTTCACGATCACCATCACTCTGAGTACGAACCCGCCGCAAGTGGCGACCTACACCAAGGCCATCAAGGTCACCGTCGACGGACCCCGGGAACCACGCAGTAAGACGCGTACGTAGTTCCTCGAACAACGCGCCGACGCGCCCGCAGACCACCGACGCGTTGGGATGTCGCGGTCGTGCCCCATCGGCTGCCGGAACACGAGACCAGGACCACATTCAGTCTCGCACCAGGATCTGAAACACGCTGCAGCATTGTCAGTTTGTTGGGAGCATCCAGTCGTCTGTTGGCAAGGGCCCAAGTGCGTGGATCCGAATGACCGCAATGATCATGCGACGGTGTGACGCCACGAGACATTAAGGCGTCACGTGACTTCATGACGTCACGTGAAAACACGACCTCACGTGGCGTTATGTCGTCGCGTGAAACTCTGCCCTTTATGCCCGCAAAAGAACGGACGCGAAGAGGCCCTATATATGATAGGCATTTATAACACCTTTGGGAAATGTCAAAGAGAGAGTCATTTTTGTTTCCAGGAAGTTAGTGCCTCGAAGCATAATCGACGTACCACCAAAGCCTCGCAGTGGCGGCCTCTTCTATGCACTTTGGACTCGTCAACTCCTATGCAAAAACAGACGCAGCTTTCTGTTCCGGGTGGCGTGATTACGCGCGCCGTCCGGCACGCTTCATTTTGTATAGGCAAACCTTTGGGGCACAACTGTGACGTCGCGAATTTTAAATACGGCCGGTGGTCTGTCGGCTAAAAACGTTGAGCAGCGCTGAGCGACAATTGAGGGGCGCGTAGCGGCCCAAATGATCGTTCGGGGGTCATTCACCCGCCGCCTAAAGGTAGAAAGTCTCAAAGGATTCGTGAGCGCGGCGTGTCCCGAGACAAGTGCGATGGGTTCAGCGTCTGGGTACTGTGGTGCACTTCTTGCAGTGCCGGCTGCTGCATATGGCTCAAACAAGCCCTGTATATTCTTGTGGACAGAGCCGATTATAACATCGGCAATCACTGTGGCGTCGGCTGCTTCGTGCCTAGCCAAGGGTCATTGTGATCACATACTTGAACAATCAATCTTCGTGAGGATTCACAAAGGATTACTCTCGAAGAGCGTTTGGAGATTTGTGTTTGTCCTTTGTCCCCCTTGTTCATTTTCTCCAGGGATTATTTTGCCATTTTTGTCCAGCTCGCTTGCACCTTTGCATTTAAATTGCATTATAGCTTCTGGAATTAATGTTTTATGTGTGTGTGAGCAATGCAACTTCATGTTACAAACTAGCGTGCATCTAATGTAGTAGATTATTGAAAAAAAGTTAACATCACTACATTGATTTCTGCGTAGAATTCGAAAGAATCCATGACCAATCGTACGTAGTGAAGCAGAAAATTACGAACTTCACTCCCATGCAATGGTTACTATTGGACGTTCGATTGGCGCTAATTTTGTCGAATAAGTTCTCGTTTCTCTTGTAACAAGTTGATGTCAATTATGCCTAAATTCTGAATGTTTCTACACATCACCAAGAAAGCGCGCTAGTGGTAGTCACTCCTGAAATCCGAAGCCTATAGGTAAAGTGGGTTCAAGGGACATAAACAGCAAAAAGTGCCGCGTCTATGTGCCTCTTAAAACTACGTCATACATACAAAGAAAAAAATTGCCGGCCTTACTTGTTTCATAGTTTTCACTTAGGTTATTTGTTTAAGTTCTAGTTACTTTGGATTCGTTTCGAAATAATACTTTACGGCTTCATTTATCTCCGAAGTTGTATAATGCATGAAATGCAGTCGTTTAGGAGGGAACGTTTAAATTCCTTTAAGAGACATTAGAACGTAACAATTCTTTGTGAATTCAAGAACCCATTGTTGAATAATTTCCCCTCCAACTTCAGCTGGAAGATTCACGTCGCATGACGTCATGGCATCAGGTCACACCACAACTTAACGCCGTGACGTCGCGTCACGTAACCACGTCGCCTGACATCAGTTTTTTTTTTTTTCATTTGAAGGGGGTAAATAATTGTTGTATAGGTAACGTGACGTCAATTTCCCCGCTAAATGTAGCGGGAAAAGGCGCAAACGAACGGAGGGACGGACAACTTTCGTTAATAAAAGGGAAATGCGACAATTTTTTTAACTTTCAGTAAATGCGGCTTAGACTTAATCCTTGACTTTCGTAACCAACGAAACACGCAAGAGGTTTTATTTCCACGCAATAATAATCGTCTAAAAAGTACAAAAAAAAACCCTGCTGCGTTCAACCTTTCATTTGGCAGCCAGAACAAACGGCCACGTGATCTGCAGATGATTATACGCCACCAATGTTTATCATAGCCAGGCGTTGGGGTTGGCACAGTGCACGTGCTGAGTTCCAGACATTGTTAGAATTCGGCAAGTTTTCTCATTGTAATGGTTGGATACGAGCCACTGCCCGAATACTCGTCGAGCCACTGGTTGTCTCGAGCCCAAATCGAGTGCTCACGCAAATCTCGTGTACAATCTATGAGCCGCATTCAAATATCGTCACTTGGGGGACTATGGCAACATCACGACCTCTGTTCTACATAATCAAGTTACGTGAAGGAGGCACCTAAAGAAAACGTTCGCTCTTATCCTTGGAAATACACCGCAACAAAAACGTTTCTTGGTCTGTGGCATTGCGTGCAAGTATACTTGGTTTCCACTATTCGCGACTCCGCTTTCGACAAAATATGGCGGCCGAAACCAGGTCGTGCCGTGTTTCGTGCCAGATCAACACACGACGCTCGAGTTTAAGCAGGCACGCATTGACTTCGAAATGGTTTGCCCCGATTTCTATTCATTATGTTCAAAACCTATAGCTGCGGCGCTGTTATTGGTGTAGGCGAGCTTTTAGAGGCCTATAGCCTTCGTCAGGAGACCAGTGGAAAGACCATCTACTGTTTTTCTACCGGACTGATGAGCGTTGATAAACGCGCAATGTCTGGTTCACGTGGTTGCATAGGTTGCGTTCAAAGCGGGCCTAGGCAACACGCTGACACGACAACGACAGAGTCACCGGAACAACTGTTCTCCCTGCACAACATGAAAGCAATAAAAGACTCACCATATTCGTTAGGCCATTAGGACTTACGGTCGTCCCCTCGGACCGTGCCTTGCTGCCGATGTCGCTGCTCTGGACACAATCAACGTAACTTACTTGGCTTTACTTTGGTGGACGCCACTCCAGTCACCAACAACATGCAAACACGGAAACCGCATGGAGGCAATCAGAAATACCGAAAGGACTTGTTACGGCCAGTTTAGTCTTATGGCGCCAGGTGCCGTCCGTTTTGCTGGAGTCGGGAATACTCGAGGACCACTTTGTGTGGCATTTCAGAAGGAGCGAAGAGTGTGCGTGCCCAGTCTTGATAGTCGCTCAAAGTGCTCGAGCACCCGTGCGCCCATAACTTTAACTGCAACGTCACAAAAGGTTGCCCACGCGTATTCACCTGTCCATTAATACGCATGAGGGCGCGCTCATTGCTGTGTTTGCTGTGATGCACGCGCAGATTCTGGCTGGCCGCAATAGACCGATCCATAGCCACCCCTATCCTGACAAAGCCTGGCAGATCGCCACGAGAAGCGGCCGCCAAAATTGAAAAAAGTAGAACGGCAGACAACGGATGAGAGGAGAGCCACGTGACGGGCGCCCCGCTGCGACGAGACGCCGAAACACAATTGTCCCGAGCGATGGAATGTCCGCTCGTGCTCCGCGCGTTCCTCGCGCAACCGCTTCTTTTCTCGTCAGGTTTGAAAAACATGTTTTGGCTCCTCGCCGCTGTAAAAGCTGTGCGCTGACGACCAGGCCCCCTGACAAATGCTCTGTGCTACCAGATCCTCGCGCTCCAAATCTGCGACTGGGCACTCTATGGCTCCGTCGTCAAACTGCCAGGCTTTGTGAGTTTAGAGGAGGCTATGACCGATCTCACCAGCCACAGAGCCGGGTATCTGGAGAGAGTTCGGTCGATGGGAGAAGCGGGCAGAGCCAAGGCGTGCACCAGACGCAGATAGAGGACTTGGCATGCTCTCTTGACCAACCAAAAGCCGAAAAGAATCCCCTAGCTGTGGTAGCGAGAAACAGTTCTAAAACGAACGTAAGGATTAAATGTTGTAACTCTTCATAATTGAAAATAGGGTGCACGTGATGTTTCGATCATGATCATGCAAAAAGATGTAAGGAACGAATGTGCCGCTCGAACTTTGTTTTGCTCGGACAGAGTGTGAGCGCTCGGACGGTAGATTCCCGGCCCTCGGCGCCTGGCGTACGGAAAATGTCGATCGTTCTGCAAGTCGCGCTTTTACACCAAGATTTTGGATGACCATGATTGAAACATCACGTGCACCATATTTTCAGTCACCGAGAGTTACTCCGTCGTACTTATTAATTTCGTTTCTCGTGACCACCGCTAGGGCATTATTTCCGGCTTCTTGTTGGCCATATTCGAATTTGTGAAGACGCTCTAGAACACGCTCAACTCGCTTTCGGCCGATGGCGCCTCCTCATTTAACTCTTATACTTACAATGGCCAAACTCTCTCTATATACGGCTTTGACCAGCCAGTTTGATTGCTCCACCGCTGCCGCAGTACATCGAGGGAACTTTAGTCTTTTTGCACGAGCGACAACCCCGCTGGAGCTCTAGGCGTGTAGAGCACCAGACAGCACGAGCCCTCTCGTGCACTGCCGTCTGCCTCCTGGGAACTAAAGTTATGGTGACGTCACGCGTGCGCCAAACGCTTAGTGAGATCGGTTCACTTTACCGCAATGGACCTTTTTGGAAACGCCAACGCCACAAGTGAGCGCTCCGGGCATTATAGGAACTGTGAGGGTGTCGCGTAGTTTATCCAAGCCAAGTCTAGCCTAGTCGAGCTTTTGCACGCTGGGCGGCGCACGCTACCGCCCGAACTGCAGCACCATTCTTAATCCATTCATGCATCCTGGCGAGCTAACGGTCTTCGAACTTTAATGAAACGATCCGCGTTTTGTAAAAAAATATTTTCGAAGGAAAACAAAATGCCCAAACTAGCTCAACCGAATCCCGTAGCAAAAAAATAAAAAAGGTTGTTGCACTGCCTCCTTAAATGTGCATTCCATGAGTAAACACATAACAGGGGTGATCGGCATAAGGCTGAAATTGGGCCTCTCCGGAAAACCCCAGCGAGAAGCATACACCAGGTCCTCTCTACCGTCCCCGGTATACAAGACGGCGTTCTTCGTACCGAGCCCGCGTGTGTATCGGCGACTGACGGTGGCTCCCCGAAGCCGTGGCTTCCGTGGCCGAGCTCGGGGGCCTCGCTATCGGAAACAGCGCGCGGCGGTGACAAAGAGCGCCTGGCGTCTCCTCGCCGCTCTCCTCCGGCCGCCGGTTCCCCCCGCCCGGGGAATTCGGAAATGCAGCTGGAGCCCCTGCAGCCTTTAATCAAGTGTCGTCGCGCGGCGGACTCATTTCTGGCGCGGAGATTAATTAGAGCGCCGACGCGTCCTGAGTCTTTCTCGCTCTCTGTGTGTGTGTGTGCGTGCAGCTTCTGCTGCTGCGGCCGAAGGAAACCCTCCTGAACGTAATCTCCGCTCACCGGAACCACCGCCCCGCGTGGGCTGGTGAGCTGGGGATGCCGTTGCCGAGTTTTGTTTCTTTGCTCCTATTCTGGATTGTTGTCGCAATTTGATATATACTTTTTTTCTGTGTATGGTTTAGCTGGATTGTATGTGCCGAAGTTGCGACGCGTTGCTTGTGTGGGGCTCGCGCTTGTGGCGTGTGGAGAGTCCCGAACGTCTTACGCGAAACTCGGCACGCACATTTTGAGCCAGTAAACGTAGTATAGACTCATTCTTCTAAGTGCTCTCAGGGCGGCACCATTTTGTTACATCCGGAAATTTCAATAGATTCGGCGGGGGAAAAGAGGTAGAAAGCACGGGTTCGATCTTGATAGCAGACGACAAACCGGCCGTTGTCAACGTTTGGGCGGTACCCGCGGGCTGTGCGGTGGTCGTAACACATGCTCGCTGCTGAACGCTGAGAACTGCTTGGCGTTTCCAGAACATTTATGACTACTTTAGGATCAGTCTGTTGTTCTCTGTTGTCTCATTTCAGTAAATGATCAGCTAGCGCATCTTCTATCGCGTCAGCAAAACAAAAATAGAGTTCCTGATCGGGCAGTTAATTCCGAGGTCAAGAAAGTCTGGCTCGGTTTTTATGAAACGCCACGGAAACGTAAAATATTTCCTACCCCCGGAGTTTCAAACATTAAATCACAGAAGGTTTCTTTAAGCGTGTTCCCAGCTATATGTGAAAGATGTTTGTTATCCGAGGAAGCGCCGTCACGTCGAAGATAGATGTTTTACTTCAAACAACGTATGTACAAAGCACACCCCCGGCGCACCCGTGTCGGTATGTTTTCGGCCCTGCATTAAAGTCAATTGTTTACCCATTAGTCACCAAGCGACACCTACGCGTAGACCTCACAAAAAGAAAAGTTATTTTGGTTACGAGTAGACCACTGTACAAACGTCTGCGCTAATGTAAGCCCTGTGAACTCTTCCTATTTAAGGCTTAGAAGGACACAAATTCCTTCGTGTTGTCCAATCAGTGACGAGACGAGCGCTTCGTCAGCGTTCGGCTGGCAGTCGGCCTGTTGACTTTCGTCCCTGATCACATGTGGTTAGGTGCCAGCCATATAACACATTCTATGTTTTAAAGAAAAGCAGACGCTCCATTAGACGTGATCACTTTGGCGCAACGGTGGCGACGGCTTCAGGTACGTTTGAATATTTGGTTCTCTTTTATGCCACGAGCTGGCGCCAGAGCTCTGCTCTACGCAGAGCCGTTTATACTGAGAGAGTTTGGCCAATGGGCGGAGCTTGTTGGCCGCTAGAACAAGCGGATTTCGCGGTAACACAATATGGCGTTACTTCTTTGTCTTGTTCATCCTGAGAAATCGCGTAGAGTTCCTATGAGTCAGAGCCACAATATGGCGGACGGAAGTAGTCATCCCCCGGTTGTCAGACTACGCTGCTGTGGTTGTCAGGCTGTCAAAATCTCCTTAAGAAGGCCAAACTCTCTCAGTATAAACGGCTCTGGCTCTACGATACCGCGTTTCGTTCTCTTTTTCCGGACGCTCTTTCTACTGCGTCTTACACTCCAACAGGCTCCGAAGAGGTCGTGTTTACAATGCCACCGGAGGAAACGGCGCCCATGCTACCATTCGCGCCATCCACACTCCACATCCGTACACAGTTCCTCCTCGCTAACATAACGCGCCTTTGCCACGCTGGTGACTCTTGTTTCTTTTTTTTTTTTACGTATTTGTTTCTTCGCTTTATGCAATGTCTCATTGGGTCCTTAACGAGAAATAAAGTAACTGAAGTAAAAATAAACATACTGCGGAGGTCTCACCAGGAAAACAAAGTTTCGCATGGCTATGTTGTAAATATACGTATATATATTTGTTGCGAAGCATAAGTGGGAGTCAAAATTTTTCTAAGAGGCTAAGCTTTTATTTAAGTAAATCCCCTATAAAAAAGAATGCAAATACTATGATATAGAACACTGGTTCACCGTACTCAGGTTTTAAACTGATTTACAAAATCGACTAGCCGGACAACACCAAACGTGCAGCTGTATTCGTCCTGGCGTTCGAATCGCTGCTGCAAAGAAAAAACTAATTTTCTTCGTGAAATGGGTGAGAAACCGATCTCAATCTTTGAGCAAATGCCTTCGGAAAAAACGGATTCTGGGTTCAATCCCCACCCCGGTCCGTTTCGGTCTGGATGAGCGTCGTACCGCCGTGCGGTCGTGTATCACTACTGCGTGGTGCACGTTAAAGACCCCAGGTTAGCGGTTGCACCGCACTGGCTAAATTGCACATCTACAGTGGGTAACAGTATCGCCATGTTCAGGCAAACTAACCTCGCGCAGTATAAACAACTAACGGCTAAATGCAAACACCTTCGCAACCACCATGCGACCGCAATTTTGTAAAAAAGAGCAAAATTGGGTTGTGTGTATGTTTATGCAGCCTAGAACGTAGTCTGCCTCAACGGGCGACTTGTCGCCCAGATGTAGATGAGAAATTTCGCCAGTGCAGTACAACCGCTAGCCTGGGGTCTTTAACGTACATCACGCAGTAGTGACACACAACCGCACGCCGGTACGATGCTCATCCAGATAGAAAAGGGCAGGGCTGGGGTTTGAACCAAGGATACATGGGTTCTGCAGTGCGAGCTTTCGCTCCACGTGCTCCGAGCTGCTGTGCGCTAGCCCACTCGGCCGCATGCATGCTAAACTCCGCCAATAGCGTTATGATGCCCTAAATATTTATCAGACTTCGACGTTTTTTCTTTGGTACCTTACGAGTTACGATTGTGCCTTTTACAAATTGTGCTTTTTCTTGTGCTCGATATAAAAAAAAATTATTTGGAATATCTATGCCATAGTCGTTTTTATTATACAATTATTGTGACCCACTAGCCAAAGCAGAAATACTCCGAGATATATATAAATAAATGTGTAATTGAAAAGTAGGCATGCTTCAGAGCAATGATCATCCATGACATTGCGAAACTGAAAGTATGGAAGCAAAGCAAAATATATATACCACAAAACAAAGAAGTTTAAAAGCAAACGAGGACATGAAAAACAAAAAAAGAGAAGAAGCACGTAATTGAGCTTACGAGGAAGGTGGTCGCTGGTAAAGCGGTGTAATGTTGGTAAATTACCACATCACGACCGTCGGGACGACGTAATTACAACCTGGACGCTGCAGTCCCCGCAGAGAGTACGCGGTAACGAGACCGACATCTCCCGCTGCAGCTGTAAGCCAAAACTCGCCACGCTTCGCACGCCGCGTCGCCGAATCCCCGTCCCCGAACCCGGAGCACCCGAAAGAAGCCTCGGCGTGACGCGCTGCTCAGTGCAACGTCACGACGACGGCCCCGAGTCAACCGCCCGAATTACGTCGCTGCAGTATATGATACGGGCTCCTCCGGAAGAAGACGCGCGCTCGCGCCAGCGAGAGCCAGCCAAAGTGGGCACGTTACCGAGGCAGTATACAGAGCGTGCAGCGAGCGTAGCGAAAAGACTGCGGCGGCCCCGGTCCACGGTAGCCGCCACAGGGGCAGCCAGACAAGACAGCGGCGGGGATCAGCATTAATCACGGCGCGGCTGGAGCGAGCGGCCATGCGCCGAGCGGGGGGACCTTACGGGAGCAGTAGCAGCAGCTCCCTCGGTTTGCCTCCGGGCGTGATACGGGCGGCTGTTGCTGTTGTTGCGTATGGGAACTATCCGGGGGCCTTGCCTTAATGGCGACTGACCGGTGAGTTATGTGTGGTCGCCGTCGGGTTCTCACGGCTCCGGACAGAGCTGCGTCGCTCGATGGCAGCGGCGCGACTGATCGACAACTCGAGCGGGCTTAGGAGCGTTACCGGCGAAGGTCTTTGTTTCGGGGTCGAGGCTTACGTTGGCTTCGCCGTCGCTGGTGGGCACAGCGTGGTTTACCAGACCGTATACCTCTGATTTAAGACTGTGCTTTTTTTTTTTTCCGCACAAGTGTTTTGCGAGATGGACATTACAGGCAAAACACGACGAGTAAGCGCTTTAAACGTTCGTCGTAAGTAACTAAATTGCAGCCTTCCGGAAAACAAAAGAAAAAAAAAAACTACCTGTTGTAAATTACCGAGTCTGTGGACCTAAGTAACAGCTGAGATCTATATTTAAAAGGTTAAAACAGCGCAAAAAACAACGGACAGGGTAAAGAAGGACACAGACAGAGCGCTGTCTGTGTCCTTCTTTACCCTGTCCGTTGTTTTTTGCGCTGTTTTAACCTTTTAAATATGTCATACCAACTCGCCCAGGCTTCAACTATAGCAAGCTGAGATCTATACGTTTGACAGCTTGAAATGATCACTACGGGCGGACGTTGACTGCAGCTTAGGCTAACGTCCTCCCGTCTGGCATGCTGACATGTTATCGCCTCTCGATATATTTTTATTTTTTGAAATTTCAATGGGTTTTATACTGCGTTACTGTTACATTGCAGCTTTGAGACGTCGATCTGCATAATGAACGCCTGCGTCCGGAAGATGCTTTTCAGAGTAAAAGCCCATACACATACTTACGTTGTTCGAGAGCGAGTTTAATACCCTTGTTACACTGGCACACTTCACTGCAGTTACGCTAAGTCACAATTAGCGCACAATACTCGTGAAAAAAATGACCGCATCTCCACGTGGTGAATGATGTTGATTGGGGCGAAGCTCGGGTGGTGCTGATGATACTGATTTTGGTCATAGGTATTGCTGCTTGCTGTCGGCGTTGACGCTTTGCCGCCGCTTCCCGAGCTCTCAACTCCGGGTCCGCTTGGCGTTTTTGACGCTGTGCAGCAGCTTCTCGCGCCCTGGTCTCCGGAGCAGCTTGCTGTCTACGTAGACGCTGAGGCGCTGCATGCCGAGCTTTTCGGTCCTTTTCATTCATGGCAGTAGGAGAATGTGTGGTTTTCTTCTTTTTCTTTTTTTAAGCAGACAGATGGGATGGCATTTCAGAACCCCCTACTCTTTTTTTTCTTCTTTTTCTTTTTTCATATCATCGGTTTTTTTTTCCAATTTTTTTTTTTGCCCTACACGAGGACGTGAACATGTGCTCACGTGCTCGTGAGCACGTGATCTCACGAGCAGAAGCACGAGCACCCGACGCCGGCCTACGGCGGACGGCGGACGGACATACGGACATGGCTAGCCCCTAAGGAGCTTCGCCCCTAAAACATTCTGCGGCTATGCAGTCAAAGCTATAGGAAGTATTCACTGGCGGCCATAGTTGTGTGCACGACTGCTGAGCGCGTGCTGATGGGGAGCTACCCCGGTTCTTTTGCAACGTGCATTCCACACCATCAAGACTGCCGGTTTTAGCAGCCTATTAATGTGGGCTCGTTCAGAGCATGCGCTCTAGACATCGCCCACAAATATGGCGCCCAGTGAATACTCCTTATATGGGCGAACGTGCGCTAGAGTATCTGGAGCACCCATCAAAGCAGTGCACGAGCGCTCTTCACTTCTTCGGAAATAGCTGTCCGAGAGTGTTGGCGACGTGAGCGATCAAAAGCGTCGCATGTGGTCGGCCTTCCCTGATTGGCCGATAGCTGACTATGACGTCAGCAAAGGATTTTTCATCGACGGAAGTGGCAGTTTTGGTTTCAGAGAGCAATGATTTCAAGCTTCCACCTTGCTCATTACAAACACCATCGAACTTGTTGTTCGCAAAGTAATGACGTCAGAAGAGGGAACGACAGGAGGGCGCCACCAATACATATTGCCGCAAATAGTGCGGTAACTGTGGCCCCGCGTAACGGCAGTTGAAGCTGAGTTAACCGCGGTTAGGGACATAAGAGCGTTTGATCAGTACCAGGTAAAGAAGACAAAGCCTGCGCTCCCCCCCCCCCCCCCCCTTTCCAACCAAACGTATAATTTCTATGCGGAGCGCAAGTTCGTATGCTTCTTTTGCAGGGGTTGTGGTTACATCAGAACGTCAAACTCTGAATTGGCTCTGATTGAAAGGATAGTGGGTAGACATCAAAACAAGCTGTTTTGAGGTCTACCCACTATGTTTTCTACAGAGCCAATCAGAGCTCGGCGTCATTCTGACGTCACCGCAACTCCGGCGCAAGAAGCAGACGACTCGCTCTCCGCATAAGATTTGAGTAGCTGGCGTCAGGATCACCGCTAGCTCGTGGTGCATGCAGCGTCTCAGAACAAACGCAACGCTATTCCGGCGGCGACGACAAGACGCGTCTGCCCGGCGTCTGGCGTCAAGTATCAGCGTATTTGCCGTTTGGAAAAGGTCGGGGATCTACTAACGAGGACACCGTGTGAAGCTTCTGTCTTCTACGTGGCGTCGGTTTGACTGTCTTACGACTGCCAGTAACCGGGACATTCTTGCTTCGTATGCCGAGTGCCAAGCTGTTCCTTGAATTGGTCGCCATATACTTCATTTACTTAATACACAAAGTTGGGGTGACCCGGAGACTCGTGGCTATTTCTCGACGTCACACGCAGTCAAACGCGCTTATAAGCGCATCTGTGTAAACAGGCCCTTAGGATTTCTCTCGATAGCTGCAGCTTGTTGCCTTCGCTGCCCTGTTAGGTTATATCCGTGACTAAGACGTTAGTGTAGGCCGGTAGTTATTGCTCGAGCCATGACAATCGTGGCTCGCTCGAGTTATCGTAGCAACAAAGCGTTCCTTTCCTCGTTTGCAAAAAAACAAACAAACGTTTTCTTTTTTTTTGCAATATGTGGTGAGCACCGCTGCCTGGTATAGTTTCCATTCCAAAGCCGAATATTGTTTCACTTTACGGGGCTTTCTGTCGATTGGACATACGACGCTACGTGAAAAAAGACGGTCCTCTATTAATATTACGACGGGACACTCATAAATAAAATCACGGTAGGAATGGCTTCAAGTATACACACGGTCGCCACACACCACTTGTGTACCGTTCGCTCAAATGTCAAATTCCGATGGCTTCTTCTTTTTTTTTTTTTTTTCTTCAGCAAACGCGGAGAAGTTTTTCTTTTGGTCAATGTTTTAACCAAATTACTGCACGTCTTTCCCCCCCCCCCTACCCCCCCCCCCAAAAAAAAAAAGAAAAAGAAATTGAAATAAGTACAATAAAATAAAAGAGCCTGTGTCAATTTGCTCCCTCTCCGCGCGGTGTTCTTAAACCTAACCCATGAATCGTATCGCTTTTCCATACCTCGGTCATGTATCATTGCCACCTTGTCGCAGGCGCACTTAGGGTACACATGCGAGTAGTTTCGAAAAATCTCCACTTAGGCCCGGGCCACTTTTGCGGGCGCGACGGACGATCATTTCGGGTCTTATTAGAGGTTTTCATCCGCGCGACTTAACGCTGCCATTACGGGTCAAGAATGCCGGGCGCACACAGAGATGCAGCGCGCACCACGCGCATTCTTCGCGGGCTCGGCGTATCGCGGGTGCGCCCTCCGAATTACGGACGGGGGGGGGGGGGGGGGGGGAGGCATCTACGGCGGCGCTGAGCGCGGCAGCACCGGACCCCCAAAAGTCCCCAATCGTCCCGCGAACGCGTCGGACGCCGGTTGAGGGGGGCGGACTCTCGATGTCTCCGCCCGATCATAAATCCTACGCCACGGATATGGATTTCCATACGGCCAATTACGGACGCTGCCGCGCGAATACGCGGCAGCATGCCTCCGAGGCAGGTATACCTCCTCAGAAAAAAGAAAAATAGAAATAGAAAGAATCGACGAGTTATAAGAAAGAGAGGAAGCGGGCACCGAGCCGACACCGGCCGAGCAAGTGTTTCATAAGTGGCCCCCGATCGGGTCTCGTTCATGCCGGTGGCATTGCTTCACCCATGCGGGTTCCAAAGGGATTTCGTCCACCTGTGGATCGGGCTTCCCCACCGCAAGAAAAATCGTTCCAAAGGCCCGCGGATACGCCGCCCCGTTCGCCCACGTCGACTGTTTAGGCGTCGACCTTTTCACGTACACCGTCTCTGGACGTGCGATATTCGTGCGCTTCGCGAGCATGTTTTATTTCTTGCGGCTGTCCGAAGTGCTATGCAGAGCGCGAGTTCGTCTGCTTCTTGCAGATGAGTTGCGATGGTGTCAGAACGCCAAGTTCTTAAAGGTTGATTAAAACAAAGTAGTGGGTAGACCTCGAGGCATCTAGCGTCGAGGTCTACCCATTATCCTCTCGATCAAAGCCAATCAGAGCTCGGCGTCGTCCTGAAGTCGCCGCAACTCACCTGTAAGAAGCAGACGACTTGCTCTCCGCATAGGAAAAGAAACGGAGAAAGAGGAGAAGGTGAGAGCGCGCGCGGAGCCGTTGAAGCGCCGAGCTTTGATTGAAATGATTGGTGGGTATACGCGGAGGCTGGCTGCCTCTGTCCGTACCCGCTGTCTTCAATACAGGAAGGTCAGGTTGAACATGAGACAAACACAGAGACAGGGAACGAACATACCGCTACAACACCTCCGACTATCGACTGCGACTTTCGTACCTCTTCGTCTTTTTCCATATCCGTTAAATCGTTTTCATATTTTTTTTTATTTCGAAAGAAGAAAGGAAAGATGAAAGAGAGATATAACGAATTTTGATAAAGCCAAAGTCGCAGTTGATTGTCGGGGGTGTGCATTTTCGTTCCCCCTCGTTGTGTTTATCTAATGTTCCAGCCAGAGTTACTAACTCATGCTTGAAACTCGGACCGCACGCGTCCTCCGAGACCCAACTAAATACGATAACATGCGCTATTCTTTAGCGACGAGTCAAAACATGAAAGTTCATTTATATTGCTACCGCGAAATGGCCCTGAGAGATGGCGCCACCAGCCCTTGCGCGACTCGACCTGAACCGAGACGTGAAGACGTGCAGTTCAAAGAGGGCCACTGAGGTTGAAGTGGCGACGTTGCGATCGCCTTTAGTTCGAATCTTGAGCACGGATCGAAGCCACTTTTTCGAAGCAGGCTCTACGGCAGTTTCCCAACTGAGTTGTTCTAGTAACGTTGATTCAAGCTGACCTCCCTTAATGCACCAACTAGCTCAAACTTAACCGCCGTCTTCCTCCCATCGGATCGTACAAGAGCGTCGTCTGCTTCTCGCGCAGGGCCCGTCGTCCGAAATTTGAACGAGGGCGTTCGGCGTTCGGTGCTCGAATTTCAAACGCCAGACCAGGCGCGAGGGGCGAAGCGGGCAGAGACAAAGGTGGTTTGCCTTTGCGTCTACACACGTACCATTCCAACCAGAGCTCGGCGCTGCGATGTCCCCGTGCGCTCCATGAGCTCCTCCTTTCCCTCACTTCCTCTCCGTATACTCACCGACATATCGCGGGGATTGACTTATGTTCATGCGTGTCGCCTGTGACTTGTTCTTCGCAATTCTTCTCGCCTAATACTGCAATTTTATTAGCCGCGGAACAGTAAACAAGATGCCTGAAAGTCGTCCAACGCTTCTTTAAACGTCGGTGACAAGTGTCGACGCGTGATTTCGCACAGGCAAACAAACTGTAAATATTTTTTTACGAATTCGACACTACGCCGATTCGTAAACAATTTCTCGACAGCTGGCACTTTAGACATTTAGGTGTTGGCCGGTAGAGGCCTTCTTCTTTTGTTAAGCTCCCACTTAAAGCTGGCTTTAAGCGGAAGCTAACTTAAAGCTACAGCGTGCACACACAGGCATGAAGAGAAGCCATTAGTCAGTCACGCATCAGCCGTCAATAACCTCTTGAAATCAACACTATTGTCTTCATTAACATCATTTAACTGTAATTTGGTGTACACAAATATTGACACTCCTGTCACAATTGTCGCTGACGTGGGTCTCGTGACATAAACGCGATCGATTTGTAAAAACGCGCAAACAGACTCAGGGCTTATCTTTACACAGTACGCTTTCATACGCTTTTTTCTGTTAGCCGATCCGCTTCGCTGTAGGCGAGCATTCAAAGCGGATTATCGACCGCCAGGCTCTTTGCGTGCACGCCTATGAGAAAGCGGAGTCGCGCAAAACGAAAGATCGGACGGAAGCGGAGTTTGTGAAAATACCGTTTAACTCCATCTGCAGCGCGCTCGAACACATGCAGAGAAAGGTGGTCCAGTTGCGAAGCTGCCAAAGACGGACTTCGGGAGTTGTAAGGTACTAGGGAGCTCTAGTAGATCATTTCGATAATTCAGATCATCAATACGTGATACTCCGCGGGCGCCTTTGCGCGTGCATCGCATTGTTATCGCGGTTATCGTTATTGGAGCCCCAAAACGATCTACACAATTGCTATCACTGAGATATAAAGTAAGAAAGATTAGCACACCTTTCCCGTAACCCTGATAACGATATACGGTACTCTGTGGGCGTCTTTTCGCGTGCATTGTATTGTTATCGGCTAGTGTTTTCGGAGCCTAAAAGCGATTTACTAAAGGTCGCTATTACTGAGATATAACGTAACAAAGTTTGGAAAATTGTTCCGATAAAACTGAAATCACCTGATAACGATGCGTTGCATGCTCAAAGGCGCTAGGCGAAATATCGGATATTGTTATGAGTTATCGGGACGGTCTACTAAAACTCCCAAACCCGACACAGATGTAGAAATGTGTTGGAGATGTGGCTGGGGAAAGAGCGTGGGAAAATAATTATGTGAACGTTTAAATAATCTCGGAAGTTTTGATCAAGCGTTGTTTCTCACATCCACGCAGCAATTGGTTTGGACAAGGACCCAAAGGATATCCTTAACTTTAGTTTTTCTGAAGGTGTCGCGCCACTCAAAGTCAACGAAACAAAAAAAAACAAACCTTCTTGCAAATATTTGAAAAGGACAACGCTTAGCAGCGTTTTAACGGAATGGCACATAATGACCAGAGACAAACATATTCGTGAACAAGAAGTGCAATCGACACTAGACACACACACACACACACACACACACAAACAAGGTTTAGCATAAGTGATTGACGGCCGGAACGGTGAAATCGTTCCGTTGTCGCGAATATACCAACAGCGAGAGAGACTGGGCCGTTTCCACCTTTCTAACTCAGATATGCTTCGGCAGAGTTTTCGTTTCCAACGAATATGTTTTACTTCATCAATACTTCATCTATGATCTTTGCCACTTGCCCCTGTGCCGCTTTGTCACTGTAGAACGATGAATGAAAAACTTGCACAAGCTTGATCGTGCTGACAAATACGTGGGAGCTTAGATGGGTCGACCACAAACTACCACCTCGCAGAAATTGACGAAACGTGACCTGAGGTAACATGACGTAGTCACGTCACGCCAATTTCTTCGTTAAATTTTGCGGAAAAATTGACCACGTAACTTAGGGTCACATGACGAGGTCACGCCGTATAGTTCCCGCTAAATTTAGAGGGAAAACGGACATGACGTAACTTAAGGTCACGTGACGTCAATTTTCCCGCTAAATTTAGCGGAGAAAGTGACGTGACGGTTCTTTATGACGATTCTTCATGTCGGTCTTCTCCGTGGAGGTAAAAAGAAGAGGAGGCGACACACCGGCTCAAGCCAGCCAAACGAGAAAATCCCATTCGAAGCCGGAAGTGGAGGTTGCGGTCGGTGGGAAAGCCCCCAAGGGTGGCCAAAGCAACTGTTAACGCCAAACCAGTTGTTCTTTCCGTCCATAGCGTCTCTTGGTTTTGGTCCTTTTTGGTCGTTGCTGGTGGCGTGTCCCTCCAAACCGGAAGTCTCCCCCGCTTTACCTCTGGTGGCGTCATGTCACCTCCAGAAGCTTGTTACCTCCATGGTCTTCTCACGGAATTCGGCTGAAAAAAGCTCATTCTGTGTCAAAAAAAAAAAAAAAATTTCGCTGCCGTCAACAGCAGGCAAAAAGAAACTATTGTGCACAGTCATGCATATCCAGCAAAAGCCCAAAGCTTAGCAGCAGGCGTTCCGAAAGCGAGCTTTGAACATGCTTCCAATGCTCTCTGCCGACCTCCATGTGCTGCACAAATGGCACCCACCATGCAATCTCGTTCCTGTAGTGTTGGCACGTGGAACTGATCCGCCAGGTGTCGTCCTTACATTGGCCGGCAGGAGGTCTCCAGAAGCTGATTTTGCTTTTGGTTGCGATCAAATGTTTGGTGCGTGTTGCGCCAGTGGGATGAGAGCGTACTCGCTATTATTGTCCCTTCCACGTGGGTGGTACGTAGTGCACCGATTTAACTCCGAAGGTAGTGATGGACTCCCGCTTCTGTCGAGACAATTTCATATCGAACTAAATCAAGAAACATACGTGCTTTACCTGCTCTTGAATGAAAATGCCCTTTCTCTATCACGTTCCCTCTGAATTTGCGTGAGTTCAGTTCCCGACTCTGTTCTTTATATACCAGCCCGAGATCCCTCCACACTTTCCACTTTAGATGAGCGAACGCTGGAGAGGAAGCGAGGAGAGACCTGCCTTGCTCTCCAGCGTTCGCTCTGCTAAAGTAGAAAGAGTGAAGGGCTTCGAGAGAGAGGAAGAGAGAGAGAGACTTTATTTTAAGACAACTCATAGTCCGAGTCGTCGTTACCTAAGGTGGAGTCCAGCTGGGCGCCTGTTTGTGGTGTTGGTTCCGGTGGACGGGATCAATTTTTGTATTTGATGTGGGCCAACAGCAAGGGCCACAGGGTCGGGCGAAGCTCCTGAAGAGCAGTCCAGCTTTCCCGGGAATATGCGAGGAAAGCTGGGATGTGGGATGGAGTAAGAGTATGGGAGGGGGGGAGGGCTCTGGGACGATCCCAGTAAGTATGCAATGTGTCGGGGTAACTTCCTCATACCTTACACGCCAGTTTGCCCGGTCTGTTCTCAATGTTGTGTTGTATGGCATCGTTGGGTAGTGTAAGCGTTTGTGCCTGATGGATTAATGCAGCGTCCTCTCTGATGTGCTCTTGGGATGGAGATGGGAAGAGAAGCCAGTTGTTTTTGGCATCTTTGAGCCGAGTGCGGCGCAGCTTTCGGTGCTCGGCCCTGACTTCTCTGGGACAGTAGGTCTCTGGCCACCTAGTGGGGTTTCTCGGTGAGATCGCGAGCTAGGGCATGAGCTCGTTCATTACCCTTTATCCCCTGGTATCCCGGGATTCACTCCAGGAGAACCTCAAGTGTAGGATGTATTTAGTGAGTGTTGCGCGAGTGTGATTCGAAACTGTATTTTCTATGAATGCTCGTAGCGCTCCTTGACTATCTGTCGTATTGTGATGGTGTCAGTGCTGTGTGGGTGTAGGCAAATGGCTTCTGTGATTGCTTGAATCTCTGCAGTTGTAGAGGAAGGAATCTGCTGCGTGACTGCGGGTGGTCTGGCTTTTCGGTCCTACGACGGCCTAAGTGGTACTCTCCGCGGTATGAGCAGTGCCAGCGGAATAAGTGTCGTGGTCAGGCGTGGTTAGATGATCAGCACGGGCTTGTCGTGTGCCTTGATGATTGTCTCCATTCATATTCTTGGCAATGGGCAGTACCTTGTCGTTCAGTATAGAGCCCCGTGGCGGTAGTAATGGTTGGATGTCTGGCAGATGCCGGATATCATATCTAAGGCTTTGCAGGATAGACCGGCCTTGGGTGCACGTGGTCAGTTGATGGTGTTGAGCGTCTTTATGGGCATTAGTCATTTCTTCTAGCTTGTTGTGCGTCGTCTCCGCTTGTAACTTCGAGTTCTTGGCATAGGGTGGAACTCCTAGCTCTACACGTTGACACCTTCGTACTGTGGCTTCGAGCTTGTGTTGTTGGTATTTATTGAGACAAATGTTGGGGTAGACATACATAATTTTGGAATAAATTGTTGCCTCCATGATCTTGGCCACTTCATGTTCTTTGAGGCCGGATTTGCGTTTTGTAATTTTGTGTATCATGTGTAGGACTTGACGTATCTGCTGCGTAATGCGTTTTATCCATTCTGCATTGCCTCCGCCTTGTTGCCAACAGGAGCCCAGGATCTTGATGAAATGTCTTCGTGGGACGGGAAGCCCTTCCAGATGGAGCTTGATAGAGTTTCTGGTGGTTTCGGCCGTCTTGTAGTAGGAGTTGAGGACTACGACGCATTCCGACTTCACCGGGGAGCGATGTATAGGCCTATAATTTGTGCATGTGCTTTATGATATCGAGGCCCTTTTGCAAGGTCAACTCTTGCTCCCCGGCGTTTCCTTTGGTACACTAGAGAGTAATGTCGTTTGCATAAATGGCATTTTGAAGGTTAGAAACCTGGTTGAGCTTGTGAGGGAGATTTTTCATGGCAGGGTTAAAAGCGTCAGTTACAGTATCTCACCCTGGGGGGTCCCTCGATATACGGGAAACGCTTCCTATTGTTAACTGTCTCGCCCCATAATGCGGATAATTTTGTCAGTGAGAAAATGCTTGATGTACTGAATCATAAGACAACCAGGGAAGGTCTGGGCCAGGATTTGCATGATGGCGGTCTGTGCGACATTGTCGAAGGTTTTAACATCTATTCCCACGATGGTGCGAATTTGAACTGTGCTCAGTGCTGGGTGTAGCGTATACTTTCTCGTGTGTCATAAGGGCCACACCTTCAGTGCGGACGTGTTTTCGAAAGCCGATGAGGGTGTGAGCCAGTTGGATGGTGGTTTCAAGATGCCATTCTAACCTTGTGAGGACCATTTTCGCCATGCGCTTGCCCGCGCATGACGTCACGGAGATGGGGCGTAAGTTGCCTGGGTTGTTGAGGGTATTTTCTGGTTCTGGGAACGTAGTTACGTATGCTTCCGTTTACGTGCATGGTATTTGACCAGTTTCCCATACTTGGTTGGTGTTCTTCAGAAGTTTAGTTTGTTGGTTGTCAGGTAGGTTCCGTAAAATACCTTACGTGATCTTGACCGGTCCTGGGCAGTGTTGCGCCGCAGTGTGTTCAGGTCCATTTGAAGTTCTACTAGAGTAAATGATGAGTTCATGCACGTGTCTTGGGCATTATTTGTAGTGGGAATGTCAATAATTTGTGAGTTAAAAGCTCACAAATCGGATCTCATTGATCAAACTTCATCGTACAGCCTGCTTCTAGTTTGTACCATTTATTTCGGTTGGCCGAGCAGCGCTCGAAACACATGCCATACCTTGGTGGTGTGCAGTTACCCATTCACGTCGTCGCATAATTGTGCCCAATGTTGAACTGTTAAGTGTTCCGCATATATTTGTCTTTCTTGCGTAATGTCGTATATTCTGCGTTGTAATTTTTTGCTGTTTTGTTTGGCCAGCGTTGGATTAGGCGTTGTCGCTTCATCCAAAGGGCTAGACGGTAGTTGTCGACATGGGGATGGTCTTCAGTATTGGTAATTACTTTGGTATGTTTCTGGATAGTGCTGTAGATGAGTCGGGTTCAGTCTACCGGGTCATCGATGAGGTCTTTGAGTCCTCGAGTTCACTGCGGACCTTGAGCTAGTTCACGATGTTAGTCCGGTTGTAATTGATCATGCGAGCTTCCCGTTGTTTACATAGTTGGGTGCGGATCTCCAGGATATGGTGGTCCCTTCCCAGAAAATCTTGGGAGTTTTCTCATGTCACCAGGAGGTGGCTCCTGATCCATGTAAGGTCAGGTATGGTATCCTGTTCTTATGCCGTGCCAATTCTTGCAGCTTGTGTAGTACCGTTGAGCAGCATGAAATGCTGGTTTTTTGTGAGGTCGTCCAATTTTTGGCCTAGTGAAGTAGTTTGAGCATATCCCCATGCTACGTGGTGATTGTTGAAGTCCCCCAGCAGAAGTGTAGAACGCTACCTATACTAGGCCTGGCTTGTAAAGAGGCGAGTTTTGCTATGTTGAAGTCTTGTTGATTTGGTGCTCAGTAGCGGTTAAAGGGCGACTCCGCTTCATTTTTGGTTTTGAAAAAACAATGCAGTCCTCTTCAGTATCGCCTAGGAAGACCGCACGTCAAATATTACGACGCAGTTCTGTCTAAATGTTTCTTAAACGGTCCGGCAAACTTTGCAACTCGCCAAGTTGCCGAAATCGGCTGACTCGAGCGGGCGAATTCAGGCGCAACCAACAGCGCAGTCAAGGTTACTGCATGGGCGGAGCCAACATTGAGCTAAACGTCATCTTCATGGCCCCCTTTTGCTTGTTTTTACTTCTCCGATCGAGCGTAGCGCATGACGTCAGCAACGTTGCCTCTCTGCGCTCAGCAGTGTCCACGTGATTGGCGTACGCGCCTGCGCAGCGCGCCTCTTGGGAGCAGACCGGCCGCCCGCCGTGGTCCCGCCGTTACCGCCGTCTTTTGCGTCACAACCACTGTCGTCGTCTCACCGTTTGTGATTATTGTCTCTCGGAGTTTCGTCCACACTATGGACACCACGTGCGCAGACTTATGCCGCAGTTGTGCAGACATCGTCGAATGCCGTAGACACCAAAACGTGGCGAAGAGTGCGGTGCAGAGCAGACGACACTCGCGCCTGACACACGCCCGCCCCCATCCCGCCCGTCGTTGGGCCGAGGATCACGTGACATCTCGTACCACGTGATGGCCATGTACTTGGCGGCCCGAGGCCAATGTTGCCGGACGGAGCCGAAGTTTCGGTTTCGATTTCCGCTCGTGTTTAAAATTAGATTTAAAAATATATATCCCATTTTTCGCGAAGCAAACGACGTAGTGTCTTTTACTAGGGCTTTTTGATTCGAAATCACTCATCATCCTGAAATCTTCGGAATTGAGCGGAGTTGCCCTTTAACAATATCGATAGTGTGCCCTCCGATGCCTGATCGCGTAGCAACCTGCTCTGCGGTGTGGGTGTTGATGTGCGCAGTCTCTAGTTGGATGATTGGGATCGATTTTTTTATGTATGTGGTCGTCATGGCTGGGATGTTGGGTACGGCTGTTCCTCGTTGCTTTTGCTGAATACTCGGCTCCACGAAGCGGTCGCAGCCGCGTATTGGATAGATTTCCCTGGTTTCTTGAAAAACTATGATGTCGGGTTCGGTTTTCGTAAGAAGCGAGCGCTACAGTAAGTGTTGTTTTGGCTACGTATGTTGATTGGGGATGAAGTTTGTCTTGAATTGTGAGGTGTTGAAAAGCCAGGTTTTTTTCCGCTGCCCTGGGGCGGTAAGTGTCGATGGCTTTGAATTGTTGTGGGTCCTAGAGCCTGATGTAAGCGTCCTTGCGTTCTTGTTTGGTGAGCTTGGTGGTCGTATGAATCTGATCGCTAATTAGGACGAGTGGAATTGTATAGACGTTGAGGTTATCGACGGCTTTCACTATGATCGTCGTAGCTGTCGTTTGTCTAGGTGCTGATGGAATAGTTTTCTATGGATTCGGGCTTTCGGTGGTTTTCATGCCTTGAGATGTCGTGGTATTGTTTATAGTATCGTCGCTAGACATATATCATGGGTAATACCGGCGGTTATGGTATACGGCGGGATGGTTGTTTTTATCAGTGCTGCGGGTGAGTCATACCTGATCTATTCCATGGAATCCTTAGGACAGTGGCGCCAGTCTCGGGGTCTTTACGGTATTTTTATTGGTATTTTCGAGGCCCGGAATCGAAAAGAGATGGGTACCTGGAGTATCGAGGTCGGAGCTTGACCCCGTCACTAATTTTGGGTGCGATACGAGGATCGGGACCGGGAATTTCCGAAGTTTTTCTGGGAGCAGAAGATTCGGCGGTGTTTGGTCAAGGCGCTTCGTCTTCCGAAGGGCTTTGAGGAAGGAGCTCGTACGGCCTTTTTTTTTTTATCCTGCAACAGGTATAGTTTGTCATGCGCATTAGGAACCTAGATTCAGCAGTCGCAGTGTATCTGTTCAATTAACTCTATATTTCGGTGACATGAGGCGTCATATTACAAAGCAGGCTGATCTGCCGATTTAGAGTCCTCATTCCAATACCAAAATTGAATGCTGCCGGCAATACGGAAAGAACTGTTTGAAGATACGTTACCTCACAATTGACGTGATATTTGTTTTTAAATTCTATAATGTTTTAAAGTCTTAAAAAAACACAAAAGCAAACGTTTTTGGAAGAAATTAAGCTGGCTTATTTCAAGAAAATGCTCGGCACATCCAAACACAGCTGGACTCGCCATAAAGCAAACGAAGCAGCAAAGGCAACGAAACCTGCGAAGGAGTCGTCCACCGAGTGCTCGGAGGGGCGGAGTCCTCGCCTTTAATTGCTCATCCAGCCCTGCGAGATGATCACCCAAGGAGAAACGCGGCAACGCGACGGCCGAAATAACCAAACGCTTGCTTGACCGTTCCTTCCATACCAAGATACACACACAGACACAAAATTAAAAAAAAAATATATATTAAAAAATAATAAGAAAGAAAAGAGTGAGCAGTAGGCGAGCAGCGCAGATCTCTCGGAGAGAAGTCGGAGCGAAAGTCTCCAAACCTCCGCGAGCCGCAAAACAAGCCGCAATTAAATGGGCGGAAACCCGAAGACCATGTGGCGAAGTAACCATATACCAGATTCTACCCCCTCTCCTCTCCTCCTCTCCCTCAACCAGAGGGTTCTCCTCTCTCCCGCCGATGCCTTCCCCGAGCAGCGGCGGTCATTACGTGCCCACGGGCGCACATTTCGGACCGAGCCTTCTTTACTTGGACCGCGTTCTTTTTGTTCTCATGTTCGGTAGCCGTCCTTCTCCGAAGCCGCCCGCTCCGCCATGCGCGCTCTCAGTCAGGTATGCCGAGGAGCGCTTATGGGGTTGGTATGGACAAACGACCAAGCAGGCCGACCGAGCGACCAGTTGTGCATATCTGCGGCGGGGTGCTGATGCACTGCCGCCACGGCACCTGACCTCGCCAACGGACTGGACGCATTTCTTCGATTTTTTTTTTTTTTTTTTTTTGGCTTCGCTTGTTTTCTCTCGTTTGGCATCGGAGGTTCTTGGGAGCGTCTCCTCGCGGAGATGGGAAAGCCGCTTTGCTTTCTCGCGGCTGCGGCACGCACGGTCTTGCGGCGCTGGCCTCTGGCCCCTCGGGCGAGCTATCGTCGCATCTGAGGTTGAGCCGCACCCTCGATGGGCGTTACCGATGCCTCTTACTTCGGCGGGATGTCCGAGACCGACCGAGGATAATTTTTTTTCTTTTTCTGTGTCGAGGACACGGCGCCTCGGTTGTTTACCTCATACGTATCGCAGTCAACCGAGCTCGGGATCCCGGGGTGTTAATTTGGCGCGTGAAAGCTATGGGCCTCGAGCTCGCGCGAGATGAGTGAGGTGGCCGTATTGCCATTCCAAGGTTAGAATATTATCGAAGGGGGATCGCGTCCGACCATCCTTCACTGGGAGGTAAGGTATGCGCGAATTAAACGGCAAAGTGTAGATGATCGGATTTATGCGGCTCGAACGATTACGAATCGCGCCGAATGATCGATTTCTTTCGATTATTGCTCCCTTACAACATATTTTGTACGTATATAACGACGTTCTGCCGAGCTTTTCACACGTCGCTGATAGCCAATAATTGTTTATAAATATCGTCGAACGTCGATGCGTACCGGCGATTCATAACGCGAAAGACCAAAGCTCCCCCGAGGTTGAAGGAAAAGCAGGGAGGGAAATTGTAATTAGGGGAGTAACTCGTGTAACAAGACGACCACGCAACCTTTGCGCGCATTTTGTCACGTCGCACCTGTGGTGCCCCAAAACCGCTTCGATTCGAGCACATAATTGCGGCACACAAAAACACTCCGGGCCAGTGGGCGAGGAGAAAATAGACGCTCAGGGAACGAGGGGAATCCAAGACGATCTGTTTCTACCAGCGGAAACGCGTTAAGTTCCCAGAAACAGCGTTTTCTCGGCTTTAAGGGAGGGCGTTACGGCAATTTCTAACCAGCCTATTTTGTTTCACTTTGTATTTATCGTTCGGATTTTCGTTTTCTGCAGAGGGCACCTCCCACTAAGTGTAACTAGTTATCATTTACGCACACCGTTAGAAAGGCTAAGGGTATGCTCGTCCTTAGCCTTTCTCTTTTACCTCGAAGACGAAAACAAAAGATCTACCCTCACAGTAAATAATAATGCTAAGAAAGCCGCTAATAAAAGCAAACTCATCGTTGTACCGTCAGCCACATGAACTTTGACCCTCCAAGAATATTCTCATACCTGTTTTTGTTTTCTTTTTTCACCTCGGCGTACGTTCACTACCTTATACGCTACATAGAAAACATAAGATAATCAAAGAAGGTGGGTGGAGATCGAAAAGATGGTTTGGGGAAAGGAAGGGGGGGGGGGGGCTTGAAGACTGGGAACGCCCCATCATCGAGGGCGGTGCGAGAATCCGGGTAAAAAAAGTTTTGGGGCCAGTTTGCGTTTTTCCGGCAATTAGATTCCGAGAAGAAAACCGGGCGCAGCAGAAAGTGCTCGAGAAATGCCAACCACCTAATCAATGTGTCTTAGCGGCGGTTATACGGCAGTGTCGTACCTCCCCCTCTTCCTTGGGGGGCAAACGGCGGGCATCAAACAGCTTGTCTTTCCGGAAAAAAAAAAAAAAAAAAAAAACAGATACGGTCGAGTTTCTCGTTTATTTAGTTTTGTTTCATTGAGCCGTGGGATGAACACGTAAACATAAGTCAGTGGGGCTGATACTGAGGTCTGGTACTGAATAGTGCCCGAAACAGCATTGATATAGCACAACCTTCATTGTTTTGGAGAGCGGTTTTTTTTTTATTTGAATTACAAGATGATGAACCGTGCATGTTATCACTAGATAAGTACGCTGTGCCTATGTCGGCGGTAGTAACGGCGTAAGAAAACAAATGCGGGTTGAAACGTAATGTGCATGTCTTACTTGGTACTTTAAACACCAATCGTAGCAAAACCGCATGTTTTTTTTTATATAACACATCTTTGCCTTTATGGTCTTTATAAAAAAAAAAAAACAAGAAACCGTGAAGGTGTGCACGCAACGTAAGGCCGAACTTTTATTTTTTTTAAAAATGGCGACACTGGGGGGCTATGTTCGACAAATGTTTCGTTTCTCCTAAAAAGAAACGGATGTGACGTAAGTGACGATATCTCGTCTGATTGGTTGGAGGCTCCAATGACGAAAGAGGGAACTTTCGTCATTTGAGCCTCCAACCAATCAGACGCGATATCGTCACTTATGTCACATTCGTTTCTTTTAGAGAGAAACGAAACATTTGTCGAACATAGCCCCCCTGGTCCCTGTTGTATGTGAAAAACTCAGCCTGTGCAGTACAGCTGCTTACTTGGGTGTCTTTAACGTGCACCACGCAGTTTCTACACAAACGCACACCGGTACGATCATCATCCGTACCGAAATGGGCAAAGGCGGGATAGAGAATCCTGAGGATTGCCTGAGTTATTTTTCTATTATTCAGACATCAAGGATCCAATCCCCCCCCACCAGCGCACCTTGACAAACCACTCGCTCTCATCTGTCAACATTTGCCATAGCTACGCTGAGAGCTAGCAGAGAGTAAAGGTGTAGAAAGAGGCTCTCCCCGGCCTCGCTCGTGAGCAGCTGCTTAACTTTGTGTCCTGCCAAGAACGCTTCTAACTCGGTTCCCCGAATCATTCGGGCGACCGCGGTCAACGGTTGCGTGACAGGGGGCACCCGGTGTGGATACGAGACGGGTGAATGCCAAGTAGGTTGTCCAGATGGCTACGTTACGAGTGGAGCGCGATCTGGAAGGGAGAGCGGGAAGCGTGCGGCAGCTGGCAATGCCATCTCGCTAAGCAACTTCGGGACACCGAGGTAGTACCTAATCATTACGCAAATTGTTCCTCGAGATGCGGCGGCCACCCGTCGTCAAAACACTCGAAAGGAGTCCAGTGTTCCGAGTCAAACTTGAGGTGGTTGTCCAGCTCGGCGATACGTTGAAGTGTAATGCCCTAGAAACGTTGATTTGGGCATTACTCTCTTTGTATTAAATGTTATTAATTGTCGGACGACTAACTCCGTCTTTCTGTAAGATTTTATTTTTAAAATATTTAGTTTTGGAGCAACGAAGAAGGAAACAAACTGTTAGAGAGGAGTTCCAGCCACATTTTCATATCGATGCATTATATCGATAAGTGGTCGTAGGATCTGCCTCATAAAATAGGAAACAACCTAGGCGCAATGGAGAGAGCTCTCTCCAGAGATTTGAGTATTACGTAAATGTAATTGCATGTAATATATCCACCTCGAGGACTCTTTCAATCATTTATATTTCATTTGATGATGACTGCAGAACCGTACGTATTGAAAGTTTGACGTTTTCTGAATTTTAGAGAAAAAAAAAAAGGTGGGGAGGGGGGTTAATAGGGTTTTATTTCATCTTGGTTAGCAGACGCCTTTCAAAAGTCAATCAAGCAACGTTGGCGGTCGCCAGTGCTTGGACACGAAGCGGCTTGATTGGATACGAATCCTCGCCGAACGCTGACTTCAGCACTCGTATCCAATGAACGCCCAGAGTACGTGATCAAGCAATGGCGGACAGGCGTTGGCGCGAACTTCTGAAAATAGTCAATAGTTTAATCCTCCGGATACAAAAATTATTAAGAACCAACGATACCGCACAAAATCAGGTAATTCAAAAGTTGTTTAACGATCATAGCAAATTTGTTTTTCTTCTGTGCTTGCCCAGTTATTTTTTTTTTCTGGGGATTTTTTATGGTTATAATTAAACTGTTCAGAAAGCAAAACGTTTAAAAAGAGGGCTACAAAATACGAAAGGGTGGGGTGTGGTGGGAAAGAAAGAATGGTAGTTTTGCCCCCAAAAAAGTTGGGGGATCTATCAAAATTTGCCCCACATGGCGTTGCTAGACTCTGAATTGCCAGACAGAAGACGATTGCGCCTATTTTGGCGGAATATCCTAACAGTATGGCAACACTCCTAAGATTACTCGGGGTGACAAAACGTTGCTTTCGTTGAGTCGTCGGACAACGTTTCCCGTGTTTCCTTCTAGCTGGCTTAGGCGGCAGAGCTCTATATACATCTTACGATCCTCCCACTAAAGTTAGTTTCGCGATTGATCTTCGGCAAATAATTGCCCCAAAAAAGGTTTGACATGGCGTGGTATCCGGTTATTGGGACGTCTTTTTTTGTATTCTTACTCTTTTGCACGGTGACGAACGCAGCACACGTTCTGGGGACGGGCAAAATAACGAGAAAGTGGAAGAGCAGAGAACCAAACCGATTACGGGTTGCCAGCCGGACGCCGAACGGTTTAGGGGAAACCTGACCCGCTTCGCCGTTAGAACCCCGCGAAGACCGACCGCGGGCTCGGGGGGAGAGAGAGAGAAAAGGAGAACTAGAATGGGGAGAGCGAGAGCACAGAGCTTTCGGGAATCGACCTCAGCGTCAGATATCAGCCGATGCTGGGCTTCCCAGGACCTGACATCCGAGCCCGAACCCGCAGCACGTGACACCGCACGCGGTTCGGGTCTCGAGGTTTCCAAACCTCGGTTCTTTGCTGGCACTCTTTTCCGCTCTCTCTCTCGTTCTCCCTCCCTCTTCCTTTCGGTTTCCTTTCTTTCCCTCTTCCGTTATCCCGCTTGCACAGATGCGTGGGATGACTCGCTGAGTCATTCCCCTCTTAGAGTCCCCCCATCCCCCCGCTCCCTTCGGAGACCCCACTGCGTTGATGGCGACGGACCGTGGCAGGGAGATGCAATATGGCGTCCCTCTGGCTGGGTAAACCTCTGGCTATGCCCGAAGAGTAAACGCTTTCCGTTTTGTTGCGTTTTCTGCAAGTCTTGAAGTATTCTCTACATAACAAGGAAACTAGTGACCAGCACGAGCTATAGAAGCTAGTGCTTCTTTTTTCTAGCGCTGTTTAAGGTGACCAACGCACCCTCAAGCGAGCTCTATTTTGTTGTTTTTTGTTTTTGCTTTAGGAATAGTTTTTAGCAATATACAGGGTATATCAGCTAACTTGTGCTAATGCTTAGATGAGCTGGTGCATGCTACCCCAGTTTAACCCATGCAGTGTTGTTCACTTGCCTATTGACCTAGTCGAGATAATTTTTTTTTTTTTTGCGATATGACAAATGAACAATTAACAGATATTAATTCTCTAACTTTTTAAATCTTGACGTTCGCTCAAACCCTTCAGTACAAAAGCTGTGAAGCGTGTTAGGAAACATTCCAGCGAGTCGTTTATGCAAAGAGAGCCTTTTGGAGTCTAAACTTTTTCAGCTTTATAAAAGTTCGAAAATCTCGCACGAGATTTAAAAAAAGAAAAAGAGTACCACTAGACTACCTATAAGCGAAGTGCGATGTTAGTAACTTTAGTTACGTTTTTTTTTTTTTTATCTCGAGCGTTTTTTTTTTTTTTTGACTCTAAAATATTAGACGCAAAACAGCTACCTTGATGGAAACGATACGATGCGATGTTTCTCAAACGCTCTACAATTTTTGCATTGAAGTATTTCCGGCCAAATTAATATTTGAAAGGTCAGCTGTGTAAATTGTGTTAATTAGCAGTGTGGCCGATCGCAAAAAATAGATTGATTTTCTCAATAGGACTGCGAACATTACTGCGTTGGTTCGAATCGCGTAGCGATCAGCAGATTTTTTTAAAAATGAAATGGAAACTAGGCTAGTTGGTACATTGCTGCGAAGATATACGTGCCAGAGAACGGGACGATTAGCTGAAACACTCTGTATACAAGTCCACTAAGTTAGTAGATCTCGTCCTACAAGCACATACGCCATACACTACATATCTCCTTATAAAAGTTACCTAAGAGGGGGCCAAGAGTGTTTTGTCCAGTTCATAATTGGGCCTTGCAATTTTCTGCACTCAATTGCGGGATTGCTGCTTGAATGACTTTTTACCCTTCTTTTGTGCAAGCATGCGCAACATGCACGTTATGATGGTCTTGGCATTCTTGCAATCGGATATGGTTTCCCACGCAAGTAGGTAGTTCAAGTGCCCAGGTTTCTTCTTGCTTTGGCTAAATATTGTAGAGATCCCGAATTTCGAATTCAAAATCCCATTGTTTCAAAAAGGTTAGTCTCGACAAGATGACCTACCTCGGGTGTTTACTGGCGTTTCGTAATCTTGGACACTCTCGCTGGTTGAGCAACAAAGTTGCTTAGTCTTTAGAGAACATAGTACAGAGGAATGCTACGACTCAAAGCGCTCAATTGAGACCATAAAGCGATTGAGCAAGTGTGTTGTTGACAATTTAAGGGCAGTCGCTACTTACAATCGTAAGTTTTATATCGTCTTGCGGTTCATCGCCAAATTGCAGTTATATCTGCTGGGAATACCTTCATGCATTCTTATTTTTAAGCACCAGTTATCGAAGTAATGACTGTGATCCCCTTGAAACCTCCGCGGCTTTTATGACACGCAGCAGAAAAGGAAAAATTTCAAGGTGCATTCATAAATTGCGCTAGGCAGAGATCGTTATGATTTTGTCCCCGCCGCAAGACTACTGAATCGAAACTGACTCGCGCTTACGTTGATATATGTCGACATTTTGTTTCAATAGTATATATTTTGCGTGAACGAAGCTTTAATTAAAGAGAGCTTAAAAATGCAAGGCGTCACGCTCATCTTATCGCTTGGCAATCACGAGACGGCGGCACCAATAATAGTGCCGAAAAATGGATCACGAAGCAAAAAGCGTGAACTTAATAGCGTTTGTTAAACAAACACTGAAAGCGGGGAAAAATTGTGTTTAAAGAGCATGAATGGGACACGTATATATGAAAAACAAAATTTAAAACGAAAAAAAATATTTCTTCCGAGCAATATTTACGCCGTTAGACGCAATTTAGGTGGAGAAGGTGGAGGTCGCAGCCCGCTAAGCCCTGCCCCGTGCTTACAATGTGCTTACATCCCTCATTGTTCAGGAGAGATGATTGACGTGTGAAAGGTCGGTTGTAAATTTGCATCTACGTACCGTAACGGTTGCACGTAATCGGGCGCTCGTCTGGCATGAAGTTTGTCTAGGTATCTTCCCGTCATTTCGCCTCGAAAGGCAACTAACTAGCTTTGAAGTTTTGCAGTGCACCTGGCCTACGAAAGCGAATATTTTTACGTCGCGTTTTAAATGTGCGTCATGACGCTCACCCACCTTGCTCGCGGATGCCGTGTGAAAAAAAAAAAATATATATATATATATATAACAGTAAAACTGAAAGGATTGTATAATTTTTGATGATTTACTTTAGCTCTTTTGGTTGCATATTACCGCACATCGATAAACGCTAATATACGTTTGTATTGAACCGTGGCTCGTGCATGGTGGAACGCTAGAACGCCGCTTTCATGGTCACGTCGTCTGAGCATTGCAGACGTTTCTAGGCGGGGGCGGAATAGCAGACGGACGCAGGCGAAAACGGACACCGACGCGCAGCTTCCGTGTCCGCGTCTCAGGGGCATTGCAGACGACGATAGACGGTGGTGAAACAGCAAACAATACCGGAGGCTGCCGCGCGTCTGCTCGCACGGCTAGCAGGCGGTATTAGACTTCCACACCAAACGCACCGGGTGTCGCGAAAAGGAGCCAGTACGCTTGTTAGCTTGTTCGGTCGAGCAGCCAAGGCAGTCCAGTAGTAATGGGCGGGGCCACTGATTTGTGGGCGGGGCTTAGAACGGGCCATGACCTCTATCTAAATTGCGTCTGGCAACGTAAATGTTGCACAAAAAACACTTTTTTTTTTGTGTGGAAAAATTATTTAAAAATGTACGTGTCCCATCTATACCCTTAAAGAATCTTTTTCTTTTTCCTTGCAGTGTTCTTTTAAGCCCTCATGGGTGTAGGAATATAGCTCTCAAGTTTTGAGCAGCGCCCCTGGCGAGTAAAATCGGTCATTGGTAGGTCGCGTTTCTGTTGCGCGTCACGTCGCGTCCTTTGTAACACACAGTCAATCTCGTGAACAGACCCTGAGGGACGCTGACATGCGATAGTTGATGCCCGTGGATCGTGCTCGATAGGATGCTAGGATGCCGCTTGACGTCAGCATCAAACGGTCGCGCCTTCCGGACGCTCTGCGGAGCGCAAGTTCGTCTGCTTCTTTTGCAGGGAGTTGTGGTGACGTCAGAAAGACACCAAGCTCTGATTGGCTCTGATTGAAGGATGGTGGGTAGACCTCAAAGCAAGCTGCCTTGAGGTGTATTAACCATCCTTCCAATCGAGCCAATCAGAGCTCGGCGTTCTGACGTCATCACAACCCTTGCGAAAGAAGCAGGCGAACCTGCGCTCCGCGTAGCGGAGGCGCTTCTTTTGTTTTTGGCGTATCGTGTCTGGACTCGTGGACGCCTATAGCGCCTCCTGGCCGAGAGAAACAGGCCTATTAGCTGCACCCGGCTCAACACGGGCTGTCAACAAAAATCCAGCAGACGGCCAACTGAACAAACGTTTCCCTTCGAAGGTGAAATTTAGTGGCCAAAAATCTGCTTCTCTCTTTACTGCACTACCGGAGTGATCGCTCAGTTGAACTTGAGTCTGTGGCACAGGGACAAAGACCATATTACCTGTTTTGCGTCTGTTCATTTTTGAATTAAAACGTTGTGAACTGTGACGAATTAGGGCGTCTGATTTCGAACGCAGCGACCAAAACGTTCGAGATCCTTTTCACGGGCTCTACGAAGAATGCTTTGAACGCGGAAAAAATTGAAACTCGAACCAAAAGGAGCGAGAGAAACAAGTATTATAATCGCTGACAAAATGAGAACGACAGGGCGGGTCTTTCTATGGCTCCGTCGGCGAACTGCCAGGCTTTGTGAGTATAAAGGAGGGTATGGTTTCACTTTGTCAGTGGCTGTGGGCGATTTCGATCGCATGTTTTTGAGCCTACTTTTACGGCTTCGTGTTTAGACCGCCAGGCGCTGCGACGATACGAATCGCTCGAGAAGGTTGGTGAGCGAAAGCGAAGGCACAGTATTCCGTTCTAGACGCCAGGAGCCGTCGAGTTCGCCAGAGTCGCCACTAACATCATCGGGCTGCCATCACCCTGAGAAGGGCTCCTTCATACACGAAACTTTCTTTGAGCCTCCGTGGCGCCGAACACCGGAGCGGACTGACTGAAACCGGCGGGCCAACCCGGCTTCGACACGTATATCTATACGAGACCGCGTCGCCTATACGCTCCCCCGACATGCCCGCCGGCCACGGAAACGCGGGGTCGCAGCCGCGGCCGGCCGGCCACGCCGTGGGGGCCGTTTCCTTTGTTCGGCGGTCGGCGTCTGTAGGGGGACCCCTAATCGCGTCCCCTCAGCCCCAGCGCCGCCGCAGGCGTGCGACCGACCGTCGGAGGGGGGAAGGGCGCCCGCGGCGTCGCCGCGCTCAGGCCGCGTGCCGAACCCCGTCGTGTGCCTGGGTTATCGCTGGTACGGGCTTTGTGTTCCGCTCTGAACGCCGCGTAACTCGGACGTTTTTGTGTGCAGCGAGCGCGTCTGCAAGCGTTGTCGCGCTTACGGTAACTGCCTCTCGAATTGGATTGAATGAGACAGGGAGGAAAATGTATAGCGCGGTGTCTGCAATGACACTGCGGAAAGAACTGACCATTACGATATGATACGGGACGATGCGATACGATACGGTATGGTACGGTACGATGCGATACGATAGGATACGATACGACCTTTATCCTCACCACAGATACAGGTGGTGAAAGGGAGACCGGAGAAAGAAACCGCAGAAACGCAGGTTGACGAATCGGGTGAGCGTTCCAAGCCAGAACGCCTCTTACTCAAAACAACGAAGAAAGAAACATGCTATTGCGCACTGACAGGTGAGGAATAGTTTGTTCTTGTTAATAACAATAAAGTACTTGTTGCAAGCATAGAACAAGGAATACAAGTGTATAAAATTTTAACTACTCGAAATATATCGCGGAAAAGAAGAAGGAAATGGCTCATTAGATATATTTCTTTTTAGTACATGGGAATGAATACGCTAGATCGAGGAGAATTTGAGACTTCCTCTCGAGACATTTGTTTTCTCGTACATGCCAATATATCGAGAACTAGTCTAATTTCACCACACTGTGCGTTGCCTTAAGGTATGGAGTGAGCAAAATCCAATACGGGAAACTTTTTCTTCTAATAAAAAAGAAATAAGAGTAATTTATTTGAGCAGTATCGACGAGTAATCACGAAGCGATCAGTTTCCGAGTATTCCGTAATGACTTCGAGTTGTGCTCCAGTAAAGTAAGCGGGATCAAGTTGAACATTGACGACATTTCTGCGAGAAACGAAAAGACGAAACGATATCGACAAAAGCGTTCGATGATCGTTTCAAACGGACATTCCTTCAAAACTCGACAGTGTACCAGCTTTGATGTAGACGGCTCGAATACCTGCTTCATCATTTAGAAATTGTAAATGTGAAACAATTTTATGTATTATTAGTTCAGTTCTAAATCGGACTGTTTGGTGGACGGTGATACTGAGAGGCCTATATGAAGAACATTGTAGCAAGTTTTGCTAGGCCTGATGCAAATCTGGGAACCCGAATTAAAGCAGGCTCTAAAGAATAGTTTGATACAGCCAAAACGAGATCTGATAAAGCTCCACAATGAATAACATTGGTGCTGCGATTCAACCGCCACTCACTCGCTTAGGTGAAAACGTTATGATATGATTAGTTAATGAAGCACATACGCCGTGGTCGCTCCCGTGGAAGCGCTTTCAAAAGGGCGACGGATCAAGCTATCAGTGTTTGACGTGTGGTACATCAACAACGTGGATTGTATTGTTTCTATTGCTGGACAAACATGCTATCACGTGACCATGAAATTCAAGATGTTATGTTGATAAGGGGATATTGATATGGGGAGCTTGGGGTACCTCGTTGAAACACTCTTGCAAGCCCAAGCCAAAATCGGCGACCGAAATGATTTGCTAACACTTCCTAATCCCCCGGGCGCTAGGATATGATTAGTAATTAGTATCGCGAAAGTCGACATTTAAAGGGACCATGAAGGCAATTTAACTTTTTTTTAAAAGAAGGTGTTTTCGGAAGCATTGGGGTCCTGGCATGCCACACAATTTTTTCTAGAACTTTGTGACTCTTATTTCTGTACCTGCAAATAAATCTGCGAAACCGAAACAAACATTCAGATTTCTTCCCTTTTTTCGCCTCTGGAAAGAGAAGTGACGTCAAGGAGCACTGTCGGCATCGGTAGGATTTAGTGCACACTCAGTGTGGTTCCCGTGGTTCGCTATAGTGCACGGCGGTCTGTGAAGAAAACCTGGAAGAAATGGGCGGCAACGCCGCGCCCGCAAACGAGTTTGAGCTCCCGTTCAGCGTCCTCACGCCGACTGAACGGGAGATGGTGGTAAGGACGCAGAACTCTGGATTGGCGCTTTACGAAGGCGCCCCAGACCTACCACCAGCTCCTCGGTCGCCGCCTCAGAGCGACTCCGGCTGACGTGAAGGTGCTGCTCAAAGTCTTCTGGTCGGAAATGCAACGAACAAATCCTGACACCGCTGTCCACAGCTCTACGCAAGACGACGGCGCGCAACCAAATGCTGCGCATTGCTGCATCGGTCGGCAGTTTATGCAAACTAACGTCGCCCGATCGACCACACGTCTTTAGCCGACCTTTCGCGCAACCTACTACTGCACATAAACGCGGCATGATTGGTGAGACACCAGTTCGCAAAGCGAACACGAGACGACGCACGAAACCAGAACCAAAAGTCCGCCGCCCCCGGCGCTCGTACCTTTTTCTTTTTTTTCCACGGTTGCTCGATGCTTGTTACGCGCCCGAGGTAGCAGTGCGGGATGCGTTCAACCAGTGACAAACGGAGGGATCGCTTCAGATTATGCTTTTATACACGGTATGAAACCTATTAATTCACAACTACAACTTTAAAAGATTATCCAACGTTCAAATGAACTTTTTTCATCACATCTCACCACCGAAATCGAAACCAAGAGCGCGTCTATCGTTTGAACCAATCGCCAGACGAGGAGCCCGTTGTCGTCACGCTTCAACGGCGCACTTTAGTTCACCTTTCTGCCGCCGCCTCGGTGGGGTCTCAGGCATCGTTCCCGGCGCTATTATTACCGCGCCTGTTTGCTCGATTGGTGCGGCACCCAAACTTCTGTTCGGGCTAGAACTTGGTCAACAGTATCTGAGACGTGCCTGACATCCATTTCAATCGTCGAATAAAACTTCGAAACTGCCTTCATGGTCCCTTTAACTGTGGCCTTTCTAAGTCGCTTGCGCTCTAATAGAAATTTACCGCTGGTTGTCACGATCAAAGCGGTCGCTGAAAATTTTCCATGTGGTTTTGCTACCATGTGTCCGTTCACGAGACACAGTTTAGCTTAAACCGGTTCGAGTGCTTTAAACGTTTATTGCTACGAACCCGCGAATAATTGCTTGGCGCCGTAGAGATCGGAATTAATCTTTCATTTCGCAACAGCGCTTATGAAACACATTATATCTGAGCTATATACCTCTATTTGTTTTTCATCATATACGTCGAAGCCTTTCCAATAATCACCGGATCACTTCTTAATCTGGCGCGCCTGCCGAAGCGTTACGCAACACTGCGTCAGACATTGCAATTAAGAAGAAATAAATTGTTTTCCAACCGGTTTCACACTCCGGAGAGGATATCGATGGGACGTCGTCGGGGATGGGGATCTGTCATAATACACGATCCGTGATCTATAGCAACGGTGCCTGAACGCGTCCCGGCTGCGTATATCCATTTCGCCGAGAGCACAGAGCCGCGAGGAGGAAAAAAGAGAGAGAGAGAGGAGGAAAGGGAGAGAGAGGCCGCCGTGATTGGCCCTTGTAGTCACGTGGTACGCGCCCGGCTGTTCTGGCCGTCACCCCCCGCAAGCCTCGCCCGCGAGCAGACGCCGCCGGCGCCTTTGGGCTGCTGTGGCTGCCACGCCGGCCCCGCCGAAGTCAAAGGTACGCTGCGAGTGTGTAATACAGAAAACTTCGGGTCCATATCACATGAGCGAATGACATTTTAGCGAACAGCGACATTTGAGCGAATTGACGTTTTAGCGAATAACGGGGGTGCGCGTTAACCCATCCGCCGCGCTGCGCTTACGCCGCTTCGCGGCGACAGTCTGTGTCGGCTCATTACAAAAATGTGAACCCATTTTGCCCACCCGAAAACGCCGCTTCGCGGCGTCCGACTATTCGCTAAAGTGTCATTCGGTGAAACGTGGGCGTTCGCTAAAATGTCATTCGATCAAGTGAGTGCCTCCCGTGCTCTGCCTAGGTTCGCTGGTTGTACATTGGGAGTAACGGGCGTGTTGTCTACTGTGGGAGCGTCGATCTCACTTTTAAATTTTCAGTTTTGTGGACTACACACTCGCAGCGTACCTTTAACTTCGGCGGGGCCGGCGTGGCAGCCACAGCAGCCCAAAGGCGCCGGCGGCGTCTGCTCGCGGGCGAGGCTTGCGGGGGGTGACGGCCAGAACAGCCGGGCGCGTACCACGTGACTACAAGGGCCAATCACGGCGGCCTTTCTTCCCCTTTCCTCCTTTCTCTCTCTGTCTCTTTCCTCCTCGCGGCTCTGTGCTCTCGGCTAAATGTCTATACGCATCCCGGTTCATACGGCTTCTACCAGGCATGTGCACGTCACTTTCCCCCCCCCCCCCCCCAAAAAAAAAAAAAAGAAGAAAAAAATAGTAATGAAATATCTTTATTTGTTACTCGCTCAAAAAATATTTAAATACGTTACTCGTTACTGATTCTCAAAAGGAACGCGTTACTTTAACTCAAAAGTAGCGAGTTACTTTTCTCGTTAGTTTGACGACCAAATACACAACTGTATTTTTTTTTCATGTGTTTTTTGTGTCTTTGTGTTTTTGTGTCTTACTGCGTTTTTTTTTTTTTTTCAGTAGTCATAGCATTTAAACAAAAGCTGCCTCTCGAAGTTTTCATCAGTTATGTTTCCCCGCTTCACTGAGAATACATTTTCGGCGACGCTGAAGAGACGTTCTACTGACGCGCTCGAAGGAACGGCAGTGTTGTGCTTCAGGAAGAGCCGGTGAATCTGGGATTCCCCTCTCTCCCTCTCTCTCTTGATCTATTTGCTTCTAAAGTTCGAAGTTGACAATGGGTTTTGTGACTTTCCGCGTTGGCAACCTCCGGGTTTACATTCGGTCTGTACACGATTCTAGAAGGTTCTACCGACGGACCTTATTGTGTTCTCCAGGTGGAGGACATTCCCAGCTGTAGAGTTTGACTGACGTGTTCAGCGATATAGGTTGCTATACTGTCATACTGTTTAGTTGTTTTTCGGGTTTCTCGCCTGCATTTGTCGCAATAGATGGATACGCAGGTTCGAATTAAAACGAGGCTGTTTCAACGTTGTGGTACACGTTATTCCTCAAAGGTAAGGAAATACCGTTACTCGCTACTTGGCCTTAGAAGTAACTAAGTACGTTACCCGCTCCTTTTTTTTCAAAGTAACTAAATACGTTACTCGTTACCGAAAAATGTAACTAGGTAGAAGTAACTCGTTACGTACATGTCTGGCTTCTACGCACGACCCGCAAAAAGCGCTGCCAATATCGAATTGTGACAGCCGCTGATTGTGAGGGGTGGTCGTGGCGTAAATAGAAATCGATGAAGTAAGTGGGGAGGGTAACTTTTCTTTATAAAGAGGTGAAATTTGCAAAAAAAAAAAGAAAGCGAAATCAGTTAGATTAGAATGAGATAGAGCTACTTCTAACTTCTATAATGCAACGTGAAATGTTTCCGTGAACGAAGAATCTTCAAGAGGGCACTCTTTACCTAACTAGTTATGTATCTTCCGAGTTCGGTATACTAACCTTGTAACTAATGTGCCAGCATGCTTGTCAGACTCGATTAAATATCTTAAGGGGCAAGGCGAAAAAAAAAAGAACAAGGTATGAGTGTCTGAAATGCCACGATGCCACGAGCGGACAAAAGTTGGGACTTCAATGAACGTATCTTGGCTCTCAACGGGCCAAAACAGGGAGCGTCGAGTACACGAATAAATGGCAATGAAAGTATCGAGAAAAGAGACGGAGCACAAGGAGGCAACGGAAAGACAAACAAGAATCACACGACATCAGGAGCGGAGACACAGAAGAGCCCAGGAGCAGCAGGCGAAGTAGCGGCGTTGTCTCAGCGGCCGTCCCCCGGTCAGTCCAGCGACCGGCGTGATCGTGGCGGCGTGAAAAGAGCACGCGGGAAGCAGAGGGCAGCTTGTAAATATCCATCGGTGCGGGCGGACGGGAGGGAGACCCCCGGGAGAGATGTTGTGTTCATGCTTGAGAGGAACAGCGGCCAGGGAGGCCGCTGTCGCCCCCACGGTGGAGGCAGAGAGGGAGGCTGCTGACATCGATCGACCAGGCCTCGGACACCTGCTGGACACCGGGGCAGGGCACCCCTCCCCGCCAGGCAGCGCTGGCCACGCCGGCGACGCCGACCACGCGAATGCTGCGATGCTGTTGCCTCCGCGGCCGCTGCAGGCTTGGCCGCGTGCACTGGGCTGTCGACGACGAGGAGGTGGAGGTCTCTGGCGACCGCACCGCGAGAGAGGAAAGGAAGGCGATGCGGAGGGCTTCTCTTCTGGACGTCTCCCTGTCTCGGGTTCGCCTTTCAATGCAGAATTGCAATGTGACTCAAGCTAGCTCTGATGTAGTCTCAAAACGTGATGTGTGCCAATGGTCGGAAAGAGGCAACCGGCTGCCAAAACCCTGAGCCTCGAGCTCCAGTGGTCACACAATAAAAAAATAAATAAATAAAGGCAGAAATGAGAGCTCCAAGTCGCTTCAAGAAGATTTCGCCAGCTGTAAAAACCTCAAAAGCACAAAAAAAAAAAAAAAACAAGGGGAAAAAAGGTACAAAAGAAGGACGTGGCGACGTAAGATCTCAGCTTTCAAGGCACGGCGTCGAGTGTTTTGAAGGCTGATACTTGGTTTAGCGTCCGTTGTGTTCCTAACGAAACGCAATTTCGCATGCGATTGTTTGATTGATATATATAAATACGAACTTCAAATGCTTTTATGAGTCCGTGGAAGGGAATGTTGTTTCAGCGAAGAGTGAATATGTGAGTTTGGGTAACCCAGCTTGCAACAGACAAAGAGAAAACACTGAGTGGAGGACACGGATAGTGGCGTAAATAAAGTACAACAGGTGCTGCTAGCCATGACAGTGAATCACCACGTGGGCAGCGGTAGGCAGTGAATATACTTCGATTTGTTTTACGATAGTGTGGCGCGTGGCAGAGACTGCGAGAGGGAGGACAAAGCTGCGGCCGGCGTTTACACCGAGCCGTTAATTGCGCAGTGGAAGAGGGCTCCAAAGCTACAAGAATAAGTCCTTAGCCTGTACTGCGTATTTTATCACACACGGAGACAACGTTTTCTGTAATTTTTGAAGGGAGCAGCGCGCGTACATGGCTTTGACTGGAATGCTATGTAAGAAAACGTGCTAGCCCGCCAGAGCATCATTTACATTTCCAAGGAAACATTTCCACGGAAACATTTACACGAGTATATCAGTGGAGATTGCCCGATTTCTCTCCGCAAGTGTTCCCCTAGAGTATAAGTATGAAAAAAAATGCCGTCTTGTTACAAACAACATCCACTTGTTGTTTATCCAAGACGTGTTATGGGGCTCTAGAACTAGATAGCGGTTCTAAATTGGGTATGGGTACCGGACCTATACGTTGTAAACCCGTACCTCTTCCACATCATATTTAAATATGCATGTAGGCAAGTTTCACCTGATCCATTTGTCCTAATCAAAACGTAATCGAACAAAGGAATTTAAACCCGACACTACGCTCGCTACGCGTACCTAACGAATGCTCCTTCGTTACGGCGAAAAGATGTTTCCGACTTTGTTTTTGTATGTATGGTCATGCAGGGCCACATACTATTTATCTCGGAATACTTTTTTAAATCTTTTAACCGCGTGCTCTTTTATCTCTTCTTCTTTTTTGTAGCCAGAAAGCTCGTACGTTAGTAAATTGAAAGTTCCACATTTCACCTAGGTTATAACATATAGGTCGTCCCTTCTCCCGAGCCGCACGCTGTAGAAAAGATTTCCTATTCATAATTATAATGCAGTTAGTGGCGCGCTTTCATGACAAGAACTTCTCTATGGCGTATACCCACCTTTGACTTTAAATGTGACTGTCTTACGACGGACGCCCAAGATATTCTAGTCTAGTGAGAGCGCCCATCAGTACGTAAAGGGGCGCGTCTGCTGAAGCACTTTCGTAAGATCAACCCACAGCCGTACGATTCGTATCGGGGCTTCGCGTGCTCCGTCCAGGAATCACACTAGCAGAGAAGACATTCTCTCGCTGGTAGCCGCAACGACATTAAAGGCCGACGACTAGACACGAGATTCTGCAAGGCAGAAGATGCTCCTCTCCCTGCGGGAGGAGGAAACAGAAAACGGTGGACAGGGTAGAAGGGAGAAAGGAGCAGGCGGGAGAGAAGTGGAAAGCGCGAACTGGTCGTCGGTCTTTAACATTCGATAGCAGACCCGGCATCTTCCTCCTCAGGGGGCGCACTGTGTGGCAGAACGAAGTGCGAAGCCGACAGATCCCTGTTCCGCGTCCACCTCCGGCGGCTTGCTGGCGCTCTCCATGTTTTACGCAAAGCCTCTGGAGCTCAGAAGGCTTCCGAGTCGTTGCCGAGTGCGGCCGGGGCCGCGGCCCGGGTTGCTGCCCCGCGGGGGCGGAGTCCCGGCGTCGAATCAACACGAACCGGGGGGGCTTGCGGCGATCAATAGGGCGCCGATGCTCCACCGCACCTCCTGCGTTATGGATACAACTCCTCTGTCGCCCGAAGCCGCCGCCGCCACCCCGCGATAATTTCGGATACGGTGGGCCGCCGCCGGTCGATACGCATGCGGCACCAGAGCCGCCGCTGTACCTTCCGTCTCCCCGATGCACCGCATGCTCTCTCCTTTGGCCGCTACCGGTATGGCGCCTCGCCTCGGAGTATCCTGAGACCCGGTGTTTGGTCCCTTTTTGTTCTCGATGCCAGGAAACCGCGGACACGCCGACATCGTACGAGGGACAGCCCGCACACACTGTCTGCAGTCTTCCTTTTATGACGGTCACATTGGCCATACAAAGAACAAACAAAAAACTTTCAACCTTTCCACTCTGGTGAGGAAGGAAGACCAGCGAAGCTGTTCTATGGTGGGAATGAAGTAATGGCCGGCCGCAAGTCGGCAAAACAGAGTGAAAAGGCTGGAAAGGTTGCCGCCATCTATGAGCGACGGCGGCCATCAGGTTGCCGCCGTCGCTCATAGATGGCGGTAGCTGTCCAGAGTATAGTGTCATCAATTGTTTGAAGACGGACACGATACTGGGGAAACTAGCCCTTAACAGCTCAGCTGTAAAAGATATCTAAAAGTAATTGCGTTTTGCGTATGTGTACACAGCTTGAAATTAGGCAGCTCTAATGGGCGTCCGATGCGTATCCGATGTAGAAGGGGAATTTGGCCAGTGCAGTATACACCGCTGCCTGGCCGTGGTCTTTAGCCCACATCGCGCGGTAGCAATTAAACGAACGCACGTCGGTGTGCAGCTCACCCAGACCGAAACGCGTAACGGTGAGAACTGAAGCAATATCACTGTGTGCTTCACCAGGAAGCACTCTGTGCCAAAGTGATGAAGTTTGACCATTTTACATTTCCAAGAAAACATTTCCACGGAACCATTTCTACGAGTATATCAGTGGAGATTGCCCGATTTCTCTCCGCAAGTGTTCCCCTAGAGCAGGGGTGCACAACATACGGCCCGCGGGCCGCATGCGGCCCGCGGGCACTTTTTGTGTGGCCCGCGGCCCAGCTGAGCGCAGAAACCGCTCACCATGCTATTCAATGCACTGCGGCCGTTGACTTGGCAGAAAGCATTCGAACCCGTTGACCTACTTTTCTCAGAGTCCTCTTTTCCGGGGGGAAACTCCGCGTCCTCAGTTCAAATATTCCCTCTCCACTAGACCCACACAAAACAACAATACAAAAGCCTGTACAGCCATCCAGTGCGTTGTTATGACCTGACCCCGCGTCCCTGTGTTTGTGAGTGCGTGGAAAGCTCATCGAACCATTTTCCCAGTCATTAGGGCCACTTTGGGGGATAGATTAGCACAGGCTTAGCCGAACGCTTGTGGCCTGGCTGATCTGACTAGCAACGGTCGCCTCTGGGGAGGCAGCGCCTAAGGGTTCCTCTGACGTGTCATCCTTCTGACCTCTACCTGCAACTGGCGACGAGGTGACGGAATGAGACAATGTGTGTTTCTGGCCTTCTGGGTGCTAATCCGTCACGGTGGCGTGAGGTGAACTGAACGGCGCCAGCTGTCTGCTGGGAAAGAATCCAGGGATCATCCAGCGGCCAATTTGCGGACCATGGAACCGTTCCCCACCCCATTGTAGAATTCGAGTGTGGGGGTTAATCCTCGTCTTTCCAGTCCCAATCGTTAAGCTCCCCTTTGGGAGAGAAAGCCTGGCTGGTCCGACTAGCGTCGGTCGCTTCAGGAAAGCCAACACCCTCGGAATCCTCCTGTCCCTCAGATGTTGACAAATACCCTGACCGTTCGAGAGACGGTCGTCTTTGATCTGATATTTCGCTATGAAATAAACTTGTTAAGTTTGCCGATCTGTTTACCCGACTGACTGGCTCGGACGTTGTTCGCGAGAAAGGTTGGACGTCAGCGAGATGGCCATGCTACCCGAGAGACGACACTTGGCGTCGACCCCTAACAGCGTCCCTCCACTATCCTTGTTCGAGTTCTTCTTCGTCGCGTTTCCTCCTCCCTCTCTCCACGGAGGCTACAGCCCTATCCCCTCCTGTTGGGACATGATCAGTGACAGCTTGTTGCAGATAGAGAAAAGCTAGTCGTGTCACGCTTGGAATATGAGTGCACTTCCAAATAAGAGAAAAATCGACCATGAGGGCCGGAAATTCAACCAGGAGTGGACATGGAGGTACTTTTTCATTGAGAACGCATCGAAGTGCTTATGTCTTGTGTGTCGAGAATCTCTCGCGGCTCCTAAAGAATACAACGTTCGAGGCCACTACGAGACCAAACATGCCCGCGACTTTAGCGCACTTTTGGATTCGGAGAGAAAAAAAAAGTCCGACGACTTAAAACGGAATTTGCTTGCTGAGCAAAGTATTTTTACGAAAGCAAAGAACACATCTGAAGCAGCCACGCGGGCGTCTTTTCAGATATCTCGACAGATCGCTCGTTCAGGTCATCCGTTTACTGATGGCGACTTCATCAAGGAATGTCTTATGATTGCTTCTAAGGAGATGTGCCCGGACAAGAAGTTGGTTTTCCAAAACCTGAGCCTATCAAGAATGACAGTACAACGACGTGCTAATGACATTGCCGACGACCTATCAAAACAGCTGGAGAGGAGTTGCAGTCATTTTGTCTACTACTCTCTTGCTTTGTATGAGAGCACAGACATCAAAGACACAGCACAGCTGCTTGTTTTCATCCGTGGTGTGAACGGAAACTTCGAAGTGACTCAGGAGCTGGCAGAGCTTTGCTTAATGCACGGACGGACTACGGGAGAAGAGATCAGCAAGGAGGTCAAAGACGTCATCGAGAAGCTCAAGCTATCATGGAAAAAACCCGCAGGTGTCTGCACCGATGGAGCCCCAGCCATGGCGGGAAAGAGAAACAGAGCCGTTGCCTTACTTCAAGCGTTCAGTGGTGTAGAACTGAAGCAATATCACTGTGTGCTTCACCAGGAAGCACTCTGTGCCAAAGTGATGAAGTTTGACCATGTGATGGTTGGTCGTGACTTCGGTTGTTAACTTTATACGTGCTTGGGGATTGGAGCACAGGAAATTTCAAGAGTACCTGAACGAAATGGAGAGTGAGCACATGGACATCCCGTATCACACTAAAGTTCGCTGGCTAAGCCGTGGGAATGTTCTGAGTCGCTTCGTCGCACTGAAGGCCGACATCATCGCTTTCTTGCAAGAGGAAGGGAAACACATGCCAGAGCTGGAGGAAGAACAATGGTCGTGGGATCTGGCATTCCTCACCGATATTTCAAGCCATCTGAACACGCTTAACATAGCTCTCCAAGGAAAATACCATCTCATTTCGGACATGGTGAGCGCGATCTTCGCGTTCCAATGAAAGCTGCGCCTCTTCAAATTGCAGCTTGGGGGTGGAAGCATAGTTAACTTTCCAACCTGCCAGACGCTCTTTCCCACCGGCGAAAGTCGGAAGACGGTGGCTGCGACGTACGCTCCATAGGTTGAGTACCTGCTCTCCGAGTTCCAGCAACGATTCAAGGCACTCGAAAGTGAGAAGAGTAACTACGATTTGTTCCGTGATCCGGTTTTTGTCGCACCGGAAGACACAGGTCCGATGCTGCAGCTAGAACTCATCGACCTCCAGTGCACGCCAGAACCTAAGAGTATGCATCGTGAGTCTCAGCTGCTTGACTTCTTCAGAAGCCTTGACAGGAGCAAGTACGGAAACCTTGTGGACCACGCATTGAAGCTTGCATCACTTTTTGGGAGCACGTATGTCTGTGAGCAGACGTTCTCACTGATGACCCTCAACAAGAACCGTCTTCGATCTTCTATGACGGACATGACACTGCGAGATGTGCTCAAGATGGCAACCAGTGCGATGACGCCAGATATTGAAAACCTGTCTGCAGCAAAAAGATGTAACGTGTCGCACTAGGTGCGGCCCGCGCAGTTTCCAATAAACAATTTTTGGCCCGCGCCATTTTTGAGTTGTGCACCTCTGCCCTAGAGTATAAGTATGAAAAAAAAAAATGCCGTCTTGTTACAAACATCACCCACTTGTTGTTTAGCCAAGACGTGTTATGGGCCTCTATAAGTAGATGGCGGTTCCAAATTGGGTATGGGTACCGGACTTATACGTTGTAAACCCCTACCTCTTCCATATGATATTTTACATATCATGTAGGCAAGTTTCCCCTGATCTATTTGTCCTGATCAAAACGTAATCAAACAAAGGAATTTAAATCCGACACTACGCTCGCTACGCGTACCTAACGAATGCTCTTTCGTTACGGCGAAAAGTTGTTTCCCACTTTGTTTTTGTATGTATGGTCATGCAGGGCCACATACTATTTATCTCGAAACACTTTTTTTAAATCTTTTCTAAAGCGTGCTCTTTTATCTCTTCCTATTTGTTTTGTAGCCAGAAAGCTCGTATGTTAGTAAATTGAAAGTTCCACATTTTACCTACGTTATAACATATAGGTTGTCCCTTCTCCCGAGCCGCACGCTGTAGAAAAGATTTTCCATTCATAATTATAATGCAGTTAGTGGCGTGCTTTCATGACAAGAACTTCTCTATGGCGTATACCCACCTTTGATTTTAAATGTGACTGTCTTACGACGGACGCCCAAGATATGCTAGTCTAGTGAGAGCGCCCATCAGTACGTAAAGGGGCGCGTCTGCTGGAGCACTTTCGTAAGATCAACCGACAGCCGTACGATTCGTATCGGGGCTTCGCGTGCTTCGTCCAGAAATCACACTCGCAGAGAAGCCATTCTCTCGCTGGTGGCCGCAACGACATTAAAGGCCGACGACCAGATGCGAGATTCTGCGAGGCAGAAGATCCTCCTCACCCTGGGGGAGCAGGAAACAGAAAACGGTGGGCAGGGAAGAAGGGAGAAAGGAGGAAGCGGGAGAGAAGTGGAAAGCGCGAACTGGTCGTCGGTCTTTAACATTCGATAACAGACCCGGCATCTTCCTCCTCAAGGGGCGCACCGTGTGGCAGAACGAAGTGCGAAGCCGACAGATCCCTGTTCCGCGTCCAGCTCCGGCGGCTTGCCGGCGCTCTCCATGTTTTACGCAAAGCCTCTCGGAGCTCAGAAGGCTTCCGAGTCGTTGCCGAGTGCGGCCGGGGCCACGGCCCGGGTTGCTGCCCCGCGGGGGCGGAGTCCCGGCGTCGAATCAACACGAACCGGGGGGGCTTGCGGCGATCAATAGGGCGCCGATGCTCCACCGCACCTCCTGCGTTATGGATACAACTCCTCTGTCGCCCGAAGCCACCGCCGCCACCCCGCGATAATTTCGGATACGGTGGGCCACCGCCGGTCGATACGCATGCGGCACCAGAGCCGCCGCTGTACCTTCCGTCTCCCCGATGCACCGCATGCTCTCTCCTTTGGCCGCTACCGGTATGGCGCCTCGCCTCGGAGTATCCTGAGACCCGGTGTTTGGTCCGTTTTTGTTCTCGATGCCAGGAAACCGCGGACACGCCGACATCGTACGAGGGACAGCCCGCACACACTGTCTGCAGTCTTCCTTTTATGACGGTCACATTGGCCATACAAAGAACAAACAAAAAACTTTCAACCTTTCCACTCTGGTGAAGAAGGAAGACCAGCGAAGCTGTTCTATGGTGGGATTGAAGTAATGGCCGGACGCAAGTCGGCAAGCCAGAGTGGAAAGGCTGGAAAGGTTGCCGCCATCTATGAGCGACGGCGGCAATCAGGTTGCCGCCGTCGCTCATAGATGGCGGTAGCTGTCCAGAGTATAGTGTCATCAATTGTTTGAAGACGGACACGATACTGGGGAAACTAGCCCTTAACAGCTCAGCTGTAAAAGATATCTAAAAGTAATTGCGTTTTGCGTATGTGTACACAGCTTGAAATTAGGCAGCTCTAATGGGCGTCCGATGCGTATCCGATGTAGAAGGGGAATTTGGCCAGTGCAGTATACACCGCTGCCTGGCCGTGGTCTTTAGCCCACATCGCGCGGTAGCAATTAAACGAACGCACGTCGGTGTGCAGCTCACCCAGACTGAAACGCGTAACGGTGAGAACTAAACTCGGGATCCCCGGGCTTCCGCTTCGGGAACTTTTCGCACTACGTGCACCATGCTGCGTTGCGTTTACCTCGAGCTTCATTTGAAAATTGCGGAAGAATCGCCTTTTGCGCCATCGAGAAATGCAACAACAGTCCGCGACAGAGACAGACGATTCTGCCCTGGCTTCCTGACACCATATCTAAAACCGAGGAAGTCGCGTATTCGAATCTAACTATGGCACTTACGCCCGCGGTCTGCACCGTGCGATGAAACGGTGGCGCTCATAAGTCTATAGGGGAATGGAACGCCCATACGCCGAGCGTATAGCGGACTTAGTGGCTCGTGACGTCACGTCTTTGCCTTCCCTTCCCCTTCTGCCTCGTGACTCGCAAGGGGCGCTATCGAGACTCCGTAAAATGCTTTCTCGGCGTGAGCACTTGCTCAATGAAAGCCATTTTTAAGAGGGATAAGTCAATTCCCGCGTGTCCACAGCTTCGTGGCAACACGTTATATATGACCGACGCCTAAAGCGTTTTGTTTGCTCGTTTTTGTTTGTGGTTTTCACTTTGGGATGCAGATGTTACTAAAGTTGAAATAAACGCCTATAACTTATCCGCTTAAATTAAAGTGCCGCCGTAAGAGTTTTTTTCACTTTCACTACATACCACCTATTATTATTATTTATTGGTATTCATAACCTATGAAACACGCATTTGTTGTTTTGTTTTGTTTTCTCCCCGCGGTGGCAGTCGCAGAAAACAATTCGAGAAAAACGAGCAGCCTCCTGCCCCTTAACTCGCAGCTAAACTAAGCGGCCACGAGGTCTGGAGCCAATAAAATGCCGCCAATGTCTATAATGGCGACGCGCAGAGGTTCGCGAAGACACGCGCCGAGTTCCACACGTCGCCAAGGTTCGGCGATTCCCGTCGTCGCCGCGACTGGGCACGAACCACCACCCGAACGCGTGCCGACGCATTGTTTGTCACGATGCCATATCGTATGCTCACGCAGTGCTCGGGTCCACTGTATGAGCGGCATTTAAATATCGTCACCGCGGGGGACGCAAAGTGTTGATGACGAAATTCCGGGGATCACTTTCCTCCTTGAAATTACGCGGCGACAAAGAAGCGTCTTGGTCCGTGGCGTTGCGTGCGAGTGTGCTTGGATAGCTCCGGTGCCACTACGCTTACGTACAGTGAGAAATATCCAAACTCACTATCGTTGCACGGCCCCTTTTACTTATGAACGTGATGGTAACATCAGTTCGTTGCTAGATTTAAAAAAAAAAAAAGAAGTGCTTGCGTCATTCATTGTTTTACATGCTTATGGTTTTTTTTGCATCTATTTGGCCATTTTAGATATTTTGCTACTTAACGCTGCCGTAACTCCTTGCAAAAGCACTCAGGTGTGAGGGTACACCGGCTGTACAAAAGCATCAACCTGGACGTCGGTTCTAAAGCTGATGGAATGTTGCTAGCTATGTAAATCTGCTATTGCTGCGTCGGAATCAGACGCGCCCCCCCTTCCCTTTAACATCGGTCCCATTTTCCTAATTTGTTTGTGACTTAGAACTTGCATTTTACTTAACTGGTAGTACTCCAGACGGTAAACAGACTCTACAAGTTTACGGCACTGCTTTTTTTTCTTTTCTTCTTAGGTTGGTTTTATATTATGACGGAGATTGTGTCTTTTCCAAATGGATACATCACTAACGAGTTATGTTCGCCAGGCAGCTATTCTTGCATTAAACATTGCAGTACGAGGCTCCTTTGTAAGCAGTGGTGCTGTTGTGACTGAAGCCAGAGGGACAGTGACTCCATTTACGAGGGTGCTGAACGACCGAACAAACCAAATTAGGCCTTAGATGCTTTGATAGCCTGAGGCGAGTCGGCTATATTACGGCGACACACGGTTGACCATATACATACGGAGTCTAGCCAGTGTAGCACATCGTTCATCGTGGTCTTTAACGCACATCACGCAGTAATAATAGAGGCCACAGACTGGTGTAATGCGATCGATATCGAAACAAGTAAGAGTGGGGATTGAATCCAGAATCCTTGAATTCTGCCGTGCAAGTTTCCGCTCCACGTACTCCTAGCCTCCGTGCACTAACCCTCTCGGTCATCAATCCCCCCGTGATCGGTGACGATTATGTGCACAATACTAAGATAAGCACTGTTTCTAGAATTTTCACGTCTTACCTATATTTTAACAAACTTGATGTACAAAACGCATAAGTAGAAACTGGCGACCAATGTATCCCTCTTCGCAAAATATTGTCACGGGTGAGTCATGTAAGAGCCACACATACACGATGTCGCGGTCGAAATCGCTAACTTGAGATTGTAACAACGCGGTGTTGGCGTATAAAGAAAGGAGATATAGCCGTTTTCTTTCATCGTAAACACTTTTAATATCCTTAGCACGAATAGCAACATAAGATGAACTAAGGAGTTATTCTTCTCTCTTTCTCTGTTCTATGTTTTTTTCTGCCTGCCGCCCACGGCTTCCTCGCGGTGCTCGCATCGACTCGGGGGAGTCGCGTCGGCGCGCCCACCGTAAGGGCACGGCATATAGACAGACGACGCGACGTATTCTAAGCAGCGGGGAGGGAGGGAGGCCGCCCCAACTACGGTGTTTGCGTTCCCCTCACTCGACTTCCGTGCCGACGACGCAGACCTGCGAGTCGACTTCATTCATCCGGTAATCAAGTTAGCGCGACGACAACCTAATGAGCGAAAGCTCTCTACCTGCACCGTGGCAGGGGAGGAGGAGGAGGTTCGGAAAAAGACCAAGGCGATGGATGCTCACTGTTGCCCACACCTTCCCGCCTGCGGGCCTGGAAACAACGCCGCACTCTGTATGCTCTCCATCCTGAGATGAACCGAAGAAGAGTCTACACCCTACGGAAGCTGGCGCGTCATACTTCCCCACCTTGCACTTGGGAGAGCCGATCGCCGCAATCAACAAAGGGAGCTGGGCCAATGACGAAACTCAAAATATGTTGAGACTTCAAAAGAAAACGTCTGCACATTCACACTGAGCACGACGTTTTAGCATGCTCGGTGCCACAGAGCAGACAGTCTTTTTGACGTCTAAACACGTTATCAGCCTAGTCATTGGCCGAGTTCCCTCCGAATATTGCTGCGCTTGGCTTTCCCAAGAGCTTTGCGGGAAAGTTGACGCTTCAGATTTCTTAAGTTGTATTAACTGATAGCTATATACTCTAAAAAAAGTTTGTGCGTCTGCTTTCACGCCCAACACTCGTAGAGCCAATCACCGCAACTTACGGAGGCAGCTCAGCGAATGAAGATGCCGAAACATATGTTTAGACCAAAAAACGCAGTCTGAGTTGTGACATTAAGCAATGCAAAACGTCACAATTGCATTGCTTAATGTCACAACTCAGAGTGCGTTTTTTGCTCTAAACATATGTTTCGGCATCGTCATTCGCTGAGCTGCCTTCGTAAGTTGCGGTGATTGGCTCTCCGAGTGTTGTGCGTGAAAGTAGACGCACAGACTTTTTTTAGAGCGTAGTCTCGAGCCTCTTATTATCACTTAGTAGCCAATGATAGACGGCGGCATCGGCCAATAAGAGACGCGGAAGAGCCAATCACCGAGGAAGAAGTGTAAAGATCATGAGCAACGCCCTAAGTTTCTTAAGTTGTCAGTAGCCGCGGATACAGGGATGCAACCGTGGCGCATCGAATCGAGATATGACGATTGCGTTTGGACAGAAGGGGGAAGAAGCAGAGGGACTGGGCGCGTGCGATCGGTTCCCTCTCGATTGGACGCGCTACTGTTGCATCCATGGAAACGCAGGCAGTCGCTGACAGCTTAAGAAATTTTAACTCATCCCGATTGGTCCTTCCGCGTTCTTATCGGCTGATGCGGCCATCTGATTGGCTGCTGAGCGATCGTGCGACACTGAGGACTGGCCACGTCCTGCTTTCCTAAAGCCGGGGTCACGCTGCTCAGGCATCATACAAACGAAAGTCTGCAAACACGAGTCACCGCAATATCCGTATTTCGAATGCCGTGTGCAAAATTTTCTCCCTGAACTTATTGCCACGTGGCGTTCGAAGCACGGATCTCGCGGTGACTCGCGTTCGAATCTGTTTGCAGACTGTCTTTTGTACGGTGTACAACGTAGAGGTACGAAGCTTTCGGAGATGACATGACGCTGCCAGAGGTGAAGCCAGAAGTGTGGAGGGACACGTCCCCCACGGTGACCAAAACCACAACTGTTTTGGTCATCCTCGGCTGCCACCCGAGAATGACCCCGGGTTTTTAGGCTCTTGGTGACTCGATCAATCGATCGAAGCTCGGCTAATACGTCATACCAGCGTGATCTTCGAATGTGCTGAACGCCAGTATGCGCTCTGCACTTGGTCCACCTCCAGCGAATATAAGTGGCAGGGTTTATCGGGTGCCATCATCTCCTGGCAAAGATACCCGGCTTTCCATTTCCCTCCACCTCCGCTAACTCCCTGCCTTCCGACCCCCGCTACCCATTAGGACCGCTCTCGGAGACGGGATCTGGATCGACTGAAACGTAAAATACCCACATGGCGATGCGTGAGCGATTGGTCGTGATGGGCGGCGCGCTGTTGCTTCTTCGATGGAAATCGTCTTTGTCCGCGCCTTGGGGGCCCTTTCCCGGCCGAGCGTGGGCCGTGTGGCGAGCCCGTGCGGTGGGCTAGGTGGTTATGAATGATGGATGGATGGACGGACGCCGCCGGCTCTCGCGGCGTTTATTGCGTCGTTCCGTTTCGCCTCTTGTCACGTGATGTAAGATGGAGGAGAGCTCGTTGTTGTTGCGCACGCATGCTTGTACCTTAGGGGGATGCCGCTTCCGCTTCTGGCTCGATGATTTCTGCGGACAGCAGATGTGGAGGAAGGATATTTATGTAGCTTTCGACGCGCGTCAGTCGTGACTCGAGGATGACGTTATCTTGCTAAGTTTGCGCAGCTGTCCCTTGGTGGCCAGGAGCGTCTCCTTGTTTTCAGAAGGTGTTTGTTTTTAAAACGAACACAAACACTTCTGTGTAATGCGATACGGAGGCCTGTTGGTTTTAGTCTAGTTAACGCGGTAATTGATGACGTAGTGTAGGGGCATGTGGTAGTAAGGCGTTTGCACTCCGGAAGACAGATGTTTCGTTTTCTTTAAGTATCCCTCTATACAAACAGTTCGGAGCCACTTGCTGATGATGCAGGGTTTACGTTCAACACACTGCCATCATTTGGAATTTTTTATAGTTTTTGGTGCGTAAGTTGAGGATAGGTATTTGTTGATGCTATATCTTCGCAGCGATGTATGCTGTTTCGGTTGTGAGCCTCATACGGGCTTTACACCGTCAGAAAACAAAAACGCTCTGCTTTAAGAATGATTCCTCAAGTTAATGTTTGCATTAGACTACGTTGTTATAGGAGCATCTTATTGTTTTTAGCCAAGTCGGAAAGAACCTAATTCACAAATTCCACACATGTTTTGTAATATGCTAAGATATTGGACAACAGCGCGCTATGGACGCAGGGCGAACAGACCTGCATCTTTCTCATTTTTGTGGTTTCCATTCTTCTGTATTTACCACACAAAAAGGTAGTCTCTCAATACGCCGCTGCGCCTTTTTCATATATCAGTTTGATTTGGTTCTGTAAGCACCTGCTTCAGTAGTGTATGTCATATCAGTGAGAAAAAGAGGGGAGGGACAGCAACGTATACTCCCATTTTACCTCCTCTGGAATCATCTATAAGCGGTGATTTTATGTTCTTCGTTTATAAATCGCTGTAGCTTTTGTTCTTTATTATATTTGCATATATTTATTTATGTTAGTGTACTGTAAGCCCGGTTGGGTGAATTAAAAGTGTGGTTTGCATAAGTAATATATTTCTTTATAAATGACTTGAAGCACGAAAGAATAAAACACATTGGGACGGACACACACAGACAGGACATTTCTTTCATGTCCTGTTCTTTCATGGCATAAAATAACTGCCCTGTCTGTGTGTGTCCGTCCTTATGTATTTATTCTTTCGTGTTTCAAGCCATCTGTGCCAACCTGCTCTGTGTTCATGTTCTTTATAAAGTTCGTTATTTTTCTTTTGACCTCCGTTACAACCTCCGTTGGGCCGACGTGCGCATGCATGCTCTAATATATTCCCAGTACTTCTGCACACGCATGCATGCAGAAGTACTGGGAATATATTTTGCACTTCCGGAAACTTTTCGTCGGTGGAGGTGCGAATGGAACACTGAAAGGAACGCATCATGTGCGTAACTTACACGCTATTATCACTACCTGCATATATAGCCGTACAGTATGTAAGCATCTTGCGGCCGTACCCTCCAAGTGGGAGCGTAAGTATCACCTGCTGTTCAGTTTTGTCGGTTTCACGATACGTATCAACGTTGCACGGACAACAAAGTGCACCGACGAGCACTCCCAATTCTCGTCCGATTCCTCCATACACGACTTGCTCGTGACGTCACAACGCACCATGCTAGCGATCATCGCTGGTTGTTCTTGCAAAAGAAAACATAAATTTGGCGCTGCGAAATGTGCGCTGCACGCTCAGCGGCAAGGCCATCACAATGGCCGCTAGCTGATGTGGCGTCACTCCAAGCCACGTGTCTGCTCGGTTCGTGCTTTTCGTGTATGTGATGCGACTTGACGCAATACGGGGCTTGTACCCAGCGACGTCTAACGGGTGCTCCTTGGCGGTTGTCCCTCCCTCTAGGCCAGCAGCAGCAGTTGAGGGCCTTCGCGAGCGCCTTCGGCCAGCGGCCCCCTTTCCTGGACCCCCTCCGGGAGTGGGACCACCTGCGGAGGAAGACGGCGGAGCAGTGGGCCCTGGACATCCCCAGGAGGATCCCTGGGACGGGACCCCACCACGGTCAGTGGGTTCGCTCCTCGCGTCAAAGAAACACCACTGAGCTGCTCTAGTTACTCCCCAAGAAAAGAAGGAGTTGGGTGAAACCACCTAGAAGACGAGGCCTTCCGCATGACGCCATCGTTTGTGGATTCGAAACATTAAGAGGGAATTTAGTAATATTCAGCGAAAAGCCGCGGGATTAAAAAAAAAAAAATCTACGGATCTTGAGATGATAACGAGTATCGGTGGTACTGGTGAGGGCAACAGCACTCGGATAGAAAGCCGTATAGGTCTGAATTTCTACGTCACCTACCAAGGGTGCCGACGCAAGGCATATAGTGAACACGACTCCGGCGCTCGGCTTGAACTTGGGTCCGGTCAGCCAATACGCGTGTCCCCGCCGGCAGCTCACACGTCAATCGTGTCTGCTTTGACCAGGCTAGCCCTTAGTAGATGACGGAAACAATTGTGAACTATACGGCTGAATTGGTCTGGGTGAAAATGCGCTAAAAGTTGCTCGTGAGCTTCGGGCACCTAGCTAAGATGGCTCCGCTTGTCTGAACGTGAAACCAAAATGATCGTCAAACTTTAAGCACCTATCTGCGGGGTCAATATTGCTTCCGATGGTCTTCGAGTTTAATAGTTTATTCGGTAACGGGAGAAACTGCACACTGTTTTGCCCAGTGACACAAGTTGCTTCTTGGAGTGTGGGCAGTGTGTTTATAGGCGTTTTCTTCTATCATAATCCAGCGCAGCGACGCTCCAGCCACGCTTCTTTTGTTCATCGTGACAGGAAATGACGTTTTAGACAACGCAATAATATGGTTATCGAACTTTCGCCGCGATATGTTTGGTGTAAGGCTTACAAATGGTCACTAGAATGAGAGCATCTTTCAACATCCCAACATCCTTCACAAACGCTCTGTGATGTCAAGAACACCCGCCAGCGTCACGCATATGAGAACCGCTGATGTCAGGGCGCCTTGAGGGTGCTCCCACATTCTAAGAGTAACCGTCGATAGAACATTTGCGCCGTTTACATTCGAATTTTGACCGACGTGATTAAAATTGTCCTAAGGCTTTTCCCCTGTTGTTCTTCAAAGAAGTTATGACCTCCTTCTATGGGGCACATTTTGTAGTAGCATTTGAGTACATCGAATCTACTATTCCGATTTTCGTATTAGGCATGCTCCCAGGCTCGTACTAAACTAATACATCGCGGCGACAAGAATGATATACATACACTTTCTATATCATAAGCTCCTTAAGCAGATTTGATGCAGTCTTTAAAGGTTTCGTAAACGAAATGACGTGAACGCGAACTTTACCTCTCGCTTCAAAATCCAACCAGAAGCGCCACGCGTATCGCCCTCGTGACATCAAGGGCCCCTGCACGGCCAAGGGTACTCTAGCGCTACACATTAAAAGCTACGCTTCAGAGTAACGACACTTGGCCATATTGTAGCTTAAAATCATGGTTACCAGTTATCTGAAGCTTCATCTGAATCACAGGAAACGCTTTCCGTCCTCCACAAATCTTTGAACAGTTCGCGACAACGCAAAGCAATATTCCATGAGCTTCCTAACAACAAATCTAATGCAGTCGTACTTTTGAATCATGACGATCGGCAGTTACGTCTGCTATGTACCAAGCACCAAGATGGCGGCACACACAACAATATTGGGGAACAGAGTGCCGATGCTTTAAGCCAGTGGTTCTCAGCCATTGATGTTTCGCGGACCCCTTGTAGATCGGCAGAGATGATGAAGGACCCTGCTTGTGGTGAGGGGAAGGGGAAGCTGTAGGTTAATTATGATATTGATTCAATAAATGGATATAACTAAGAGCTAGGTTGAAATAAACCTCTCTCATTGGGGCACAAATGAGAAAATTTACCCGAAAACTGGAACGTTTCTTCTCAATCTGGACAAAAAAAAAAAAAAAAGACAACTTTTATTGCCGGGCCTGACTGATGAAACCGAGCTTCGAGGACTCCAGGGCGCTGTAGTTTCAAGCACTCCTGCTTGGTGACGTCAACGCGTGACAATCTCGCCTAGCTGTAATATCCGAAAACTGTATGCCGCCTGGCCTATACATAGCTTACACGCAACGTCATTCGCTGCAATACCGGTATTTTATGTGCCATAAGCGTGCGGCTCACCGCGTTTGTTTCACACGCTGAAGTAGTAGCTCGAGGGAACTAGTAGAAAGAACCGTCATCAACCAGCCATGGCGACACCTGCAAGCAATGTGTATGGGTTCCATATTTGAGCGCGCTCTGCACAGCGCATCTGGGGGGGGGGGGGGGGGGGGAGTGTATCTGGTCGGCCTGGCAGAGGTCCCCGCAACCTCCGATCACCTCCTACCTATCGCCTGCAAAGAGCTTCGATGTTGATGGTATGGAATGCACGTTGCGAAAGCACTGCGGCAGCTTCGACATATACAACAACGTATTCAGCTCGATAAGGTCCTCCGTCAAGTCACATTCATGACTAAGTAACTCCACGAGCGAGCCATGCTGCCGCGAACTAGCACTGCTTTTTGAAGGCCCGTGACGTGGCGGCATTCTAATGGAGCTTCACAAGACCGTCACGGGCGCAATCTTGGAATTTGTTAATTCGTTTCAAAATTAGCTTTCTTGACATTTTTGCTGGCAGCCCAGAAAGGCTAGATTAGGCGAACAGCATATACCACATCTAAGCAAAGAAACAAGTGCAAAAATTTTGTTTTCGTACCTTGTTAAAGTTATGAATTACTTTCCAAAGTACGTGAATCTGATCAGTAGGAATTATAACACATTCCACTGACAACTTTTAGATCCTCCCTTCGATCTTCATATTGCTTGATTACCTCCGTCTAATGAACGCAAATGCTAGAATGTGCACCCTCTTAATTTATTATTTATTTTATTATTGTACCCTCAGGGCCCGAAGGCATTACAGGGGGGGGGGGGGGGGGGGGGGAGAGAGAGCGTATAAAAGAAAAAAAAATGTAACAAAACAACAATACAGTAAACACATCATAATAAGTGAAACAAACAGGTCAGAAGTCAGCGCAAAAATGGTTAGTAATGGCACTTCGAAAAAGTCTAGAGTCAGTTATGGCAAATATCAAACTGGGAAGGTGGTTCCATTCTTCAGCTGTGCGTGGTAGAAAGGATGAATGAAATGTATTGGTTAATGAGTTTGGGACTCCAACTTTGTGCTGGTGATCAACACGAGATGATATGTAATAGGGGGGAGTTATGAAATGGTCGCATGATACTGGATTATGAAAAAAAAAAAAAAAACTTTATGGAAGAGGCATAAGCGTGAAATTTTACGGCGAAGTGAAAGAGATGGTAAAGATAAACTGTTTTTCATTGACGATACACTGATAGTTCGATAGAATGAAACCCTGAAAACCCACCTAGTTACACCAGGATTTCCTGAAAATCCTGGTGTAACTAGACTTTGTTATTGCGTTCTAAAATAAACAAACACAAATACAAACACATTCTTTGTCGTGAACGATACTATCCAAGTTCAATGCGTTAAGAGGCTTTCAATCTGCTTGCTGTTATCATCTGGTCGTTTTTGTGTCGTTCAACAATGCCCCGGAACAAGTTCTCTCTACGGCGAAACCGTGGCAACGCAATATTTTGGGAAATAAAAAGAGTTAATATAAATACAACCAGAAATGGCACAGCACATGTACTAGTAGAACACAAAAAACAACAGAAGTAACAAGTGGGAGTATAAAAACCCAGATGCGATAATTAGATACGACACTGGGACAAATACGCCTCCGGGGCCATAGAAATACAGACGCTGGAACTCGGATGGCTGCCCCAACAAACAGACGTCGCACACTTTACAAAGGCAACACGGGGAGCTCGGCCGAATTCCCGAACGCGATCCCATGCCCGCGTCCTACAACGCTGTCGTGCACACAAAGCAGGCGGCGTTGCACTGCCACCGGCGACGTAGACGGGCATAAATCGACCCCTAAACAGGGCACTTTTATAGGTCCGAGGCCTGTGTACAGCGGGGTTTAGAGTGCATTGTATTTTGCATGAAAGTGAGAAGGGTAGGGGAATGCGTGTACCGTTGGAGGAGAACTGAATTGTAACACGTTTTATTTGGTTGAGTGGAAGAGATGCGAGATAAAGGTAGCGACGAAGGGGACGGGCAGCGGAGGGGGAAGAGAATGGAGACTCGTGTTGTGCCGCGTATGGCAAAGTGAAAAGCCCTGTTCTACATCATCGGCCGCTCGTTCGAAACGAAGTGTGCGTTCGTACGAAGAATCCGACGACAACGGCGACGGTGCAAGCGGGAAGGTTGGGAGGCGTGGATGTACCGATGTTGGAGAGAGAGAGAGATGTCTCGTCATAAATTCGCTCCGCTGAACGGTGGAGGTGGTACCTGCCCCCGCGGGAGAAAAGGGCTGGCGCCGGGGAGATGAAGACGGTGCAACTGAGAGCGTCTGAATGAAAGTACGGCGTGAGAAAGAATGGACGTGTTGGGTCTGACGTACAAACGAAATCAGCGATAAACATAAAAGTAAAAAAAAAAAGGAATACGTGGGAATGCAGTCGTTTCCTTCTTCAAGAAGTCGAGTACGATTTTTTTTTCGCAGTGGCTGACTGGAGACGTTGAGAAAATTTGCTCAATAAAAGTTATTTTCAAGCCTTTAACGGCCAACAGTGTCTCCGTAAGTTTCAGAGATGCGAAGGGCCCTGTTACAGACCTAAGAAGTTTCTAGAACAAAATATGTCATGTAAATTAAATGTGGGATATGTGTCACTGGGGTTTTGGAGTAATTGAGAAAGAACATTCTATCTAGTAATGAGTGGTAAAAGCAGTTTAAAATACAAAACTACCTTCGTTTAGATAACACAATAAAAACATTGTTTTGTGTGTTTTGATGCTGTTTATTTCTTTTTCCTTAAACCTGCGTTCCTCGAAACATTTAACTTACCGCATATATTTTTGTTTATTAAAAGCAGAATTATATCCCCACAAAAAAAAAAAAAACAATATGCAGAAACGCGCAAGAATTCAGGGTATGAGCCAAAATGTAACTTACACTCGGATATCTGTAAATATATATATATATATATATATATATATATATATATATATATATATATATATATATATATATACCATACTGGCAAGAAACCGAGCCATCACCCCATCTATTGCAGTCTAGGACATCAAAGCTAATCGAACGTAGAACTGACGACAACACCATTTTGGCGCTGTCGTTTCGAAGCTATACACCCAACAAGCGAACGCCTCTTAGCACGCAACGCATACATAATACGTCTAAGTGCTAAAAAAGAAAAAAAAGAAGAAAAAAGAACGCCCAGCCGTGATTACTTATACCTCGTCTCCCCATCCCAGCACTGAATGCAATTATAGCGGCCAACGCGGACACAGGAAAACGCGGTTCGCATCACCCGACCGAGGAGCCCACACTCAGCCAGAGAGTTCGAATGCCCTGGGTTGTGGTGGAACTTGTGATGGAGCTACCCCCGCATTTATATCTTCTCTAGCTGTTATTCGGGGGACGATATGGCGGCTGACGGCAGTACCTCGGGGATGCCTGTGCAGAGCATTTGTTGGGGGATATTTTTATTTTTATTTCCTCTCCTTCGAGCGCGAGTCGGGGGTGTCTGACTGACGCCGCTGAGACTTGTGGACTCCTGGGGAATGGTGATGATGCTTCCCTCACCCCCCGCGGTGTGTCGGCTTTAGTATTGCTTCTTCTCTGCGCAACTGTTCTTCCGTGACGGTGGCAATCGCCAAGCTCGAAAAAAAAAAAAAAGAAAAAAAAAAAAACGTATGGCGGAGAGATTGGAAACAACGCGTTTAGTGAGAAGGTGTGAGGTGGTGCTGGTGGCCGTGTACTCACAAATAAGATTGGAAAAATCAAAGCCGACTGTGCGTATTTTTTTTTTGCTCGGTTTTTTATTTCACAAGAGGGGAATAAATTGTTTTCCTTTTTGCCTGCGGTTATTACTCGGAAGTGAGCGTCTGCTGTGGTCGGGGCATGCCTGTATAAGGCGTAGAGATTTGCAAACCATGGTTTTCACAATGGGGCGTCCTGGTGTTGCGTGGGAGCCATACCCATTGCATTCGGAGCTTGTGTATGACTGCGTGTGTGTGCGCTTCTCTGCTTATTTTCATGAGTATGATCAACGAGAAGAGTTGGCGTGCGGGTGCGTGCCCGTACTCCTTCGTGTGTATCATCGTTTTTATCTAAGTCTTTCTTTTTATGATGGGGTGGGTTGTTACGTATGTGGAATGGTTTTAACTTAAATAAATATAGTTGCACTACACTCTAAAAAAAAAAAAAACTGGTCGTAAAAAACTTTTATGGATTGTTCGGCTTGTCGATATTTTGCACCCTAAAAAGTTTTTCTTTAGCACCCTCAAAGAGGTGTTTTCGTGCAAAAACTTACAAGGTGTTCGTTTAGGCTTCATTTTTTATGCGAAATAGTTCCTTTATCACCCAGCTGCTTTTCTAGTGCGCCAGGGGGCGATAGGGCTTAAGGCGAAACTGTTTTTCACGAGCTGAAAGGGTTCTTGGGGCGTCGACAAACATTTCAAGAACGAATATTTTTTTTTTTATAGTTATATAGTGCGTCGTATTTAGGGAGCTGTATGTCAGGACAATGTTTGAAATATTAGACACGTCTGGGGTGCAACGAGGTCAATTTCCTCACCAATTTTATGACTTGTACAATAATGCGTGCGTAGTGTGTATTCATTTGCCTTCATGCAACAAAAAGAGTAACAACCGTACCAGCCAAAGTTCTCATTTTATTGTATACGATACCCACACTTAGCACATCTCATTACGCAAATAAAGCTATGTAAGCCACACACACACACATTGAATCCATAGACGACAAGAGATACATCCAACGTGACTTATGCTAGCTATACGCATGAAAAGCCTTTCGGAACTAATGCCCTGCAAGTATTTATCGGGCAGTCACCTTGATGCGCATTAGGTTGCGACCTGTTGCGAGTTCGAAGGACCTTAGGGCACATACAGCCACAACGAATGCGAGCGATCCTTTTGTTTGGCAGGGAACGACATTCTAGGCGGCACACCTTTGGGACTCGGTCTACACCGCTACACGAGCTCGCTCCGGTACATAATACACACCAACAGAACGAGCAATGGGGAAGACGCACAGGCACACGGTTAGGCGGCCGTACACAATAACGTCTCCCCGCCTCCTTTAAAAGCACTTGCGTCCCGGGGCGAAGAAATGGTCTGCTCAATTAGTTCCCAAACCAAGCGCACGGTGGCGCTCCTCCCACTCGGCGCCGTCTACCGTATTTTTTAGCGTCCCTTTTTTTTCCCCTCCCTGACACCCTTTTTTGTTTTTCCCCATTTTTTTTTTTCTCTTTCGGCAACCCCGATTTTTTCAGCTGTTTATATACTTAGCTGCCTGCTTCTTTGTCTTTATCCATTTTTTTTTTGCGTGTGCGCGAAGCCTTTTTTTTTCTTTTACGGGAAAGGGTGTAGTAGTGAGAATGCTTTCTTTTTGATCGCCATGCATCGCGAGGGGCCGCGTTTGAGGAAAAATGAAGGCAGTGAGGGGCTGGCTGACGCTACTCAGGGAGGAGGGAGGACTCTTGCCGGGGAAGGGCGAGACATCTGGCGGTACATTTGTCAAGCTGGGCGCTTCTGTCACCGGCGCTAAGGGCTTCCCGCCGAGAAGGGACGGGAGGACGGGGCACCCCGTATCGGCGCCGGAGACATTTATATACGCAATATCGAGACGGACGGCAAAGCCACTCTCGTGAACGGCGCGGGATTGCGCTTCGCGGGACGATGAGGGGGAAACAAAAGAGGACGACGAGCTGCGAGGAGTAAGTAACCAGTCCTGACCGAAATGGGGACACTCTTTAGGCGAATGTTATGTGCTTCGAGTTGCCTTCAACAACCGCGAATTTTTTTTTTTTTTTAATGTTTAATGAGTATGTCGTAAAGTGAATTAAATGTGTTCTGATTATTTCCGGATAAATATTGCGGATAACAGGAACAGGGAATGTTTCTTGACACTATCAGCACTCTCTCGATTCTGCTGTCTCTCGAGTCAAGAAGTGAACGAGCCGCAACAAAAACTAAGCAGCATATTCCTGTTATTGCCCATCTTTCGAGTATTTTTTCCATCAAGTTTATTTTCGAATTTTTTTTTATATATGCGTGGGGCAATTGAATGTATTACTACGTGACATAAATATCGTGCGGTACGCACCTAAGTACTTAAGAAACATTAAATTAGTTAGAACATTATTCCCCCCTACCCCCCCCCCCCCCCCCCCCGTGCTCCCTTAAACGAGAGAAACACTGCGAGATTCACACTTTTGAAATTACTAATGACTCAGCAGATCACTGTCGCCTTCTTTAACTCTCATGGTTTCACTTGAGTATGAATTAACTCCATCGCCACACACAAACAACTTTATTTGGTGATACTTCGCCAACTAGTTCCGCTGGTAATTTACAACGAACACTCACCGTTTGTATTTCCTTTTGCTACATATTTGTCTCGATTTATTTATTTTTATTTATTTACTTATTTATTGATACCCTTAAGGGTCCAAAGGCATTACAGAAAAAAAAGGGGGGGGGCATAGCAACAGTATACAAACAAAACAAATATACCTAACTAGTGAGTTAAACAGGACACAAAATATAATTACAAACAATACACAAACAAACAAATTCACTTAACAAGAGAGTTCTAGAGGATACAAAAAAAAAATATTGTAAACAGCAACTCGAAAATTGGAGCTCTCGGCAGTCTCGACTACAGCCACGGGAAGGCGATCAAAATGCACAGTTTTCTTATTAATGCAAAGGCACATTGGAAATCTGTTCACATCTTACGTCCACCCACCCAAAGGACCACGTAAAAACAAAACGACGCAAAATGCTAACTTTCTTGAGTTTATGCACAAGTAAAAGGTTAAATCATTTGTACCAGTTGGAAATATTTGGTGTGCATACAATCCCATTGTAAGCGCATGCATATGCGCGTCGCCTTGATCGCAATAAATACCTCGGCCAAAATTTAAACTTGCCAAATTTGGATCAGTATGCCAGCACTTAACATCTAACCCAGTAAGGCAGCATACGTATATAAAAAATAAATTATCTATTTGCTAAAGCAACGTAGCGCCCTTTAGAAACGCATACGTCGACACTTCATATCTTCGGAACATGCATAAACACGCAGTGCATTATCTTCTTCAACTTTCTCGCTGTTGCATAAGATGGGTGAACTGAAGAAGGAAAAAAAAAATAAACATGGGGAATTTCAGAAATTGGGCCTCCTATTCATGACAGTTCTTGAAGCCGGGATGGCACAGAATAAAGCTAGCCAAATGAGTACGTAAGCAGCCAACCACAACCACAATTCTGTTGAACGCGCAAAATTAAAAATGCGGATGAAGAAGCTACAATATCATAAGAGCGATATCCATCACTTTTTTTTTTTACATTTATCAGCTAGGAAACCAACTAATTTTTAAAAACTCTGACACATTCTTGTCTTCGTGCCTGTCAAAGGTCTAGTCAGTTACACACAGTCTGGTTGAAGAAAACATATTTCCCTTTTGATAGCTTTTGAGCATACATTTATAGTATCAGTAACCCAATTAGTCGTGCAACACTTTGACGATCGCGCGTGGTTCAAGCGCCTTGCTTTAGGAAACAATTATCGCCGAGCCTGAGGATTTAAGGTTCCAGCCTCACGACAGCCTACTCGAATAGCTACAAAATAGTATTTAATTTACCGAAGGAAATGTAAAAATAAATATTGAAAACTGACTCCGTTAACACAATTCTCCCTCTTGTTTTGGGGCATTGGAAGGTAAAATATGCTAAGTCCTAGCTAAACCATTTAATTAAATAAATATTTTTTAAGGATTGATATGGGTTTCTTATATTTCTCTTTTAACGTTAACGTTAAGAAGATGATAATTTTTGTTTCGCCTGCTCTATGTTATAACAGAGAAATGGGGAAAAGAGCTTTTTGAAACTTTTTATTTTTGGAAGTATACTAGAAATGAACCTTCGGGTAGCCTAAACTACTCATTTTATAAAACAAACTTTAAAACAACTGTTTCAAAAAGGTTTCGTCCATTTCTTTGTTATAACGTTAACTATGCGATGTAAATTGATGGCCCTGCTAACTCTAGTGTTAATGAAAAAAAAAAAAAAAACGAATCCCAGGGCAATATTTACTCGTTAATTATCTATTCAAATTATAATATAGGACCGTAACAGCTTTTTCGGCAATCTCCAAGAACACCTTCGATATGCTAGCAAAGCTACTTTTGAGTATGTCATTTTAATTTTTTTTTTAATAAACTAAAAACCGTTTTGTAGCCGTTAAAGATGACCGCCGTGGGATCGGAGTCTTAAAAAGCCGAATCAAGCCTCTTGGCTGTATGAACGGGTGACCATAGTCCGAATATATATATATAAAAAAAAAACACTCTGTCTCTCACGCTTCCTCTCCTTCCCTGTAGACACTCAGCCTAACAACGTCTCAAGGAAAATGAACAATATAAGAAAGAGGTGGCAGTACATAGATCACGGTCCTTAAAATCAAATTACCTGAGTTTCCTTTCTCACTAAACAGAAGAGGAAAGCACGCTGTGTCTCTTGTGTTGGAACGAGTCGGGCAGATAGACTCTACGTAGCAATAGCGCCGGCAGAGCCACCAAACCCTGGAGGGTCTATTAGTCTTCATTCGCTCCAATTGAAACTTAACGTCTCCTTTGTTCCCATTATAGTTTTCTACTTTCGCTCTAGGTTTATTTCATCTCCTCTTTCACTTTTCCCCCACCTTGCGCCTTCAGTCTGCGTTTCATACTTTTTGGTTGTTTTATAATTGTTTGTGGAGCTACACTTTTTCTTTTATTTTTTTTCGGCTGGCTTCGGCAGATGGAAAATTTTGGTTGCTTGGTCACACTTGTCGGAAACCAAGGAGTGGTAGCCATTTTGTCGCGTTGTCTGTAGATGTGCAAAATAACTTTCTTTACAGCGGTAGGGGAGAAAGGAGAGTCCTGTAGAAGGAGAGGAGATTGTAGGAAGAGAGATAGAGAGAGAGAAGAGCGAACTCCGTTGCGTTGAAGTATTGCTGGGGTTTGGGAAAGAGCAAGTGAGGGGTTAGTTTGTTTTTATCATCGCGGTTTTTATTTTATGTTATTTTTTGTGGGGCTTTGAATTGTGTTTTTGATTTGTTCGACACTCGCTTTCTAACTAGAGCAGGTCGGGAGAAAGAGATGCTCATGGATCTTTTGTCTTCTGGGTGGTTGGACGTCGCACGGCGGAGAGCGCGATTTGTTACTATTAGTGGTAGCAACGTCGCTATGTCCGTTGAACTCGCCGTTAAGAAACCCGGAACGAACGAACTCACTGCAAGAGCCCAATATTACGAAGTAAGGAACGCAGGAAAAATAAAATGAATAAGAGTATCGTACCTCCAAAGGTTTAATTTCGAGATGTTTAATATAAGTAGAAATTGAAAGATACCACGCGGACGTGTGCGTAGGTTGTTGAAATGATAAACTTTAGCTCTTACCTACTCTAGCGTATTTTTAATTAGGCGACATGCGCGATTAAATGCAAATTCGTAGATTGTATTACTTATTTGTTCATTTTTAAGTATGACTATGCCTTTCAAAGTTAGTTCGCATCATTGCGTCGTAATTAGAGAGCTTCGACTGAAGAGAAGGTTCATCTCAGACCATCGGGAGCGTTTGTAATTTGATGGCGGACGCCTTCTGCGAAGATTCGTTGCCAGTGCGCATGCGCGACGTTTTCGCGATGGCTAGGAGGAAAGACAGGCGAAAAGGCGAAGACGTTTGCAGACGATCAACACTTTCGGCATCTTCTCGCAGCTGGTATGCAGAGTGCAAGTTCGTCTGCTTCTTGCGCAGGAGTTGCGGTGACGTCAGAAAGACGCCGACCTCTGATTGGTTCTGAATGAAGGGTAGTGGGTAAAGGCAGCTTGCTTTGAGGTCTACCCACCATTCTCAATCAGGAGCCAATCAGAGCTCGGCGTCTTTATGACGTCACCACAACCCTTTGCAAAAGAAGCAGACGACTCTGTCTACACATTGAAAGCGGGGCCCAAAAACCACGTAATCCCGATCGAGCAGTTGGAAACTCCCTGTATTATAGGCTCGCTAGTCGTGGTTGTCAGCTTGTGCTGCCACCTGGTGCAGAAAATATTAAAAATACTTAATTTGATGCAGTATTTTTCCTTTCTGCTTTGTGGCAAGGCGACCAGTTGCCGTCGCGATGGAGTTTGAAGCTTCAAGGAAAATATTTTCAATACGGATACAAACAGAGCGTATACCGAATACTTCATCTGTATACACTTCTATTTGGTAAAAGGGTAGGTTAGAAAACTCTCGGTTTTATCACTGAAATGAATTCGAAAATGTTCTGAACCGAAATGGAACGAAGAGCATCGAAAGACCCTCATACTTCGCCACCAGGTAACACACTTTTCGTAAAAAAGAAAAAGGGCGGCCGGTTTTTCTCGTATTCATTTGATAGCCCTCAGATGGAACGCTATCAAGTAGTACCAAAAACGCAAAGGCAGAAAAAGCAGGCGACGGAACATGAAAACAAACTAGCCGACGGAGAAGTCTGACCAGGAGTACTTTCACCAAAACCAAACCAGAAAAAAAAAATCAAACACGGAGGAAACGAACTCCGATGAGAACTTCGAGAAGCAGAGCAGACACCGAAATGTGCAACACTCAGCTCTTCGTGCTCCCTAATGCCTCTTGCGCCGCAGCGTAGGTCTTTTCAGCGCCGGCGGTTCCCCTCTTTAGGCAATGAGGACATCCCTTTCGGTGTGCCGCTCGGATTTTTCTTCCTTAGCAGACGAACGAGCGTAGCAGACTATCGGGACCGACCGACCAGGGTTGTTAGCTCACTTTGCGATTTCGGCTTTCGTAAGAAGAGCTCGGTTGTGGAGGGACATGAACACCAACCAACAATTAGAGAAAGGAAGAAGCGGAACAACACAACAAAAAAAAATCTGAACGGGGAGGCATTAGCGCATTGTGTAGAGGTAATTAGCGACGTCTGTAGTTCTGGGAACACGGCGACGCAATGGAGCTTTGAGAGGTAATCAGGCCAGTTGCGTGCACTCTGACCGAGTTGACGAAAAAGTAAACAGCACCTTGAATCGAACTTCACGTTTTTATGTTTGATGCGCTTGTGTACCTCGTTGCGGGCGCTGTCTGAGAGAAACGTGCCACAAATGTGGATTTAGAAGGAACCGGCATTTTATAACTTAATCTGCGAAGTGGACGGGCGCAGCAAGAAAGCAACAGAGTGCGTCGTCTGCTCCCTGCGCCTATCGGAAGATGGCGCCACAAGTTACACTTCTCGCTAATTCAGTTGTCTGCGAAAACGCACGCCGTTGACATTGGCGAGTTTGTTGGTCTCATTTTTTTTTTTACAGGAAAGGAACAACGCCCTTAATCTTCAAAAAGTAAAATCTACCACCTGGATACACATTCAGGGAAAATTTAAAATTTCTATGTGCAGGCGCCATTTTGTTTCTGTTATACAGCGTAGGAAACATTGTAGTCACCGTATAGTATGAGCTGAACGTTTAGCCACTCTTGTTCTATTTCCCTTTTTATGTTTCGGGCTTTCACTCTCATAGCGGATCTTGCCCTGTGATACAACGTTGCAGGTGTTATAGTTCAGTACCTAATTGTGTACTGCCGAGTGCAAGTTCGTATGCTTCTTACGCAGTGGTCGCGGTGACGTCAGAACGTCGCCGAGGTCTGATTGGCTCGATTAAAAGGACAATGGGTAGACCTTAAGGCAGCTAGCGTTGCGGTCTACCCACTATCCTACCAATCAAAACCAGTTAAAACTCGGCGTCGTTCTGATGTCACCGCAACCCCAACGCTAGAAGCAGAGGGCTTGGTCTCCGCATAGTTCGATCCACCAAAAAGATCATTAACTGCGATTAAAGCTAGAACAACGGCAGACCACATACACGCTGCCTACCGCTGTAAAACACGATTGAAAGGTGCCTGCATATAAGCACAAACACGCACACACGCACGCACGCCCGCACACGAATAAACGAGCAGAGTTCAGCGAACGCCTTTTCCTTCCCGCACAGGCAGCCGCACGTCACCGCGATGAACAAACAAATCCTAGTCAAGCAGCCGACGTCGCGAAAACAACGACCCTGCCAGAACAGCAGCGGCGGCAGGCGAGACAAAAAGGCTCGAGGTAGCCTAGGGGTAGGGTTTAGCGGAACACGGGGGGGCCTCCCTTTGCTCATGCGCGCGGGCAACTCAAATCCTAAATAATTTGACGCGCGCTCGCGGGCAAGAAAGTGGATGGGTGGCTGCCGGAAGGAAGGAAAAATGGAAGAGAAGGAAGTGGAAGGGCGAGCGAGGTGGCACCGATCGTTGCCGCGGACTCCGGCTTACACCAACCCCTCTCTTCCCACTTCGAGGAAGGTATTCGGGGGAAAAGGCGGCATTAATAAAAATTATCATTAGTGCCTAGGAGGGGAAGGTAACTGTAGAAAGTAAAAATGCAAAAATACAGCGGTAATACTCGTACATAAAAAGAGAAAGAGAAGGGGGGGCCGGAGGGAAAGGGGGAGGTGCGGGAAAATGTGCCCGTGTGAAAGAGATTATCTGGGGGGGCCAACCGGCGGATGGGAGACTAGGGGAAGGCGATGCATCAGAGACGACGTATGTAGCGTAAACGTGTCAAAAATTTCGATGTTGGCGCACCGTCGTTGGACCGGAGAGATAAGCGAGGCTTCGGTGGTGCTCACCGCTGATACGAACGCCGTAGCAAATTCGTCTCGGATTAGAAGAGAGACAGAGGCGAGCAAAGTAAAGAAGGCGCCATCTGGGGGAAGCGGAATTCGCGTAGACCGGAGACGAGGGCTGCTGATAATTTTTGGTCTTCTTTTATTTCGTCGTAAATTATGAGCCGCGGACGAGTACACGCGATGAACTTGCCAGGAGGCTGCTCTTCAGCATCGGAATATATCGCAGGGGTTGCATATTTGTGGCTCGACTGTACGGATTAGAGGCATCTGTACGTTTCGCGGCCGTGTCTTATTGAGGCGAAAGCCTTACTTCACCCATTACGCGAAAAGGCGTCGGCGTTGTTCCTGAAACATGGTAAACAAAAATACGTCATGAAGCACGCGCCGCTCAAGGTCAAAGCGGACGCGCCTCAGAAATAAACACATAAGAATAGCACAGCAACGCAGATGCATCGTCACGGAAGCCGTGGAGCGGGCGGGGTTCGTCGCACCTGCGCAGTCGGGGAGCGCGATGTCACCGCCGCAGTGCCGTGTGCGAAAGGAAGACTTGGCGCGCTGCTTGTAGGAATGCGCTGCGTGTAGGAATGCTTTCCTACACGTAAGCAAGTCTTAGGTGTCCCTGCCGAGTTTTCTTTAGGCCTTGGATGGAAAGGTTGGAGGCGTTAAATTAGCATGCACAGACATCCAGGTTGTAGTCGCCTTTATGTCCTTCACACGAGACAGGTTACAGCTTCCGTAACAGCGAAGAAGCATCCTGTGTGACATGACGAGATGGTTCACAGTCTCTCACCTGTCTGTTAAAATGACCGCCCGCTTTCTTTTGTTTAACTACGAGTATAGGCGAAGCCACATCCAACCTGTCCTGGCGGTGAGCTATCTTAACCAGTACAATATTAATATCGTTGCCATTTAATCCACTTTATCTTCGCTGAAGGTGGTATTTTATTACATTTGCTTTCCATTTTTTGACAAATCTGATAGTTTTATATGCGTCACTCTTTAGTCAGATCTTGGATGCCCATAATCAACTAGGTTGTGGAGCTCCTACGGCCCGTTCACACATTTGCGACTTCACAGAATGCCTTAATATAAAAATATTTATGATGAGAAAACGCACTGACACGCTGGCGCCATCTATACGGTAACCCTAGAACTGCATTTGACTAGAGCGCAGGTTTTGAAATACTTGCGAGATAAAAACAAAATGTGTTGCTTGTATGTTTAGACAGCCTTGACGTTGGCACGCCTCCACCTTTGAGAAACGGTCGTTTATAAAAGTCAGAAAAGTTTCTCACGCCATAAAAAGTAATTGTGATGCGCAAAAAAATTAATAAAAAGGAAGTATACCGGATCGCCAAGTGCTCCAAGGCTAACCGATAGGGTGCGCCAGTGTGTTATCTTGTCGCAAGATATTTTAAGAAGTTTTAAGGCACGCGGTCCTTAGAAGTCGCAAGTGTGTGAACGGGCCTTTTAGACCTTGCCCGGCTCTAGACCGTTTCACTTTACGATGAACCGCGATGGCTGCTACGAGTCACCCGAGCATATCAACTTACCAAGCATTCCACGCGTGCTGCGTGACTTGAGGCATAGCCTCCTATATACTGACAAAGCCTAGCAGATCGCCACGAGAAGCGGCCGCCGGAATGGAAAAGGTGGAGCGGCTGACAATGGATGAGAGGAAAGACACGTGACTGGCGCCCCGCTGCGGTGAGACGCCGAAACACTTCTCCCGAGCGAACAAGTGTATTTCGGGTCCTCGCCGCTGCAAAAGCTGTGCGCTGACGTCCAGGTTTGCCGAGAAATGGCTGTTTGATGCTCTGTGCTACCAGATCCTTGCGCTCCAAATTTGCGACCGGTTACTCTGTGGCTCCGTCGTCGAACTGCCAGGCGTTGTGAGTATAGAGGAGGCTATGCTTAAGGCTCCGCTCGTCGCTCCCCTCACCCGAAGCTCACATGACTCGCACGAGCTATGGGTTAGTTCCGGTACACTGTAAGGCGAAACGGCACAGAGAAATACTCTTCCGGCATAAAAAAGCTAAACAGAAAAAAAGACGTGTAGTCTGTACGTTTATTGCGACCTTTATGGCGACTAAAGCCGTAGCGAATCTCAAATTGTCAGCTGCCCCATTTGAAGCGCGCCTGGTAAGAGTCCCCTCAATTTACGTTTGGTGGTCCCGTTCCCGACGCAGACCCCGGTCAAGTCCTGCACCTGGGCACGGACCCGCACTGGGGCCCCTACCAGCACTACTCGACGTACCTGGCGGCCGCCGGACCCTTCGCGGCAGCGCCCTTCGGTCTGGACGCGTCGGCGGGGCCGCCTCCCGACGGGTCCCCTTCCTCCTGTCCTTCAAGCGGAGCCTCGCAGCTGACCCCCGGTGAGCCCCCTTCCAAGGACAGATGCTGCACCGAGCCTCACACATCATACAAAAAAGAAAAGACAAAAAAAATTATTAGCCATTCCACTTTGTGAAGCTGTTTAGCACACGACACAGACGTGACGCAGAATTCAGAACAAAGATACGAACTATTACCGCCCCGAGGAGCCGGAGGAAACTAGACACGCGCGGCGGGACCGCCACCCGGGAGAGCGGAAGGAAACTAGGCACGCAAGCGCTTGGAAGGACGACCAAGAGAGGGTGCGCAAGTTTTTGTTGACGCACATAAAAAATCAATGGAACCCTGGCCATAAACAGCTTCGCTGTAAAAAAAAAGAAACGATGTTTGCTGCAGACATGGTGACAGAATCGTCTGCGGACGCTCCTCATGCATGTACGGAGCGCGTGTTTGCTTCGCATGTATGTATGCTTAGAATATTACAGCAGACAGTTCTTGTAAGGCCACTGTGTCAGGATCGTGATTGAAGTAAGAAACGTGCCTTAGACAGTCCCTGCAGACGGTCGTTTGTACGACGCATGAGCAGTGCGACCTCGGCTTAACGGGAAACCTCCGTTACTGCATAGCTGCGAAACATGCACACACATTTAAAAGAATGCTTCAATGTGTTGGATTTTCCGCAGGGTAAGCTGGAAGAACGTTTTCACCTCGAAATGTGCTACGCATTCAGACAATTAATGTGCTAAGTAGCGCAGCAGCAGGAGGCGAGATTTCTGTCTACCTTAATGGTGTGACGAGACCGTTTCACTCTGTACATCAGCGATTTAACGAGTAAAGTACGACTACTAACCCGGGGTCTTTCACGTGAGCCAGGCATACACGAGCGCACGCAGGTACGATGCGCTCACTTGTATCGAAAAGAGAGCGATTCGAGAACCCTAAGGGTGGTCCAGGGGTTCTGCGGGGTCAAGGTTTCGCACCACGTGCTCTTCGCTTTATCATCTCGTAGCTCCTGCCTAGATTGCAGTTATTTACTCTCTCTATCCTCTGGGATGTAGTGGAAGGACGCAAAGTTTTCTAGATTAAAAAAAATGAGTCAACAGTGCCGCATTTGTTCTTCCCGCGAAAGGTCAGCTGCCGCATTCTGGCATTTCGGGCAAATCCTTTTCATAGAACTCGCGCATAGCAGACTCTGCTACCTTATCGCCCAGCATGGACTAGGTTAAGGGAGGATGGATACTATAATTTAAATAAACGAAAGTATTCGACGAGAGCGAGCAGCTTCGACTAGCGAAAATTCGCTCGCGGGAAGAACCCAGTGAAGACGCTTCGAAGAATATAAGGAGCTTTCTCTGCGTCGAATCTTTGTCTGGGAGATCGGGGCGAAGGCCGCTAAGGGGAATTATGACGGACAAAGAAGCGGATTCCAAAAAAAACGCAAGGAATACAAAGAAAGAGAGTGAGATAGTACTGAGAAGTGGCTCCCATCGAATGAATCGGAATTGAGGCAGGAATTGGAGCTGGTGAACAGCGGCCTCATTTCATTTGGAGAAGAAGCCACTCGCTCCGTTTCCATTGGTACCGGGTCGACCTCCAATGCCCCCCTAGGTCCCTACACCTACAGGGAAAAACTCGGCTTTTGTTACGAATGAAATTGCCTCTCATCGCATTTGTATAACAAAAAAGGGGTTTGCATTTTTTTGTGAGCGCTTCTTTTAGAGACGGGGCTTTCTTCTCATCAAGCGCGTCATCCGCGCCAAACCCGGAAAGATGGGGGAGGCCTTTCATTTCCGATGGTTTGAGAGAACTCCGTAACTTCTTCGCCTGGGCACTCTCTCTGATCGTTGCTTGCTTCTCTCGCAAACTCTGTCACTTCTCTCACTCTCGCTACCCTTCTCCTCGGTGTGTACCGTTTTCGTTTTGGTTTTAATTTTTCTTTAGTATTTTTTATTGTGCTTTATCACTTCCTTTCTCCCTATCTCGATATCTTCCGCTTTGCTTATCGCCGGTCGCGCTTTCGTTGCCTTCTGTTTGGCGTTGTCTCGATCTCGATTCTGTACGGCGTTCGTGTCCAAATCAAATAAATTATATATGCACTTGGGGAAGAAAAATACCTTTCATATACAATGAGAAGCAGCTAACTCGCGAGAACAACAAAATAGGACCAAGAAAAGGTAAAATAAATAAACGAAAAGGGGTTTCCTCACTGCTTTACCACGTGTACTAACGCAAAAAAGTTTATCGCTTGGATTTTTTTCTGCTTTATATTTGTAAGGGTTCATCTTGAGGAGTTTCTACTACGAAAAAGGTTAAGCTCAACGCCATAACGCAAGATATGTACCTTACAAAAGTGAAAGAGTAAAATGATTCTCTAAAATTATAAGAGAGGTAAATAGAAACTAAAAGAAACTTTCAATGGCTAAAAAACACGAAGCGTGGCACCTCCTCACGTTCAGGTGTCTTTTTTGTTTTGTGTGTGTGGATTTAGTTAATGAACGAGAACGCTTGCGGAAACAGAATGTGTTGTTGCTGATATTTATAGTCAGGTTTTCGTTCATTTTCTAGGTTTACTTAGCTTTAGTTGCACAAAATTTCATTGCCTCTCTCCTCCCTCCCCCCCCCCCCCCCATCACACACACACACACCGATACGTAAAAAAGGTATCAAGGGTCATGGAGGTGTAAGAGAACGAGTGAAGAACGGTACAAGGTTGCGCGCTTAGAAAGTTTGTCTCGATGTTTAATCTTTCCTGCACCGCGCCGCCTCGGCTTCGATTGGGGTCTCCCTTCCCAATTTCCCACTTTCATTAATTATTTTACTTCAAACGTCCCCCAACCGACCGACCGACCTTTCGCGGCGGTTTCCCTTAACTCCTACTTTGCGCTTTGTTTATGTCTCTTTGTTATAGTTTCTCCTCGCGTTTTGCGCAGTTAAATGAATCCTTCGAAAACCCTTAATTCTTGGCCATGGGGCTGGAAACATTGTGCGGGGGCGCTCGTGAAAGCAAGAAAAGCAAAACAAAAATCGAACTGCAAAAAAAAAAAAAAACACATTTATACGCGCAAGCCGGAGTAGAAAAAAAAAAAAATAGGGAGCGAGAAACAGAGAAAGAGAGAACTCTCCGGAACTGGGGCTGCGCAGCGCTATCGCCACCGTCATTAAACTCAATGGTGTCGCCCCCAATCGGGAGACGTGCGAACGATATCCACTTATTTTAAATTAGGAAACGCGCACGGTATACGACCGATCCCCCACACCCACGCCGACTGCTCTTTGCATTCTTACTTATTTCATGGCGTTTTATTCTATAAGTTTCGTTATTTCTACTTATTTTCGCCACTTCGCGAATCACTTATTCCCTGTTCAAATAATTGCGCGCGAAGTTAGCGCCGCACGGTGGCGAGCCAGGAGTTGGAGTGCCCGAAACGGCGAGCAGAAGGAAAAAGCAGCAGACGATAGAAAACCAAAGGAAGCCAGGGAGCGAAATAGCCTCGAAACCAAAGGGTTAACGGTCTTTTGCGTGTAAAGTTTTCCCAAGTGCTTATTAGCGCCTTCGACCGCGCCATATTCGGTGCTTATTTGCAGCTTTACGCACGGTACGTGGGGCGTCTTCTTCGGAGAGACTACGCCCAAATTTGATTAAATTCTAAAGAAATAAAACGATAAAAGTTGGAAGAGGGGCGTAGGATACAGCTCAAACTTTTGCTAATGCTTCATCTGCTTCCACGCTTTTTTTCCTTCGCGCGATGCAATTATTACGATTTTGTTTTGGCATTACCGCACTGCAGAGATAACAGGGTTATAACTTATAAGGGCCATGACCGCGGCAAAGTTGTCTTTAATGGAAGCGTATATGAAAGGGGAAAAAAATGTCGTTGGCGAAAGACGCGGTCGTTGTGGATCTGTAGTGGAAACTTGGTCGAGAAAACTGAAAGACACGAGAATTAATGTGAAACGATCCGTCATCCGGAATTTAATATTGGCCCTTGTTTTCTACTGCTTGCCTCTAGAAATATGTTTATATTTAACATACACGCGTTTTGAAATTTAGTTGCGTAATTGTGACTTTTGCCTGCGCTGCAGGTTTTAGAAATGAATAGCAGCTACAATCGTCAAGAATAGTAGAAGAGCAGAACTCGACAGATTATATTATTCTCTTACCTACTTGACAGCACTGTTTCGGTTCCTAGTCTGAAGGGGCTGGATTTCATAATAATTTATATTGTTTCGACCAGTCACACTCGTCTTGAGTTTTCTGAGACGAAAGTCACGAGTTTTGTCATCGAATCTCTCCAATGGTTTTCTCTTGTTTTACAGTTTTGCTTTGCAAGATGATGCTCTGAGAATCTCTAGAGAACTGTATTCCTCACATATCATTTGTTAAATATGGCGTCTAATTCGTTTTTGTATAATTAATGTATATAATTTGTATAGTCATGTGACTGTGACGTCATGGCCCCACCAACCAATCCTGGATTTTCGCGTCACGCCACCGACATCGTTTTTTCTGCGTCACGAGCCACTTAACGCTATCGTGTTAAAATTATGACGGCATGAGAAGTGGAACACGCGCGATGCTGTTTCTTCAAGCCGCGCGATAGCAGATTTTTCCTCCCTTTCTGTCTGACAGCTCAGCGACTACCAACAGCCAGCATATAGGACTTTGCTCATGTACTGCACGAAATTAGTTGATCGAGGGTTTGTGTCGGACGCTGTTCTGTGTAGCTAAGTTGGCAACAAAAAACAAAATGCCGATGCCGTGTTTGTACTAACGGTGTGGGACAGTAGCAATAATATAACCAATGAAGTTTGGTGCTTGAAATCAACTTCTCTTGGATAACGATCAAACGATACACAGTATTCAGCGTTGAATAGAGGAGTGTCGTATATTGCTTACAGCAGTTCTTATCTGCACTGGGGAGACATCAAGAAGTCTGATGTGGGTTTTCGTTCGGCTCTTTCCAGGTGAGCGCTCTAACGGCTCGAACAGCAGCGTTCCTGGCGGCGGCACAGGCAGCAGCGCGGGCGGCGGGGACCCACCGGTGGTCGACATCACGCTCAAGGTGGACCCCCTGCTCCTGGGTCGCTACGGCAACGCCGTGGACCTGTGCCTGTCGGACAGGCTCTCCGAACTCCGCCAGGGCCTGGCCGGCTCTAACGGGGGATCGGGATTCGCGCACCAGGTGAGAGGCTCGTATTTAATCAATGCTGAACAATGACTCTTCAACGTTGCTTCCCGTCACGTTGCGGCCGCCCGCGAGAGAATCTCCCATAGATAGCGAGGCTGCACAGTGCTGAAGTTTGAGAAGTTCAGAAGGGATTAGACACGAGCGCTGAGTCACCATTGGACTGGTCGAACACGAGCTGCAACCAAACGCAGCATTCGTACCCAATATTGCTGACCTCTGAAAGATGCCGTGAAAATCCAGTATCGCGGCCTTGAATTCAGGAGGTGTTACGCAAGGCCACGGCCGGGCTCCAAGCACTGTTGTAGGTGCCCAACTTGAAAAAAATTGGTCGACATTGAGTTTCGAATTTTACGAAACTTGGATTTCAACTAGAAATCAGAGTGGCCTAGTCTCTTGCACGCTCATGAATTTTCTGCGTGTAATCTGCTCCGTGATTGCTTCGGACCACGGCCCTTTCAACGATCTACGTTTAATCAAATTAATCGCCGAATAAAGAACCGTATGACGATTAGACCCCAGTAGCATCGAGTGACACTACAGTGATCCAATGGTTTTACAACTTAGGTAGTTTAAGAAGTGGGCGCCTTTTGTTTTTCTTTCCAATACTTGATGACAATTGTAATTCCATAACGCTCGCGCTCCTCACCATCTAAGGTAGTTAAGTGAAGATTAACGATTGGTGTTGCCAGTGCATCATAGAACATACACATGGACATTTCCGGAGCGTGTAAGATTGCAAACAAATTCTGAACACGACGTCATTTTAATTGACAAACTCCTTAAAGTTACTGATACGACTCTTAAAGTGAACCAATAAGAACTAAAAAGTAGGGGTGTGCGAATATTGAATTTTTCGAATATGAATCGAATACGAATAAGACAAAAAACGGGCTTTGAATTTCGAATCGAATATTGAATATGTGTCTAGTAAACAAAAATTACAAAACAAGAGGTAACAGCAGGTTTTGTTGCCTTTTTAAAATAAATCGATGCTACTGCATTTTACTGGGCTGCAGCAGGCTAAAGATACTTCTAGTAATGCACTCAATACAAATTATCGCGTAGGAAAAATTAACTGCTCGACGTGTTCAGAAAGTAAGCGCTCCCTATGCGCCGTGACAACATTTCCGCCAGTAGAAATACCCTTTCACTCGGGAAACCTGCGGAATTTCACAAACGTTTGAAGAAGTTCGACTTATGGACAGTGTTCCCGGCTGCTACACGAATATTTCGAATTCTGAGAAAAAACAATTTAGAAAGTAGTTTATCTTATATTTTATAAAATGGCTACCAATGTTTGCACCATGTAAAAGCGAAAATATGCGCTTTAACGCTTTCATTAGTTATTAATGTGAGCCAGTGATGCCAATAAACACAACAATAGTGCGTTTTTCCTCTGCCAAATGGGGTGAACTAGTGTTGTTGTTTTTTCCGCGCTTGCATACAAAAGTCGAGCTTCAGTTGAAGCCTTTGTCGAACATCATGTTGAAAGTTTGAAAAAGTCGAACTTGGCCGAACTCGAACCTGGGCAGGTTCCCGACATCCCTAGTTTTGACTGCGCGGGAGTGGCAGAAGTTATTGTCGATGGCGATGCAATGTTCTGTTCGCACCTAGCTTTTTCTTTTTTAATTTTGAAACATTTATATTAGATAACACTCTCGAGATTTATTTTATATTTATATTTCACTATCGAGGTTTATTTTATTGTATCAACGTATAGAGCGCGCAATTACATCACATATTTCTATAAAAGTGCCACACAACAAAGGGCTTGGTGAAAAAGAAACCAAAACTGATCCTCTCTGGCTGCCATCGGACAGATAGAAACGGAGCAGAGCGATAACGCACGCATCATATGTCTTTCTCAGTGAATAAACATTCATAGGGGAATGCGTGGGAGGCAGATCATTCGTTACTTGCTCGAATATTCGCAGTTTGTGCGAATATTCGCCGCTTTTCCCGAATATTCCGCTTTGGCCGAATATTTGGGAACTTCCGAATCAGCAATTTTCGAATCGAATACGTTTCGAATAAGGAAAATATTTGATTCGTATTCGAAATTTCGAATATTCGCACACCCCTACTAAAAAGGGAGGGGGGAAGGCTTTATGACTTTATGAATTCATGTTTTCGGATACAAAAAGATAATTAAGTTAAAACCAGTTTACTTTTTCAGCTCAATTGGTTCTCACGTACAACGTGTCATAGATGGGCTGCGCTGAAGCACTGATCATGATGCTCGCAAGTTCAGTATCCCAGCGCATATCGCAGTTTCAAGTATAACGTTACCACGGCAGTGCCATGTGATTTGGTGCTCCTCATCTCTAAATAGAGACAATTTGAATTTGCTCGCCACACGGAATGGTAGACGCGCAGACTTTGTTCATGAACCATTTGTTTTAGATTCGAGAAAGTTAGGGGGCTTACCTAAACACTCAAGCAATCTGGATGTTTAATTCTTATAGTCGCACATATGACCGACATTTAGATTTTCAGTATTACAACCTTCATAACCTTCAATCGATGTTCAGTAGCAAAAGTATATTACTGGTATATTCACTCACTTTCGTGTTCAATAAAATACGCAATGAAGTTACCAAAATACAGACACAATGCATTTGTCGCGTACTCGTCAAACGCTCTACCAATGGTATCTGCCTTTCTATTTCGCATCGGGGTTAGTTAATCGCTGAAAGGGCTTAGAAAAAACGTACAATTGGTATCTGCTCGTTATAAACTGACCAGCTCGGCCCCAGCGACTGACAGCCGTTGGCAACTGGCTGGCTATGCAGGCATCACAATTTATGGCTTACCATCCCTCACCCTGGTAGCTAAAAGAGAAGGAAAGAAAAAAACTAAAAATACAGTTCATTGATCTCCGACCGTCGCATAACATCTCAACCCCTGCGATATACGTTTAATTTGTTTGCCTGAAAACTAAGTTGGGATATTGTTCTTTCGACAGCCGAGCACGACGTCCGGAAGCCTGCTGGCCACGTCCGCGGCGGCGCCCTACCTCACGCACGCGGCTGCCGGCTACGCGGCCGGTCTCCTGGGACCCCACGGCTACTACGGAGGCCCCAACGGAGCCTGGGGTCCCGTTGTGGCCCCGTCTCTTCTCTACCCCCAGCTCTACGGCTCCATGGGCCAGCCGCACGGTCTGCACCCTGGGCTACAGCTCCTCCGCCACGAACTGCGGGCGGCCACCATCCACTCGAGCCAGGACGAGTCCGTGTCCCCGGACCGCAGTGCCACGGCGTCGCCCACAATGGACAGCGACGTCAGCTGCTCGTCTCCGAAGCCCCTGAGGTCTCAGCAGGACGACCCGGACCAGAGTGACCGGAGTGTCTCGCCGAGTGAGGACGTTAAGAAGCCGGCCTTACCGGGCACCAAGTCGACGCCTCCGCCGCCCCTACCGGTGCCCATGTCTGTGTCCAGTGTCCCGGACACCAGGACAAGTACAGTGACGACCGGTACCACGAGAACCACTGGTCCTCTGACGAACGCCACGAACGGACACACCAGTACGGACTCCTCGCTCTGGAGGCCGTACTGAGACAAAAAGTGTAACGAAACAACGACGTGGGGACCTGCGTGTGTGTGCGTGTGTGCGTGTGTTGGATGACTCTGGTTGAGTGCGCGTGTGGCTTGCCGTCTTGACAAGTGGTCCGGTGAGGCAACGATTGGTCGGCGGTTTTCTTTTCCCGGTCGAGCGGTCGCGAATCAGCTTGGAAAGACCGAAGGAGCTGGACTCACATGTACATAATAGGGTGCTAGGGAACCTCCAAGCTGCGCGGATATCGAAGCGTTACGTTTTTTTTTTTTTTCCTCTTTCACCTTCTTTCATCTGTTTTTGTGCGCTACGCTCATTACAGGATAAATTTTTATATGTGTGACTGCGTGCACAACTATTAGGCACAAAATGCATCTAAATGAAGATTGCGCGCAGTGTGATGGTCCAGGTGACGTTGGCGTATAAATAAAAACCATTTCTTTTTGTGGAAGACACGATTGTCCCTGCTTCAGTGCTTTGGTTTCACTTTCCGGGAAGGCAGCCTCTTTTTTTCGAACACGGTCTTGGCCCATACCGGTTGTAATATGGCACGTGGTTGAACGGTCACCACAGCGTGATGCACCCCAAATTGTCTATATGTTAGAACTAAGGGGCTTTACCACACTGGCTAAATGTCTCTCTTATATAAGTATAGTGGAGGGACTAAATACGATTTTTTTTTATTCCTTATAAAACCTGAAAATAACTTATTAGAAAAAATAAAATGGGGAAGGTGTTAGTAAACATCAAGGCATTCAAAAGTCTAGCTCCACGTGAACTAAATAAGCATACACGAAACTTAAATAGTTAAAAAATCTTTCTGCTGAGCGTTATATGTACTTTCTATTTCACAGCGATTGAATTGCTTCTTGTTTTTTGTTGAATGAATTTTCGTTGTCACGTCACTCCCGTGACGACTGACTGGTCGCGACAATAAAGCCGTGGTCACACTGCTTATGCATCATACAAAAGACAGTCTGCAAACAGATTCGAACGCAAGTCACCACAAGATCCGTGCTTCGAATGCCACATGGCAACGAATTCAAATAGAAACTTAAAATGCGGCATTCGCGTGCCAAATTCGCTGGAAATTCGGGGGTTATTGGAGTTTGTTTTTGTTAGATTCCTAATTCTTTAAAATTCGGAGTTTATTTGACTACGTTTTTATATAAAAGAAGGAAAAATCAAAAACGAAATGAATAAAGTCCAGGTATCATGACCTGCTGTCCTGAAGGATCCTCAACGTGCTTTTTTAAAAAGCAAACCCTTTTTGTCAGTAGTTCGAGATTTCAATGAAAACTGAAATGGCACCTCCTTAGGACCACCTACCCTGTGCTCTCATAAAGTTTATATGTAAAACACCGTTTTTTCGTGTTTGTTTTTTGTTGTGTGCACGAAATTTCGTGTTTTTTGGATAAATCCGGATGGACTAAAAAATCACCGGCGAGTGTTTTCGGGATTATTTTCGGATATATCTGAAAACACGGAACCCTACTTATAAATTATACTTAAGAAATCAGACGCCACGGAATGGTGTAAAGGTGTTCCTTTGCCGTTTCTCATATTAGGGAGTTTTAGGGAACCGTTCTTTGCACATCCGATACGGTACGATGGACCCTCCGGTACAAACTGCGCATGCGCTCCCACAGAAGACTCCCATGTGCCCAGTGTGTACCGAACGACCCATCGTACCTTATCAGATGGGGAAAAACAGTTCCCTAAAATTCCCTATTGTTTTTTTCCATTCGTGCCAATAATGAGCGTTCAGGTTTCTGTGCACATCTTAAAGTCACCAAGAGTGTTTACGTATCAGTCTAGTAGGTTTTTCTTAAATGCTTTACAAATTTACAAATACATATCTGATTCACGTGCGATGTAGCGTCGCTGCTATCGCAGGTCGCTGGTCAGTTGATCTAGCGTACTGACCGACACAGGTCAGTTCGTTTATCTAGCGTACGTTTATAAGTAATAACTTTCAATGCATCACTCTAAAAATAGCCCGTGCGTCTACTTTCCCGCACAACACTCGGAGAGCCAATCACCGCAACTTACGGAGCCAGCTCAGCGAATGACGATGCCGAAACATCTGTTTAGAGCAATTTATTTCTTTCATTTTCGTGCTTTTCGTCTTCCGTATAACTTCTATCACTTCTTTCTTTTCTTCCTTAGTTTTCTATTAAAATCCCCGTTTTGAGTATAGCGCTCTCCTGTCAACTTCATGTCCGTGTCTGCTGTGCCTCGCGCTTTGTAATTTCAGTAAGTAGAATCGTCTATTGTCAGTTACAGGTTCAGAAAAGTTTTCGAGGGAACGGAAAGTTGGGGAGGAGGAAGCCGACGGAATGCCGGAGAAAAGAGGAGGAAATGTCCTCCTCTCTTCAGCGTTTAGTCTGCTTCCTCCCCCCATCCTTGCCTTTCCTCGAAAACTTTTTTTCACCTGTAACTGACTACAGTGGTCGCGGATGCACCTGCAGGAGGCTGGCCAGTAGACGCTCTCGCGTAGGGGCCCTTGCCTTTCCGCCTAGTTTTGCGAGCCACCCAATGCTCTTGTGCTTCGCAAATAGAGATTATTATTATTATTATTATTATTATTATTATTATTATTATTATTATTATTATTATTATTATTATTATTATTATTATTATTATTATACAGGATGTGCGGATGTAAACAAATAAAACGATGCCTGAACTTCTGCGGTAAGTATGTTACTTTCGGTTGACTATTAGTTTTTGCTTGTTTTCGATGACCCTCAGTGAGCAGAGAGCACTTGAAAAGTTCCACCGTCGAGTGCTAACTTTAGTACCTCCTAAAATTACTTATACGCGATCGACATGTATTCCTGATTCCTTGGGTGAAAAGAAAGAGCACTTGTTTCTCAAGGAAATGACTAATCTGCCGAAGGTAACGTGGGCGCATCTTCACGACTAGGGATCTGACTAGCCTGCTCCATATACTTGAGAACGACCTAAGACCTACAAATCGTTGAACTACTTCGTGAACGTCAAGCCATCGGCGGTGGGGCACCTACCTCCTCTAGGCGGCCAAGATACGCGCCGAGCTTCCATGCAGGCACCCGCAGGGGTTGCCGAGCCGGGTCTTGGTTGTAGCAGACAATCTTCCGAAAGTTCTCTATGCGGCGCACTTTTTGGAGGCACGCGAGTCCCTGTAAGGCACAATTTTCCAGTGTTTTGACTTGCTTGCTCCGGTATTCAAGGTTTCTTTCTCAGATCACCGTGCACATTGCATTTGTACGTGACGTAATGGTCCATCGTTACACGGAGATGGGTCGGTCGAGGCGTCGAGGCGCCGCGGCCCCCGCGCCGCATTTTCTCGCTTGTTGTGTTGCGCCATCTGTTGGCTGCACATCGAAGCAGGCTATAGTACAGTCTGCCAATGCCGTCATCCTGCGATCAACCAGGCTCGACGGCGTTGGTGGCGTCCCTCGTCTCGGGATAATCGAAATAACTTCACTCGTTACATTTTGTACGTGCCGGTACGCATCGTAAACTTAAAAAAGCACGACACTGGGGCATTTCTAGAGCGTGGCTCTCACAGAATTGCTTGCTTGTGAACCAAGTCTTCGCGCACCCTCCCAAACACAAGCTAAACATAGAAAAACCGAAAGTATTTTTGTCCCTCTGTTATGGCGGCCGGAACTGGCCCGCACACCCTGATAGCATTTCACGGTCAGATTGCACGCATGGCGGTATCTCAGAGAAAATGATAGAGTGCCCCGAAAGAAGAGGTACGTGGACAACATCATATATACAAAGTCCCTTATGCATCCTCAAGTGCTTGGCCACAAAAAAAGCACATGCACAAAAAATGGCGCGCACGCACGTTTTGGTGTCTCTCCGCCTTTTACTTTGTGCTGTGGGTATTCTCAAGCTCCACCGTCCCTCACCCATCGTCGCAAAACAAGATGATTTCCAGGCTCATCCCCACGCTACGTCGTTCGCCCAGATCTCCGCCACTGCCCGTGCTCGGGACTCACTGGGCCGCTGGCTGAGTGCTAGGCCTAAGGGTATGCTGACCCCACCCGTATCCGCCAGCCGCAGTTTTTGCTACTGCTTCTCCTTGCCGGTGATATATCGTCGAACCCCGGCCCACGTCCCGGCATTCGACGACAGCGTATTCCCGACGCCTGCCCCTCGGCGCTGCATTTCTACCACCGGTTCTACGGCCCTCAACCCTGCGTCTACCGTACCGCAGATTACTTCAACAACGTCGAGGCCAAACGCTCGTCGAACAAGCAAAACGACAGTACCTATTTGGTTCTCTAACCTAAGGTCAGTGAAAAACAAATTACCAGACTTTCGAGTGTTAACTGAGTCTCAACCGGACACCATATTCGCGGCGTGTGAAACGTGGTTGGACTGCTCTGTCTATGACACCCAGCTTGTTGACTTGCCCCGCTTCAAAATCTTCAGGAAAGATCGGAACAAATCTGGAGGCGGAGTACTGCTCGCTGTTCCCTCACATATCAAATGCACAGGACGACTCGACCTGGAGGCAGTATTCGTAGATATCCACAGAAAAGGTGGTTTACTACACCTGTGCGTTGTCTACTGCCCACCTGGCAACAAAGTATAAGCCAATGATTACCTGCACAAGTCGCTATCTGCACTCTTACGCCTGGACAAACGGTATGCAAACATCTGTATCGTTGGGGACTATAATGCACATGTCAACTGGTCCGACCCCACCAATCCAGTGCCTGCCGACCTACAAGATGACCTCCTTCTCAACGGAATGGAATCTCTTGGGGTGACTCAAATGTGCCACGAACCAAGCTACACATCCAACGGGAAACGTGACTCATTCCTTGACCTTATCTTCGTATCGAACCCCACACTTATCGCAAATTGCTTTGCAGAAACCAGCCTAGCCGGCTGCGATCACAGGGCCATCGTGATGGAAACCTATATGAACTTCCTGAAATCAGGCATTCATAGCAAACAACTAAAACGCTTTGCTGAGATGGACCTCAAGCACCTCAACTCGCTTCTCCACCTCGCTCCGTGGGGAATGGTGTTCCAGGAAGACAACACCGAAGATGCCTACAATCTTTGGCTAGATCTTATGCAGGCCATCGAGACGGAGTGCGTCCCAGCAGTCTGGAGGAGAAACAAAAGCCGTGCCCCCTGGATCACGAAAGAAATCTTGCACCTAGCCCACCAAAAACGTCAGCTTTTTGCCAGAGCCAAGAACAACAGATGTGCCGCTACGCTCAGCGCTGCCCATGCTGCACAAAGAGACCTGAAGAAGATTATCCGGAAATCTCACCAGAACTACGCCCTCAGTGTTGCAGAACGCGCTTTCAAATAACCGAAGGTGTTTTGGGCATATGTAAGAAAACACAAAAGGAGTACACATGCATTGGACATCTGCCAAAATGGCAAAGCCCTCAGCGATACTGAGGCCGCAGAACTTTTGAGCAGGCATTTCGCTTCAGTCTGGACACCACCCCTACCAGATCAACAGCTCCCACTTTGCCCAGTCTCGGATACTCCAGCTGACCAAGTCCAACCCACTCTGACTACAATCTCTATCAGCACATCTGACGTGGAGGAAGCCCTAACTGGCTGAAACCATCGCAGTCGCCTGGTCCAGATGGCATCCACCCTGCTCTTCTGAAAGCAAGCAGCAAACTCATTTCACCTATACTGGCACGTCTATTCCAGCAAAGTCTGGACACTGGAAGGGTCCCAAGCACATGGAAAATGGCGTATATTACGCCTGTGTACAAGGGAAATGGAGCTCCAGCTCACAAGCTGGAATCGTATCGGCCCTTCTCTACCACGTCGGTGGTCTGCCGCACAATGGAACGAGTCATGAACCAGGCGATACACAAGCATCTCGAGAGTCATGCCTTGTTCTCGCCGGCGCAGCATGGTTTTCGTCCCGAAAGAAGTTGTGAAACCGCCCTCCTCACAGTAGTACACAGGATCAGTGACAGTCTCGATAGCGCAGTGCCATGCGAACTCGTACAGCTGGACTTCACAAAAGCCTTCGACAAAGTTCACCACACCCTTTTACGGAGGAAACTGGTGCGTGCCGGCTTTCAGGATCAAATTCTAGTTTGGCTATCAGACTTCAACTCCAGCAGACACAACGTGTATACCACAACGGCACCCCCTCACAACCCCAATCTGTCATATCTGGAATCCCACAAGGCAGTGTTCTTGGCCCTACACTTTTTTCTTTGTTTATCAACAATCTTGTTCCCCATATAAGCTCAACTCCTGTGCTATATGCCGATGACCTCACACTTGTTAAACCATTGAAGTCAACCAAAGATTATGATGGCCTTCAGCAGGACCTTGACAGGCTACACATATGGACCATCGTAAACAAATTACCCCTCAGTGCCTCTAAATCTAAATCAGTGTACTTCACAACCCAGAGGAAGGTGCCATGCCCACTTCCCCTCTTGAGGATCAACGACGAAGTTATCAACCGCAGTGACAACATCAGGATACTTGGAGTGACTCTGGACACCCGACTAACCTTCTCAAATCATGTTCATTCCATTGCATCGCGTTCCCGCCGTTTGCTGGGGTTCATACAAAATATCAGCAAGGGCCTAGGACCCATCATGATGGCGAAACTCTACACCGCCCTTGTTCTGCCCATCCTAGAATATTGTTCACCGGTCTGGTCCCCTCGATCCACAACAACACAAGAAATTCTGGAGCGGATCCAGCGGAAAGCCGCATACGTGGTCTACGCCCGGAGTTCCCCGACCCCTCGTCTCCAACCAAGCGACATTTCGACGAGCCAGCTACTTAGAACTTCAGGATGGACAAGCCTCGCTACCAGGAGAGACATGGCCACCCTGAAACTTTTAGCAACCATCATTGGGCCAGGGATACCCCAAGATGATTACCTGAGCGCAGTCCCACGCAGGAACCACCGTACCGGTCATCTGGAGCCCCTGCTCGCAAGAACCGAGCGCCACGCAGGCTCATGCCTCGTCCGCGCTGTACAACTATGGCGTTCATTGCCACCAAGAATAGTCAGCATGCCCATCAGCGACAAGCCTGAAATACTGGAACTTTGTCACGAGGCTGGAGTACACCTACGATCACACGCATAACCCTGCCCCATCCCTCACGGTGCATCACTGCCCCGCCCTTCATTACCTCACTGTTCATTAATCACTAACATAATCACACCCTCTAGACGGGCCTCACAGGCATTATTGTACGGTCTACACGCCTTTTTGTGGCGCCTGCGCTCACGAGCGCAAATAAATACCTATACCAATACCATTGCTTACCATTCTGATAGCAAGCTCAGCTGGTTATAAACCCCATCAAGCGCTATCGCACCTTGATTGCTTGATTGCCATTTTTTTATTTGATTTTTATTTGATTTTTTTATTTCATTTTTTAGTTGAGCGTATTGAGGAATATTGGGACCGTAGTCACTGGCAGATTAAAAAGCGCAGAGCATGACTTAATGCTCACGCATCTCGCTTCGCGGCTCGCTTTTTTTTTTTCCATTCTTATCAGCTATTTCCGCAATCTCCTTTACTGCGATAAGAAGATGTACGGGACTGCCGACTTGCTGCATTTCTTAGGCTGGCAGTAAATATACACTGTTAGCCTCAAAGGGAAAGAATCGTTCGCTAATTTGCAGACAACAATAGGGAGTTTTCGTAGACCGTGTTTACCCCTCCGCTAACTCTCCGCTGCGAAGAAACCGCCACTGCGCCTGCGTGCCGATGACCTTGGCTGTAGAGTTCCGGGTAGCGGAGGGGGAAACACGGTCTACTAAAACTCACGAAAGTCGAGCACTAACTGCGACAACTACCGAGGGCAGAAAAAAAAAAGAAAGAAAGAAAAGGGACTGGACGGCTTCGACTAATTTCCCTGATTTTCAAATTAAAATGTCTTAGTGACAGTTTGGCGGTTCCTAAATATAACCAACTCTTAAACACAAGAGATGATATGCACAAATTGAATTAGATTTCTAATTGTTGTATCGACTGAGAACACGCTGTCATACGCACTGAACACAAGCATTTCGTTAGGGAGAAGCCTTAAAAGCCACGTTCTCGATTAGTCTCTGACGCCGTAATTCAAACATAGAACTGCCCGCAATCAAAAAAAAAAAAGAAAAAAGAAGTCCGCGCTGCGTGCCGTATCCTCGGCCCCCTTAAAAGCGTGAAAGAGGGTTTCGATTCAAAAGGGTCACCCTCGCGAACACATGCTCGGACAAGGCCCAGTGAGGAAGCCCCGGCTCGAGTAAAGTGCAACGGCCCTAAGCGAAGCGCAGACGAGGGGAAGCAAGGAGTGGGAGAGTGGGAGTGGTGGGAGGCAAACGGAAGAAGACCGAGACAGAAGCAGCAGCATCCGAGCCAAAGGCGGCCATCAAACCGCACATTACGGTCGCAGTGCCGCTGCCGGCGTTTTCCCAGCGCCTCAGCGGCCACCGCCGTCACGGCCTGCTGAGCAACGCTCACCACGGTCGGCCCACGTCCTTCAAAAGCGAGCAGCAGCACCCTCGCAGCTCGAGACACTACAAAACCGGCCTTCGCCCCTCACTGCCTCTCGAGGATGTTTTCTTCTTTTTTATATTACAGTTTTTTTGGCTTCAGTCTTTCTTTGTGATATTTCCCATGACCATTGTATAGTGGGGCACTTTGTTCTCTTCTAAAGCGTCTTACGAGTATCCGCACTCTGAAACATCTCGAAACTGGAATTAGCGTATTGTTCAAAACAACTTTCTTTTTTCCTGGAAGATATACGGAACTTTATAAAAGTAGAAATTCGTGGAGCGGTCTAATTGGCAGAGCAGAGGACTAATTTGAACTTATTTGGATTTATTGTCTATCGGCGCAAAAGTGATCGTCGCCTGGAACACACTAGACCAAGCTACAAAGCTATCCAAGGCTCTGATACGGTTTCTTGCTAGTATCAGACATTTAACGGGTCTTTGAGTGTTCTTTTGTACGTGTGTGGCAGTGAGTTCTAGCATCATCATTATCACAGTCGTCTCATTGTGCTCTCCCATCACAGTATCTTTCTTTTTCCTCTTACTCTAACCACAGTACAGAGCAGCCGGTGTAAGAAAAACACCCAGGTTAACCTCCCTGTCTTTCTGTCATCAACAACATTCAATATAATAAGCAGTTTTAATCGTGGATACGCCATAAACATGTTTGCCGTTGAATTCAAAATGATCAAAGGTTTAAGGCCGAAAAAACAAACAAAGAACAAGCACTTCGGGGGAAGGCGTGGGATGGATGAGGTTTATCCGTGAATTTCTGCAATCGACAATAACAAAAACATGTAGTTTATGCACAAAAAAAAAGATCGAGTATTCCTTGCAAAAGTGTCATGGAAGAATATGCGCTACAGTTACATGTAAAATTAAAGCATGCACTGTTCGAGATTTAATAAAAACAAAATAACCAGTTGACGTCGGTCACCCTTACAGCTTTGGCCTCCGAAGTAAAAGCTACATCTCGTCTCCAACTTTCATTTATATATAAGTTTTGGCCTTGAAAATATTTCGATTTAGAAACCGTTATGCAACACAGCCAAAAAGAAAAGTGAGGTACTTTTTTATGTGGCCTTTCTGAAATGTTATGATTCAGCTTACACACACAGTAAGGGGCTCTAGCCCATTTTCACACGAGCCATCGCGCATTCCTCACAGTGTCGTGTGCCACCTACAGGGCTGCCAACACGGAAAGTAAAAATTTCCCTAGTGGATGCCTGAAATTTTCTGATTTCTTTCAAAATTTCCCTCGCTCGTCCAAATAATTACATAATCCTAAATATTCGTTGTTTTCTGCATCACTTCCATTTTTACTATGCGAAATATATTACATTCGGAGCGCAAGTTCGTCTCCTTTTTGCACAAGGGTTGCGATGAACGCCAAGCTCTTATTGGCTAATTGAAAAAAAAAAAAAAAAATAGTGGGTAGGCGTCAATGCTAGGTGCCTTGAGGTCTTCAAGGGATCTATCATTGACTTCTACCCACTTTTTTTTCGAACAAAGCCAATCAGAGCTCGGCGTCGTTCTGACGTTACCGCAACCCTTGCGCAAAAAGGAGACGAACTTGCGCTCCGCATAGCCTTTACGCCTCGCGTACGTTTTGCAATAAATTAGTTTATTGGGCCAAAACCGTGGCCGAGGCATATCTGGCAAAGGGAAGTATTATCGATAGATTTAAACTGACGAACAAAATCGTATCTTCGGCTTAGACGCTATGAACGTCATCAGAACATGATACTGCTTTAATAACTTCATTAGGTCTTTTTATAATATTCAGTCCTAAACAAAAGGTGTAACCCAAGCGAGAGTTCTCTAACTCGAACACATGTGGAACACGACGGCACTTCACGAAATATTATTAGTAATGGTAAGTCTATATCTCCGGACATCGCGGTATTTCTTAAGCTTTTTTTCTTTCGAGAAGGCACAGTGGCGCTCTCAAAATCTTCGTCTTGGCTGGCACCTTCCTCCATAGTTTTCAGGAGGCGATGTAAACTGATTTTGCCAAAGAAAGTTGGATGGATGCTAACGGCTCTACCCTTTATAACGGGCGGTATCTTGCGCCACCTAGAATAGTACTCCTCAGTGTTGCCAGATGGTTGCACCACAAACCGCCAAACGGCAGGAGGAAATATCCCAAATTTAGCCAAAGCCTCTGAAATTCAATGTTATCTAAAAAAACAATAATAATTGGCCGATAAAATTCTAGATATAAACGCTGCCCAAAAATTTTTCTCAAACCAGCAAGATTTCCCTTATCCCCACAAAGAACTGAATATTACCTTAATCTGGGAAATTTCCCTCGGGTTGGCAGCCCTGGCACCTATGGCCACGGCTATTGACGATGGTTTACAGTGCATGTTTCTGAACCAGTAAGCTCACACCAGGCACGTAGCCAGGGGGGGGGGGGGGGGGGGGGAGGGGACCATAGGGTCCCAACCCCCCCCCCCCCCCCCCCCCGACATCTTTTATTTTGCTGAGACCTCCTCTCCCCCCTCCCCCTCATTCAGCATTTTGTCATGGGCGCCTCCCCCCCCCCCCCCCCACCCCCCGAAGCAAAATCCTGGCTACGTGCCTGGCTCACACGGCTTTGTGTTCAAAGCGAAAGCAAACACCACACTAGGGTGGCCTTCTTTTGAGGTAGGACGGCACAGGTTCACGCTTTAAACGAGATATTTAGCCGATGCAATACGACTGTTAACCTGAGGTATTTACATGCACCACGCAGTGGCGATTACACTACCGACCTGCAGACACCGGAAAGATGCAATTCGCTTCCGTACCCTGGCAAATAAATTTCCCTTTTTAGCATTTCTTTTCCTTTGCACGAGACGTCGTCGATTTCCCAAAATTTGCCTATACCAGCTCATATTCAAATCTCACTCGCAACTATAGATAATCCCAATATTGCCTTCTGCGATCTGCCATCTGTCACAGGGCTGTGGGCGTGCGTTCACAGCCCAGTGACTTGGCATTTTCTATTTTTGGTATTCGTTCTCGGTGCTTTTAACGGCCCCATTCTCGTGGGATCGGGAGCGATAACTCGGGACTCGGCACGTCCTGTTTTTCTTAAGCTCTCAGTTGCTGCGTATTCATGAATGCTACCTCATCAAATCGAAATTTTACCACAATGATTGTTAGGAGAGCAAGACGAGATTGGATGTGCGTGTTTTTGTCCACTCTCAATTCGATGCGCTTTTGTCGCATTCTTGTAAACTGGGCCTATAACGCGTCTTCTGGACTCCTTCCATGCCTCGCCACTGTGATCGCGTTCTCGAGACCCCATGCCCGTGAGCGCATTAGTGTCGCGGCGATGGCGGTTGTATGCATCCAAAAAAGTCGGCTTGGAAGCGGCCAAGATGGCTAACCACCGCGAAGAGGGCTCGCTTCACCGGAGAGGCCGTTACCACGAGCCGGCCGCGAGTGTGGGCGTCGTCGGCAGGCGGCAGCAATCAATGCGCGGTCGGGATCGCAGCAAGAAACTCGGCTCGCTTAATGACCCTATTCCGGAGGGGGTCCAAGTACCGATTAGGACCGTGGGCCGAGAGAGTGCCGCGGGAAGCCGCCTGGGCCCCGCCACGGGCGGCTCGCGGCCCGAAAAGGGATCCCGGCAAAGGATTACTGGACTTGGCGGCTTCGCGGGTCGCCTTCCAACGCGGCGGCGGCGGAGGCGCTCCTCTGCACGACGTATTTCTCCAGGGACGTCCCGCCGAAGCCATTCCTTGAGAAGCGCCGAGCGAGGAAATATTTAAAATCTTGAAGCTGATAAAGAGAATACAAGTACACACGCGTTGTTAGATAACAGTACCGAGCAGAACCAACACCACTCAAGCAGTCTAAGAAATCTGAAGCGTACACTTTCCCGCAACGCACTTTGGAGACGCAATAGACCCTTTTCAAAAGTCCGCGCCATCGCCTGTCCGCCATTGCTTGAACACCTATTCTGAACATCTATTGGATACGAGGGCTGACGTCAGCGTTCGGCGAGTACTCGGGTCCAATGACACGCTTTGTGCCCAGAAAATGACGTTCATCAATGTTGCTCGATACACTTTTGAAAAGGGTCATTTGCTGCAATCTGCGGAGGGAACTCGGCGAATGACGAGGCTGAAAATACATATCCATACTTCGTTTTACCTTCAGTCCAGACACAGGCAACGCTACGAGCTGATGGGAGCAATCAAAGAGCGTCAAAAGCGCACCCTCATGGTGTTCGTCATGTTTCCGCTCGTGTTAGATCTATCATCGCTGAACGAATCATAAACAGAAAAAAGGAGCAGTGACGTGCACTTCATGACGCTGCTTGATTGATCGCATTAGCCCGTAGCGTCGGCTGCGTCTCAACTTAAAATGGAACAAAGTATAGACGTGTTCTAGGTGGCGTTGGCAGAACTCAAAGTGGAGCCGACGCCAATATAATCCGCGAGGATACGCAGAAATATTATAGTAAAGACGTAACTGACACGATAGCGTCCGATCTGCGACGACAACAACGGGCTGGCACGATGGATAATCGGACTAATTAATTGATACTACATAGTTAGAAATGGAAACATCGCTAAACTACCAATGACACGTAGACGAAGGGAACCTTGTCTACTCGTGTTTCTAATTGAGCTTAATGAACGCCGGGCGGGACCAGTCCACCATGTTATCGGTACGCAGCTAATTGCATTCCGGCAACAGCCAATAAGAACGTCGAGAGACCAAACACAAAGCGTTAACGTAACAGGCCCCGCCCTGCGTTTATTGACCTGTCGGTGTCTATTACGGTGGACTGGTACGTACCCATGCCGTCGGAAAGCTGTAGCGGCGCTCTTCTTGCTTTTGCCTAAGAAAACTGGCAATTATAAATACTGAAGCGCAAAGGACGGCACACAAGAACGAGAAGGACACGGGACAAGCGCTACTTGCAACTGTCGTTTATTAAAGGGGTATCCACACGAAGGAGAACTCCGCGGTCGGATGTCGTGACGTCGACAACCCGGGAAACTCCGTCCTCGGCTCCGTCGCCCACCAGCGGAGCTTTCGTGCTAACAGTAGGAAGCCTCCGCGCCTCCGCCACGGAGGAGAACGGCGCCGCGAGGCGTCAAAAAGGGATGACGTATGCCTCACGCGATGCGCGCTCCGCGGAGGGAAGGGGCGGATTTCTCCTTCGTGTGGATAGCCCCATTACCGACACACGAGGGAAGATAAAAAGAAAGTAAAGTAAAGGAAATGAGTAAAAAAAAAAAAAAGAAGCGTGAAAAAAATATATTTATGTGCGAAATAAAAGATGCGGAAATACATGAAATGAAACAAATATAAAATAAAATTAAGTGGAAGAAAACGCAATGAAATTAGAAGGTAAAGAAAGATGAAATTTAAGTAAAAGAAGCCACCGTAAGAAAAAAAATGTAGGTATTCGAATTCTTTGTCTGACCAGGCCACAGGCGGCGAACTGATGCATTATACACCCTTAGATTTTATAGTTTTTGCCTCGAAGAGCTCTCTAGCTCTCTGGTTATAGAATCTTCTAAGGACTCCGACTTGACTGAACAATGGGGTGCACTCGCAGTCTCTCACGTGCACCACTAGGTGACCAGCTGGTGAGGATTTCAGCGAAAGAGCGGGCTCCCGCATTCTTGTATTGACACAATGGCCAGATTGTCCTACATAAGCCCTTCCACGAGTAAGGCTAATCTCATACACGATTCTAACGCAGCAGCTGGCGTACTCGTGTGCGTGTCTTACCGTGCATTGTTCCGATTTGTTTTGCTGAGTTAATTTCGGGACACAGTCTCTAGTTTATCCGAAGCAGATAGAGCCAAAGGAACTTCAAACTTGGAAGCAACCATCTTTAGGTTGTGCGAGAATCTGAGGATGTATGGGACTACAGCCGGAAGACGTCTCTTCTCATGTCAAATGTCTCTTCATTCATTGAGATTTGACAAGCTTTCCGCAACATCCAACACAAAACGACCTTTAAATCCAGATTATTTTCCTTGTTCTACTTGTGAGTCGAAGCTCCTCTTGGCTGAGTGTCCGCAGGATTTCACCAGTGCCGTGCTCAAGCAGCTTTTCACAATTCCCCTTTCGATGAACTTTGAATGAGCTGAATCATATTGAAGGAGTCGTTTTTTAGACATTGGCGAGTACATCCAACACGCACGAATGTTTTGCAAAAAGATCTTCAGCTCAAAAACTAGAGCAAGCTTTCTGTTGGAACTCGCGTGTGAAGTTTATCCCTTGAGCGTTTCTTAAGAAACAAATTACGTATTTCGGTAACCACTCGAGATATTTCTTTACCCGGATGATCATGAAGTGGACACGAGATAATTATCGAAACACCTAAGAATACGTGATACCTGGATGGTTCTAATGCTCTGGGCTACGTCTCGATCCACATTACGAAAGGAAGTTGTCGCATAATACCGGAGAAACACCCGATCCTATGCATATACCATTCTTGTTGGTGAAAACGTTGAAAACGTTCAAGGTTTTGAACGTTTTGAACAATATATATATAGGTATTCTTCAAAATGTACAAACCTTGAACGTTTTGAGCAATACCTAAATTGCGAAGACTGGAGGCACAATCGGTAAAACCTGACTTTTCGACACATCTCTGAGCGCAGTATATTGCAAATTTTCTTCGGCATGCCGCAGAGATGGTCTTGCATAGCCGAATAATCTACTACTATCTCGAGGCCCCACATAACATCGGATGGCAAAGGGATAAAATAGGGCCTTGCACGTAGATATGACGATGATATTAATATAGGAAGAAAGAGGGACCACATTGGAGGCACACGGAAAAGGGTCCATAGTAGATGAAAGAAACTGAATTAAAATTAAGTGTTGCGCTAGTTGGTTGAACATTATAAGTATTGAAGCGCAAAGGACGAGACACAAGGACGAGAAAGACACAGGACCAGCGCTACTCAAACCGGCGTTTACTAACCGACACACAAGGGAAGACAAAAAGAAAGTGAAGGGAAGAGAAGGGGAGTAAAATCAAAGAATAGAATATAAAAAAAAGAATGAGAAGAATATATTCATGGGTGAAATAAAATATGCAAAAAATAAATACAGAAAACAAAAAAGAAAAGAAAAGTAAGTGAAAGAAAAACACGCAATCAAATTAGAAAGTAAAGAAAAATGAAATCCAAACAAAAGAAGCCATAGTAAAAAAAAAAAATATCAAGCATTCGAATTTTTTGGTTGACAGAGCCGCAGATGGCGCACCAATGCGTGATACACCTTTAGATTTTATAGTGGCCTGCTCGTTCTTGTGTCTCTTCCTTCGCGCTTCAGTTTTATGATATTAGAAAAACTAGCCCAACAGTTAATTTTAGAAACGTGAAATTGGCCCTGGAAATAAATCGAGCTACTCTGAATAAGGGAAACGGAATGGTGGATAGCGATGGTTAATTTGTATTCGCAACTTTACGACCAATAGGGGGCGCACTGGTGCCTAACAAAATGGCTGTCATCTGGATGATCGTCGTGGAACAGCCGTGCGGTGCTGGGTCTGCGACGCGTAAGTAATTTGAGCTTTGCTATCCAAGAGCCCAATTAGAGCCTTACATTACTTTTTCACATCATCAAGTTGTAGGCAAGCAGATTCATTACGAAGCCGATGATCCAGGATCTCGGGAGCGCGATTTTCACACCGCGATACCACCATCGCTGAAAGCTGCCAATTGCCCGGCAGAGCAGCGGCACCATATGCGCGTAGAGACAAACAGTTCGTGTGTACTGTTCTCGCCCAACGCCTCCTCTATACGGTAATGCCTGTCAGATCATGCCTTCAACAATGGGTACCGGCGGACGCCCCGCTTCTCTCGCTTCCCGCTACGTGGTGCCGCAGCCCGACCACACATCGCTCCAACTTGCCAATCAGGTCATGCGCTTAACAATGGGTACCGGCGGACACCCCGCTTCTCTCTCTTCCCGCTACGTGGCGCCACAGCCCGACCACACATCGCTCCAACAGTGACTGGGGCGAATGGGAGAGGGTAACAGGAAAGGGCATGATCGGTGGAAAAGCGCTCATGTGACAGGCATTACCCAATAAAGGAGGCGTTGTCTCGCCACACCACATGAAACAATACGTTAGGGCTGCCTAGGTGCGTGCAATGCCACTCGACGATTGTAACACTATCAGCGATTTTAACATTTAGTTTATCGAATCATGTAGCCCCGCATTCAGTTAAAACGAGAAATTACTTAGTGGATGCATGAGCCATAAAGCAACGCGTAGCGTAAGTTCGTCTGCTTCTTGCGCAGGGGCTGACGTCAGAACGCCGAGCTCTGATTGGCTCTGATGGAGGGATAGTGGGTAGACCTCAATGCTAGCTGCCTTGAGCTCTACCCACTATCCTTTCAATCGGAAACAATCAGAGCTCGGTGTTCTGACGTCCCCGCATCCTCTGTTCAAGGAGCAGGTGAACTTGCGCTCCGCACAACGACCGCAGCCCTGGCGGTTCCAAAGTTTTCAATACATCAGTTCTTTCCTTACTCTTTCTTTCTTTTTTTACTTGGATGTTGTGTCGTCGCTTAAGCCTTACCAAGAACAATGTAAAAAAAAAAAAATCAGCGGGAGCATATGCATTAAATAGAATGAATGATGCGATTCTATTTGTGATTTCCAGTTGCGACATGTTCTGCGAAAAAAAAAAAAAAAGCGTGGCGCAAGCAGTGGTTCTCAGCGTTGCAGCTCCAAAATCGCAAGCAAGATTGTACCACGTTAATCAAGCTCGATGTATTTTTGTTTAAGAAATCCATTGCTACATTAAAGCACTCATGAAGCTTTTTTTATTAAGTAAGGAAGGAAAAAATCTTTTATTAGTTCGCCTCCTCTTTGCCCACTTCAATTACACTTAATTCACGGTACACAATCACGGGCTGCTAACACGCTCAATAGCAGCGGTCAAGCGAGGAGGTCACACCACACTTTGTGTTCATGACCGGTGAGGAGGGCCATCTTACATTATATGGTAACCATCAATCAACTGAGAAACCACTAGGAATGTGGTCTCGTGATTTTTTTTTTTTTTTTAATATTTCGCAACATATATTTCTTTTATACAGAGCACGAACCTAAAGCTATCGTGCTCAAGTAAGGACACATGTTTAGAAAGCAAACAAACAATCGCACTCAATTTGAAATCTGTAAAAAAAAAAAAAAAAAAAAAACTTTGGACAGTTTTTGCTGGTAAATGCCATGCCTGGTAGTCAAATTTAAAGCGTATTTGCGATTCCTTTTTAATACACACCCAAGCGCGGTTAATTATTTTTCTTACAAACGGTGTACATCTATTATCCAATAAAGCAATGTTTTGCAATTTTGGTTAGTTTTTTACACATTTGTTCCATCCTTTACTGCGAGGAAAATATTCCTCCATTCCTATCTCATTGTTCAGTGTGATGTTTAAACCCTAATGGGAAGGAACTTGAAGAAAAATTAGAAGGGAGAGAAGAAAGGTGGCAGGACAGCGTTGAGACGCTACCTGTCGCCTTTTTTTTTTTGTCCCTTCTATTTTTTTTTTAAGTCATATCCCAGTTTCAGGGTTTAAACATCGTGATTTATGCGGACCAGCAAGCCTACACTTAGAGCATTTTTTTAATCGTTCATTTATAATATTTTTAGATGTCTCCAGACAGTTTATTATTCCCTTCCTACGCCATCAACCTCACTAACCCTTGCTGAACAACCGCACCAGTCGACCGAAACTTCTCCAGAGTTTGCCTACATCGGCTGCCATTCGAGCCATCGCCGCCGCTGCCGCCACCGCCGGGTTCATTAATGCACGCCGGGCGCTTTTGGCTTGTTTTGCCCCAGTTTAAAGGATCGTCTGACTCTTCCGCCCTGGCCCCGCTTCGGCAGCGGCCCACAACCGCCGACCTCGCCCGCTGCCGCCACCACCACCGACGCCGCCGACGCCGCTTCAAAGCAGAGAGCCTAGACGTAAGAGGGCGGGCAACTCGAACCCTGAAAAACGTTTGGAATTGACTGGCGGACGCTTCCCCCGGGAGATTGGTCGCAAGCGCGCGCGCCTTGCGTTGTCGCAAAAAAAAAAAAATAAAATTAAAAAATAAATAAAATAAAAAAGACGCTCGCAGATGAACAAACGTCTCGTCACCTCCTCGCAGGCTGGCAGCTCGTATTGTGAACGCGGCCCATGAACCACGCTACCGCGATCGAACAGTTTGGGAACACTCTGTAATCGAGGCGCACTACTTCAAAGCGTCCTGGTTTTCCCTTGTTATCGCGGGTGCGCGAGGCTCGATCCCCATTCTAGACCCCTCGCCCAGCGGGGGACGAGGGAAGGGCCCCGCTTAGTTTCTACCTTACGATGGACCGCAGGGGACCCGACGAGCCATCCCAGCCAATCCGGTGCCGGGAGCGTACCACGTGACCACGCGCCCGGCGCGTCGCCGCGTCCCTCCAGATTGTCACGTGACACTCGCGCAGCATGGGATTGGCTCCGGCGGCTTCGTAGCGTCCTCTGCGGTCCGTCGTATGGTGAAACGATAGGCACACCGGTCCGTAGCCGGCTGCCTGCTGGAGTCGCCTGGTGTTTGGAGCGCGATCTAGCTTGTATATCAAAGGACCCCCCTCCCTTGCCATTCTCGTTCCCATGATCGCCGGGGTTCACGTAGCCGCGTTCGTGTTCGTAGCGCTCTGTGGCGGGCAGCTTTCTGAAAGGACACGCGCTCGGTCGTCGGCTCGATTTGGGGAAGAAGGCTGGGGCCTCATCTCCGTATTGCGCGCGCTGTTGTCGTTCTTTATCGAAGGCCTGGTTTGTCTCTGTGCATAAAGGTACGGGGGCTGTGTTTCTGCGGTGCTTCGCCACAGACTAGGTCGAAATGCAATGCGAAGCGCAAGTTCGTCTGCTCCTTTTGACGTCAGAACGACGCCGAGCCCTGAATGGCTCTGATGCAGAGATAGTGGGTAGACCTCGAGGCAGCTTGCTTCGAGGTCTACCCACAATCCTTCCATCAGACCCAATCAAAGCTCGGCGTCTTTCTGACGTCACCACAACCCTTGCAACAAAAAAAAAAAGCAGAAGAACTTGCGCTCCGCATAGCATTGTTTGTCTTCTATGACGGCTATCTGCTGGTCCTACATCACGCGCTGCTCATACCAAAAGACACGGAGTTTCTCCGCAGACATGATAGCATTATCTGCGTACACCCGTCAAGCTTCTTTGGAACTCGTTTGGTTCATACATATGCACGCTTCGACCATGCTAGCAGAGAGTTTTTGTATGGCCGATGGGACATGACAGTCGTGCAAGAAAGAAGCATGCCACAGACAGTGCCTGCACACTGTCTTTAGCACGAAGTATCAACCACGTGAAAGCGTCTTAGCCGTCAAATGTCCTGCATTTGCATTCAATAAGGATGGTCACGCTCGGCAAGTTGCCGCTTCTTTTCGACTGTCTCTCGAATAGCCCCCTCCCTCCGCCTGCGAGGGATCGTGAAGACTGCGGCACATCCAGCGAGCGCCTCGTAACCCTCGGACGCGCGTGATGAGGAGAGGTGAACGCCACAGAACAAGTATCGCTTCACGAGTCTCTCTCTCGGCACTCGTCTTTGCTTGAGAATGGATTTGATATACGCTTAAGTGACGTGTACTGTCCATTGTGGTTCTCTGTGCACTATCAAATGGAGAAGGAAGAGGAAGATGGAGATGAAGACGGAGAAGGTAGAGGAAACCGGCTAGGCGTAAGACGCGTTTTTTTCATCGTCGGAAAGCCAGCCGGACCAGTGGCACACATCACGTCTTCGATCGACAGGATTTTCACTCTGCTCGGTTACAAAATCGACCGCGAGCGGGTAGACTTCAAAATGCGTTTTGGAGAAGATCGCCGCCCTGACAGCACCGGCGCCAACATCTGGAGCCCCACCACGGGGTGCTGGACTTCCTGCGTTGCCGGAACTTTGACCGGCTCGTCTGCAAGCTGGGCACGCGCTGCTCGTCTCGAGAGCCCGGCAAGGTCTCGAGAGCCCTTGCCGGGCTCTCGAGACCGGCCTGCTAGAAGTCAGCAGTTCATGGCGGTCCCGCGAAGACCGCTACTAGGCCCTAACGCTCTTTACTCTCTTCACCATCCCATCATCATCATCATCCCACACATCATCATTATCATAATCATCATCCACACAATTCATCTCGACAATACCATTTCATCATCATAAGAAGCAGCGCCGCAGGCCTTCACGGTTTGGGCGACTTGCCTTTCTGCGGCGAAACGGCTCTCTTGAGCTAAAATGAATACAAATAAGAAAATATGGTAATAAAAAAAAAGTGTCTGTCTTGCCACACTGGTCGAGCATCGGGCTTAAACTCCTGGATCCTTGGGGAACGGTCGTAATTTTGTTCTGACTTCTCAATTTAATCACTTACCCTCTTCCGCGCATGCCCACGCGTTTCGTGTTACGGATGGGTATTTTCGGGAGAAGGCTGCGGCCAAAACAATGTAAGAAACTGTAGTGGTTTTTAATGCGAAAGCATTAACTATCCCATGGAACTGAGCCGGCAACGTCTGTAACCGAAAAACAAAAACAAAAAAAAAAAAAGGGAAAGAAATACCCATTCTTTCATTGGCCGAGCAAGACGACTGCAATTGGCGGCCGCTGCATGAGAGCGCGCGCTCGGCAACCTTGGCAGTAGCGAAACGTGGCCGTCCACGCCAGTACACCGCAGACGAACTAAAGGAGTGGCAGAACGACATTCATGCTTTCGCATTCACAACTCATAAGAAGTGCTTAGGTGTCATCAAAATTTTAATTCTTTTTTTTTTGAGCTGTTCAGAAGTAAATAGTTTGAGTGCATAGCTCTGATCGGCCACAGCCGCCTGGCACAAACTCGCGAGACAAACGAAAGCTTTCTGTGTGTGGGGGGGAGGGGGGGGGGGGCGAGTTTCAGGGAGACGCTGCAAGGCTCGCTCTTAATGAGGCAAGAACAGTGTGAAATGCGTAGCTGCAGTGCAGTTCAACAACCACCTGCTGCGATAACTGTGCCGTAGTGTTGAATTTCAGGCGTCACCTAAACGATGTCAACACGGGACAGTGATTGGTCGCGAGGAGTGCTGCGTCAACGTTCGGCTGAACCTCGTGTCCAATCAGTAAGGGCCCGAGCCCGAGCTGAACACTGACGCAGCACTCGCATCCAGTTACTGCCCCGTGTTGGCCTTTTTACGCGACGCCGAAAATTAAACACTACGGCCAGGTTATGATTTTTATGAGGGCTATATTCGAGTGTAAAGAACGGTATGAATAAACCAATTGTGAACGGAGTGCATTGAACCCTTAAAAAGGCTGTTATAGGTGGTCGATTTATCGTACTCTAATTTTATGAATGTAGGGAAACTTTTCAGCCTAAAACAAAACAAAAAACATTTAGGCCTAAAACATAAAAACATTTAGGCAAAAAAAACTTTTTTTTTTCATTTCTTATGCCCACGGAAACAAAAAAGGTAAAAAATGAAAGACGTTTACGACTCCCTGTAACGCCGAATTAGAGCGCAGCTCTTGACGAGGAGGAGGAGGGGAGGGTACTGAGGGGAGGGTATGCCCCTCCTCCTCATCCGTACCCTTTCCTCCTCCTGTCCTCCTCCCTCCTCATCTCCTCCTTCTCCCTCCTCTCCTCCTCCTCGTTTTTCTTCCTGTGCTTATTACAGAAACAGAATGTTTTAGGCTTGAATTTTTTCTTCTTGAAACCTACACTCATGGCATTTTAGGGCAGCTCTGGAGAAGTTTAATTGCATTCTGTTCATTCGTTTGTTTGTGGGAATTTGTTTACGCACGAATGACCCTAGGAAGCATCCTGCAGAGGTATTGGTTTAACCGTCACGTGTTTTTCTCTCTATCTCTCTTTCTTTGTACCTTTATCTGCGTGCCCGCGTACTCATGGCCGGTTCAGACATTCGCATTTCAGTGTCGACAAACTGCGTTGGAATCGCTTTATGTCATAACAGCTGAAGAGAAGGTGGTTGCTATGGCGACGGACGTCCGCGCAACGCGTTGCGGTGGGTCGCGAGGAGTCGTAGTGCACTCAGTCGTTCTGAAACGCAAACGGCTGAACTAGCCTCTACCATTCAGAGACCTTTAACAGTCCCGCGGACACGCAACGAATACGTCGCACAAAAGACGGTCCGCGCTCACTGTCTGAAACATGTCTCTTCCTAAACACGCATGCACGATGGTGTTTTTTTTTTTTTTTTTCCTCGCACACCTAAAGCGTAGCTTTGTAAAAAGTGCCATAGCCTCCTCTATATTCACAAAGCCTGGCAGTTCGACGACGGAGCCATGAGTGCCCGGTCGCAGATTTGGAGCGCGTGGCTCTGGTAGGAAGGAGTATCAAAGAGCCATTTCTCGGGGAACCTGGACGTCAGCGCGCAGCTTTTGCAGCAGCGAGGACCCGAAACACACTTTCGGGTCCTCGTGTCTCGCCGCAGCGCCTCGCGGCAGCGGCGAGACGCTGCGTTTCGGTGTCTCGCCGCAGCGGGGCGCCAGTCACGTAGCTCTCCTCTCATCCGTTGTCTGCCGCTCCACCTTTTCCATTTCGGTGGCCGCCTCTCGTGGCGATCTGCCAGGCTTTGTCAGTATATAGGAGGCTATGGAAGTGCGTATGAGTAAGGGAAAAAGACTCGTCTTACCTTGCCTTCGGGCTAAAGGTGCCTGCCTGTGACACAATGAAATGCCATTTTATTGGGTAAGCGGAGCGACAATAGGCTGCTCGGGACGCGCCACATGCTGTGTTTTTAAGCTGTCAGCGACTATATCGTAATTTTGCTAAAAGTAATATATTTGCGAAGATGGTACAAACTGTAGAAACTGGTCGCCAAATTTACGTAATACTTATCGCGCGCGCCACACTTTCGCCACACAAAATTCTTTACACTCAGTTGCGAGTTGCCAGAATAAAGCCATCGCGAACTACGAGTTGGTTAAGGATATCTGATTCCGCTATTACTGCGCTTCACTCTTACTCCAACCGCTGCCGCTGCATACGCGATCCGATGTAGCCAATCAAGAAAGGCCAAAACTGCGTCGACACAGCGCTCGTGCGCTCGTTGTTGGTGTGAGTTTTGCTGTCCCTCGATAACCCAATCACGCAAAGTAAATGTCCATGATACCGCCCCTTCTTTTTTTTTTTCTTTTACTTTCTGCGCGCGATCGACTTAGCCGGAAATAGAAAAAACACAATCGACGAGGGCCGTGATGATGCACTTTGATGAGCGGTTCTCGATTGACTGCATCGGTTCAACAGCACTCTAAAAAAAGCCCGTGCGTCTACTTTCCCGCACAACCCTAGGAGAGCCAATCACCGCAACGTACGGAGGCAGCTCAGCGAATGACGATGCCGAAACACACGCTTAGACCAAAAAACGCAGCCTGAGTTGTGACATTAAGCGATGCAAGCTTGACGTTTTGCATTGCTTAATGTCACAACTCAGGCTGCGTTTTTTGGTCTAAACATATGTGTCGGCATCGTCATTCGCTGAGCTGCCTCCGTAAGTTGCGGTGAATGGCTCTCCGAGGGTTGTGGGGGAAAGTAGACGCACGGGCTTTTTTTAGATTGCGCGGACTTCGCGTGAAACGGAGCATAGATTCATTTATTGTATATATGGGATCGTTTAGCGCCTGTCCCGTTGCCTTCGTGTCTTTTTCGTCCTCGTTTCGTTCGCGTTTTTTTAAAACCTTTTAATTAGTACGAACCGACTGGCCCAAACCCGAGTTTTAAATGAGGTAACACTTCGTTTTGCTTAGACTAGAGCGGTGTGCGCTATATCCCGCGGCAGAGCGAACTGGCCTCGCACAATCTTGCATCCAAGCACCGGAACTTCGTCGCATCAAATAATCTAAAAAAAAAGGAACAGTTTTTACGATCATTTGATCAAATTTATTGCTGCTTCAGAAAAGTTTTAAAGCCTGAAGCAGACACATTCTGAGACGTGTTTCTTTCATGTATGACGTCACATTGGTCGCACAAAAGCCGTCTGCAGACGTCCCAGCAGCGTAGAAATGTATAAAGCAAACAATATTTGGAACGTGGTCAACGCGTCTCCGCAAAACACTTTTGTCATCGCGTCTCCAGCGAACACGGACATTTTAGTGACTTCGGCTGTGACTGTGGCTTTAAGCTTCAGCCACAGTGTGACTGTGGCTGAAGCTGCGACTGTGGCTGTGACTGTGACTTAAGCCGCAGCCGTTCTGCCCATACGGTGTACGGGAAGTTTGACTGCGGATTAAAGTGCGCCGTGCCTCCGGCGTGGGGCTGCAGATCCGTCAACTGAAAGCACGCGCTTGGGAACTCGAACGTAGTATTTTCTTTTCTTTTTTTCTCCCAATATCCCTCCCTTTTTTAATGTTTCAGAAATCTAAGCCTGATTTTTTTGCGATTAAAGGGTAAATGAAACGGTTCTCTATTTGAGAGAAAATACTTAAATCGTCTTCGTTTGGCCTTCAGGATTTCAAAAATCCTGATTTTTTTTTTTTCAACTTGGTGTACGGAGGCTGCAGAAAATTATTTTCAAAGTACCTCGGAAGCCCCTCCTAGCCGGAGCGTGACGTCCTAAAAAAAAGTTTTTCGGAATCTCCGCTCTCGCGCATCTTCGACGCATATCAGAGCTATGCGCGCACTCTCGCTATTTAAAAAAAAAAAAAAAAAAAAAAAAAGTCAGAAAACGACGTTACGACTGGTGCCACTGCGGGAGAATATACCTGGCGAGCTCGCAAATGGACGCGCTGCCCAAACGAGCGACACGCGCTTGGCGACCGAAAAATCCACTTATGACGTAACGACTAATCGGAGGTTTTTCGTGTTCTCTCGCGTTTAGTTACGTCTTAGGGGAAAACGAACGTGATATTCAGAATTCACGGGATAAAACTGAGCTGGAATCAATCTCTATCTCATTTTCCGAAAGAAGTGTTCCAGCTTCCTTTATAATCTTACTTGAAACCAATCACCTTGGCAAGTAGAGCGACGAAATGTCATTTGAGGTAGAATTTGTGACAAGATAGAAACAACCCGGTCAGACCTAGTCGTGCGTAACTCTTCGTCGTATTATATTCGCGGCAAGCGTCTGAATTGCGCGAATTACCGCTGCTGAATCAAGCGTTCGCCCGGAGCGGCCCCTTGCGAGAAAAGGTTTAGGAGCATGGCGGCCGTTACGAATCACTTAAACTAGTCGCGTGAAGGTGATTTCTCGTGCAATTACCCTTTGGCGCACGGTGTGTCAGGTTCAGTTAGTCGAACTATTGCTCGAATATGAGGGCTTTGAAGCGGGAGCAGGCGCCATAATAGAGGGACATAGTCTTCTGTTTCTCTCACGCGAGGTCAGAGCAATCATATCCTGGTAACTTCACGCTGTATAATTGCGGCGTCGGTCACGGAATGCCGGAACACAGTTTATTTTTCATTGGCAACAAGGACAAGTTGGTCGCATAAGCGGCCGCAAGAGCGGGGGAAACTATGTTTATTTAGATAAATAGAGTGGTAACTTAAAAAAAAACAAAAAACATTAACATCAATTGATAGGGTTACGAGACAAAAAAACCTACATCAGTTTTAGAAGTCTTACGGATCGTTATGACAGTCAAACATGAGAGCGCCTAGCTCTATACTCCGTTTCACAAACATCTGCAGTGCAGACAAAGGCATCGGCACGAGCGCGTGGCTTTAAGACGTGCCTCCTCATGGCCAAATTACTGAGACATTCAGTGGAATAAAAAGCTTTTAAGGAAATATAAAAATTCTAATTCATTTGCGTTCCACCATACCGAGGAAAGTACAGTCCCAGGGAGCATTACAATGTTTTGTCAAGAAAAGCAGAAATTTATAATTTTGTGAATGCGGCCTGTACGATTCAATGCATAGAAATGGTAGACCCGTGGAATCAAAACTAAATACTCAATGACAGGCTAGAAAGCGCGAACAAACGGGGACAATAAAGAAACACGGACGACAAGGCAGGCGCTTGTTTTCACGGGAAAAACGCACAAGCCTGATTGTCCTTTTTGAGTCATTGTGTCTGAGAAGAACACTTGGCAGGTTAAGATCAGTCGGTTGTTAGAGCGCCATTTGGACACGCTCGCGCTTCGAGGTTTTTGGCGCAAAGCTCGCTTGAAATAGTCAAGGAACTTACAGAAGGGTTTCAGAATGCTGTCAATGCAATATCTGTGGATGTTGAGGACTTATATTATTCCGTTCCCCACGGTGGACTACTCAACGCAGTTCGGGATAAGATCAACGAGTCTGGAGAAGTTAGATTTCAAAGTTCAGCGGGCGTTAGCAACGATCATTTTTTGGAGCTGCTAGTCTTTTACCTCAGAAGTGCCTGTCCTGTCGCCCGTGTTTCTTCATAGACCCCGTTTGTTCGCGGTTTTTAACCTTTTATTCAGTAATGAACCAGCTAGCCCAAACCGAGGTTTTAATAAAATAAAACTATGCGCGTCCAAAAGTTTAATTACTGCTCAATGATATTTTACAACTGTCATCTAAAATATTCCCGTGGAACGCTGCAATGTTTGTTATTGTTCAGTTGTTTTTGGACATCCGCAAGTCGTCGATGTCCAAGAAAGTTGCATATGTATTCACGAGCTTGGGTACAATCAAACGAATTCCGATGAGCTAGGCTCACGCGCTCTGTGCATTTGTATTTACTGCAGACATTTGCGAGATGGAGTGTAGAAAGCGCCTAGGTTCCGCGAGAGGTTGGGCAAGCGAAAAGTTAGCCAGAGCCGACCACGTGTTCGCGCCTTTGACAGCACTGCACACGTTTTGCGATTAGTGTTTGTTTCACTCAACGGTTGTGAAACACTGTATAAAATATAGAGTTCGTCGTTTATGTAGATAACAATTACAAGACGATCTTAATGAGAGTGCTTAAAAGGAAGCTGGGACGCTTTTCAAGAAATCTGAGTTAGGAGCGGACTTCCATAGCTTTTTGACACGCGTGACTTCAGTTATCGCACTTGTCTTGTGAAGGAGTAAACCTAAACTGCATTTGTTTGTAAAAATACGTGCAGCGATTGCCTCTGGGCATGCGGCGATCCTCTCTGCCGCTTGTTATCTGTCCCGAGTGTTGTGACGTCATTGAAGGCATTCTCGAGCTAGCCTAGTGGCGAGTAAGACTCATGTAACCTCGCTGATGACGTCGCTTCTGCTAGTTTTTTCTCTCCGCTCTCGCGCTCACCTACACTATAAGCAAAGATTGTGCGTCTACTTTCCCGCACAACACGTGGAGAGCCAATCACCACAACCTACGGAGGCAGCTCAGCGAATCACGACGCCAAAACATATGTTTAGACCAAAAAACGCAGTCTACGTTGTGACATTAAGGGCCGGTTGCACCAACGCCGCTTAGCGTAAAGCGGAGCTTAGCCGGGAACCTAGCTAAGTTTCGGTTTAGTTCGGTTGCACCAAAATCGCTTATCGCTAAACCTAGCACTAAACTACGCTTATCGTAAGCGCTCAACATTGGGCGCTTTGCTTTTGGTTGTTTCTTAATCCTGGATTTAAAACATGGCGGGTGGTTTGTGGCAGAGCCGTATATGTAGAGAGTTTGGCCATTCGTTGGGAAGTATAGGAGACAAATCAGGAGGCGCCATTGGCCGAAAGCGGGCTGGGCGTGTTCCAGGGCGTCTTCAGAAATTCGAATGTGACCAACCAGAAGCCGGGAATAATACCCTGGCGGTGGTCGCGAGAAACAAACCTGATAACTGCATTGGAGTAACTCTCGATGACTGAAAATATGGTACACGTGATGTTTCAATCCCGCTTATCCAAAATGATGGTGGAAGAGTGCGACTAGCGGAACGATCGACATAATCCGTACGCCAAGCGCCGAGGGCCGGGAATCTGCCGTCCGAGCGGTCACACTCTATCCGAGCAAAACAGAGTTGAGCGGCGCATTCGTTTCTTACATCTTTCTGTATGACCATGATCAAAACATCACGTGCATCCTATTTTCAACCATAAAGAGTCACTACACTTCACTCTTACGCGCTTATTAAAACCATTTACGAACATAGACCTTTGATCAGAACTGTTTCTCGCTACCACCGCTAGGGGATTGTTTTCGGATTCTGGTTGGTCAAGAGAGCATGCCATGCCCTCTTTCCGAGTCTGCCGCACGCCCTGGCTCTGCCCGCGCCTCCCATTGACCAAACTCTCTACATATACGGCTCTGGTTTGTGGCGGTCGACGCGGTGGACGAAATTGGTTGTACAAAGTGTTTTAGGCTACGACAGCGTGAGTCTCAACAGAACGGCCTTCGATTGTGACAAGGATGCAAAATATTGTCGCGTGAAGTGTTTATCGACCCCTGTTTGCAAGCTGGATCTCCACTCTCAGTGCGTGTTAGCCCTAACCGAGATACGTACGGAGCTGTGTCTGTCTTCACGTTGGCTATTCTGTCAACGAGCTTATTCGTATGTATACCTTACTGATTTTCGCATAACTGTAACGTATTGTTATTTACCAGCTTGTTTATTTCTACTTGCAACGCATATCCTTCAATCCGATGAGCGCGTTGAATAGTTGCAGTACATGATCTCGGCGATCAGCTGATTGTCGACCCTTCTGCCGTTTGCATCAGATTGCGGCGCTTTTAGGTTATAAAACTGCGAAAAGTCAATTTCTTTTGTTTTCTGAGTTTCGAGACAATCTTCAGTGAATTTTCCTTGTCTCGCGAGTAGAATCTTGGCTTCAGAAACTGTATCGTTCCATAACCGTAACTTTTCTGGTGATCGCGCTTTTTAGGAATATTTTGCTTTATATATTTCATTCGTGGCGACGACAACTTCTATTCGTGGCGACGACAACTCGACGACTTCTATTCGACGATTTCCGGGCATTTTCGCAGCTGCCGTGGCGAGTTCGTCACTGTTTTGAACTTCATCGGTCTCAGCCATGACTTGATTTTAGTAGTCATCTTACCTGCCTACTTATTCTCGATTATGTTTTGCTTCAGCGATGTAGCGAGTAGAGCGTCCTTCTCGCGTTCGGTGAGATTTGGGGCCCCCGATGGCTCCTTTATCTCAAAATGTGAGCACGAAAACTACTGTCACTGTCAAATATTCTGTTATCAACCGATAATAAACAGACAATCACAGATGTAAAGAGCATTTGTGTTTATTTAAAGCGTCGACTCCTGTTTTTTTAAAGTTAAGCGGAAAAAATGATTGAATTTGGAGACCTTTAATTCGTTACTCACCGAAGAAATACGGCGAAAAGCAGACGGCGACGACGGCTACTACAGCAGGTTTTTTTGTTTACATCACGAGATTCCTCTCCGCCAATCGTATTCGTCCCTCTGAGCGTTCCCTAGTTCGCTCTGTTTGTCCCTACATTCCTTAGGCAAATCCAGCGTTTAGCTAGGGGCGCGTCTATAAAGCCGGGTTAACGTTGGTGCAACCGGAATTTAAACCCGTGCTTACCCGAGCTCGGTTTAGGGCGCTAAGCCGACTTAGGAAAGAGCCGCTTTGAGTTAAGGTAAGCGACGTTGGTGCAACCGGCCCTAAGTAGTGAAAAACGTCACGCTTGCCTCGCTTAATGCCAAAACTCAGAGTGCTTTTTTGGTTTAAACACATGTTTCGGTATCGGCATTCCCTGAGCTGCCTCCGTAAGTTGCGGTGATTGGCTCTCCTAGTGTTGTGCGGGAAAGTTGACGCACGAGATTTTTCAGAGTGAACAACGATGGCTTTAACGCCATATACTTATTGACGTACAGAAATGAAAAGGAAATCCCTAGCGATCACTCAGAAGCTTTCGCGTGGACATACAATCGGAGTGACAACCTTTCCAATCCACACATCCACTGTTGTCGCACAGCTCAAAAGCAGGCATTTCATAGCGGTCCTTCCCGAAAAGCCAGGAAACTGCATCTGGAACAAGAAACACACTTCTTTCTTTCCCTCTTTTTCTTTTTTGTCCTTGTGAAAAGGCTGGAGAATCGGACACTGCAGTCGAAAGACAGGCGTCGCCCTGCCGCGTGTCCAGGCGATTTCTGATGAGCGCACACGTGACACGGGCCCTGTCTTTCCCCGGTTCCTCAGGAAGCGTCGGCCGTGTGCGGATCATTGGCATCACAATAACTCGAAGATGTCGTCATCGTTTTTTCTTCTTCGTCCTTATCATTGTAGCTGATGGACGCGCGTCCCCAGTCCGTAATGGTGGCGTCCCATTGTTTCCGCAGAAATGCGCAATTATTCGCATGCTATTCCGGGATCTTTTGTGTGCTTGTCTGCCGAGAGATGTGTTCTAAGGCTGTTGATACTTTTCTTTTTGTATTTTGTGCTCGCCCGTTTTGTGTTATCTGGAAGGTTTTCTTTTTTTCTGGGCGTCTAGTTCTCAGCTGACCGTCTGCATTCTGGCCCGCAATATGGGCGTCTTTTGGGGATTTCCTTATTGCCCAGTCCTCTACACGCCCTGAAAATGGCCAGAGGGCAGATGTGTGGGAGGTAGATTCCTCCTAGAGCCCAGAGGAGTCATGTAGGACACTGGCTTTACAGCGGTAAGTTGAGCAGAGGAGGCGCTCCCGTACTTACCTCATGCCAATTTTGAGAACTATAAAAATAGCCTAATAGGTCGCTTCGTTCTTGAAGTAAGGATTTTATGGCTGCGTCGTGAGATTCTATTTAATCTAATTCTGGATTTCGCGCATCTAAATTCAATCGTGTCCATGTCAGTATTCATCCTGTTGGTCTTCAACTCAACCAAGCTCTTGAGGAAGTCTTTAATAACCTCTTTACCTTTCAATTCTCTTCCGCTCTTCCCCTTCCCCCTCTTCTCTCTCTCTCTCTCTCTCTGGTTGTTTTGCGGTTTTTTTTATGTATTCTCAATTGGTGTTGTCTACAACGTTGCTTAATTACTCTTGCGGCCCCGCCATGAATCGAAATCTTTTAACGCACAGGCGAATGAGTTCTACCAAATTTGTTGGCGATATACATTTTTGAGTATCCAGAACAGCACACTGTTCGTTCCACGTTCATTTCGCTCTCAGATCTTACTTGTGGCTCCTAACATTCGATAGCATCGAGAAAAAGAAATTATCTTGCTTTATGCTTGATTTATGTTTTAAACTTTATCTAGCTTCTTAACTTGATTACCTGAATATTCTTGGTGCAGTCATACCTAGTGTCTGTGTCGTGTCACACCATACATCCTCAAGCCTTTACATTCCTGCGTTCTAAATATATGAACCCGGCTCCGATGTAGCTGATCAGGCCATCTACATCGTCCATAATATACACTCTAGTTTAATAAAACAAATAATAGCTTCACAGTTCAGTAGTTCTTGTAAAACGGTTGTCATATCAAATTTAGGTTCATGATTTACTTCTTCACCACCTGGTGATATTAGCAAGACTTCAATAATGCCCTCGCACTGATGATTGGTCAGACGCTTTATTTTTGGTGGAAAAGGTGGCAATACAATTCTGTAGAATACAATCAGGCGTTTTTATTCGGCGTTTCCGCAACAAGTAAATGACTGGGTAGAGATCGAAAATTAGGTACTCCCAGTGCTGTTGGGGGTGGATAATAATGACCTATTTCTATAGTATAATCTATGTATTCATTTATTTGCTTCAATATTATGTTAAATGGAGGCTGAACAGGTTAACATAATATTGAAGCAAATAAATGAATACATAGATTATACTATAGAAATAGGTCATTATTATCCACCCCCAACAGCACTGGGAGTACCTACTTTTCGATCTCTACCCAGTCATTTACTTGTTGCGGAAACGCCGGATAAAAACGCCTGATTGTATTTTACAGAATTGTATTGCCACCTTTTCCACCAAAAATAAAGCGTCTGACCAATCAGTGCGAGGGCATTATTGAAGTCTTGCTAATATCACCAGGTGGTGAAGAAGTAAATCATGAACCTAAATTTGATATGACAACCGTTTTACAAGAACTACTGAACTGTGAAGCTATTATTTGTTTTATTAAACTAGAGTGTATATTATGGACGATGTGAGATGGCCTGATCAGCTACATCGGAGCCGGGTTCATATATTTAGAACGCAGGAATGTAAAGGCTTGAGGATATATGGTGTGACACGACACAAACTCTAGGTATGACTGCACCAAGAATATTCAGCTAATCAAGTTAAGAAGTTAGATAAAGTTTAAAACATAAATCAAGCATAAAGCAAGATAATTTCTTTTTCTCGATGCTATCGAATGTTAGGAGCCACAAGTAAGATCTGAGAGCGAAATGAACGTGGAACGAACAGTGTGCTGTTCTGGATACTCAAAAATGTATATCGCCAACAAATTTGGTAGAACTCATTCGCCTGTGCGTTAAAAGATTTCGATTCATGGCGGGGCCGCAAGAGTAATTAAGCAACGTTGTAGACAACACCAATTGAGAATACATAAAAAAAACCGCAAAACAACCAGAGAGAGAGAGAGAGAGAGAAGAGGGGGAAGGGGAAGAGCGGAAGAGAATTGAAAGGTAAAGAGGTTATTAAAGACTTCCTCAAGAGCTTGGTTGAGTTGAAGACCAACAGGATGAATACTGACATGGACACGATTGAATTTAGATGCGCGAAATCCAGAATTAGATTAAATAGAATCTCACGACGCAGCCATAAAATCCTTACTTCAAGAACGAAGCGACCTATTAGGCTATTTTTATAGTTCTCAAAATTGGCATGAGGTAAGTACGGGAGCGCCTCCTCTGCTCAACTTACCGCTGTAAAGCCAGTGTCCTACATGACCCCTCTGGGCTCTAGGAGGAATCTACCTCCCACACATCTCGCCCTCTGGCCATTTTCAGGGCGTATAGAGGACTGGGCAATAAGGAAATCCCCAAAAGACGCCCATATTGCGGGCCAGAATGCAGACGGTCAGCTGAGAACTAGACGCCCAGAAAAAAAGAAAACCTTCCAGATAACACAAAACGGGCGAGCACAAAATACAAAAAGAAAAGTATCAACAGCCTTAGAACACATCTCTCGGCAGACAAGCACACAAAAGATCCCGGAATAGCATGCGAATAATTGCGCATTTCTGCGGAAACAATGGGACGCCACCATTACGGACTGGGGACGCGCGTCCATCAGCTACAATGATAAGGACGAAGAAGAAAAAACGATGACGACATCTTCGAGGTTATTGTGATGCCAATGATCCGCACACGGCCGACGCTTCCTGAGGAACCGGGGAAAGACAGGGGCCCGTGTCACGTGTGCGCTCATCAGAAATCGCCTGGACACGCGGCAGGGCGACGCCTGTCTTTCGACTGCAGTGTCCGATTCTCCAGCCTTTTCACAAGGACAAAAAAAGAAAAAGAGGGAAAGAAAGAAGTGTGTTTCTTGTTCCAGATGCAGTTTCCTGGCTTTTCGGGAAGGACCGCTATGAAATGCCTGCTTTTGAGCTGTGCGACAGCAGTGGATGTGTGGATTGGAAAGGTTGTCACTCCGATTGTATGTCCACGCGAAAGCTTCTGAGTGATCGCTAGGGATTTCCTTTTCATTTCTGTACGTCAATAAGTATATGGCGTTAAAGCCATCGTTGTTCCACTCTGCTTTGCTCCGACCCCCCCCCCCCCCCCCCCCCCCCCCTTACCCGCCCCGTGCTTTCAAGCACACAGCATGTGCACATTCAAGGTATACTTTTTTTAACTGATCAGATCTGCGTCAGCTGACCGTGTACGTGCCTATTTGATTTAACCATGCACAACGACGCTTTGTGCTTCTTCTTTTTTTTTTTTGTTCACAAACCAGACTAGGATCTAAACAAATAATCGTTGCCTCAACGTAAGTAACACGCAAATGCGAGATGCAAAACCGTTCAGTGTGCCTTAGGTGTTTTTTCTTTCTTCTACCCACTAGTGAGTAAGATAATCTTTTAAAGTGTCATTTAGTCATGCACTTACAAAAAAAACATATTGTCATCATGTGGGTCGTCAGGACTCACGAGGTATGGGGCTATATTTTAACTTGTACTCTTTGATCCATTCATCGAGTTAATCAAGCCACCTCTACCTGGTTCGACAGATTTTCCAACTTTTTACAAGGATCTTGTGAAAAGGTGCAGAATCTACCCAGTTGTCGAAACGTCTACAATCAGCTGAGTTGACATCTTTATGTGGGAGGTGCTAGCATACAATATAGTTTTTTCTGCCCGCTACGTGCGAGATCTTAAGACTAAACGCCATCCCAATATGACAAGCTCTCATTCTTCAAGACCTATAGGGGGCGCACTAGCGGCTTCCAGAATACTGAGACCTGGGTGATTGACGTAGAAAAGTTGTACGAGGTTAGGTCTCTGGTGCGTAAGTAATTTAAATTATGTTAAATACGAGAGATAATAAAGCCTTACATTATATATTTATGTGACGAAGGTGTAAGAAAGCATCATCACTGTGAAGACAAGCATCCACCAACTAGTAATCTTCATCCCCGCACTGCGGTAATACGTGTGTGCTTGATTAAACAGCGGGAAGTTAGCCAGTCTCAATGGGCGTCTGTCGTCTACACTGCAGATGAGAAATATATTCGGTGCGGCGCCCCTGCAAGCCTGGGGTCTTTAAAGTGCACCACGCAATAGTGATACAGGACCGCACGCCTCTACGGTGCTCACCTAGATCGAAACGGGTAGGGGTGGGGACTGAGCCCAGGATCCCTGCGTTCTGCTGCCCAAACACCACTGTACCACCGTTGCTGAATGTTACGAATGGACATTGATCTGCTTTAAACAAACCAACCCGGAACGCCTTAATAATTGGGGTCGTGGGGATATTTAGACAGCCATTTCAAAGCCTTAAACTCGGCTACGCCTCGCAATTCCGTGCATGCAGGGAAGCAAGTCGATACCCAGCATTCACGCCATAATCGGCGTATCCTGCTCGCGCGCGCGCCTCGGGCGCACGTCTTTCCCCCTCGTTGGGCTCGGGCTCACGCATAACTTAGGCCCTGAAATAAGACCGAGAGACAACCCAGACGAGGCGCGACAACGTCTCCCTGAAAATGCACACACGTAGAGGCCGAATCGTAAAAACCGCGCTGGCCTGTTTTCGGCGGGTCTTACCCACCGACCGACGGCCGCATCCCAGCCCCACAGCGATGCAAGAACCTATCAGAATAAACCGAAGGAAAAAAAAGAAAGAAAAAAAAGAAAGACAATATAGCTTTCATTTCGCTCCGGTCCTAGTACTTCAGCCTCTGACTGTCTCTCACGCAGGAGTGTCTTTAGTTTTTTTTTGTTGTTTCGGACATATTCGTATGCTAAGCACATCGTATACGGGGATGTTGTGTGGGTATCTCAAAGGCACGGCTCCGTAGTCAAGTTCAATTAGGAGATCCAGTCCAATACGTGCGAACTGCAGGTTAGGAAAAAGAGAGAAAAAAATAACACGAGGTAGCATTGTAGCAAATTGGTTTTCTATTGGCAAACAGAAAAAGCGAAGCCGTGTTCTCCGAACGGTAGATGCCGCAACAATCAAATATCACAGTTGTGTGACTTCTTAAATGAAACCCGAATTTCAGTTGATAATAATTAAAAAAAAAAAACAATCGCACCTTTTTTGTTTAATTTTACCTCAATATTCTCAAGTCGAGACTGCGGCGGGTCCAGGGTCTTGACCCGTCCCGTAAGCGATGGTGAACTGGAATTATTTCATAAAAGAGAGTAGATGCAACGAATCTATACGCAACGAAAAAAATGACATTGCAGAGTCAAGAGGCGGTGAGGAGTGAACGCACTGAGCCCAACAAGTGGCTACTTGACTGTTGTCTCTTGGCGTTAATATTTATTTTAGGTATCATGTGCTACAATAGCGCTAGCATATATATTCAAAGTAACTTTTCGGCAATCAACTATTTTTACACATAAAAATCTATTTTTGAACTTCAAAAACTTGTCTTTAAAGAAGTCAACGAGTCGGTCGCTCGTTCCCGTGCTCTTCCGATGTTTGGGGGCTGCGTATCAACAAACTAAGAAAGGGGGCTCCGTCAAGTCACTGTAAAGACCCGACACTTTCGCTTCATGCTGTACCACTGATGAAGCAATCGAACTGATGACTGATGATAGTTTTAACTTAAGTTGCGTGACATAGAGGCTCCATGTAAAGAGAAGCCGAGTGCAATGACTAGATACTCCAAAATATGTTGGCTGTCGAAAACGAAACCAAATTGGGCATCGCACAGTGTGATTCGTTATTGTTATTGCATTTGCGAGTAAACATTATTGCAGTTGATTCTTTATTAAAATGCTTGAAGCCCAAGATTTTTGTTATACATTCATCAGTTGTTTAGACCAGGGCTCTCCGAACCCCAGCCCGCAGGCCAGATCCGGCTCATGGAAGTCTTTCCACCGACCCGGCGCTGGCCGCGGTCCTTCAAATGAAGCCCGGCCCACTTGCTGCTTCTCTCAGACACGCTGCCACCGGCGCAAAAAAAAAAAAATGTGCGCCTGATAAAATGGCACCGCGACGTGTTCCAAATGCTTAATTGAAAGTACCATAAAGAACGAGAAAACGGTACCGTAATGCGGCTCACTCACCATGACTAAACATTGTCATCACCAGGATGACCATGCATGGTGCCTGGCTTTATGTACGTGTAACTATGTTAAACTCCTTCCCGTTTTTAAGTAAATCGTGTCAGCATTTGTTTTATCATTCTCATTAACCTTGTGCACTGCGCGAATTTGTCAAAGTATTCATAAGCTTCCGTTTATGCCTGGTGAGTTTTCGGGGTCGCAATAGACCCTTTCGGAAATTCAGTGCCATCTGGTGGTTTGTAAAGCAATTTAGGTTTTGCCATATCATTGGCGGAAAGAAACTTGTATCGGCACCGTCACTTTCGTAAGTCAACGGCACGCGAGGAATTGTTTGGTGTGAGTTCTTTCTCGATCACTTTCAGTTCGATGGTGACCAAGAACCTGCATTCTGAACAAAGCTCCAACCCACTCAGATGCCCTGAGAAAATTCTATACGCCAAAGTGCTTTAAAGCTGTGATGTTCTGACATACGCACTGGTAAATAAAGAAGAAGTGTTGGGGGAGCTCGTGAGATCGAGGCAGGATCCGGGGCACAACGCTTATGGAATGGCCAGGGGGGCTATGTTGCGCTTTTTGGACTCCAGGAGACTTGGAAGAGAGAAGTGACGTCAACGACTAGAGAAACGCAGATTGGATGTTGACAGAAGAAAAACAAAATCAACATCCAATCTGCATTTGCTGCGTTGTTGACGTCACTTCCCTCTCCCTAGTCTCCTGGGGGGCTATGTTGCGCTTTTTGGACTCCAGGAGACTAGGGAGAGGGAAGTGACGTCAACAACGCAGCAAATGCAGATTGGATGTTGATTTTGTTTTCTTCTGTCAACATCCAATCTGCGTTTCTCTAGTCGTTGACGTCACTTCCCTCTTCCAAGTCTCCTGGGAGTCCAAAAAGCGCAACATAGCACCCCAGGGAGTCCAAAAAGCGCAACATATGTAAAATTTAGACATCAACTGGAGTGTGAGGGGTAAAAAATAACCCAAAGTTGAATTAACCATGTTTATAAATTATGAATTTATTATTTAGTGCTCCTTAGACCATTTACACAACAATGGACTTCCGAAATCAGTCTGGATGACTTTGATACTATCATCATCTGTGGAAACGGCATCTGATGCCTACCGATTGGCGGTCATTCTAGTGATGATAAAGGAAGACGTGGAGATCCTACGAGAATGTGGCGAGCCTGTACATTTCAGAGGGTCTGTACGACGCGAGTGCGACGGTCGTACGAGTGGTTCAATACTGACGGGTCAGTACGACGCGACGACGGGACGAACACAAGAGCTACGTAAGCGTTTATTTCTAATAACTCAGATTCAGTCAATCTGTGGGCGGCACCCAATCGGCTTTTGTTATGTTAGGATGTCAATGATTGAGACCAGAACCATGGCCATTCCATAAGCGTTGTGCCCCGAGATCCTGCCTCGATCTCACGAGCTCCCCCAACACTTCTTCTTTATTTACCAGTGCGTATGTCAGGAACATCACAGCTTTAAAGCACTTTGGCGTATAGAATTTTCTCAGGGCATCTGAGTGGGTTGGAGCTTTGTTCAGAATGCAGGTTCTTGGTCACCATCGAACTGAAAGTGATCGAGAAAGAACTCACACCAAACAATTCCTCGCGTGCCGTTGACTTACGAAAGTGACGGTGCCGATACAAGTTTCTTTCCGCCAATGATATGGCAAAACCTAAATTGCTTTACAAACCACCAGATGGCACTGAATTTCCGAAAGGGTCTATTGCGACCCCGAAAACTCACCAGGCATAAACGGAAGCTTATGAATACTTTGACAAATTCGCGCAGTGCACAAGGTTAATGAGAATGATAAAACAAATGCTGACACGATTTACTTAAAAACGGGAAAGGAGTTTAACATAGTTACACGTACATAAAGCCAGGCACCATGCATGGTCATCCTGGTGATGACAATGTTTAGTCATGGTGAGTGAGCCGCATTACGGTACCGTTTTCTCGTTCTTTATGGTACTTTCAATTAAGCATTTGGAACACGTCGCGGTGCCATTTTATCAGGCGCACATTTTTTTTTTTTTGCGCCGGTGGCAGCGTGTCTGAGAGAAGCAGCAAGTGGGCCGGGCTTCATTTGAAGGACCGCGGCCAGCGCCGGGTCGGTGGAAAGACTTCCATGAGCCGGATCTGGCCTGCGGGCTGGGGTTCGGAGAGCCCTGGTCTAAACAACTGATGAATGTATAACAAAAATCTTGGGCTTCAAGCATTTTAATAAAGAATCAACTGCAATAATGTTTACTCGCAAATGCAATAACAATAACGAATCACACTGTGCGATGCCCAATTTGGTTTCGTTTTCGACAGCCAACATATTTTGGAGTATCTAGTCATTGCACTCGGCTTCTCTTTACATGGAGCCTCTATGTCACGCAACTTAAGTTAAAACTATCATCAGTCATCAGTTCGATTGCTTCATCAGTGGTACAGCATGAAGCGAAAGTGTCGGGTCTTTACAGTGACTTGACGGAGCCCCCTTTCTTAGTTTGTTGATACGCAGCCTCCCGAACATCGGAAGAGCACGGGAACGAGCGACCGACTCGTTGACTTCTTTAAAGACAAGTTTTTGAAGTTCAAAAATAGATTTTTATGTGTAAAAATAGTTGATTGCCGAAACGTTACTTTGAATATATATGCTTGCGCTGTTGTAGCACATCATAACTAAAATAAATATTAACGCCAAGAGACAACAGTCAAGTAGCCACTTGTTGGGCTCAGTGCGTTCACTCCTCACCGCCTCTTGACTCTGCAATGTCATTTTTTTTTGTTGCGTATAGATTCGTTGCATCTACTCTCTTTTATGAAATAATTCCAGTTCACCATCGCTTACGGGACGGGTCAAGACCCTCGACCCGCCGCAGTCTCGACTTGAGAATATTGAGGTAAAATTAAACAAAAAAGGTGCGATTGTTTTTTTTTTTTAATTATTATCAACTGAAATTCGGGTTTCATTTAAGAAGTCACACAACTGTGATATTTGATTGTTGCGGCATCGTGTGAAATAATATGTGGTAATAGTTTCGCACGAGTACTCCCATTCAAACATTAATTCAATGATACCTTATGTCCGTTCCGTTTTTCTTTCTTTTTAATTTTGTCTGGTGGGTTTTTCATCGCCACCTTATCACGAAGAGTGTAACCGGCTTCAACTATTGCCTCGGCTCACTGACAAGACTCAATACAAATGCTATTTGCGACACACCGCGCAGCCAAGACGCGACTACCGCTGATATGCTTTATGGCAAGCCTGCCCGCCACGGAAACGGTTCCCGAGACCAGGTTTCGAACTTTTGCCGGTACGCACTTTAGTAAAGTAAATGCATAATTCAACCACACAACGACATTGAACCTCAAGATAATAGCCAGCCAAGTATCGCACCTGGCTGCTATCGGCTATTGCGAAGTATTCGAGCAAACATAGTATATTGTTACAATTAATAAAAAAAAAAAAAACAAAACTTGAGATATGGGACAAGGATTGGACAACACAACACCGTCTCAAATATGAAACGGCACTTTTTGTTGCTAGTTTTAAAGTTGTTTTTTTTATTATTATGACCGTTTTTATTAGCTTGCTCGCGCAGTAACCTTTATTTCAGTTATATTTTTACGTAATTTTTAGTCTTTGTAAAATTTAGAAAAAAAACTCCAAATTGTATTCTTTTATATTCCGGTGATGAACATAAAATTGCGATGGTATTAATTTTCATAATTGAAACGTAGCTACTCAGTTCTTGTCCTAAGGATTAGACACGATTAAAATGTTAATGTGTAGGCTTTCTTTTTTTTACATTTTTAAGAAAATTATATTAAATAAAAAGAAGGCATCGCCATGATACTCTTTTTCTTCCAGTTTGCAGCGGATTTCCGAGTGTAATAATGTTTCACGAAAAATTCTAAAGCCGGTTGGTAAATCTAAAAAAAAAAACAAGAGGGCGCTAAGTAAACTTACCGTTCTAGGCGACAGTCACTCCGATTAAATATTTTTTTCTTTTTTTAATTCGTAATATTTGTTAAGGTCAATGTGCAATAATCCGTTGGTCTCCGGGCTACACTCATAAAGAGACAGATCCCGACGCAACTTTTTTTTTCATATATATATATATATATATATATATATATATATATATATATATACATATATATACACATTTTTTAAGTGCAGTCTTTGAACATATATCGCAGGCTATGACTAAGATTATCCTTTAACCTTTCGAAGCGGCGGGCCGAGTCGTCACAAGGCTGACACGAAGGGATGCAGGACGGCAAGTCTCCAGGATAAAGAAAATAGAAGAAATAATAAAAACAATTGGGCATAATTTACGTTACTGTACAAAAGTTGAAACAATAGATCACGGGTTTTTTTTTGTTTTTTTTTTTTAATGCAAGACGCGAGGTCACAAACAGAGGCGACAAGTAAAAAACTCCTTCATGCGATTTTTGGCTGACCGTTTTTTGTTAAGCTGCAGTTCACATCAAACTTGCTCACTGACTGTTCTAATATAGCGTGGAGGTGCTCGTCGGCCGGTCGACAATGAAAGTTTGACTTGATGTTACTACCAGGCACGTAGCCAGGGGGGGGGGGGGGGGCATGTTGCCTGGTTCCCCCCCCCCTCCCCCCAAAAAAAAAATTCATTTTGGTGGGTCCTCCTCTCCCCCCTCCCTCATACAGCATTTTGTCATAGGCGCCACTCCCCCCCCCCCCCCCCCCCCCCCGAAACAAAATCCTAACTACGTGCCTGGTTACTTCCATAGAGTTATTATAATTTACGCTAGAGGTTCTACTTCCGTTAGCGTCTACGGGACTTTCGGTTGTGCATTCCTACGGGAAGACGCGCGTGCACTTTGTTTCTTCGCCGGAGAATAAGAGGAATTACCTTTCTTATTTGGGTTGTAGAGAATAGTAGATAAATATATTATCATTATAAAAGTGAAATTGCTTTAGTTGCTGCATTTTTCCGAATAGTGAGTGAGGTTTGACTTACCAGTATTCCAGTTCCAATCCTATACTCTAAATGTGTGCAAGAAAAGTGGGGAATAGCAAGCATAGCAGTCGAAAAGAAGTTAGGACTTGTTCAAGGAGCGCCAACATTTCGATGACGCTAACATTGATAATCTGCGATATTTATATTAAACTGGCCACCATTTACGAGCGGTTAAAACACGTAAAAGAGTAGAAAAAAAGCCCACTGTAAAAGTTTTCTTTTTCTTTTGCTGAGTTTATCGGGCGGTAAGAGGTTTCTGGTTCTTTCTTATTTGAAGATTTTTCGAGCATGCGCACATGAGTTTTCACCGCTAGAACAAACTTGCATTTACATCCATACATGAGCAGCAGAGTTAATAAAACTTACTTATTGCGAATCGCACTCATTACTCGAATTTACTTAATTTTAATTGTCTACGTGAACAGAGGAACAGTGAGCCAGTATTAGTGCGTATAGTTCTTGACGAATTTTTTATTTTTGAGATGGCTAACGTTAATAATTGAATCAACTTGCCTTAGTTATTCTTTCTAGGCCATCACAGTCCTCAAAAAAAATTCGAGAAATATCAGCATCGTTTATCTCCTCAACTCAGAGCCAGAATAGGCGGCCACGTTGCCTGGTGCCTATCCTATGCCGCCAACTTTAATGGCAGTTACGCGTTGGGGTTGGCAAAGTTCAAAACGTGAGCTGAGCTCCAGGCATTGTTAGGGTTAGGCTATTCTCATCGCCACAGTGATTGGACACGGGCCACTACCCGAGTGTCCGGTGATGCATTGACTGTTACGAGCCGAAGTCGAGTGCTCACGCAGTTCTCGTGTCCAATCCATGAGCCACACTTGACTGTCGTCAGACGGGTAGTTTCGATCCCACAATTACGTCATCAAGTTTTTTTTTTTTTTTTTTCACTGACACTCTGTGTAAAGGCAGAGGTACCCTGATCTTTGCTCCCGGCAAGATGGATGCCGGCAGCACTCCACGGCTTGGATGACAGCCTTCATCAGCCGCGGGTATTAATCGCAGTCGTCATTCTGCGGTGTCCTTAGAACCATCGGAGGCCCCCCTGGAGGCATTTATCTGTCATTAGTTTGAGGTCCGACTTGGTCAGCCCCAATGACAGGAGGTACCTGGAACTGTCCTTGGACCAAATGCTCCTAAAGTTCATGGTTGCTGTGGTGACCAGCGGTGGCTCTTGTCGGTTTCCCTGGACTTGTTGTAGCAGGTCCGGGACTGTGTATTTGGCAGCCTTCTGCTCGTGTAAGAAGGGGCAACTCTATGCCGGTGCCGACGACCTGGACATCAATTATGACGGCCATGGCTCCACTTGAGTTGATTGAAGCGTATGGCGACGTACCGGGCTATATTGTCGTGCCGCTTGAGACGCGACCCCGTTGTTTCCTGTGGCAGGCTTGAGGCACATGACCGAGAGACTCCCTTGCCCTGCAGCGGGCCGTGCAGGACACGTCATCCGGCCTTCCTCTCATGGTCCTCATGAGGGTTGGTAGTGCATTGACCCGCAGCTTCATGACATTAACATAGTGCCGCCCTGGTAGAAGTCGGGTGCCATCAGCTTTCCAGGACCGCGTGGCTGGAACGTGTCGGGTGTCCCGCAGGGCAGCGCCATCATACCTGCCATGAAGTCTACCGGCCCAGTACTTATGGACCTCGGCCTTTGTAGTCAGGGGTATGCCGTTGAGGCTCGCCGCTTGCTGGGCGCGGCGAACTTGTTCTAGCACCATCCGGCATCGGAGAGCTGCTTCGCAACCGGGATGATCGCTGAACCGAAGACCCTTGATCCTGGCCTCATTCCCGGGACCGCAGTCTAGAGTGAAGTCACCCCCAGTCCTCCTTCGCGGACCGGTGCGTGGAAGTATCCCACGGGAGTGTCGTGGGGTAGGGCCAGCCATTTACGTATGGCAGCCCTAGTCATCCTGTCAAGCTTTGACAGGGTTCCTATCCTTCAGAGGCCCAATACGAGCCTATGGTGCAGCCGAGGTAGTAGAAAGCCACGAAGGATGAAGAGCCTTTGCTGCGGCTTGAGCGGCGCCCGGGTAACTTTCTCAATGAGCTCCCGAAGGTCTCGGTCCACCACTCCGCGAATCCTCCCCTGGCTGGAGAACTGCACCGCCATATACCGCCAAATCGTGGCGGTAGTCACCACTGACAGCGGCTGGCCCCGGATGCAGAAGGCGGGGTCGGTCTCAACCTTCAATTTCTTCTCCCTTCCGGATGGTTGCAGGACCAGAATAAAGGACTTCGCGACATTGACGCGCAGTCCCCGTGGCTCCAGGAATTCCGCCAGCTCATTGAGCCTTTCCTGCAGGCCCCTCCTGGTGGAAGCAAAGACGAGGAGGTCGACGGCAAAGTCCATGGCATTGAGTCGAAACTCGCCGCTCGTGAAGCCAACGTTGTTGTCTGTCGTGGTCAGGTACTCGTCGAGCACCAGGTTGAACACGGTGGGGGACAAAGGGTCCCCCTGGAGCACCCCGGTAGTTGGCTTCACCAACAGGCTCTCCCCCTTCTAGCTCAGGATCGATTGAGAGGTCCGGTACAGGTCATGTACGTAGCTCACGAAATTGTCAGCCAGACCTGCCCGCACAGCCCCTGGTACGATGGCCTTGGTGCTAACTCTGTCGAAGGCCTTCGTCAGGTCGACGGAAGCCATGTACAGAGGCCGGAGCAGCTGCTTCGCCTTGGCAATGGCGGTAGCCAGCAGGAGCTCGTTCTCCGCGCACCCGTCCACAGGTTAGAATGCCCGCTACCGGAAGTTGAGGCCGACAGCAGCGGTAAAACGCTGGGCGAGAACCTTGTGGAGCAGGCGCTGAATCACCGGTGCCACCGTGATTGGGCGGAAGTGGCCTGCCTCAGTCGCAGGACTCGACTTGGGGATTAAAACCGTGCGCCCCGCTTGAAGTGCCGCAGGGACCCGGCCCAGGAGCATCAGCAGATTGAGTAGCACTCTCAAGATGGTCGGGGGTACTGTTCGGAGCAGTCGAGCAGTGAAACCATCCAGACCAGGAGCCGAGTTGAGTGGGAGCCTCGCCTCCCGGAACTCCTTGGCGGTGTCGGGGAAGAAGATGCATATCTCCCCATTCGGCTTGACCAGCGGTTCCACGATTGGAGTGTGGGGGGGGGGGGGGGCAGTTATAATTCCAGCCCAAGTGGCGAGGAACCCCTTGACGTCCTCCACTCCTGCCTCAGCTGGCACGTCCAAGACCTCCCTTGCACAATCGGCAGGGCGCTTGTGGAAAAAGTCTTGTGTCCTACTCTCTGCGCCTGCTCCTCCTCCGGCTCTCCCGAGGTGGTTTTCGCCCGGAACACTGAGGCGACAATCTTCTCTGGTTCAGAAAGAAGACGTTCCGGATATAATCGTTGATGGGACGCAGAAAGTCGTCACCAGAGATGGCCTCTCCGGCAATCGCCCAGAGTCGTTGCCCCTGGAAAGTCTCCGGCGGTTCTCGGCCCACCGCCTCCCGCTGCGCCCGGATCAGATCCTCTCTCAAAGACGTCCCGGGCTGTCTCTCGCGGTCGTCGCCCTTCTGGAGTTGGACACCTCGCCTCCAAGGCTGATCATGTGTCTCAGCGGTACCTTCCCCAAATGGGTTTCCGGTAGGAGTCGGGATTGCCGGGGCCGGGAGTGCACAATTGCCCTCCCACCACCAGGTCTCCCCGCCATAACCTTTCACCCCGCAGGGAGGAGGCCGCAGCCTGTCTTAGAGACTCCCGGGCAGAGGGATGCCCATGTGTCGAGTCTGGGTTCCATGTCTCCGAGTTCAAAGAATCGCCAGACGAGGGCGACGCCAGCGGCGAGAGTGCCACCATTATTGGTCTCCTCCGCAAACGGAAAGACCACGCAGTTTGCCATGAGCACGAATCCGGGCCTCCAGCACTCCTCGAGGTGGTTGGCAGCATCGTCTCCTTACCTGGGGCGAGGCTGGGCTTCAAGTCGGGTAGGCTGCCATGGCCGGGAACTTCGCAGGTACCAGTTGAAGATACCGCAGGGGAACTTTCTGCCACAGCACCGTTTCCAACCGGAAGTAGTCCCACGCTGTCACCGGCACCCTCAGTCAGCAGCCCAGGACCAGACTGATGAAGAAGGTCGAGGTCCACCTCCCATGGGTCCCGAGTCGTCGCTGGCACTCGAGCCGAACCAGGGCGCAAGAAGTCACAGGCAGCCAGGGATGATGATGATGATGAGGCTCGCTGGGGTGATGGTGGATGCAAACACGCACGCACGGGAGCGCCGCCCACTAAGGAAGAGTCGGTTGAGGCCGACAAAGCACAACTTCTTGCCCCTGCTATGCAGTCTGGCTCTAGTGGCCTAACGCCAGGCAAACCACCCCTACCAGCGCGTATGTCCGCCACTATACTTCGTTTCACCTTATGTTGTACCGCAGCGAAGGCTAGAAGCGCGAGCTCATAGCGTTGACAGCCGCTCTTAAGTCACGAGAGCTTGTGCCGCCGAGATGTGCCCGAGAGCAAGGAGCTCGTGCTTGTAGCCTTTCCTGCGGTACATTATAAGGTGAAACAGAGTATAGCTCCCTATAGGGAGTATTCACTGGCCGCCATATTGAGGTCACTGTTTAGAGCGCATGCTCAGAACGAGCGCGCATTAATAGGCTGCCAAGACCGGCAATCCTGATGGTGCGGGGTGCACGTTGCAAAATAACTGTGGAAGCTCGCCATCAGCACGTGCTCAGCATTAGCGCACACAGATATGGCCGCCAGTGAATACACCCTATAAACCCCTTGTCTTCTATGACTCTTAATACTGCCATAACTTCTCTTTGTAAAACTCTCATGGAGTCTAAGGTTAATATTAGAGACCTTCCCCAGCCCCACCTCCCTCTTCGCGAGGAGGTACGACTCCTCCTGTTCCTATCTAGCTTTGTCCGTTGTGTAACGATCCGTCGCATTATACTCAACTGCATGCTTAGCTTTTTTATGCAAGCTCAAGCCTACCTTACGCCTAAAGGCCCCGAAGCAAAGCTCACACTTGTGAAATAAGGTTCCCGATTCTGGGACTCTGGGCACCATGTTGCCATCCCCTGTCCCCACAGTCTGAGCACAACGCTCGCCCTCCTCCAGGTTCCCGGAAGGCGACCCCAACTCATCCCCGGATAACCCCAACTCCCCCACTCGTCCAGCTCCAACAGTTGCCAGGTTACCCTCGAAAACTGGGGGTGAAAATATGGCCTCGGGAACGACCGAAGTCGTTTCCGAGGCCTCAACCGCACCTCCGGACTCCCTCCTGGACCGATAATAGTACCTGTCCTTACGGCGCACCCCCCCCCCCCCCCCCACCCAGTCAGCTGCAACTCTGCCTGTACCAAACCACCCAAAGTAACTGCACCAGCCTGGTCCTGCAGTTCATCGATTGTCCCCACACTGGCATAATTCTAGTGTCCACAGAACGCACTGCAACAGGCCAAGAGCCCTCAAAAGTCTTCCGCTCCTATAGCGTCCGGCACCACCATGTCAGACGCACAGCCCACATGAGGGGGAGAGCCCAGTCCAAGTCTTTCGCTCCAATACGGTACCATCACAGCAGTACCGCTGACATCAGTCACCACGTGCCCCATATGTGAGGCGTGCACTCGAAGTCCTCCGACAGTTGCAAACACCCTCCCACAAGAACATGGGTGTCCGCCGGTCTCCGAGGTGGCCCCAGCGCTCCCAGATGCTTCCCGACCGCCACCGGTCCCTGTGTCTTGGGAATTTCTTGGAGCGACAGCCGCTCGGCAGCCACGTACAGTTTTTCGTTTCATTTCGAGGCCAAAACATTTAAGGTGAAGGGGCTGGCAACCCCACCACCCGAGATGGGCCCCCGAATTACTCGGGGGTCCGGTGCCTGTGCCGCACGTCAGCCAGCGGGGCCAGTCAGAACGCACCACAGCACTTCAACAATGAGCGGACGAACCCTCCAGCCCCGCCGCCCAGGAAGGACCACGAGGAGGCCTGCGGTTGAACTTAGCCTTTCCGAAGGCAAGACAGAAAGAAATAGTCCTTTTTATCCTCGCCATTTTACCGCGACAAAGAAGCTTCCGAATCAGTGGCGGTCCGTGCGAGTATACTTGGGCCAGACTATAGGTCCAGTACGTGTCTGCAAAGTCCCGAACATTCCAACCCCATATCTTTTCATGACCCCTTTAAAAACTGAATTTTGGTCATTGCTATTCTGCGAGGAAGTGCCGAAAGGGGCAAGGGGAAGGAGGGGATGCTTTTCTGGTGGTATGCAAGGGGCGGCATGACACCGCATGCCCCGCGGGCCGCGAGTTGCCGACCCCTGCCTTGTGTAATATAGGCACCGAATGCTTAAGAAACGAAGGGGGCGTGGCGAGTCGTGAGCGTCTTAGTATTGCGACGCAGCAATGAGGCTGCGGGTTTTGCAGATAAAAACACCGAAGAACTAATGACGAAACAAAAAACTTAAACGTAATAAGCCCTGCGTTACTCAGACTGTCAGCGACTTGTACAGAGAAAGAATGATAGAGATATTCAACCGAGATGCATCGCAGTGTATATATACACTGCCGGAAGTCTCCGATTGTTTACAGATCCGCAATACACTCGGAACACCAATCATTGGCCTTTCCTCAATAAGTTTAACCAAATAGAAGGACGACCGGTACCAGGCTCCAATGACTGTGCGGTCCCAGTGGCGAAAATGGCCGGACGCATCTGTGTTGCACGTGTTGCGCTTACCGCTGCCTCTTCTCATTGGTTGAACTGATTGTAGAAACGCAGATGATTGGTGCTCCGAGTGCACTGCGCCGCTGGGTGCATTCGGAAGCTGCTGAGAGTGTGCTGGAATTCCTGGTTTCATTCAGCTCGGACTGGCAAATTAACTAAAACGCCAACCTGTCGCCCTTAATCCCAGTCTCGCGTGATATTGTGCGAATGAAATGTGTAAAATATTGGCGCATTGATTAGACACTTTAGTGACATTAATCAGACTGAAACTTTCGGGTGCCAAAATGCACTCCGCAAAGGAAAGGGCTTAAATAATTTAAAGACGTAATACAGAGAAACACCCCTTTGTTTTCGACAGAAAGCCGAAATGGGCTTTTTGGCCGATTTACCGTGCTACTTTGGGAGTCCTAAATGTTCATGAAGACTATTTTGTGTCGGTGAAGCATAAAGAATGATGCTTACAAGGTGCGTATTTCTGAAGCGTCTTTTCTTAGTGTTCGTTGTCTGTAGCTATGTTATACCCATGAGAATATTCAATATTACACACTTAAGGGTGTAAATAAGCTTTTCCCATGACTCACATTCAAAGGGTATTATAGCACCATCCTTAAGACTCTGGTGAATAGCCTAAACATCGAAGACTGTCGATCTTCGCAGCATTTTAATGATATTATTTTAAGAGTAACACGTTTCAAGATTAAGATATGAGTGATGAACTATTATCTTTCAATAACTAGGCTCTACCAAAAATAGAAAATCATGACGAGAGCCAGGTATTACTTGGGCGTTAGAACCAATCTATACTGCAACCTCAGGAATTGAGAACTTTTATGAATACGTATCCATAAACGCAATTTGCCACTTTATGTGAGGTATCGTGTACAAGTATAATTCTTATTTAAGAAATGAAAGGCCTAAGATTTTTTTTTTGCATTTACAGGCTTTAATAATAATAATAATAATAATAATAATAATAATAATAATAATAATAATAAGCTTTATTAGCTCAGGAGAGCCGTGGCACCGCGGAAAGGCTACAGCCCGTGCCATGGAGGCCCGCGGTGCCACGTCTAGTGGTGATGATTATGAGATTATATGTACAAGGGGAGGACGACGACGTGCAGATGACAGAGCTGTGCTGACGATGTGAAATAAAGCCCGCGAGTGAGGGCGCGGGCCGATGTTGCGGGTGATGTGGGCCCAGTGCTTCCCAGTGGGCTGCTCGCTTGGCCGGTCCCCCGTCCAGCTAGCAGAAGTGTCCTGGCAAGCTCTCCAAGAGAGAGAGAGAAACAACTTTATTGTTTAGAGAAACAACTTTATTGATTAGAGAAACAACTTTATTGTTTAGAGAAACAACTTTATTGGGTGGCGTCCGCAGGCCCCACCGTGCATTGGGGCTGGGAAAGCCCTGGCGGCCCGGCGGTGACGAAGACGCCATGCATGACGAGGACGACCCGTTCCTCCGAACCGCCGCGAGAGTCCTGGAGGCCCGGTGACGGCCCAGGCGAGCAGGCCAAAGAGCCAAGGCGACCCTCGGCGGGCCGTCCGATGTACATTTTTAATAGCAAAGTCCTGGCACCTGACGGAGCGGTCGCTCGCTTCGGTGAAGGCAGCGGCTCCAAGGGTGTGCCTCAGTCGTGGTAGACGGCTGCCACCCCCGATGCATTCATGTCCAGGGCCAGAACCTAGCGCCGCAGTCACCCGGCACAGCTTACTGTCATCGTCGTCGTCGTTATTGGCTTTACAGTGTTTTGTATTTTTTGTGAACGCTACGCTAGTTGCATGTAAAATTTTAAACTAATTTGTTTGCAACGGGATGCAATATTTTCCGTAACGGCGAATATTCCACGTGCTGTACACTCCGGTTTAATGACAGGGGTCTCTAATACCGCGAAAGTTCGACTAATGTAAGAAGTGTACCTTCATTTCATTACTTATAAATCTAAAAGTATACGACAATGCACAAGAATGTTCAAACGTGTATAGAACAGCATTACCAGAACTAACAATATCAGGTCTATCTAAACGTTGACTTCTATTGTTACATTCTGCTCTCATATCAGAAGTCCGTGTGACACTGAAGATGCAATAAATTGCATCTTTTTAACATCGAATAGTTTCATGCATACCGTACACGTCACGTTGAAACGCAAAGATTAACTTAATTTACATTCAGTTGCTAACTTAATAGGAAGTGTAGACCCTTGTTACTGATTTAAGCTGAGCTAGTTTGTTCATTGCTTACGATGGGCCGGCTGAACAAAGATTACACCACACACACAAAAACGCCCCCCATTCACACTGCTGGTGAATGGTGTTTTTTTTTTTTTTTTTGCGTGTGGTGTAACTTTGTTCAGCTGGCCTATTGTAAGCAATGTTACAATTCTTTGTGAAATCTAAACGTTGTAAATAAAGTGGCGATTTCTGGAGTCCGCTAGACTTCACCGGACTAATTTCTAAAATTGTTAACTATGGACTTAGTACGATAATCTTAACAACAACACCGGTGACCGTGCCAAGTCGATGAGACCCAAGCTGTTGTGCTGTTGAAAACGATAACTTTTTGTAAGCGACAAACAAAAACCTATTGTTGCGGAGTCAATAACCGCGAATGAAATGTTAACTTTAATTAATTCCGAGTGCACCTTGCTTATTCTTGAGCACGTTGTTCTAACTCTCTAAAGAGGAGATAATAAAACATGTGAAAGCAGCATACAGAACAACACATTTGAAAGTAAACATATTCGACAGAAATCTGCCTGGTTGGGTGAGAGGCAAAGTCCGAAAATGTATCTCCAACCAAAATTTGAAAGGCAACTCGACGTTTCAAAAGCAACTCGGTTTCTTCTTCAGGGGTGGCTGAAGGCACGTGGACACAGCAGCAGCTCCTAACCTCTTCGTCTTCAAAAAAAGGAAAGAAAAAGAAAAAGAAAAGCAATTGAAAAAGAGAAATTAGGGAATTGGAAAATTGTAAAATAACTTTTTAGTGACGGAGAGGGTCGTCTCTTCAGCTTTTCCGTCAGGTCACGGAGGCCATGCGCGTACACAGAGGGCAAAGCGCCCAGGGACCTGCTTAGGTTTCCTGGCGTGTGCTGGATTTGCCACGATTCTCCTTTTCTCCTTTTCAATTTCTTTTCCTTTTTCTTTTCTTTTTTTGAAGACGAAGAGGTTAGGAGCTGCTACTGTGTCTGCGTGCCTTCAGTCACCCCTGAAGAAGGAACCGAGTTGGTCTTAAAACGTCAGGTTGCCTTTCAAAGTTTGGTTGGAGATACATTTTCGGACTTTACGACAACACATCTTCCATTTCGTCTTGAGCTTTAGTCTACGCCTACCTATAGATCTAAGATGACGCGAAAGTTTTCAATGCATACACATATCATCTCTTCTTTCGTAACTCGTTGCACCCCCTTCTAAGGTGAACCATCTACCATCATGGCCGGGGATACGCCGCTGGCCATGTCGGCCATCAGCGTCAGACACCCACGCCCGTCTCCTCCGCTCCTCGAGGAGCCCGCGGAATCCCCGACCCGTCGGACCAGGCGGCCGAGAATGATGAAAGTTGCTCAAATGACAGTTTGATAGCTTTTCATTCCGCTAACGACACTTTCATCTCTGTCCCGGAACACAAGCCGCGGATGCCTTACTCCCGCCTCGTCCTCCTCTCTCTGTCAGCGTGGCTCGACGCGAATCCAATCAAACTCGGGGGGCCGCCCGTGCGGCCGTGTCAGAGGAGGCAGCGAGCTGACTTATGGAAGAGATCCAATTCCCGGCTGACCTGCCAGCGTCCGATTCCTCTCTGCCGCGGCACTCAGTTTCACCTTAGGATGGAGCGCAGCGGACGGTACGAACCATACCAGCCAATTCAGAGTTGTTAATATACCAGGTGACTTCGCGCACTGCGCGTCTCTGTGCCCCCTCCCCAAGGTCACGTGACACTGGATTGCTTTAAAGGACTCGTAGCGCCCCCTGCGCTTCATTGTAGGGTGGAACGGAGTGTGGTCCAGAGCCACTTGCTTTGGGCGAGCGTCATATCTAACGGATAGTACACTGCTTGAAACGAAACGGAACTGAGTGTGCCCCTTACGTTAAACCCAAGCCTCTTAATGCATTTTTTTACGTTTGTCAACATATTGTTTTGGAAACCGACGAGCTGCATTCAGTGAAAATACCGCTTGAATTTTTCAGGCATACATATTTGATACTGGACGAGTGTCATCGGATACCACCTCGAAGTCTGCAGTGAATTGAGCGGAGACGTGCTTTTTGTTTATCCCCATTTTTAAAGGTTATAGGGAGGTCCTCCCGTGCACTGAGAACGGATTATAACTCGACGATCTACACGCTATGATTGGACCTTACGGCGATGACTAGCAGTTTAAAAAGCTATATTGTGGTAGCTGCTTCTCTGGTACGTGAACTGTCAATTACTCGAGGCTTGCAGTTCACACGGGCACCACACTGAGGTTGAACGATACACCATTGTCGCCTTTAAAGCAGTACGTGTGGCGACAGTCTTGCGACGTAAACGCGATGGCAGGACCAGCGTGGTGCAGTGCTGTCGAAGTCCCATGCCCGAGAGTGCAGACCTGCAAATTGGCTTCTTTCCAGCAGCACTCGCTAATTTAAATACTTTCATAATGTTTTTATCCCGGTATTTTTTATATTACAATTCTGCGAGTACCTAACATTTTTAACAGAATATAAACATGTACGCGAATAAATACATGTTCCCCGGTTTTACATGATACCGATGCAAAACGTCATAAAATAAATGTTTGAATAAGTGTTGCAGTAATGCAGGAAGTTCTGCATGCAAGCTTCTGTTGGGTGGGACTTGTGATTGCGTTCGCACCGAAGTGTCCTTTTCGCGTGCACGCTGCACATACTTGCCACATGGACCGTCGCAGAGGGGTAATAATCTAAACACTTGTTAGGCACTACGGTGTCGGCGGAAATCTCGGTGGTCATTTTCAACGTTCAGATCTTTACCTTTTGCCATTTATTGTTTTAACATCTTTGTGCTTCAGAGACATAGCACTATCGAGTGAGCCAGGCACGTAGCCAGGATTTTGTATCGGGAAGGGGGGGGGGGGGGGGGGGCCGCTCATGACAAAATGCTGTATGAGGGGGAGGGGGGAGAGGAGGTCCCAGCAAAATGGAAGGTTTCGAGGGGGGGGGGGGGGGCCGGGCCCCCTGTCTACGTGCCTGGAGTGAGCGTAGTATACCTGATAGGAATATGTCATCGCAGCACCTGCCGGCAAGAACAAAGAGATGTAAAAGTAAGTCAGCGAAATTTGACGTGAGTTTCAATAGTGTATGCGCAATCCAGACGGCCCAAAAGTTGGTCTCATGTCATGTCAATGTACATTGGTGAGTTCCACCTCATGTCGTTGAACCTGCTTCCCACGGCTTAGCGTTTTGGCCGGCGGGCGCCGTGAATGTTTTGCCCGCTCGTGCACGAAGGAAGATCAAGTTCGCCTCGACAACCTCGGTAAGCGTACTGTCGATTACGCAGAAGCCACCGAAAGTTGCGTCTCGTACTCATAAAAAAATGAAGAAAAAAATATCTACGGTTTCTTGCCGCGTTGTTCGAGTGAACTTCGGCGACAGCCGAAGCGCTGCACACTCTGCTCTACGTAGTCTCACGCGCCAACTACATAAAATTGAACCCCGTAAGTGATGGCGTCACAACATGGCGCCATAGCAACATCCCTAGCAACGGTTTGTTTGGAGCAGTTACGTCACGCTTACAGGTTCAATTACGGTGCCTGGAAAGCGTGTTCGACTGGTACGATTAGCGTTCTATTCCGTCCATGCATCCAAAGTGGTCTCGAAGTGGCTACAAATGACGTCACAAAAGCCGGAGTGTCATGCTGACGAACGTCGCGATCCTGATGGGTAAGCGTAGAGTTGTAAAAAAAAAAAAAGAAAACACGGGAATATGCGAGTGAGGCCATCGTCGCTGCATCCCACCTCGGCTGCCGAAGCTTGCGTGGGCTCTCAAGATGGAGACTGATCTGCAGCGGAACGGGCGTCTTCCACATGTCTACCATGACACTGCCCGCCAGGGTCGCAGCCGGCGACAGCATGACACCTTTATTACTTCATCGTCAAGCGGATATTGAGGGACATCTTTTTTTTTTGCTTGTTTGCACGCGGTAAATACACCAATCGGAGGAGCGTTCGAGGCACCAGTAATACAATCGATCACATTTTTGACACATCCGTTTTCCCGCTAATTTCAGTGAAAAAAAAAAAAAAATTCCCCGCTAAACTTAGCGTCGTGTCTGGAAACTAAACGAACCGTTTCCCCCGGCGGCAAATTTAGTGAGAGGAAATTTCTTCGCTAAATTTAGCGGTGTCACGGCCACGTCAAGGTCAGAGCGCCGCGTGACGCCACGTCGCCACGTCCCACAACGACAATGCTAGCCAACTCGCCCGAACATATCGGTGACCCGGGGAAATAGAAAAACGAAGGAATCCTGCAGCCTCCGCTATACAGCACTTACTTCGTTTTCACGTAAAGTCCGACCGCCGCCGGCACTTTGATCCTAGCCAGCTGATCGAGAAGACCAAAAAAGCGCTCTCCATGGTCATCATCCTCTTTGTGCGTCAGCTATCTCGCCGGCGGAGCCGACCGCGCACTGCGAATAAGGCGTGATACTGCGCTGCTTCTGCGCGTCATCGCTTTAGTCGGCGATAGGAAACGCGCAGAAGACGACGAACGCCAGAACTATGCGGAGCGCAAGTTCGTCTCCTTCTCTTGCAGGGGTTGGGGTGACGTCAGAACGACACCCAGCTCTGATTGTCTCTGACTGAAGAATAATGGATACACCTGAAGGCAGCTTGCTTTGAGATCTACCCACTTTCCTTCAAACAGAGCCAATCCGAGCTCGGCGTCTGTCTGACGTCATCGCAACTCCTGCAAAAGAAGCAGACAAACTTGCGCTCCGTATACACTATTGACTTTGCTTGATTGACTCTTTGGAGAGTAGCTTCGGCCGAGGTCGTACTTTACGTGAAACGAAGTATATTTGAGAAAGGAAATCCTCCCCCCCTCCCCCCCCCCCCCCCCACCTCCCAAAGTGCCCCCAGTGAAACACGCCTGCGTCCAACACGAGTACACCCGTATGTAGTGGCTGACGGACGCCGGAGCGTGTGCTTGATTAGACCTCCGAATTGTGCTCCTGGTCGAATCGGACGGCAACGGCAGCCGCCCCTGGACGCAGGCCCGCTTTGGCCTGCCGCCCGCTCTCTTCTCGGCCGCCGACGCTCCGGTCAATTAGCGGAGCAGTGCCGGCCCGGCCTTGTTAATTGCGACTGCCCCGAAGAACACGGCGAACGCCGGCGGCTACTCGCCCGGGCGCCCGGACTGGAATGAGTCGGACCGGATCACCGCGCCTCAAAACTCCCAGCGACATTGTGTAGGTGGCATGTAAGCCTGTGCACTGTATGGAAACACACACTCACACACACACTACACCACACTCTGGAACATATAGTTCCGTAGCGTGTCGTTTCTGAACAATATTTACTACGGGCTGCTCCAAAGATTGCCGATGAAAAATCAGCCTTCGAAGGAGTGACCCCTCTGCTCCAGTGCAGGCTTCTATAATTTGGGAAGGTTAGAGATTTATTTTCGGGATAGTTCCAGACATTACAACTTCCTAAGTTTGAACTGTTTAACGATACGTTGTATTGTTAAAGAGTTCAAAGTTGAAAAGAAAGCGTCGCACACTTCTTTAAGCGTGCCAAATTTACTGTTACGTCCTAAAGTTTTTTTTTTTTTTTCTAGATTCTCGTAAACGAACGAAGTTTTAAGTCCCGATAGCGCACGATTGGGTTTGAGAACCCGAGAGTAAGAGAGTTGTCAGGAAATGGCTAAGAGTAAAAGAGTTAACAGGCCTGGCTAGCCTGGCAGTCAGCCATAAAGGGGCAGGGGTTCAGTGTGGTACATCTGATTTTTCCCAACCAAACAGCTAACGACTTACTGTTCTCGTTCATATCAAATTATCTCCTTCCACCCACGGGATGCCCCCATTTTCGTACGTTAATTCAATAACAACTAGAGTCCCATCGTCAAAGAAGAAATTTCTTCCACTTATCCGTAACTAATACGGTGCGCTCGCGAACATCGCCTTCCGAGTGTTTCAGTGCACCGTACACTCAAAACAAATGTTCTCGCATGCATGAGGAACACAAACAAAGTGACCTAGGCGAAGCCTTTGCGTGTGTACTGTGACCTATCGTCTCATCGCGAACAGCTCATACCGGACTCTGTCGTTACCGGTGTGTTATAAAAAATATAATAGCTCAAATTGTGACCCTCTGTTGTTACATCACAACCGGGCTACTTAAGCACGTTAAGGGCAACGACGACACGAAAACTTTGCTCCAAACTTGACGGAACCCAATGAAACAGAAACTTTCCCGCCCCCCCCCCCCCCCTCCTCTTCTTCTAGTGTTTCTAAAAATAATAATAATAATAATGAATCAAATAGTAAATCACTAAACACGATCAAGTTCCAAGCCTTTTCCTGCACCGTTTCACCTACATAGAAACTAATCCGTCTCCCTTTTCTCCTACCTTTGATCCTTCGAACTCTTCTCCTCTACATCCTCTCCCATTTTCAATCGGGCAGAACCAGCGACGACACAACGTTTCTTTTTTTGTTTCCCTCCACACGCCCTCGCCCCGGTTCGGGCGTTCAGAAATCTGTCACCGATGACTAATAGCGCCATCGACGGTAACGCTCGCCGCGCTACCCCCCATAAACGAGCTCCTTGTATGCATGCGTTCTTACGCCTCCTTTCACAATCATCTTCGTCGTGTTCGCACGCTCGTCCGGCCTTTTTCTTGGAACTTTTTTTTTTTTTTTTTCTTTCGATCTCGACACATGAGAAACCAGCGGAAACCCCGAGCGTCGCCGTGCACGTACTGCGACGACGACGACGACACTTCCGAAAGCAAACGAAGCGACTGCACGCGCGCGCGGAGACGAGAGAATCGAACGCTCGCTCGGGTCCCTTTTTCTTTAGAAGGCGCCGTGCTCGGACGTCTAATCTTCGTGATTACCGAAATTTGGAAGGCGGGTCCGGGCCTGTTAAAACAAATAACGTTATCTCTCGAGCGTAGCCGGCGTTCCCCTGGCCCTCCCCCACCAACGCGAGTGCGAGATGAGTGATGTGGAGAAAGCGAAAACGACGAATGGGGGATTTGGGGTCTCTCTCCTCTTTCTTTTGTGTTTTACTTTTTTTACTTATTTCCAAATTTTCGCCTATACGAATCCTCTTCTTCTTTCTCTCGTGCTCGTCGGGAACGCGCAGACAGTTTGTTTGATATTTGGGAGAATCGCAGGACCCGCACAAGCGGCGGCGACGGCGTCGCTCGAGCAAGTCATTTTTCTTGGCGCGAAGTCGACCGGAATTCTTGAAATTGCGATCTTGTCGTGCCACCCTCCTTCTCTTCTGCCTTTGTTCTTTGTCTCCTGTTCTCCTGCTGCCCCCCCCCCCCCCAACCCCCTCCCCCTTTTTTTTCTTTCTTTCTCATAACTTTCCTTCTCGTCCATTTTCAATGGTGGGTCGAGAGGCGAGAGTCCGCAAACTTGACACGGACATCTACAAAAGCAGGGCGTCGATGGAATTAGGATGAGACAAAAGGAGACGGGAGGATGACACGCTCAAACTCGGAAGCCCACGGCCCGTTCTGCTCCTCCCCCTTTGAAATCAAGCACCAATCGCTTTGGGCTACAAACGACACGTGATAGAGGACTGACCAATGGGAAGCGAGAGAGGTAAGCGGAGGTATATCATTTGTGGTCTGAAGTCTTTCAGCGGGCGGAAGAAATTTGACCCCGGAGAGGGAATCAGCCCCGGATTGAGGCAAGAAGAGCTCCGTAGTTTTGGGCACGGTCGAATTTAGTATGCGACTATTTAACTACTTTTTAAAGGAACTCCCGTTTTTACGTTTGATACTAACCGATGCTCCGCCTGCTTTTTACGCAGAACGTGTGTAAAACTGGAGTCCCATAGACAGAGAAAAAAAATACCTTTTTTTAGAAAAGTGTAACAGATGTGTGACACAAAGATGTAACACTAAATTTTCCCGTTAATTTTAGCGGGGAAAATTGAACCAATACACCGATTTAGGTTTTCCAGCTAGATTGAGAGGGGCGACACTCCTCCGCCGAATTGGGCGGACGGTGGGCGCGTGATGTCGTCAGCGCGAAGTGGTCACGCAACACCAACCACACAACTACGTCGCGTGAGAGCAGGACGTGACACTCTGACTCTATGCGATCCATAATGGTAGCAAACCTCAGTGACCGTCCTTTCAGACTTAGGTTAGGTGGCGCAAGCTACCGCCCGGTACAAAGGGTTTAGCCATTAACATCCATCCATCCATTCGTACTGTATGTACAATGGCCACAATACATACGTACGACGCCCTTTGTATACGCACTCTAAAAAAAAGCGTGTAGAAGGGTGTATTGTTACACCCTTTGTCCCATAAAATACACCCCAAAACTTCAATTCGACGTTCAACACCCTATAGGCGAACAGACGGCCCCAAATTTTACGAGGGGCTTGATAGCCGTGTGGTACAACTTATTAAAATAGCTAATGTACGTGTTACTCACTACGAAAAAAATAATTGGGGTTTTCTTGGCCCTGCTGTAAAAACTCAGTGTTTTTTTATGTGGTCTTTGATACGTACTTTAGCTTTTTAAAAAGTTGTATCGCACCGTTATCAAGCCCCTCGTAAAATTTGGGCCGTCTGTTTGACTATAGGGCGCAGTACGTCGAAATGAAGTTTAGGGGGTGTATTATATGGGACAAAAGGGTGTAAGGTGATACCCTCTTTTTCTTTAAAGTGCGTATACGTACAACAAGCTCAGAAAAGCTCTCAGTTAAACACCCTGCTCGGCTCGAAACCCGATGCATAATCTGTATCTCGCGACCTAGTTCTTAAGATCAGTATACCTGCATTTCTTGGTTATTCATTTAGGTCAAAGTATAACCTTCCGTCATTATAATATTATCATAGAAGGCTTAGTGCTGCGAGAGTTTGGACGGGGACTCAGCAAACAGTATAATTGTGTGGTAGACCAGAGAGGACACGCTAGAAACTGAGTCGCGGCTAAAGCCGCGGTCACTCAGCGAGTGCATCGTACAAAAGACAGTCTGCGGAAAGTGTCCGAGGCGTGTCTCTTTCTTCTATTCAGGTACTGCCACACTGGACATACAAAACCCTATCTGCAGACGTGTTCCTAGCTTCTATATGTATGCGGAACGCTAGTTCGTCTGCTTCTTGCACGGGTTGCAATGACGTCAGAACGCTGAGCTCTAATTGGCTGATTGAAAAAAGATAGCGGGTAGACTTCGAGGCATGCAGCATCGAAGTCTACCCACTATCTTTTCAATCAAAGCCGATCAGAGTTTGGTGTCTTTCTGACGTCAACGCAGCTCCCGCGCAAGAAGCAGACGACGACTTGCTCTCCGCATAAAAACGGACGTGCTTCAAGCCTACTTTACGCGCGTCCGCAGATCCGTTTGTCATCATGCCTGCAGCGAACACCCAGTCTTTTGTATAATATATAAGCAGACTGACTGCAGCTTCAGACTGTGTTACAGAAAGCACCGCTGAAGCAAACGCACATGCAGTGTGGCACTTGAAGTCGAGTCTCAGGCGCTCACACACCCCTCAGACTTTGAAGTCTTTCTTTCACGAAGCCTTAGCTAAGACGTTGCAATGGCTGCTAGCGAGAACAGCCCAAAGCAACAAAGCATCGGACAAAGTTAAGCGACAAGTTGCCAATCCATTGGGCCTGGTCCGCGATGGCTCGTATATCCCATCCTCGTCGAACGATCTTTGTCTTGAACGCAAGGAGAGTTTGCAAATAAAAACCTCCTTCATGGTAGAAACTTAAATGTGTTCTTTTTAAGCACGATGTTCAAACTCTCGTGTTGTTATGCCCAACCAAAGTTTATCTTTCTCAACTATACGCGTTGCGCGATATATTCCTTTAACAGATTATTCCGAAGGATTTCTGCCCTTCAATACGATTTGTTTTCTTCTTCCTGGTGCAGAAACAATCAAATGTCCTTTGGACTCCTCCGCATGTTTCACACTGTTCATCTTTTGATTCCGGTTTTTGCGGCCTTCACAGCCATCATCCACTTTACAGAGTTGCGTTGCTACACATTTTTTTTTCTACACATATTTGGCACCAGAGTTTGACCACGGAATCCTCGCGAGCGTTCCCATTACCTCCATGAATACACTCTATGTGGTAGACTGGAGCCCATACCGTTATTAGATTTGCTTAGCTTCTCTTTCGTTTCCTATTCAATTTCTGCACAAATAATTCTCGTACGTCGCGGCTTTTCCATTTCTCGAAATCCCACAGCTACGACAGCCACCAACGGACGCCCACTCACCATGTCCATGCCCCACCACACTGGTCAGCTCTAAAAGCTGCGACGACGCATTCAAACCCGCCAAAGAAGCCCTTCTCCGCAGAAGGGGCACCCCCGAACCCCCATCCGAAACCCCTAAGGGTCCGCGCCGAGCAGGAACCATATACACGCAGTTCGTGGGGTCCAAACCACTTACGCGCCGACCCCGCAGAAAAGCCGCCGTGGCGAGATCGGGTGGGGACCCCGCAAAAGACCCCCAAATTCAATATCGGCATGAGTCAAAGCCGCGGTCCGAGACCCCATTATGGCTCCTCGGTGAGGCTGGCAACGCTGAGCGGCTTTTCGCTGACTCATCGTCGGGGGCTGCAGCGGCGCCGTTGGGGCACCGCCAGCCGGTCGGGTCGTGAAGAGCACTCTGCGTCGAGGAGTGTTTGCGTCGGACGCGCTGTCCGACGCTGTTTCCTAGTCTGCTCGACAAGGGGTGGCGTGGCGGGCGGGGTGGTACGTCACCAATTAAGGCGAATGACGTCATGAGCTCTGAGTTGCCGGGAAATTTTCGTGATTTTCCTAACCCACGGGTGAAGTACATCATCTTAGTCAGTTGAAAATGGCTATAAGTTCGCTTAAATACGAAGGGAAGGAGTAATGCAGAAATAAATAATTTTGCCCGTTGAAAGCCTTAAGCCAAGGTCACGCTTCTTATACATCATTCAAACGACAGTCTGCATACAGATTCAAACGCGAGTCACCGCGAGATCCCTGCTTCGAATGCCGCAAGGCACGCGGTATTCGAACTACGGAAATTGCCGTGCCTCGTGTTTGCAAACTGTCTTTTGTATCTTGTATCAGCAGTGCAACGCGACTAGAACAACCCAGTTGGGAAACTGCCAGAGACAGCTCTGAAAAAGTGGCACCGAGCCATACTCGAGAACCGAACTAATGGCGATCGAAACACTGCCATTTCTCCCGCAGCGGCCACTTGGGGTACTGCACGGCTGCCTGTATTGGTTCGGGAGTATTGCACTCGATAGCGTCCGGTGTGACTGTTCTATTTTGGCTTTAAAGGGACATTTTGGCGCCGAAACATACACGGTGGAAGGGGTTTCAGGGATGCCCACCCCCAAAACCCAAGCGGACGCGCCGCTAATTAATACCGAAGTTAGTACGCGCCCAGGTCGGGACGGACTACGTGAAGTCACCGGTGAGACATGGTTGTATAGAAACAATATTAATTGTGCCATGAAACCTTGTAAACTAAATATCTTAAAAAAACATCCCGCGCCTGCCATTTTGTACTAATCTCAAATAAAAGTTCTAACAAAAAGAGCTTTTTTTGTTTGTTTTTACGCAAAAACACGCTTTATGAAAGCTCATGGTGACCACAGCAAAGAAAAAAGATTGAGCGGCCATCTTGGTACCTCGAGCCTGTGAGTTTTGGTACTCCGGAAACATTCAGTGACTCAAGCAGTAGCCATATAAAGCAACTTTCATTTTTCAACTCGCCGCTCAAGGGTGGCGCTGTTATCGTATTTACTCGGTCTCGGTGGACGCCAGCGGCCCAGGTTTCATGAGTGAGTTTCCAAACTGAGTGTTTGAGGAAAGTTGGCAGTGTGTCTCAGGTTTTATGATGTGTGTCGTGTTTTTTTTTTCAGTCCCGGGTGCAAATCTGTACTGAGTGAACATCGAACAGGTCAAGCGCGTCATCATTCTTGCTTGACCGAGTTCTTAACTCAGTAAACGTTGTTGAGAATAAATACTTGTTTTTGTTTTTATAATATATGCATAACCTGGTTTGCAACGCAAGTGCCTCTGCTTAATGTGCACATCTTGCTACTGTTTACACGTGAAATGTACTGCTGTGCTTTTGCTTCCCCTTTCATCTAAGAAAGTGACGCCACTTATATGGCTACCCCTTGAAAGCACGGACTCCGCGTACACTTGGTGTTGCCCAGTGATTGTCATGTCCCACCTTTTTTGAGGGGCAGTTGTCAGCTTGGGTTGGACACAATACAGATTTGGAGTACTTGCAGAACGGGGCAAACACAAAACGGCAATGACGTTTGGTGTGAGTCATGACAGGATTCAAGCTCGATTCCTTTTCGTAGGTTGTCTGCTTCCACTTACAGAAGATTTATGATTAGGGCAACATTTTTCTTTGAGCAACTCCGAAAGAATAAGACACTGCTGGGACGAGGGACGACGTGCACTTTCTTTTAAATAGCAACGGTACAATAAAGCCACACCGATCCTTTTCAGAATCTCCCCCTACAGTAAAAAACAAAAGAAAGAGACATTAAAAAAGGGGCAAGAAAAAAAGAGAGAACATCTTGAAAATTTCAAAAGATTAGAAGATTAGAAGAAAGGATGATTTGACGATAATAACTACATTACTTTCTAAAATGATGTCCAAACATCAATGGCAATTCCGGAGACAAGAATGCAATCTCATCTTGAGTTCAAACGAGTGACTTAGTAGAAACATTGCTGTCGGCTTTGTTCATGGTGAATGATTCTATAATCGCTCTTTCGAACCTGCTGTGGTTCCCTCCTACGATGCTGCGGTTCGCTCAAAACATGGAACACAACAGATGCGCGAACGGGAATGACAGACGATAGGGTGATACGAGTTAGCTGAGGCCCGTGAAAATTCCAAGAGATGTTCTTGAATCCTGTGGTTGACGCGCATTCCAGTTTGCTCAATATATTGGTCCCCACAACCTAATGCAATAGAGTAAGTTTTCTTCTCTTCGCATAGACGAATTTCTTTGCGTGCTTGACAGCCCATTGCTGCGACTTATCGCCACTGGTGAAACTTTTGCAGAGCTGTTTTAAACGCATTCTGCAGAAACGCTCAACATTTGCGTTGTACCGGGTGGAAATAGCCTTCAAGATTTTGCCACCCGGTAATATACTATAGTCTTCGAACAAATTGCGAACATGCCAATTGATTCATAAATAAGGTGGATAGCCTGGTTGAAAGTAATACAAAGCTTTTGTTTTATTCCTATTTCATTAAGACAAACATTATAAAAGTTTATTTAACATAATACTCGAACCATCGCACCAAATTTGATAGAAGTGTAAATTATTGCAACGCCATCGATCGCAAAAGATGTACTGTCACTACGGATTCCTCATAAACCAAGCAGCCCAGTCTCACGTTTGTGGTAACCTGTGCATGTCATATTTTTTTGTCCAGATCCAGTGGCGCTCAATGTTAAAACCTGAGCAAGAAATTTTAAGAGAATTCTAAACAAACTAGCCCAATCCCATGCACTGTTGATCTTTAGGTGTCACAGATTGTGATCGACGTATTTCTCAGAAGATGTCATTCACTGCTAATCTATTTTCTGCGCTAGACACTTGCCGCTGTAAGAATAATTGGGTTCGAAAAGCAATCAACTTAATGGTAGTGTTAAGTCTCTATGCTCATCCCCCAAACCAGGGGGCGAAGTGTCGCGGCTGCTAGACCGCTTGTGCTAGGAAGCACAAACGGTCCTAGTACATCGATCGCCAGATACCCACCGCTGACAACGAAACGGCGGAGGCGAGCAATCTCTAAATGTAATCAACGCGAACAATGCGTCTCCCTTCCAAGGAGAAAGAACAAAACAAATGAAAGTGAACAAAGCGCGAGCCCACCGCTCGTCCGCCGTCGTCCAGCCATCCCGCGGCCGGACCCCGAACCGATGCCCCCGTCTCACTCCAAATTCGATTTGGTCGCATCAACACCGCGGCACCCAGAGCCCATGAATAACCGCTGCCTCCAAACACAAACAGCCGCGCAAGTAAATACACACAAACGCGCACACATAAGGAAGCGCCAAGCCACTATCGACGGCTGACCAGAAAACGCACGGCTGAAACCGTCAATACAACGCAGGCCACACCACCACCGCCACCCCACACACACACGCGAGCACTCTCTCATACACACACACACGCACAAATGCGGAGAACAGCATTCTAGCCAAGTCCGCAAGAATACACTCCGTCAAACCGACGAAGAGAGACGAGGGGGGCTTCGAATAACGCAACAAAACAGCAAGTATAAACATCGTGAAAAAAAAAACGTGGTATAGTGCGAAGCAGAGTGCAGAACAGAGAGCAATCCAACAACAACAACAACAACAACAAAATAATAACGAAGAAAAAGAAGGAAATAAGAAACGTGAGGTGGGGGTCGGATAAGGAATGAAAGCGTCTGTCGGGCGCGGGAACCTTTGATAAACGATCGACGTCTTTGTGGAAGTCCCCCTCAGTCCACTGCAACACGTGCGTTGGCTGACCAGTTATTTGGGGGGGGGGGGGGGGGGGGGGTGCCCCCGCCAGCCTTCCGCCCCCATCGGCGGCGCTCGCGACGTCCGCTCCGCTCGCCGTCGGTCGATCCCGATTCCGGGCAATAAAAGGCGCTGGGAAAACACTCGCTCCTCTCTCGCACCCCGCCGAGGAAGTTGCAAAAGCAGCCGTCCAGGGATGCGGAATAAGCGAGAACATAGATATATATAGAAAAGCGCGCCGCGTGTACCAGAAAAAGGAGACAAGAAACGATCGAGAAAGGCAAGAAGGAACGGCTCTCCTTTGTACGTTACGCCGGTTGCTGTTGTTGTGTCCGAGAAAGCCAGCGATAGAGTTCGGGGGGTGGGCTCTGGCCCGAGCCGCCGCCGCTTGTGGTTCTTTTGGTCGAAACCGGGCTTTCGTGGGACGCGCCGGCCTTGGCCAACCCGTCCTTTACGGGTAGAAATTGAGGGAAAGGAGGTGACGAGCGAGCGCGGGGACGCGAAGCTAGCCGCCTTCTGTCTCTACTCAATCTTCGAACGCTTTTGAACACAGAGTAGAGACGGAGGCTGCTAGCTTTGCTTCTCTACCGACTAATCATTCCGGCAGCGTTCCCACACCCCCGCCCATTCACATTTCCACTTCTCCATCAATTTCTACCCGAATGAAAAAATGCATTATCGATTGATATTTTACGTCACCCTCTAACGGCACTTCTACCGTTTGTTTTCCTCTTACCATTAAAAAAAAAAAAAAACTTTGTTTTAAAAGGGCGCTTAATGCTGGTCCGGACCATTTCCAACTTGCGTTTCGAAACCTACTGTTACAATTTTACGTTTCTAGCGATACTAGAGGCTGTGAAAACCTACCGCACTCTTGAAGATAGCCGAGTGAACCTGTTATCAAAGCTTAGTGCACTGAGTATCAGGTGGAGCCGATATCGTTGAGGGAACTAATGGCTGAGTCAAAAACCAATATCTCTGACCGTTTTTTTAAATCTGGTGTCTGAAACGGACGAAAAAATAGAGGTACCGCGCCCTCTTAAACAACACGGCCATCCTTGAACTAGCAGGTGATATAAGGTACAACCACCAATGCACACATGTAATATCTAAAAAAAAAAAAAAACGCATCCCGGTGTCATAAATGACGGGGCAGTCATGCGGGACAACGCTGGCTCCGTCTTATACCAAGCCTATATAGAACATCCCGCGCCAACAGACAAGATTACAAACCATAGGCAGCCCTTTTCTGGGACTGTGTAATACCAGAGTCGTGTCATGTCAATTCCAAAGACGTTCACTCGTTATAATTATAAAGGCGCTGTTGGTTATTCGATGAATTAGTTTCCAAGTAGATCACTCAATACGGAGTCTAAAAAGAAACGCTTTAATTTACCTCAGTTGTAGCGCACTGCGTTTCGGCTGCGTGGGGGTCTCATAATGGCAGGGGAAAGGTCACTTCCGTCTTTCTCCGGTAAGCACGCCGCGCCTAGGCCTTAGCGTACGAGTAACCTGAACCTGTTTTTTTAATGTGAATTTCGGCTCTGAATGGACTGCGCTATGCAAACAAAGAATAAACACTCTTTGCTTTCATGATCTAGAGGTCTTTTTGTCAATTGCTATTTAGCGTCCCCAACAAGCCCGCAAAAAAAACACGCCTCTGAAGCAGTGCAGAAAAAAAAAAAAAAAAAAAACTCCTCGGATCGTACAACGAAGTTTCCTTGCTTACGTTAGCGAGAAATGTTGGGTTTGTGTTCGCCTTGTGGAACTAGACCCTTATATTATCCAAACAGGATATTTTCCAACTTTTAAGATAAGTAGACCATACTTTCCTCACCTGTCAGCAAATTTATGTATCAAAATTCGACAAATAAGGTTAGCCATTGAGGTTCCATAGACCCAGAAGACCGGGAATGCAAAAAGAGCAAACACCCTGTGCAGGAATAAAATCCCCAGGTCTTATAGCATCTTCGTTTACTAGGGCTGGCTCAATTGCCGCTTATCGGGAAGGACGCACTGGATTCAGGCTCGCTGTTTTTTCGGCTCCGGCGTTAGCTTGCATAGTGTGAGGCTAGGAAGGGTGCGTATTTAACACGTAAGCATGAACTATATTTAAGGCCATACCTAATGTAGCAAATTAGGACGGTATCGAAAAAAAAATTTTTACTTTTATTTACACGGAAGTGGGGCCCTATTTGCTTAAAGAAACGTGTTCCCATTTTTCGCGTGAAGGCCAAATACAACAATGGCACGCTTTCGTCGCCTCTATTCGATATATCGCTAAACAAGCATTGGCGCACGCGCGGTGTTTGTTCCGCCAGATTCATGCTGTCGAAACAGAGGTCGAATATTTCGACAAACTCTTCCCCCAAGTTGTCGCACACTTGGTTCTATTCTTCACCCGTTTTCTTTTTTTATCTAGCTTGGTGGTATTTTACACGGAACGTTTACTCTCTACGTTTTCTCGGACCTGATTGTTCCTGCGCAATGGAAATGGCATGAAAGGCACAAAGAACTTTCACAAATGTTGTCATATATACACGTATAAATGTAAACATAAAAAAGAATCAGTTGTTCGCTGGCGCGTTTTTCGCGCCAGCGAAAAACGCGCCAGCGAACAACTGATTCAATGCGCGTTTGCGCGCATTGAATCAGTTGCAATAATTCGCGTTTTTCGGGTGGTTGCTGTGGCGATCCGACATGAAAAACTGACCCCGACAATGTAGCCTGGCTTCACTACTATAAAATGCGTTTTGCTTGTAAATGGTATGCTTATTTTGGACCAGTTTACGATGAACCATTCTGTACGCGAGAGTCGGGGAGGGGGTGTATTAGGCTAAACGCAAAACAAAACAACATGACATGAACAAAACAAACGATAAAAAACAATAATAACAAAACCCGCGTATAGGGTAATTGTAATTATATTTTTTTCATGGGCATCGAAAATACAATTTACATCTGATGTCATTCTCGTTAAATGTGTTCACATCGTGCGACACGCCACGCGACAGCTACGGATGATACGCCAAATTGCCTTTACTCTCAACGGAGTTGACAAATCTCCTTCAGCTCTTTAGATGCCTTTTGTTTCTAGTTTACATGCATCGACAATAGCATGAAAGGAAAAACATTATATAGATCTGCAACGAAAGATATTCCCCCTCTTATACACAACTTTAAGACATATTTGGGTCAGTGTTCCGTGGCACAAATCACAATAAAGATGGGAAAGAAAGTCGTCGATGCCTGGAGTTTGATCCCCAGACGACGGTGAATCTTTCGCCGAAATTTCTAAATTAGGCGTAGACTCAAGCGAAAGGGTGCTTTAAAACAGGTAAATTGTGCAGTAGATAGACTACACTCTATTAAGCCCGTGCGTCTACTTCCCCGCACAACTCTCCGAAAGCAAATCACCGTAACTTGCGGAGGCAGCTCAGCGAATAACGATGCCAAAACATATGTTTAGACCAAAAAACGCAGTCTGAGTTGTGACATTAAGCAATGCAAAACGTCACGCCTGCGTTGCTTAATGTTACAACTCTGACTTCGTTTCTTGGTCCAAACATATGTTTCGGCATCACAATTCGCTGAGCTGCCTCCGTAAGCTGCGGTGATCGGCTCTCTGAGTGTTGTGCGGGAAAGTAGGCGCACCTTTATCTTTTTTTTTTAGAGTGATGTAGGTGATCCCTGCTCGGTCTGCGGTGATATAAAAGCTGCACATCCACAATCGGCGCGTCACCACCGGCGCACAAAAAATATGAGTTACATGCCTTTCTGCGACGCCACGGCTCTTTTAAACCGCAGCAAATAATATTATTACAATTATTAACTCAAAAACGGTTACAGTGGTGCTGTCATCAAAGCAGACATATTTTTGTCCACCCATTTATGCATCACCAGTATAAAGCAATCGTAATTGCTATAATTTATAAAAGCAAGCTAAATGCAGTTCAACAATTACTGAAACTTGAAGATCATTTACGAATATCGAAAAGCCTTCGGTTCAAAGATCATTCCTGATTTCCGTAAAACAGGGGTATAAAACGTGGTTATACACCATTTAGCCATAAACTATTGAGTGAACTCAAATTCTAAAAAATATGCGAACGCGGAAACGTAAACTAAAAGTGCCAGCTAGCTGCGCATTCACTGCAATTGATTGGTTTAGCCGATCATTGCACAAGCGAACAAAGATGACGAATGTCGTAACGTTGCGCTTATGATGCCGGTTGACGTCGATTTTGTTTTACCGTCGCAAACAACTGGAAATTATCCCCGGGAATCGTCGTAAAACTTCTAAGCTAGAGAACAATGTATTTTTTTTTTTATTTTCACAACATATTTAAAAAAACAGTGCGAAAAGAATGGGTCACAAAGTCGAAGGACACATAACATACGCTGACTAACAACCAAAGGTTTAATAGCCAGATTTCAAAACTGCCGCTCGAATCAAGGGCGTAGATGACGAAAGGGTGCACCCCTTACCTTTTTGGATAACTTTAAACCGGAAGTGTTGGTTACCTTTCTCTCCTTCCTTGTAATCGATCCTGGCAAGCACGGGCGCTCGCGTCTGCCAACCGGCCAATCGCACGCTTATGAGTAGCGCAAGTTCATCTGCTTCTTGTACAGGTTTTGCGATGATGTCAGAATGCCAAGCGCTTATTGGCTGATTGAAAAAAATAATGCCTAGACCTCAAGGCGTCTTGCACTGAGGTCTACCTATTATCCTTCCAATCAAAACCAATCAGAGCTCGGCGTAGTTCTGACGTCACTGCGACCCCTGCGCAAGCAGCGGGCGCCTTGCTCTCCGCATTACGCTTATTCCGCGTGCAGACGGTGCGTCACTTTCTAGTTCCGTTTTCTTTATTTAACAGTGATTTTATTTCGCGAGTAGGAAACTTTTTTTTTTTTTATCGAGTGAAGAGGAAAATGTCCCGTTGCGGGACTTTGGTGACCAAAGTGAGGAATAAGCCAAAACTTTCTGGTCGCTTGACAAATGCTTTCTAGAAGTCCGAGTCGTCATCGGGCATAGAGAAAAACAACTCGTCCGAGCCGTTGCCGACTTCCCTACCGTCCCCAACGCCACTCAGCAGAGCGGTCGGGTGCCGCAATCTTAAAAGCAAGAGAAAACAGGAGACGGCTATGTTTTGCCAGGGTTCCGAGTTTTTATATATTAAAGTCAGCGGCGTAGTGTATTTCCAATGCCCCCCCCCCCCAAAAAAAAAAAAAAAAAGAGAAAAGAAAAGAAAAAAAGAAAATAGAATTTTGTAATTCTTTTTGCATTTATGTAACTTGAGGCATCTCTATATTTCCGAAATTCGTCTTCGCTGAGTATATAATCAAAAAGTAAAGAAAAACAAGGCATGGAGGAACCCTGAATGGGGGAGAAGGAAGCGGATTTTCGGCAGGCTTTTTCAACACCCCCTAAATAACAATGCCATAGTGCTGATAGGGGTGGCTTAATCAGAGAAGGCCGACGCTGGGCACAAATTGGACAGGACGATTGCGTCAACGTTCGGCTCAAACTTGACTCAGAGCCCAGCGCAGGTGCAGCACTCGTTTCCAATCTGTGTCCAGCGCTGGCCTTCGCTGATGACGCAAAAATGTCAGCAATACGGCCTTGTCATTTAGGCGGTGTTGGCTCTTTCCGACGCTATGAGATATTTTGGTGGTTATATAACCTGCTTCTGAAGCGTTTCAGACAACAATAAAACATCGATGTCGCGGTTGTCGGTGATCCTATTAGCTGAAACCAAGTATAGTAGCCAGGTAAGGTGACTGTTAACCATGTTGAATAAACCTGAGACTTGGGCAGAAATGAAACAACTTCTTTGTTCATTTCTGCCCCAGTCTCAGGCTTATCCAACACGGTTAACATTCACCAGCTCGACTGCACCCTAACTATATTACCTGTTAAGGTGACTGTCTTGCTAAAAAAATGTGTGCAGTATGAGTAGTAAAATTAACGGCTCGAAATTTTAACCACTAAAATTTCTCTTTCTTTTTTATGGTTACTTTTATTCATAGTACACAGCAGGAAATTATAAGAAGCGGCTTCAACCTTTGACTTAGGTATACACTAAGATTCTATTTTACGCTGTTTCTTTGATATGTACATCATATAAACTCGCAAGAATAGAAGCGCTCTTTTGTTGTTATATTACTAAAACTGAAAAGTAACGACTTAATTACCGAGACGGACGATAGGAAGTACTCTGCCCTCCCTCTTGAATTTTATTATGATATTCACGCTCTCGTGGTGCAGTTAGCTTCAACGCCTATGTCTATGGAACGCGCACATTTCTTTAGAATTCAAAACTATACGAAAGAGTAAACAAAGAGGACGGACAGGACAAACATCTTTTGACTTTCAACACATAGAGGTCTTGTCTGCCATTGCCTTTCAAAGACCTCTATGTGTCGAAAGTCGAAAGATGTTTGTCCTGTCCGTCCTCTTTGTTTACTCTTTCGTATATTTTTGAATCTATTACCAACGCGCTCAATCCAAGTTTGTTTTCTTTCGAATACAGTCATAATACAAAGTAGCTCGACAGTATTTAGGATAATCTTACCGCAAAAGGAGCGTTGGCGCTTCTATTTCTAATAAAGCTGTCATGCATTCATCTCAACCCGCACGATGAATAAAAACGGGATTTACTAGCGCACTTTTTGTTCAGTAAGATTCAAATATCAATCAATAGTTACCACTAATTGAAAATCAAGAAGTGGTAACTGATTAATTACCGATCAGACATAAGTACCCATCAAACTATGATTGTACAGTAGAAAAACAGAAAAGAACCGTTAGATAGATTCAAGTTTCAAACAATGAATGCAAGATTTAGTTAGTCAATTTATTTATACGAGCATGGTACTATGCTTCAAAAGCGTTTCTCGAAGAGTCTTACGTTTCATTGGTGTCTGGTATTCATACTGCCTAGTTAATTCCCAATGTTTTCTCTGCCACAACCAACTGTACTATAGTTCGTGACAGGTTCAGATTTCAGAGGGAAGCTTCTCCCTCCCCTTTCCACTGTAGCAAAGCGAAGGCTGGTGAGGTGGTCGCCTCCTCTCCAGCTTTCGCTTTGCTTAAGGCGGCGGTCCCACGGCGGCCATCTTGAACAAGCCATTAGTTCAACCACTAGATGGCGGCACTCATCCGTGTGGCCAGAAAACAAGCTCGTGGCAGTGATGTTCCTCCTCTGCTCTTAATTTCCTCCTTTCCGCTGCTCGCCCGTGCATGTTCAGCGCTCAGCGCGTGCTCCCACTGACACAAATGCCAGCAAACGCGCCAGTGGTGGTAGCAGTGCCCAATTCGCACAGAAGCGGAGCCCAGCTAGCTCATCGACCCGATCGAGAGTGCCTAGCTGGGCAAAAATTGTTCTTTGATACTGGCTTTGTTCCGCGCTGCAGGGTTGGCAAAGCGATTACGTTAGAGGCTCACAAGCCAGTAGCTATCGTTTAACTATTCAAGAATTAAAAACATAGTCAATCAATCAGTGAAGAATGTTATCAAACGTTAAAGAACATATATAAGACATGCCTTGTCAGCATTTCGTTAATGAAAGATCTTTTGCACGACAAAAACGTTTAAATTCATTTTCGCTGTAAGTCAGAGCGCAGCCGACATAACAGGTCAATGAGGCCAATCAAGCAGAACCAAAAAAACACTATGTCACGGAGCTCAGCATCCTATAGTGCGTTTGTTGTCACCGGTCAAAGCAAGCAAGTGCAAACCATGCACTATGGCCTTGCGCTTTTAGTATGCGTGTTTGTGCTTGTGTATCCTGTAGTCTTTGACTGTATTTTGATCTATAATAAAACAAGCAATAGCAGACTTTTTTTTTTCAAGACGGGTGTTCAGAAGGGCGCTTTATATAACTCATCATTTTGATGGTAGTTTGATTAAACTTGAATACCAATTATCTGACCTTATAAATAACCACCCTAATATTGTTGAAATAGTACGCCGAGGTCGAAGACTCTGCATTTTCAAGAAAAGAGTAAAAGTGTATTTTGTAGCCCAAGTGGCTTAAATTTTGTTAGGCGAGTGGGTAGCAGATTTCAAAGTGCATTTTATGGTGCTTTTGATATTGTTTGCATTATTAATTAGGTCTATTTATAATTTGATGTTGAAAAAAAAATATACCAACGTCTTACATGTATCTTTATCTATATATATTTTCTGTTGGATTGCAACAGATATGAAGAATTTTACCGTAACGCTGACATTGTATGTTAATTAATGTGATCTCAATGATGTCGATGGGAATGATTTCCATTTGAAACGTTTGATGACGTTGATATTAATTATGATAACTACGATGTTTAGCTGATGTCAATTTTATTATTTTATGCATAATTGATTTTTATACTGACACTGGTCCTGTACACCGTTGAATGCTGTAAAAAGGGGCTGATGGCCTGGTCAGAAGACTTTTAATGCGAGAAAAGTATTTGCCCCACCACGCGAAAATCCGGCGGCGGCGGCGGTGGCGGCATGATTAAGCGATGGTACCAAAAATGGCCGACGGCGCAAAGAGTAAAAACACGTTAGAAATGCTCGGATTGACGTCACAATTTTCACGAAGGTTCCTATAAACAAAGTAAATGAGTGACGTTCGAAAAAAAACTTTAGTACATTTCGGTCTGGATGGGAATCGAATCCGGGCCTCCGGGGTGCGAGACGGGCACGCTTCCCCGACTCCACGGCGGCTCCAAGGTCCTGGCTGACTAAGGTGTGCCTAGTGCGTGCGTCATTGCACACGTCACGTCGCAACCATCTGGCCGACTAAAGGTGTGTCAAAGTGCGTGCGCCATTGGGCACGTGACGGTGCAGCCAATGGGGAGAAGGTGGCGCCACGTCATGAGTGTATAACATGAGCGCGCTGTTTCCCGCGCGTCACACACCGAATCAGCACAAATAACGCATGTCGAAAAAATAAATCAAAAACTTTTCACCAAAAGGACAGCAATGCTTTCATATTTCCACACGTAAGCAATCAAAAGTGTCTGTGCGGAATTTTCTTTTGTATTCTTTTGCCGCAGCCCCTCAGACACTTGTATGTCTGGAAATAAGGATCATTATTATTATTATTAACTCACGCACACTTGCTGTCGTAATATTTATTTTTATTTTTACAACACGTTCACGGGAAAACCGCCAAGCGGTCTGGACCATCCAAAGTTCAGTATGTCTTCACGTTCCTATAGCCGTCTGCACGTTCACGTTCAAATGGAAAAACACCGTAGACCGTCTTCTCTTTTCAAATGACAACGAACCGAAGCAGGCACGTAGCCAGGGGGGGGGGGGGGGGGGGAGCATGGGGCCCAGCCTTCCCCCGAAATCTTCCATTTTGCTAAGACCTTCTCTCCCCCCTCCCCCTCATACAGCATTTTGTCATGGGCGGCCCCCCCCCCCCCCCCCCCCCGAAACAAAATCCTGGCTACGTGCCTGAACCGAACACCACATGAAGTGGTGACAACTCAGCCATTTTTTCGCCCAATCGTTTTTTTATGCATTTTGAAGTGCGTGCAATCCGGTGTCACTCAGCTCGAGCCCGTAGCTTTGGCTAGTGCATAGACGCCATTTTACCGCCCAAGGCACGCACCGAGTGCGCGAGAGCGTCACGCGCTGGCACATTCAGAGCAACAATGGATGTCTTCACCCTGAAACAGACAGACATGTAGGCAACCTAGGCTAGAGTGAACATTAAACATTGAACATTGTTTTTATTTGTCACGTAAGTTTACAAAAACACATTAACGAGCCGGGTGAAGCCTCAGGGGCTGTGAACAGGCATGCTCTCTTACGGCCATTGCACCGGGAGTAGTTGCTCCCTGCGGCGGCAGCTTGGAGGGGTCGCTGTAACCCTACCGCTCCTACAGTGCTTTAATTCCTTCTGAGAGGCACGTCCTCCTCACCGTGTTGTCCTCTTTGCTCGGGAGTTGAGTTGGATAAGTTTCTAGAGTACTTGGACCTACAGGTCGTGAGGCCAGCTGCCTTCAGGGACTTATGCGGAACACGTCTTTCTCTTCGTCTCCTTAAGAAACAAGTTTGTATAGACAAGAATTTAATTATTGTAAGCCGAAACTTATTTCAATCGGCTCACTACAGTCATTTCAAGCAAGTATAATGGACCTCTTGGCGAATTTGTGCTGCCTCCTAGACACGCGACTGGGTTCGAGGCTAAGTGGAGAGAAAACAACGCGCGCGCAAGGCCTCTCCCACCCGTTCCACACCCAAAACGTCAGCTACATCCTGTTCACCCATTGAGGCGCTGTGACCTAGATACGGTTCCCCCAAACTAGCCTTTGTCCCCATCGTGCGTAATCTTCCGCCCCGAAGTCGACACAACGAAACCATCTTCCCTCTCTGCTCGGCCAGAAGGAAGAGAGAGAGGGTACTGACTCTATTTACTCTCGAACCGATGTTTCTACAAAAGGTCCATTCCACAACCCGGGCGATAATAAGGAATATTCACTGGGCGCCATATTTGTGGGTGATGTCTAGAGCGCATGCTCTGAACGAGCTCACATCAATAGGCTGCTAAGACCGGCAATCTTGAGGGTGCGAAATGCGCGCTACAAAAGGACCGTGGAAGCTCGCCATCAGCACGCGCTCAGCAGTCGTGCACACAGCTATGGCCGCCAGTGAATACTTCCTATAGTTCCGACAGCCGAAGGCTACACAGTTCACCGGCATGATTGCGGTGCACGTCGTAATCTAGAAGGGGCGTCGTCAGTATACGTTGACTCGTGTTCACCTTGTTCGCAACATCAAAACTTGAGTCTCGAGGGTCTCCAAGGCGCTCAAAGGCGAGAAATGCAAGATGGCGGATTGTTTGGAACTAGATACTCTCGAACCCAGGCGCATCAAATACTCCGCGCATGCGCACCGCGCATTTCTACAAAAGGTCCATTGCACACATTTTCTATCGCATTGGTCGGGGAACAGTTGTTCAGGATGGCTCAGGCGGCGTTGGGCATGGTTGTGTGGTCGCACCCCTACGCGGCTAAAGAAGTTCCATTGCTCCTCGGCGAGAGTGAAGGCCACAAGGAAACCGCTCTCTAGCCCGGTCATGGAAGAACATGGCAGGGCAGCACTGAGCATCTCGCTTGCTTTTATTTCGCAATACTCATTGCGGGGACTCAGAAAAACGAAAGAGAAGCGCGAGGAAACTTTACGAGTTGTGATCCTGGACTGGCTTGCTAGAACAGCGTCTCAGCTGAGACTGAGTGAAAGAAAGCACTGCAAAGGGTTGGGCGCACGACTGTCTTGAGACGCGGCTTGAGTCCCGCTCAGCTCGAGCGCTGGTTTTGGCATTGCTTTCTTTCCCAAAGTCTCAGCTGAGACGCTGTTTCTAGCAAGTCTGACCTGCAGCTGCTTATAATTAGTTGCAAAGGACAAGAGTCATGGTTGGTGTAAACGCAAATTGGAAGCCTGGAGTCGTTGCATTATTAAACTAACACCATGAAAGTTGATCGTCTGACATTGTTCTTATTTGAAAAAATGAAATAAAAATTAATCCAAAGAAAGACGACCGTAGTGAGGGTTTCGCACATGTGCAACGCTTTTGATAGGGCACTGCATGGAAAGGGGGGTTTATTAGACCCTTTTCCTGAGCCTCATATTTGAACCAAGATGACTGGCTGTTTGTTGCCTTACCATGAGGACCAGCACTGCGCTTTACACATAACACTCTCCGTAAGTTTTCAACAAGTAGAGTAACGTTGAAACTGAAAATCTAAAATTCCTGCACGATGGCGAACAAAACAGAACCAGAGCGGTTGGAAAGCTGGAACCTTAAAAAGAAACTTGTCGGGTAAAAATCTTGGAGTGAAGGAAAAGAAATTCCCCTTTGTCGTCACCATCATATGGAGTTCAATATTCGCACCTTTCGTGGTGTCGGAACATGGCAGGGAGCATTGAATAGCTTATTTATAGGCACTAGATGTTTTCGAGAACTTGCTCGTAACCCTTGTTTTTTTCTTCTTTTTCTTGCAAGATTATTTACTCATTGCAAGAACGAGGAAGTAGCGCGAGGATGTATTTGAGAAAAGAATCCTCTGCATCAGGGACAGAATCCCCCCAGCGCCACTTTTCCTGAACTTCTCTACCTCGACTTTCAGCCACCTTTTAAAAGATGGCGCAAGTGCGCGTCGTCTGCTACAACATAGGTTATTTTTATTATTTAGGACAATTAGTATGCTTTAAAAAAATTACAATTATAAAAAATGATTTTAATTAGAACGAGAAAAGCACTAAATAAAGAATCGTTCCTTAAATAGCTGCCCTCTTCTTTGAAACCGGTTTCTTGCGTACAGAGTCGAGCTTCAAAATAGTCCCATGATTTAAACATATTTTAAACAAATCTGAATATGAATACGAAACAATCACGCTTCTAGTGAACCAGCTCAGTTCCTCTAGCATACAATTAAAAAAAAAAATGAGGTCAGATGCCAGAACGCTGTCTGAGAAAACCAAGAACGCGTTAAGGGAATTCTTAGAAATTTTACCATAATCAAGTTGTGTTTACAAGAAAACGGCTGGCGTTGCACTTCTAATATTTTGTATTCTGAGTTCCTATGTCTACCACAAGCATGCCCTTAAATGTCGTTGCTGCGTTATGATGTGAAACTCAGTTACGAGACTTCAAAATCACGTAAAAAAGGCTCTTTTTGAATAATGATTGAAAAATGTGAGCGTGCTAATTAACAAAAACATGTATGCACGGAACTAGACGAGTCTTTCTTTTATTCAATAAAAAAAAAAGAACGCGTCTTGGATGCATTGCAAGTCTAGAAACTTGGAATGCATAGAGGTATGTCTTTGAAAAAATCAAAACTTGCACTTTTCGTTTTCTTATTGTGCGTTAAGTTTTGAAAAATGCGTATCATATTTTGCACTAAAAGAGTGATGATGAATTGGCTATTTATTTGCAAAAAGAACGAAATACGTAACACGCGCACAGACGCGACATTTGCACAGCAAACAGGAGCGTTAGCAGAGCTGCCACCGGTATTATAGTTGGGGCCGTGGGACCGCCGCCTTAAGTGTAAAGAGTTGGGAGGAGCTTCTCCTGAATTCTTAACCTGTCACCGACTATAGTCTGTGTCTTATACGCTGTTGTAGGTTAAGAAAAGCAAGACAAGCTCCTGTCCACTTAGCAGAGCGTATGCCGGAGAGGAGGCGAGACATGGCGATGAGGGTAATCACAGCTCTAGCTCGCCGCTCGCCCTCTCGCGGACGAGCGAAGAACTAGAGGAGTGGGGACGACGGCGAAGACAATGGCAGGGACTGTTTGCCTCAATGCTGCTGTTACCGCATGGTTTCGGCCGGCGTGTTCGTACATCGTGCAGTTTTAACAAAAAATGACCGCATCTCCACGTGGTGAATGATGTTGATTGAGGCGAAGCTCGGGTGGTGCTGATGATACTGATTTTGGTCATAGGTAGTGCTGATGGTGCTGATTTTTGACGCTGTGCAGCAGCTTCTCGCGCCCTGGTCTCCGGAGCAGCTTGCCGTCTGCATAGACGCCGAGGCGCTGCATGCCGAGCTTTTCGGTCGTTTTCATTCATGTCAGCAGGAGAATGTGTGGTTTTCTTCTTTTTCTTTTTTTAAGAAGACAGATGGGATGGCATCTCAGAACCCTCTACTCTTTTTTTTTCTTTTTTCATAATTTTGTTTCATCTTTTTTTTTTCATTTTTGTTTTGCCCTACACGAGCACGTGAGCTCACGAGCAGGAGCACGAGCACACGACGCCGGACGGCGGACGGACATACGGACATGGCTAGCCCCTAAGGAGCTTCGCCCCTAATAAAGCGAGGGCGTGAAAATATAAACTTTTTGTGCTCCGCTCCGCAACTTTAAAAAATCAACACACTCATTTTCTTAACGCGCGTCAACATCTCTATCTGAAAAACTATCTCCGTTACCCGTGATATGCTCCTGCCCCGGCCACTTCGTATCTGTAGTCAAATGAATTGATTTTAGCACACTGAGCAGCGTCAGCGACCAGGCGCGCGAGACATCCAGGAGAATCTATCCCCGTCTCTTCCGCCATCTCGGACTCTGATCTCGGAACCTCCGCCGCGCCGTCTACAGAGCGTTGGAGTTGCGAATGGTTCCCGCGCACCTTTCCAGCCTTACAAAAAGATGGGAAAGACCCAACGGGGCATACGTTGTCCTCAAGCTACAAACAAGAAAAGAAAAAAAGAAAGAAAGAATAAACCAAGAAAAGGCGTTAGTTTACATTGACGTTCCTCGTAAATATGGTCACGGCGGAAGCATCCAAAATGTGCCCCACAGGGGCTTGACCTTCCGCCACAAATCGGGAAGCGAACGCTCTGAGCGTTAGACTTCTGTTCATTCAGCGAAAACAGGAGTCTAAGAAGACTACTGACGCAATACTCATGTCTGTGCCCTGCACTAGAATCCGATAGATAACTTGGAAAGTCTAGCGCTGCGGCCTTGTTCTTTGCGGAGTGTTGACTAAATTTCCGTTTGCAACCATTGTGCAAGGCTATTCGAAAAAGTGCAGATTTCACCTTTTATTTAATTTAAAACAATTTTGTAAATAAAAAAAAAGAAACAACAACAACAACAGAAATTTATTCCGCAGGTCACTAAATAGAGGAACGTCAAACGTTTAGAGTTGGATGGTCTTCGAGGTTCTTTGCACTCAGAACTAGCCCCATCTGTTTCTCGGCGATGCATAAAAAAAAAAAAAAAAAAAAAAAAAAAAAAATGGTGGATAATTTTTTGCGACACAGGAATCAATTGGTCCCTAGTTATTAAATTCGCACCTTCAGCAATTTTATGCATCAGCCCTCAAAGAGCAATAGGCATAGGTTGCGAGCTTTTGAAAACTTTAAACATTCCTCTATCCAGTAAGGTGCGGAATACGTTTCTGTCTTCTACTGTCTATTTTTAACACAAATTGAAAATAAGAATATTAATTTGTTTGATAGCCTTGCACTTTGTTACGCTCAAAGTTAAACGTCAAAAATCACGTCAAAAGCAAATACTGAGAAAAACGGCGCGTTCTAATAACGAAACACGAAGCATTCTCAAAGAGGAGTTGAAGCTGGGAAGTCTGTTCACGAAATCAGCGGCGGCCCGGAGTCGTGGTGGCGGGCGAAACCTCGCGCAGATGAGCGGATCCCTCCGACACGGTTCCCCGGCGTGATTTCCAGTCCTTTTCCGTCCTTATTATTTCGTAGCCGCATTGCACCGAAACCCCAACCGAAATAAATGGCCAGAAAACACCGCGCGCCCCGCAGCTGTTACACTCGCCGAGGCCGACTTTTTCTTTCCCTTTCCGCCCGAAGCGCCGGCTGTCCCCCTCACCCTCATCTTTCCTTCCCCCATTTCCATTCGGCCTGGCCAACAAGTACACTCACCGCGCTCCTTTATTAAAAGCACGATAGCAGCCGCGGCGGACGACGGCCGAAGCCGCGTGCCTAGCCAAGGCAGGTCCGAGCTTTAGCCGAATCGAGCCGAGCCTCTCAAATCCAATGTTTAGACGCAAAAACAAACGAACGTACATAACACAGTTAAAAATAAAAGCCTAGGCAATCCAAGAACAACATACGAGCACGCACAAAATCGGCAAAAATCTGCAGACAGTCAGAATCCGAAATAAAAATAAACAACAATCAACGCGCGCGAAAAAAAAAAAAAGACTAAAATGGTGGCTGCAGTATACCAGCCATGGCGCTGGCTGTAGAGGCAGCAGCAGCAGCAGCAGCAGTCGGCGGCTCTGAGGGAAAGCTTTCAAAGTCCATTCATGCGCCGGGTCCCCCCGTCCCGTACGTCACCCGCAGATACCCGGCTATAATAATGGCAACAATACTAAGCGAAGCCAGAATGAATCGTTCTCCCCCCCCCCCTCCTGTCTTCTTTCTCTCTGCCTATCACTCTCCTCTCTCTCGCATCTTCTTGCCCTCTTCCGTCCTCGTGCGCGAGCCTCTAACCCCAGACCGGGGGGGGGGGGGGGGGGGGGGGGGGGGGGGGTGCTGTTTACAATGGTGGCGGCAGCGTTTTTGAACCACGGATCAGCCGCGTGTCCAAGAACTACCACCGTCAATAGAAGAGAGAAAGAGAGAAGAAAAAAAAAGAAGGTAAAACTGAACCAAAATAGAAAGAATAAAGCGAAGAAAACTATGTTCACAAGAAGATGAGGCGACTCAGGGGTGATATTAGAGTCGGACATCTTGAGAACCGGGTGTTTACGGAGTATGCATTTTGGGAAAGATCCTGCCGGACGTTTGATCTTAAATTCAGATCATGTTGCATTGAGGTGCGGTCCAGCTAAGCCGCCATAGGACCGAGATGTAGTGCATGCATATTGTTCAGCAAAGCAAAGACAAAGTAGACGTTCGTGCTTGGACAGCGTAAGGTCAATCTCCCTCCGAGGTAGGCTGTAGATGAGAAATCTAGGCTGGGCATTATGACTGGTAGCCTGGTGCTTCTCACGTGCAGCGCGCAGTACTGATATACAAACGCACGCCGGTCGGATGCTTATGTTCTTAAGACACTTAAGTTCTTAACATGCTTAAGTTCTCAAGATGCGTAAGTTCTGCAGCGCGATCTTTCGCTCTACGTGCTCCGAGCTTCTGTGCCCTTTTTTGTTTCTCTCTATACTCCGGCCAACGACACTTTCATACTGTTCAGCTTTACCTGATAGGATCAGCTTGGATGATTATGAACGAAAATTTAACGGCGATATATACGCACTGATATTAAAAAAAAATATATAAACAGTAGTAACACAAACTAATGCTACATGTTAATTTCGGCAACAGATCTCGGTTTTCACCAATTTAAAATAAACTTATTATCGTGGGCTGCATGTACGGGACAAATAAAAATCTGTAATTGGGTCCTTGCAGAGTACCACAAGTCGTAAAAGTTAGCGAAGGGATCTACAAAGGGAAATGGGCCAGGGCCAGAGGTGCCTTCTATTCACGTCCATTTTTATCGGGCATAGGAGGATAAATGTTTTTTTCATGATCCACAAACAAACGGGTAATAACTTTTCCCCGAGGATTGCTGATTAAATATAAAAACAAACACAATTCTCACCATTCTCACTAGCAATAGCTTAAAATATTTCTTTAAATTGTTCCGAAGCTGCATGTTCATATGAGCAGAGTATTTTTGGTTTGTGGCCGGGCGTCATACTTAGAAAATGTCAAAAACAGCGAGGTATATAAATAACAAGCTGCGCCCACCAGGACGATGTTTTCTAAAATAAACAGATCCTCCCAATAAACAAAGCACATTACACCTGAGCGTGATCGAGTCGTTGCTTGGACCAACAGAACTCAAGACTACGTCACACGATCGCGAGACGTATTCCAGCGTCACCGTTTTTAAAGTGGCATAAAAATACTACAAGAAAACACAAAGCTTTAAAATAATACAGCCCAAAGAAGTAACAAAGAACGAACGAGAAAGATAGAGAGAAAAAGAGAAAAAGGGTGCTAAAATGAGAGGGTGTGTGCGTGTGTGTGACGGCGGGAGGGGGAATAGGGAGGAAATGGCTCCCCACTAAATTCCCGACACCATGTCTATGCCACCACAGCGAGGAGCGACAATGGTCCGTCCAGAGAGAAGGGTACTTAAAAGACAAACCTAAAGCAAGAAAAAGGAACAGTGCAACCTCCTCGCCTTTTTCGTCTCGCCCGATTAGCAAAGAAAAACTGAAATCTAATCAAGAACAAGGGAAACTCAAAAGACGGGGAATGACGATGCAAAACCAACAAATGCACCCTCCGGAAAGCGAAAAGAGGAGGGGAAGAAAAGGGTCACCCAAAAGCACCCCCTCCCATCATTTCGCGGCCATGTCGCGGCTCCCCCAGACTACGTCTGGCGGTAAACCCAGGAGCCTTTGTGCCACAGACCCCCGGTCGGGCTGGCTCTTCTGCGGACCCTTTGTTCAGAACCCCCGGAGAGCCGTTCCCCTTCTCCTCCCCGAGCCCTGTCGAATCATAACTCCCCTCTCTTTCTAAACCCTCCGCCTTCTCCCCCCTCATCGTCCCCTCTCCCTAAACCCTCCCGAAATCTCACTATGAAAGGGACCCCTTCCCCCTCTTCCCCCACGTCCCCTGAATCCGCAAACCATCTCGCGGCCTCTATGTAGGCACACGATAAAGGGAAACGTTCGCCCAAGCGAAGCGATGCTTATATACCAGTGGTAAAGCCCTGGTTATAAAAGAGTCGGAACGAAAGAAGGGGAGTAAGGGAGAGGATGTAGGGGGTTGTCACGCATGCGCAGCATGCTTTTATCCCCCTTTTGCTTTGAGTTCCGTCCATACAATGTCGAGATGTGTGCTGTGACGTGTTCGTGTTTGCGGAAGGGGACCTCCCTACCCACTTTGAAGTTTGAACCAACGTTAACTCGGATCCATTTTTAGGGAAGCCGAGGGAATAAAGAAGGCAGAAAAGGACGGGAGAGCGTTCCACGGCGGTGATGGACTCTACAGACGTCTTTCTTGCCGGCCTCAGCCCTGCTTGTGGTTGTAGAGCTGCGAAGTCTGCGGCCTCAAGTTTGGCTGGGAGGAACTGGCTTCTGCTTGGTTTGTTGGCTGAAGAAAAGAGGGCTGCTTTTTACTTGCCGGTGGACCGGATCAATGGAATCTCCCAAAGTGTGCGCCCCTTCGTCTCTATCTTCGCTCTCTTCTATATATTTTTACAGGGGCATCTGAATAGACGGGATCTTACGCGGACGAAAACAGATTGCCTACTGCCTGCTAGCCCAGAATCGGCTCACTGGTGGCTTTAGTAATAAAATAAAAGAGTGAACTTCAGGCGCTTTCGAGCTCCTCCCCCCCCCCCCCCCCTTTTTCTACACGTACACTTCACATACACATCCACTCTGTTCGTAGAGATCCGAGCATAGGTAAACACACGCTCAAAACTCCCAAAGATGACATTTAAGAAAAAAAAAAAAAAAAGGCTTTCGCTCAGAGAGTTAGCATAAAAATGTCACTAGGAACATGAACACGCACTTGAGTTGAAGGTCCTTATATGGTCATGCTTCAAGGTAACGGCAGGTGCTTGACGGCACGTTGATGTGCATCGGCTCTAAAAATCACCCTTGACGTAGATGTGGGCTGTTACAAAAAAAAAAGAAAGATACATACTCTCCCCCTTTCAGAAAACACCAACGAAGTAAAGAAGCAAGAAGTGACGTAACAAAAAAAAAAAGAAAAAGAGAGACGACCAGTTGAAACGATTGTTGTTGTTCGTCGTCCCCACAGAAGCGACCATTTCGCCATTACCCCATTTGCGGAGAAAAAGAAATATAAAGGCTCGCAAAATATATATATACGGCGGGGATGTGGGGAGGTAGAAAATGGTCAGGACGCAGGAAAGAGGCACCTCCGCGCTTCTTTCCTGACTTCCTCCATCCTTTCGAGCCCATGAAACTCCCTTCCACTTCTCCTCCCAAAGTGTGCGCGTGTGTGCGTTCGTGTGCCCGCAGGGAGCCAAGAAGACGGCCGCGAAGATGGCCACGGCAGGTTCGGCCGAGAAATGAACCGCGCACACGGTCACCGCCGTCCGAATGGGCGAGCCAGGAGACCGGGCAAGAAACAGTCTAAATCACGAGCGCCAACAAAGTAACGACAACCAACAATGAGGGAGAGGGAGGACGGGACTCAAACATCGGCGACTACCTTAAAAAGAAAACAAAAAGAAAAGCGTAACACGGGCACACGTACAAACCGTACACCGCGTAGCGCTCGCGTATATATAAAGAGTGCAGCGCAGAAGGTAAACATCACCAATGCAAGAGAACAAAGCAGACAACAGGGGATGGAACGAGAAGGGTCGATGTCCACATCAGGAGGACATTGGACGGACAGGAAGACAGACGCGACTCATGGTCATCACGGGAACTCGAGGTGTGCGTGTGTGCGTGTGTTTGTGTGTGGGTGTGCGTGAGCGTTTTCGGTGACCGCCCGCGCGTCGTTTTCTGGTCTGGCCAAGGGACGTCGTATGCTCTTCCTCGTAGGACGACTACGTGGCCGAGCCGTGCGCGCTCTTCCTCGTCTCCTTTATGTGTTCCTGTGTTTAGTTTTACTTCAGCTCGATTCCTTGGAGGAATAAAGAATAAGAAGACCCGACATCGCGGTGGCGATCAAAAGCTGATTGTAGGGCACTCGTGCAGAAGTTGTATATGTCGCAATTAAGGCGCTATTTGCATTTCTTAATTTTTTCTTGTAACAAAATAACGAAGTTTCTGATGACAGGGGCCAGTGTCGTAGCACTATTACGTTAGAGCAGATAAGAGAGAACTGTGCTTTACTGTTTCCTAAGAACAGGCACAAGCTCGTCCTTGTATTCTCCAAATGTTTGTTGCTATTCTGATAGGCGGAACGGACAGTCTAAGGAGGAATGCCCAAATTATAGCGACGTTTATGACTGAAACTGTTGAACCAACTCGGTTCAATAAAGGGGTGAGGCTAAGTTACCTATGAAACAAACGAACTCTAGACGAAGCCAATCTTCTCGCCGGTACCGTGAACATATACTTATAGGCTGCCAGAGTAAATATTTACGCTGCAAGGCGAATAGTTATTTCGTCTTTTGTTCGCCCTTTCCGTCACTCTTATAACCAACCCATACGCTCTCCTTCGTTGATCTTTGTTTTGATGAATTGTCTCTTTGAAAGCCTTCACACACACACGCACACATACACACACACACACACAAACAAACAAAAAAAAGCATTATGGGTCGCTTTTTTGGTGGGTTTGTTTTCAAGGCGCTGTGCATCTGCATTTTTCAGCTTCACTTGAATACACTGAAAACATTCCACAAGTGAGTATGAAAGCACAATTTTCATAACTAATTTGTTTCTAATTCCCGGTTTACTCTGCGTCGACCTTGAGAAAGTTTGTGATCGCACTTGGATATGACCCAGACACGAAAACTTAATTCATCAAGCTTCCCTGACAAACGTCGACTAATCTTAGACACAAAGAGTATACGTACTTTGTCCCATTACTTTTCTACACACTAATGCTCCCTGTACACATTTTTTGAATTCGACGTTTTTTGTTTTCTTTAATATTTGGCGAAATATTTTTTCTTTGGCCAGATACTCCAAACAAAAAGCCTAAGATATACAAATTTTAATTAATGTGATCCCACTAAAAAATAAACAAGACAAAACGCTTCATTTGATATATCAACTCACACTCTAATACATTCTCCAAATCTGAAGTAAAACTAGAAGAAAAATAACAAGACTACCTCGGAGTGAAACAATATTCTGAAAGGCAAAGTACGGAAAAGGGCTGAATGTAACGCAAATAAGAATGCTGTTGCGTAGAAACTATTAATGAAACCTCAATTGCATCTCAATAGACATGGGCGAATAGAGTATCTTCATATACTTATGTTCTTTCTTACGCCAAAAAATGAAGCGAGCACAATGCATGTAAATTTATGTTCTATTCAGAAAACAAGTAACTAAAGAGGCCTGGCCAGAAATCGCAACCGGATGGCAATAGTGCTTTCCATGACCGCTAGACGCCAAGTCTGATGTTAAAAAAACGTAAGAAAAAAAAATCTACATTACTTCTATACATGTGCTTTCATTGCTAAGGGACGTCAGACACCAGCTGCTTACTACTTAGAAAGGTACTTCAAAGCCAGTCAATTTGACTCTTTTGCTACGTCTCGGTTCACGCGCAGAGACCTGGTAGATGCTTATCTACCTAAGCAGCTTAATTCCCAAGTAATGCCTCCAATGAACGTGTCACCGGTGTTCGAAGTCAGCATAGCCGTAATTTAATTTAGCAAAGTGAAGACAAATAGTAATAAAGTGGGCACAGTCAACTCTACTTCATGATCCACATCACCCCCCCCCCCCCAACCCCAGGTTATTCTGTCGTACTGCACCGGCACATTACACGTTTACAAGGGGGACATTAACTTGATACAGCTCGTACAGAGCGCGACACTGTTAGCGCGAACAAGCGATCGCCGGTTTTTAAAGTTTTTCTCTTTGAAACCAAGCGATTTCATCTAAGTTAATATTGCTACGGAAAGAGCTCATTTGGTTCTATAATGTAAGCGTTACAATTTCGTGCTCGCTAATACTATTTAGAAGTAAAATGCGAAAATGCGCCGATGTCGTGTTCGCGCTAACAGTGTCGCGATGTGTACATCAAACAAAAGACACGGTGTTGATTGAAGACATGATGAATGAAGTATCTGAAGACTGGCCTCAACCATGTTCAAATCACGTTTGCTTTGTATTCTTCAAACATGTGCCTGCAGATAGGTTTTGCATGACCAATGTGACATCATACGTGGAAAAAAACATACCTCAGTCTTTGGTGTGATGTATTATTAGTGTGACCACGGCTTTAGACGCCGTCTTAAAAAGACACTGAAGTGAAAGTTTTTTTTCTTTTTTAATGGCTTAACAATTTTCTTTTGTTGTAAATTTTACAACAAAAAAAATTAAATTTTATGAGAAATATTTATGCTGTTAGAGCAATTTAGTGGGGGTAGCACTACCGGCAACGCCCGGTGCCTGCGAAACCAGGCACGTTTTCTCGGTTCTCATCGATCAAAGAGATGATTGACGTGGTGTGAAATGTTCGTTGTAAATTTGTTTCCCTGTGCCGTAATGGTATTTATAACGACAATATTTTTATGTTTTAGAAAAAAAAATGATCTAGGTAGAGTCGTTATTGTTTTCACAAATATCCCGAGATTGCTTTTCCGTTTCGGCTTCAAACGATAACAAACATGGCTGCGTTCGGGGCGTACTCAACGAGCGTACCTAGCTGAGCTCGTTTATTTTTGTGAGTGCGAGTTTTTTTTTTTGTTAAGCGAGGCTTTTAGAGGAGGATCTCCTCAACCGACCTAGTTTGCAGCCAAAAACGATCGCAGGTACGAGCCTTCGGAAGCGCTGCGCGGGTGCGTTCGCAGCGGGACTGGCCTAAGCCTAGCATCCCACGTTAAAGGGACACTGCGAGGGCATTTATGCTCGCCAGGGTTTTTATTTGAACATGGCGTATGACAGCCCAACTACCCAGAACACAAATGGCGCTTCCAGATTCGGGTTCTTTCCGCCCCAAAACCGCCGATCGAGAACTGGCCGGTTTGAGTCGCGCTGACTCTTTTCTTCGTGGTCTCCGTGCCGTTTTCAATGGTTTAGACCAGGGTGTCGAAGCGGAACCGATCCGAACCGAAAACCGGAACTGATCCGAACCGAAATATTTGTCGCCATCTTAGAACTGAACCGGAACTGAACCGGAAAAAAATATAACCTTAGCCGGCTCAAAACAATTCACGGTATTTTTTTTTTTTGTATTACAAAATGCATGTTCGAGAAAAAAAAAATTGACAGCTCTATTTTTATGTAGTTATCAAATTGTCATATACCACAATGTAAGCGAAATTGGGAGTTTTTGTGGACTTTTGTATTGGCACTATGATAAATCATGTGTCACGTGGCCTCGTGACATCACGGTGCTCAAAACTTGCTTTCAAGTAATGTCATGTCCCGTGTCCCTGTGATGTAGTCACGTGACTCTCTGCGCCAAGTCGACTTAAATTGAGAACGTCGCTCGATTTATTAGCATTGTTGACACCGTGACGTCATATGACATCACGACTTCTCACCGCGAGTCACGTGACACCGGGACGTACTCTATGGTCGTGAGCGCGAGTCGAGTACTCGGGTTTGTTACAATTAGCACCGCCAAACGATCAGGTAATGGCTAGCGCTCAATCAAAGATGAGAATAGCCGAACCCTATCAATGTCTGAAGCTCAACCTATGCTTTATTCTTTGCCAACCCCAGCGCATGACTGTGATGAATTTTGATGATATAAAATTAGGGTCAGATTACGTGGCCACTTTTTCTAATAGCAAGTTGAGAAGGGGCAAGCTGTTTCTTTCGTTTATTTTTTTCTGCATCTTCCATTGATTGAAGAGGAAACCTAATGGATGTTTTTGCAAGTTATCAACGTCAGGGATTAGCTCTGAACGGTATTTACTGAAAGTTCAAAAATTGTTTCGCTACCCATTCTGTATGTACACATACATCATTGATGCACCCAAACAGGTTTTTGTTGTTGTTGAATTGTCTCAGAAAGTTGTTTTCGAGCATAGAAACATTAAAATGACTAAATGTGACTTAATATGTAGACGATAAATAGAACTGTAAATGTGTACAGGAGGAGTACCTGCAAAAAGTGATCCCAGTGGCCTCAGGGGGACAACGGAGCGTTGACAGCCGTTTTAATTCTCGCAGGGGTGTCGTTGTCAATTCCGCCTCAAGTTTTGAGTACCTCCCTATTTTGTTCTAACATCACAGTTTTTGGGTGCAAAATAAGAGACATGCAGTATTACTGTTCACAATTTACACAAATATAATTGTTGAATTAACCCCTCCAAACGGAGGAGGGAGTTCCTCAGGAAACAAGGTATGTTCTAAAGGGGCATCAAAACAAGAAAATAAAAAAAAAAAAAAGAGAGAGGATCGGGGGGGGGGGGGGGGGGGGTTAAAAACATACTGTGTTCTAAAGATTCCTCTGCTCCGTATCTTCGGCAGAGGTCAGAAAGCGTGGTCCCGAAAACTACTTTGTTTGCAAAAACACCCTGGCCAGATATGCAATTATCGTTGTGCGAGACGCCCGCGCCGTTTCTTACCACGCTGCACGAAGCAAGAATAATTTGCGTCTCTTGAATACATGACTTGTACCAAGCGAGAAACTTCTGCAATGTGCATTTTGCACCTACGGGTTTGATTTTCTCAGCAAGAACAAATCGCAATGACCACCAGTATAAAGTGCGATGACGTCACGTGCACATCATGTTAAACAGTTCAGCTTTCTAGCGATATGCGATGTTCTCAACACTAGCAAAAGTGAATGTTAGAACTGTAAAGTTGAGCAGTATATATAACAGTGTCGCGATGATCTGCGGCAGCCTACTTTTTTAGACCCTTTTCATAGCAAACGCCACCAGGCGGTGCTCCAGTCTTTGACTTCCCAGAGAACTTCCCGTTTATAAAAATAATAAACAAATCCCACTTTGACACCGCTTCTTGAAATGTGGATGAAACTTATAACCACCAATTTTCCAGGTGAACGTAAAAGAAGCGAAGAAGCGGGAGATCTGTTAAGACGTTTTGAATATTCTTGTAAACCAACTTGACTCCTCCAAGATGTTAAATTGTGCAGCCGAAGTCCCTCGTTAAATCTCTAACTCGGTTGTCCGTGTAGCATTTATGCTTTCTAGCACTGGTGAAATAAGCAAGCTCGACAACCTTGCAAAAACGGCGTTACCGGAAGTGGCTTAGGACGCAAGCGGCGGTTCATGTTTGTAGTCAGAAAAAGGTTATTAGATGTTAGAGCGCGCGTGATATATATATGGGGGGATCGGGTGGCCGAGTGGGCTAGCGCACACCAGCTCGGAGCACGTAGAGCGAAAGCTCGCGCTGCAGAACCCAGGGATCCTGGGTTCAATCCCCACCCCTGCCCGTTTCGATCTGGATGAGCATCGTACCGGCGTGCGGTCGTGTATCACTACTGCGTGGTGCACGTTAAAGACCCCAGGCTAGCGGTTGTACCCGCACTGGCTAAATTGCTCATCTACAGCGAGTGACTCGTCGCAACATTAGAATTGGCTGACCAACGACTCGCTGTATAAATATCCCCACAACCCCAAGCGTGATATATAAACCACAAAGTTGTGAAGTGAGGGCGCAAAACAGGTGCACCTAAAACCAAATATTACGTTAGGCTCCCGAGACAGCATTTTGTGAAGGTTCGAGCTCGTACAGGGCAATGTGCAAATGTGATTTAAAATAGAAATATATTGTCTGTCCTTCGCGCTATTTATGAGTAATTAGGAATATCATAGCATGCATCTTTATGTATTTCTCTTTGCAGTAAGGCGTTGTGTAGGGATATATTGAGACCAATACAATTTATTATTTCTCTGCACATTTCGTGCATTTCCCTTTACATATATTATGCGAGCACACAGTCTTTCTAGGAACACTCCGCGACCCGGTGTTTTACACTGCCAAACAACGAACAAAGAGCACGTTTCCCAAGACACAACAGCTGAGCATTTTTGAGTACCATTCTCTCGTGCCGGTCTCAAGCGGTTAAGTGAACTTCATGCAGAACAATTTATTGATGATAATAAAAATATATTTAATTTCTGACTGAAGTATTGACAATATAAATAAAGGGCCGAATCACCTTGAAGATATACGTCATAAACTCACCTTCAAATTATCTAAAATATTATCTGCCAATATTTTCCGGCGTTTTTATCCTCGATAGTCGCGTCTAAAGTGATATGTGAGAGCCTTAAACAAATATTGATTTTGAAGTTGATTTAATTAACTATGTGTTCCTGACACTTCTTTAAATTCTCAAATATATTGAAGTCTCTTATTGCCTCTTTTATGTGATGAACAACGATTTTATCTGTCTGTGGGCTGGACAAAAACTAATAGTGAATTCCGCTCGCAGATCTCGAGCGCTCCAAAAGCGCTCTATTTTGAGCGCGCATATTCCGTTCGCAAATCTGGCTCGACTTGATCAACTTTCACTCGTAGATCTCTGGCAGCTCCCGCTCCGTGGAGCGCCTCCAACTCCGCCGAACTTGATCTGCGAAATTTCAGAGATCTACCCGGAAGTTGACAGGTCGCCAGGTCGCGCTACGTCACTTCCTCTCCTTTGGCGGTGGCGCATGCGCTGCATGCGCGACGAGGTCGGTGGGCCGACCGGCGAGCTGGATCTGCTCGGATGAGTCGGTTGTTTACGCGGGATTGTGACGGCTTGAACGCTTCTACCTTGCGTAGAAAAGGGATCGAAAGCCGGGACAGGAGCGTGACAAATCGGAAGCGCTGTCATCTGTGATTGTGAGAGAAAGAACAAGAAAAAGAACGGCAGAAAAGCGGAAGGAGGCAGACGCAAGGTTAGGCCTGTTCATTTTGCCGCCACTGATTGTTCACTTTTTGTACACTGCGTGCCGGCGGCGTTTTCTCGTGCAGTAAAGCAAGAACAGATTAGGCAACGGCCGTGCCAGTGATGGTTTGTTACCTCTGTGTTTATTAAAGTCCGTACTAGCAATCTGAACTCCACCGATGGCAATCGCTGTGCGTGCTCCGCCGCTTCGAGGCGGCCGAGAGGTATGTGACGGTGCCGAATGCGGACGTCTTCCTCGTTATTTGTGACATGGGCTCCGTGGTACTTATAATGTCGCCTGGCCTCTGTCGTGTGTTATTTCTGCAGCTAAGCGGTGACAGTTGTCCCTGGTCGTCGGAAAGATCAGTCGGCTGAGGCGTTGGTGGGCTCGTCCAAGTTCGAGCAGTGCCCATTTGGAACGGCCAAGGGGGGGAATGGGGGGGGGGGGGGGGGGGGCGAGGGTTCGCTTCAAAAAGGCGAGTCCATCTTCCGCTCGTCGATTCGAAGCGGGTCCCACGGAGCGAAATTTTGCCGCCTTCGCGGATTTAGGAAGGCGCTCCGGATCTACGAGTGGAATTCACCATAAGTGCCAGTGTTGTACAAAATACTCGATAAAAGTATTTAAGTTAAGTTACTAAATAGCTGCTTCATAAGGTATTTAATATACTACTCAAGTTACACTTACTGTAAAGTATCTTCAGTAGAGTACAAATACTTAGAAATGTAATTCAATTACTTTTGAAGATACTTCCGCATTCCGTAATTTGTTTCGACGTCAGTGACAACGACAATTATACAGCTGCGCAAATTTGGGTTACCAGAATGGTTAATTAGCACGCAATAACACAAAACAAAAAAAAATATCGAAGGGCTATTTTTTGCAGTCTAACTATAAGGAGCAGGATATTGACACGAGTGACAAATGATGAGGCGGCGAATAACTGAAAAAAACTAAACATTTAATGGGGCGAACTTGTACCCCATACAACGTTAAGGGACACTTTTTTGGAATTTTGAGACGTCATCCAGCTCGTAGTTCGTTTCCTGTCCTGTTCTCTGCTCATGAATGTTTGCTTACTGACAGTGGTCGCAAGAGCAATAAGTGACGGACTGGCGACAAAAATTAAAGAAACAAAATTAAAACCTCCACGTTTTGCAGTAGCAGGGTCAAATATACACAAAGCAAAACAAAACGTCTGCTTTTTTGTGTCCACTTCTGATTTTATTCTTTTTCGTTATTTTCTTGACACTGAAGTCTGCATTGCTTCCGCAGGTCATTTCCCCGGACTGCGTTACGCCTCACTGTGGCTATCTTTACTTCCGCAAAACCACCCCTTTTGTTTGAGGATTTTTTTGGGGAAACTCTAGGAAACAAAAGGCGCCTTTGGGAAGGCGAGGGGAAACCTTCATTGTACAAACTTTGGGGTAAAATATGAGTCACAATCGGCAAAAAAGCGATGTTTTCATGAGCTCAATCAAAGTCACCGTAGCTAATCGGAGCTAGCAACAGGATTTGGTTGCTCGAAAGAATGTTCACGTTTGCTCGTGCCACATTCACGCCACTTCAAACCGAAAAACTCGGAAAATGGCGGAATTTCAAAATTGTACTTGAGATAATGACTCGAGTACAAGATACTCAGAAATGCAATTAAAATAGAGCATCAAATGCTCTCAATCAAAAGTATTTGCAAGATACCATGATACTTCAAAATGTATTTGAAATACAGTATCTTCGAGTAGAGTATTTAAGATAGGCACACTTCTGATAAGTACACAGGGGCGTGTGGCGGAACTGTTACGATTGCGCACGCAGACCCTCAGAAAGTGACCAATTAAGTAGCTGCAATGTCAAATAGAGCGTGAAATACTATTTTGTTTCATTTAACAAGGAATCACCAATTAACAAGTGTGATGTTTATTTGCGAATTGAATTTACCGGCACCGTGTCAAGAACAAGCATGAACAGCCAAGCTATGCCGAAAATAATATACAGCCAAGCTCTGCCGAAAATGATCAATTGTGTACGCGCTATATTAGACCAAATTCAATCTGAATATAGATGGGCATAGATGAAAGTGAACAATTGAGATCACTTTTTTCTGCATGATTATTCGCCTAGATCGCCGTGCTGAATGGAAACAATCTTGGCCATTAAAACAAGCGTTGTGATTGCCGATTAGTGTTTCAATAAACGGTAGACTGCAAGGGCTTGTGCTAAAACGTTCGCGACATTTTGAAAATATGATTGCTTTTAGTTCAGTCGTCATATATCTTGTGAAACGTAATTTGTAAATTAGATTTCATGATATATATGGCAAGAATAGGCCCATTTCTATATTTCACGCGCAGTAATTAATTTTTAAGTCCAACACCACAATTAGAATTCAACTTTTACTACTGCCATGCAAAGTTGTACCAATCACGAGTATTTTCGGCGAGCTACCAGACTTCGTGCTAACCTTTCGATTCAGGTAAAATATATGCGACTGAGGTAAACAATGAGATGTTAAGACGTATAGATACGACTTTTGTGTGTCAACCTAGCTTTTCTTTTACTGTTTTATCGAAAGTAAATAGCTCAATTTTTGTTGGTACGTGAAAAATAAAAAAAGATAAAAAGTGGGTTGTACAAACGATAAAAAGCTATAGAATGACTCATTTCCCGGGGGAAAAAGTGCCTATCGCCATAACAACGCGGAAATTATATTCTCAATTTAGCGGTTGAAATCGGTTCGAACCAGTTCAAGCAGTTATTTTTGCTCCCTGGAATTGAACCGGAACTTAACCGAAAGCCGTGAACCAGAACCCGAACCGAACCGATAAAAATTTCGGTTCGACACTCTGGTTTAGACACAACCACCAAATATAATCAAAGTCGTGAGTCATCGAAAGTACACGTTCAATATTAAAAAATCAAAAAGAAATATGACACAGAATTTTGGTAGCTTCTAAAAAGCCGCAAATACGTTGTTTGAAATTAAAAACAAAAAAGTGTATACAGTCACGTGATTTCCGCCAACTCTCTCGTCCTTTACACTTCTACTTCCCCCTCGTCCAGGTTCAATTTCGGTTTCGAGCAGTTCCGTTGTTTTGTTTTTTTGCTTTATTAAAAATATATGCGACGTTGTAGCAAAATATTGGTTGGGTAGTCTTCTGACACCATAATGAATCATACGACAAAAAATAAAACAAAAGTTTTGAGGGGTGTCAGTGTCCCTTTAACTATGTTGCATGATCTGGCTTGATGGGTTCCTTTGCGTGTGATGTTGCTGAATAAACAGGTTGGTTCCTGTAAACCCGGCCTCGCTGCTTTTGTGAATTGTGAAACCGTTGTGATTGCAACCATGGTTCGATACCGAGAAGAGATCTACCTACACAGGTAAGAATTTGCGAGCCATTTGGCTGAAGGCGATCGGGCGTTAGTTTTCTCCATGTTCCCGTCATATCGCTTCGAAAAGCAAGCAGTTCTCAAGTTTTGCAGTGACCTGTTCTTCAAAAGCGAATATTCTTTTTCGTCCGCTTTAATCATGCGCCACAACGCTCACCCACCTTGCTCGCGGATGCCATATGAAAAAAAAAACAAAAAAAACAAGAAAAAAAAAACAGTAAAGCTAGGCGGACCCATTTTTATTTCGTTGACTTTTTTAGTCCTCTCGGTAACTTATTACCGCACACCGATAGACGCTGACAGACGCTTGTATTAGACCATGGCTCGTGCCCAATGAAACGCTAGAACGCCGTTTTCATGGTCGCATCGTCTGACCATTGCAGACGTTTTTAGGCGGGGGCGGAATAGCAGACGGACGGAGGCGAAAACGGACGCCGACGCTCAGCTGTCGTGTCCGCGTCTCACGGGCACTGCAGACGACGATAGACATTGCTGAAATAGCAGACGATGCCAATAGCGGCCGCGCGTCTGCTCGCACGACTATACTTTGTCCCACCTTCGTATGGACTATTGTTAGCCGGGCGTGCTAAAAGCGCGAGCTTGTTGCTTCCAATGAAGCCTCGGCGGCTGCACGAGCGCTAGCGCAGCGAGTGCTTCAGACAAGGCAGTCAAGGCTAGCCGCTCGCGCTAGCACAGCATTTGCGGTTAGTCCGTGCTAAGGTGAGACGAAGTATAGTAAGTGGTGTCAGACCCCCGACTAGAGTACCGGATGTCGCGAAAGCGAGACACAAAACGTCTTAGCGTGTTCAGCCGAACAGCCAAGCCAACCCAGTAGTAATGGACGGGGCCAGTGATCTGTGGCTGGTGATTAAAGCGTACCGTGACCTCCGACTAAATTGCGTCTAACAACTTAAATATTTTTAAAAATAGTTTTTAGGGAAAAATTAAAAAAAAAAAATAAGCGCATTAAATTTTTTTTTCTAGTTTCGTGTTTTTTTAGGGCAGTCTAAATGTTCGCTGTTCACACCTCATCCCATTTAAGTTCGTCGACTTTGGCTTCCACGCATAATACGCCTGTAGTCCATAACATTTCCTAGGGTGCCTCGATCTTCTTTTGTTTAGGGGGATGCCATCTTTTGTATTACCCGCTCCCAATAAAAATAGAACGAAATCCCCGGACACAAAGTGTCACCGTGATGGGACAAACTGTGTTTAACGCGCTTCATTAAAAAAAAAAAAAGTTTAGAACGAACTGGGAAGATGTCACCGCTCTAAGCAAAGCTCACATAATGGCACATTAATATTTTTGACGTGTAACTCTGTAATAACATCCACTGCGACACGAAGAAGTCTGTGTCTCTAACATCTTCTCCACTATAACCATCGCGCGTCGTTCCCAAGCAGCCAAGAGTTAAAAAAAGAAAAAAAAAGAAAAAGAGGAAATCGTCCGACCACGAAGCACCTTGCACGCTCCATTCTTCGCATTCCAGACCCCGAGCTCTAGACACCCACCCACAGGCTCGCGGAAAGGACGCACCGCCTGCCTGCCCGACGTCCGAAGCCGCCAGCGTCGGAGGACTACGTCCAAAAGAAAGACGCCGCGGGCGACCGCCAGTATACTTCGTTTCACCTTACGATGTAACCTCAGCGGGCGCCACAATCCACGTTGACCAATTCGGAGCTCCATGCGTGCCCACGTGACTTCATACTCCGCGAGTCGCTCCGCCCGTTCGGAATGTCATGGGACATGCCCTGAGCTTCGGACTGGCTCCGGTGACCCGTGCGGTCCGTTGTGGTGCATCGTCGGGTGAACCGTAGTCCAAGCTTCTCCTGGCCGGCAACGGCGGCAGAGGAGCGAGCCGAGTAGCTGCGGCTTCCGGAATTCCAATCTCCAGCGTGTAACCCACAGCTACTCACCGAGGATGGGAAAGAAAAGTACGGAAAGAACAAAAAAGAAACAACTATATCCCGTTTCGAACGGGAAACCGAAAGGACACCGTGGAATCTACCGCCGGACGACCGAATAGAGATCGGACGCGAGACGGTAGAAAGTAGAAGTCCGAAAAAAAAAAAAGGGTGGGGGGATGAAGGTGGGGACAGAAGACAACGTGATAGGGCGGAATGGGAAGAAAGCTCGGTGAAATAGAACGAGCCAAAAAAACAACAAATAAAGTTCAGTTACTAGAAGACAGGTTGAAGAGAATATATACGAAGTAGAGATCAAGCGAGGCAAGGGATGCGATTTATAGGAGCGGTAGGATCGGTCTTACAGTGACTAGGAATGTACAAAACTTGTTTTGTTTTGTGTTTGTGAGCGCGTGATGGCGAGGTGTCTAGACTCGGGCTTGAGGAAGAAGAGAAAGTTAGCAGCGGTGATGGAGGCTGTTGGAAGGGGCGCGGGTGCAAGTAAAGAACGCGCTGTCCGAGTTTTATGGAGCAGACGATACACCGTGAACGACCGCGGCGGAGAGTTTCGTGGCAGGGTAACCGACAGAATCGTGCAGCGGCCGGTTTTACGGGTTTCCAGAGTCGCCATTCTTTGGTCGGACGGAGCGAGAAGCCCCAGTGAAGTGCTAGTCTGTTCAAACGCTACAATTGTTCTGTTCAGTGCGGTTTCGATGGGGTGTACTAGCGCATGGATTACCGCGCTTTTTCGCATATGCAAAGAGGTGTCTTCTATCCTGAATTTTCTTGCTCCCGTAATGTTTATCATGTATCAGAAATTCCAACCCAGTAGACGTGATTGACTAGCACATCTGCATGCATTTCATCGAGGTGTTATGTGCAGCCGCGCGTGTTCGATTTATCGAGGATCTGCTCCAATATATTCTTACCCATGCACTAGCACTGAAAGGTCAAACCAGCAACAGGTTTAATACTAGAGTCGAAGATCGTGAGTGCTTTGGTCTCTGTTGATAATTTTTAAATAACGGTTTCACACACAAAACAGCGTTTTGCTTGGAGGCGAGCATTTTATGGAGGTTACATGAGTACGCAACCGGTAAATAAATATTAAAAATAGAGTCGCCCGCAAATTACACTGTATATGAATGCTACTAAAACGTCAAATAAAAAGTCGTAAAAAATGAATAAGAAAAAAAAACACAGGAAAAGACAATGCATCTACAGCGCTATTTCTGCAGTGAATCAGCAAAAAAAAAATATTAGAACGACGAATTACGGTAAATATAAATCTGGGGCGTTGAACGGCCGGAGGACAGTCAGATCATATCCAACAATTTCGTAGAGTAAGTATTAACGTGTGCGTGCATTTGTGCGTGCGTGTGTGCGCGCGCGCGTGTTCGCGTCCGTGCGTTCGTGTGTGCGTCTGCGTGTGCCTGTGCTTGCGCGTATGTGTGCGTGCGTGTGCATGCATGTGTGCGTGCGAGTGTGCGTTCTTGCATGCGTATGCATCTATGCGTGTGCGTTTGCTTACGCGCGTGTGTGTACGCACATGTGCGTGCGTTCCTGCATGCGTGTGCTTCTGTGTTCGTACGTGCGTGTGTGCGTGCGTGGCTGCGTGGGCGCGTGCGTGTGGGTGCGCGCGCATTTTTTCGTGGCAAGCTAAGCTATACGAAAAACTTCCAACAAAACCATACGAAGTTGATGGGACACGCCACGTGGTTCTGGGCAATTAAGGCTACACACGGATACACTTGGCAAACGATGTAACTTTGACCAAAAGCCGGCGCCACAAAGACAAAACGCTGTGCGCCAATTACGAGCAAGCTGAGCGTGGCCTGCTTCGGCCACGGTCCCACCGACATTGCGGGACTGTCTTTTCCATAATCGCCGCACTTTCGCCGTACGTACCGCAGAAAGCGACGGGCTCGCTGTCTCCGACTTGGAAGAAGCCGTGGCGCGTGAGCGCGCGATCACTGCCACTCTTCTCAATTACTGGCCGGAAGCAAAGCGTCCAGAATAAACAGACCATGGCGGGAACGAGCGAGGATCAGTCACGCCACAAGTATGGCCACTTATAACAAAGAATACATCATCTGGCATTAAAAAAAGAAAGCAGCACAAGCATGTCCAGTGTAATCACACATGAAAACCCGTGGTACAGATATATGAGCACACATAAAGAGAAAGACGTGCGTGAAAAACCAATACACATATTTATATGCGTTTATTGGTTTCTTACGCAGCTATTTGTTCTACTCAATGAACATTTTGTTCGTTATGACGAGCAAACTTTAAAGCTGGGGTCACACAGCTCCTACATCATACAAAAGAGAGTCTGCAAACACGAGTCACCTTAATATTCGTGGTTCGAATGCCGCCTGCCAAGTTTCCTCCTCGAACTTATTGCCATGTGCCATTCGAATCGCAGATCTGGCGGTGACTCGCGTTCGAATTCGTATGCAGACTGTCTTTTGTATGATGTAGAAGCAGTGTGACAACGGCTTAAAGGGGTACGGAAACGAAATTGTTTGCTCGTTTATTTGCTTAGATGTGGTCTTCGTTATGTCGGCAGCCCAGAAACACAAGCTGCCACCAAAAAAGTAAAAATAAAAAAAAACTATTTTTAAAACAAAATAATAGATTTCAAGATTGCGCCTGATGGATGCCTGTGAAGCTCCGTTGGAATGCCGCCATGTCATCGGCCTATGACGAGCAGGCCAGTTCGTGGCAGTATGGCTCGCTCGTGGAGTTACTTTTAATGTGACTTGACGGAGGACCTTATCGAGCTGACTACGTTGTATATGTCAAAGCTTCGACGGTGCTTTACTCTTATTCCTACTCTTATTCTCATACAGGATATCTTCATGAAGTAGTTGGATCGTCGTCGTCCTCTTCCAGAAGGTCGATGGAGCAGAAACCATGAAAAACAAATTTACATTTAAAGCAATAGAATTTTTAGAAAAGGAATAATCCTATATACAAACGTAAATGCTCGTACTAAATTTCAAGCCCATTCCTGAAACTATGGTTTTGATGCTCCCCAGTTTTTCTTTCAAATTGGCTTTTACAAAAAATTTAATTTTGGTCATTTGACCCTATTCATTTATTTGATTGGTTTAAACCTGTTATGCCGTTTGGTGGTGCAGGTTGAGAGTGATAGGTTTATTTCTTTTCTTCTAGCTCTCATCTAAACATTCAGTAAACATTCAAACATTCAGTGCTTCCGCAACGTGCATTCCACACCATCAAGATAGCCTTTTTTCGCACTTGTTAGGTAGAAGCTAGATCTGATTACGCGGGAAACTCTGCCAAGCGAACTACACACACACACACACACACACACACACACACACACACACACACACACACACACACACACACACACACACACACACACACACACACACACACACACACACACACACACACACACACACACACACACACACACACACCCACACACACACACACACACACACACCCACACACACACACACACACACACACACACACACACCACACACACACACACACACACACACACACACACACACACACACACACACACACACACACCACACACACACACACACACACACACACACACACACCACACACACACACACACACACACACACACACACACACACACACACACACACACCACACACACACACACACACACACACACACACACACACACACACACACACACACACACACACACACACACACACACACACACACACACACACACACACACACACCACACACACACACACACACACACACACCACACACACACACACACACACACACACACACACACACACACACACACACACACACACACACACACACACACACACACACACACACATATATATATATATATATTAAATTTGGGATTACGACTGTTTCCAGCTAGAGCAGTGTTCCTGAATTACAAGGTATAATTTTTTCTCTATATTGTGTGCAGTTTCATCAATATCACGGTTCAAAGTGTGGTTTCGGACGTGTACAGTAAAACCGAAACTATCTGCTAGAGGAATGGCAACACTGATTATCAGCCGTACTGCTGATATGGATGGATGAATTTATAGACGCTTTCAGACAGCTGTGCATGGGCGCCGCCATAACCGACCTTCAGTTGTCGTTCCCTCTTATTCTGTTTGCTCCACTTCATCATTACCACACCAAGGCAGGTCATTGCCATTTTAGATCCTACCGTGTCCTTCTCCCCAGCATAGGCCTTTATGAAGGCTCGTCAACGCCCGCTTCAGTGGCTTCGGCATCTCGGTAAGACAAGAGGAGGTTGGCTATAGCGGCTCAATTTGGCGCGCGCTGAAAGCGTCTATAGGGAAAGAATTGCGGTAACTACGAGGAGATTGGAAGATTGGTGGAAAAGATCTAGGAAGGGGTAAAAATACAGATACAAATAATCAATGAAAGCACTTTAAGAAAAAAAGGGGGGGGGGTTGTGTTAGAACAATATTTATACAAATTTAAGAAAAAGAAGGGATGAGGAAATGTTAGGCTAGGTGTCGCAAGCTGCCGCCCGTTACAAAGGCTATAGCCATTACCATCCATCCATCCATCCGGCTGCGACGTGACGTCAACGTGGTGCTGCGGAACGCGGTACAACCAATCAACCGCAGCTCCACTGCGACGTGGCGTCACGAGGGTGCTGCGCAGTGTTCCTTGACTAAAAGCCGATGTTGAGGGTGGGCGTTGCCAAAAAAAAAAAAAAAGAAGAAATCCGTTACTCGTTACTTGCAAATAAAAGTAACACCTTACCGACCGACCGAAAATAAATACGTTAGTTGTTACTGTTTTGAATAAGTAACTACAACGTTACTACGTTACCGAAAAAGTAACTCGTTACCGGTAACGCCGTTGCATGTAACGCGTTACCACCAACACTGCTAAACGCTAAACCGTTTGTCGTCCGTTAAAGAGCAGCTGGTCGCATCTTTCAAATCGGTTTTAGTGGAATACGCGGCTTCACTATGACGTATTATTTCGGTTGTGATCATATTTCGTGACACTAAACCGATACCTGTGATTTATTTTGGTTTAGTTTTCGACCGGAGTTGCCAGTGAAACAAGCAGTACCGCCAACTAAGGCCTGCTACGGCGCTCCGTATTTTGATCTCACAAAAGCGCACATCGCCCCACTGGAAGTACTCCACCGCGCGTGCCTCCATGCCATTACAGGCCCTTCCCGTCATGCTCGCACTGAAGAGTTTTACCGTTATGCTGACCTTCTACCTACCCTTTCAAGCGATAATTGATGCACGCAACGAGGGCCATCTCCGCCCGGCGGTTATCCTCCGTGGCTGGCCAGCTCCTTCTGGCTCATCAACACGACGTACCTCGTCGTTCACCATAGAGACAGCAAGACCCTATCCTCAAGAGTATTCCCCCATGGCAAGACGTCATGGTTCGTTTGCCCAGTCCTCTTTCCCTCAGAACCCACCGGGAAGAGCATAGAAAGGAGAGAGCCTCACTAACTGCCCGCGGAGATAGGACACCAAACTCCATCTTTACGGACATTGCCTGGTGCGAGGGCACCGAGCGGGTCCCCCTAGCCGGGGTTTCCGGCGTAGATTTGTATGCCGAAACCACCAGTATGTACAAGACACCAGCACCTGTTTGCCTGGAGCTAGACACCATCCACCTGGCACTATCCCATCTAAAGGCCAGCACACCTCTAGCCAGGTCCCCGCAACCCACATGGGTTGGGATCTACACGGACAGCAGAGAGGCTGTCAGAAGGCCAGGGACTCATTCCCCGGAAAAAGATCCCTCTGTCAGCGTATTAAGAGTCTACGCGCTGAACAGCTCTCCACCCGCAATCTTGAGGTACGGGTGGATTGGGTACCAATCGCACGCGGGCGGCCGAGGCAACGACATCGCCCATGCGTGTGCGAGTGCGCAATCGTATATCCGTTCCGACCCGGACATTTCACAGCCTTAGGCGCGCCTCCTGCCCTAATCGACCCCGACAACTGGGCAGCATTCAAGAAGGCAGATAACCTCCACCGAAGGAAACAGACCCCAGCAAACCCTTCACCCTTACCGATGGGTCTTGGAAGAGGTGCTCAAGTGCACATCCATAAAGCACGCACCGGTACCGCCCTCGCTGAGGACGTCCTGGTACGGTGGAGAGTCACCAAGGAGAGGACTCCCACCTGACAGAGATGGCCCTGGAAGTACGTCCTCCTCACACACCGGTTCCAACTGCGAACCAATGCAGCCAGCTGAAGCTTCCCACTCAGAGGTGACCTGTTCTAAATGCTCTGCAGGCGTTTCCCCCACACTTCAACATTTGCTGTGGGACGCGGGGTTCCACGACGAGCGAGTTTGTTTTCTAGACCCCAGTATATATGCTTACAAGGACTGGATCGACCCGAAGCATGGTACCCGAGCAAAACAGATGCTATATACTACACCTCTGGGAGTTTGCACGCTCTCTTATCGACCGAAAAGTCTGCTTTTTTTTATTAGTTAATTTCTTCCTTTACCCTTTCCCTCCAGGCCACTGAGCCATCCTTGTCCAAACAAAGTATATCTAGATGCCCTCTAGATCAGGGGTCTCCAAACCCTTGACCGCGGGCCACAAACGGCCCGCGGAGGCGCTCCTTCCGGTCCGTGGATGGCCACGGTCTTTCCAGTGACGCCCGGCCCGCGGCTTGCCGCTACAAACGCAAATATAAGCGCGTAAAAAAAGTGACGAAAAAAAATAAAGCGGCGCCGCGAGGCTCTTCAAAGGCGCGAGCGAAGATAGAATAAATGATGAAATAAGATCTGCATCAAAACGCGGATTCTCTCGCCATGGTATTGTTGTAGAATTGTCAAAACCAGCATTAATATTTGTAGTTCCGTGTTTCATAATTGTTTAATCACGAACTTTGGCATTGTCATCACCAAATCTAGCATTCTCATTAGTCTTCTGCCGCATTAATATAGCAAAGTTCATACGCGCTTCGATTTATGCCTGGTGAATTCTCTGGGTCGCAATTATTTCGTAATGTCAGAACTAACAACCTATTCCATTTAAAAAAAAATAAAGTATATGTATTCATCCACCCTATTTTTTTTTTTGTTCTAGATTAAATTTTTCAATTGAAACGCTTACTTAAGCCTATATATTTAGTTGTTTTTTTATTTATGTAATCTTATCTATTTTCTGGCTCTCGAGACTGCGTCAGGTACCCAATCCGGCACTTTTGCCAAAATGTTTGCAGATACCGGCTCTAGATGAAAGGAAATGAAACCTCGATGACATGGGAGAAAAAAAAGAAAGAAAGGTGCACGGAGGAAGGGTAGTGTGGAGCTGAAGCGACCCGAGAAGCCCCAAGTACCCCGCTCGCTCGCATCGTTTGCCGCCGCCGCCGCAGCTCTGACCGACTCGACTAATTGCCACACGCGAGGGAGCCGAGTGCAGCTTCAAAGCGAAGCCCGCAAGAACTTCCTGCACTCGTCGCTACGCCGCGCTTTTCTTTTTCTCGCTATATGGTTTTTTAACCATCGCGTGGATTCCGCGTAGAATCTTGTCTTTACGTCTGCGTGTTTAAGTGTGCGTGGGTGCGCGCGTGCCGATCGTCGTTTTGAGGTGAAAATACGAGGTCCGACGGTGAAGCGGTGAACCGAGCCGCCGCCCGGGCTTCGCGGGGCAGCGAGGAAACCGCTACGTGAGCTGGTGGAAGCCCGGCGGTTTCTTCTACGAGCTCGGTTCGGGTCTCGGGTCAACGGACCTACCTGTTCGTGCCTCCGATGAGGATCCGTTTTGAGAGCTTTCATGCGGAGCATTTGATGTTGGAGGTGCTCCAAGGATGCGATAATTAACCTGACTGTTTCAGGACTGTATGCACCAATAATTGTTTTTGGGTTCTTTTACAACAGTAAACAAACGGGTTTTGGGCAGCTGTTATTTTAAAACTCGGCATGTTTACAGCTTGCTTCCCTCGCTTATTTATCGAAGTGGCAAGCTAAGGAAACAGGACCCTTCATGCCCTACGTTGGCCTTTGGCTTTTTGTAAACGGTATGGGTTTGGAACTCGAAAGATCCCGTCGTCATTTTTCTAACCTGTCGATATTTGAAATATTTTCTCTTCTTTTTCTTCGCGATATACAGATTTCTAATTTTCTCTTCGTTACTTTCATCCCATAGATGTAAGCTGTAATCGGTGGCAGGCTTATGAAACAAATTTAAGTCTGTAGCACGCGTTCATTGCCTTACGCCCGACTTTGGTTGCCCGTGCGGCGAAATGTGACCAAAGGCAGAAAGCTTGCGTGGGAGGCAGAGCAGTTACTGGGTTCTTAACTTCTCGTCTACTATAGCGAAGATACACCAAAACATGTTGCATGGATGTTTGCACAGCAGAAACTTGCCTTGCCATGATCTAGGTACACACGTCTCGGCTCTATTGAGGAAAAGTGATGGCACGTATAGCACGATTGCTGACGTGGAGTCTTTAAAGTACATGAGGCAGTATTAAAGTATCAGTACACAGTCCTTCGATATAAGAACCATTGGTGGTAGAGTTTTACTGTAGCGCCGGAGTCGGGGGCGCAAGCTTTAGCTCCACGCAACGTGGGCACACTCGGACTTCGATCTCCCGTTTACCTAAACCTTATTTTCAATTTCAAGCAAAGCGATCATAAGGGTGAAAAAACTGAAATATTGATGCGTCAGAGAACTAGTACGGTTTTCTTTGATGAACAGTTATTTTTCTATTTGCTTCGTTTTTGATGCTGTCAAAAAAACCACTACTGAGGACGAGGTGCTTGCCTCTGTAAAACTCTCGGTAAAATTCACATTTTATTGTCATGAGCTGTCTGGGGCATGCCGAAGCCGACCTTTACAAGAATTTACATGACACCCTGAATGCGTAGCGCATAGAAGCTTATCAGTCCCGTCATAATGGCATCACCCCGTCATGATTACATGAAATTATCGAGAGATCGTGATGTACTCGTTTCTTTAAGAAATATGTTTCCTCACTCACTCGAACAACAAAACAGTGAACTAATGTCTGGAATGCTCGGGGTCTGCATCAGTTTTCGTCTTCAATTTCTTCTTTCACCAGCCATCATAAGGCAGCCATTAGCATTTACATATGTTATACACTTAAATGATGATAGTTCTCGGAGTGGACAGACTGAATTTCGGAAAGGGTCAATGCCTCCCCCGCAACGCTGAACTAGGTTAGCGACACCGCCATCTTGAGGTCAGTAAGCGAAGTACGTTCAAGTAAACTACGCACTAAAAAAAAAAAAAAAAGAAGGTACCCGAGGAATCAAATAGTGCTATCAGCGAAGGGTACTCGTTGAATCAGGAGGCTAAGAATAAGTGTACCCTTAAATAAAACAGTCCGCGCAATGATACTGTGCACGACGTAAATATATATATATATATATATATATATATATATATATATATATATATATATATATATATATATATATATATATAATATATATATATATATATATATATATATATATTTATATATATATATGGGTGATTTCATCTCAACTCAGGCACGGATTTAGGGTCGAATTTTTAATTTTGACGAAAAAAATATATGTTTTGGGGCAATTCCTATAATAAAAGAAGACGCAAACGGCAATGTCGTCGGATTTTTTGTTCTCAAGTTATGGACCGTTGAAGCGGTCAAGGTGGAAACTGACGTTTTCCAGCTTATCGGAGGTGCAATATTTCACTCCATCCCTTTTCCATACTTTTTACGCTACATCAATATAACTTTTTGGGAACACTCTAGACATAGGCTTTTTTATGCTAATTAAGCGTCTAGGTCATAACATTTTTAACGATTTTGTTTTTATTTGTCAAACTACCTCTCTGCCACGATATTTGACGAAGTTCAGCAAGCTGTGCTGTGTGCCCTAATCAACATATTTTATGATCTTTATATCACCGTAAAGCTCCACTTAAGTTCTTTCTTTTGATTATACTTCAATATTTTTCGATAAGTATATAATGCGCTACATCTGCTTGAAAAACGAAAATTTCGAAAAACTAGCAAGTTTGGAGTCGATTTTCTAAAAAACCCTACTTTTATTTTTTTATTTTTTATTCACAGTTAGTTGATATAGTAGTCTATCAGAAACTACAAACAGAAATTGTAATATATTGTTTGTATGGCCGCTATTAAGACTCGAATCTCGTGCTATGAGCGTTTGAACGGGCCTTCGCACAGGCGCTCTGCTGAGCAGAAATTTGGCCTATGTAAGGTTTTCTATTTATCGTTAGCAGTTACCTCAATATCCAACCGTAAACATTAATAAAATTTTGAGTAGTGTACTTAAAAAAATTTACTTCAAAGTCCGTATCCACAAGTGCGGGCACAGCGCTTACTTCCTCCCTATACGGGGGAATGCAGATCGTTAGAGAATTCCTCTGGGGCCTTTTACTTTCGGCTTTGAGTTTAAAATATACCGAACTTGACATGTAATTGTCATATTTTCTTATGTCAAACAGATATGCAGTGCATATACATATGTACGATTTAGTAACTGACGCTTAGGAAGTATGGTTATTTTGTGCGCGTACGGACTCTTTCGTAAAATAACAAGCATTTCGTAGCGTGTAAGGCTTCAAACGTGTTAGTCATGTGTTTAGGTTTCATTTATATTTTCAGTGATTCATGCCGGGTTATATATATATTATATATAATATATATATATATATATATATAGAGAGAGAGAGAGAGAGAGGAGGAGAGAGAGAGAGGATGTACTCTATGGGTATAAACATAATAGGTGAGCGGCGTATGGCAACTTCCGGTTCCTTAGGAATTTTTGTTTAGCAGTCGACAAACGACGCCGATGGTGTGCAAGCCTGTAAGCATGGTTCTGAAAACTACAGTCTAGAGGTTTAAGAATTATGCTTACACAGGCTCGCAGCTCATTGTCGTCGTTTGTTAACAGTGAAACAAACTTTCCTAAAAAAACGGAAGTTGACAAACGACGCTCACATATTTTAGCATTCTTATTCGCCGAGACTCCCTCCGCATACATTTCAGCGATTAACACTCCCAAGTGCTTTGCGAAAAAGGAGACACTCCAAACCTTTTAGAGAGTGAGGCGGGAGAGCTCAGTCGAATTCAACTGTCCAATTAGCGGCCCAACGACTGTTAACGCTGCCGTGTAACTATCGCAATCGAAACAACTCTCATTGGTTTAGTGAGAGTTTAGAGGGCGCGTGTTCCAAAGGTACACAACGCTCACTGAGCATTGACGTAGCATTTACCTTTTGATGGACACCACAGAGACGTGGACGCCCTTCGCTAAGACGAACTTAGCAAGCGCCCACCACGATCAGCTGAGATTAAGAACTTGGAACTCAATTTTCGTCGAGATAGCGACAAAATTGCGTCTAATAAAAATGAAAAAAAAAACACCAGAGCGTGAGGAGCCAGATAGAGTCACTGAATGTTTAAAAAGCAACGCGTTCCAAAGCGTCCGCTTGAAATTAACCAAACAGACATTTACGATTGACTGATGTAGGCTATCTGAAAATCAGGATAAACATAAATCAGAAAAATGTGTGTCACGATGTTTACCCGGCAGCTCTAATCTGCTCTATGATTCTGTAAACGTCATGAAACGGGAACAGCGCGAAAAATAAACGAGGGACGAGTAGAAGAGGTAACGACAGACACGGCGCTGACTATCAACGGAACGTTTATTTGTGCACAAAACACGAAATAAACAGGAAAAACACACAAACAAGCCGTCAAAACGATTCCACGCACAAGCTTATCTGCGATCAGGCGGACTTTCCACAAGTCATGATAAAATTCACTTCGCACTCTTCAGACCTAAGGACGGCGCACTGACGTACGCTTCCTCTCCTTTCACAGATATATAAAAAAAAAAAGCTTCATCAATTTCCCTCACTGTTTTGTTTCTGTGGCGGGCTAAAATTGTTATATCATGGAAACATGGCTAACAACCACATCGGCTACAATGAATTGCGAGGTGGCTGGAGGGGGAGGAACGGAGGGAAAGGGAATGTACCCTTGCGCTTACACTTATACATATATAGTTTAATTAGGACTTGTGGAAAGTTCGTCTGATCACAGATAAGCGTGTGCGTGGAATCGTTTTGACGGGTTATTTGTGTGTTTTTTTTCTGTTTAGTTCGTGTTTTGTGCACGAATAAACTTTCAGTTGCTAGTCAACGCCGTGTCTGTCGTTACCTCTTCTACTCGTCCCTCGTTTATTTTTGCGCTGTTCCCGTTTCATGATGTCAAACCAACTCGCCCAACTTTATGCGTTGTTACACTTCCGCAAACGGTCTCTTCTTTTTTTTTTTTTTGTATGACGGAGTCGTGTAATGCATTTCTGGTGCGTCGGGCTGGTCTCTGACAGAGTTCTTCAAGTGACCGGTTAGCGAGAGATTTGTTTGAGATTTTTTAATACTCATATAGGACGAACTATTCCCTCTTATCTGTTTTTGAGCACAGCAGAAGGATCTCGCTTAATCTCCAACTTCGCGATTTCTGTAGATTTTCATCGTCCTAAAAATGGTCACATCAACAGGCTCGAAAATACTGCGAAAATGGAGCGACCGGAAAACTATCGGTGAAATGAGGTGGGGGGGGGGGGGGGTGCAAGAGACGACTTTTGTTTGCAAATAGTGAAAGGGTCTATTGATATTAAGACGTTCATCCTTGTGCGTCGCTTTTCATTCACGAAGACGAAGGCGCTATATTTGGGTGACCTTGTTCTCCAGTCGCCACCGTCAGTACGAAAACATTCGCGTTTTTGAGACAGCCACTAGATGGCTCTTACTTTTGATAAGTACATATCTCGTTTCAAAGAGAATGCGCCACAAAATACATACAAATACATACACGTTACGACCAACCGGAAGGTGATGGCTATTCTGGTTTTTAATAATCCGTGGCAATTTAAGAAACTCAGGGTTGCTGGTTTGTCCTTCGGTGTTTTTAATACGCTGAAGCACCAGATTGTCTTAAATAAATGCAAACAAGCAAACAATCCAACAAACAAAACCCCATTAGTGAAGGAAAAATTATGCGATCGGAACGTGCTACGACCTGTGTTTCTTAAAGTGTCGGCGACTATCGGGCTTTCTATCGGCACTCTTAACGCACTGCTGTGGCGCTGCTGTCGATTCCGCGCAGCGCAGATGCTTCGCCTCAGGCGAATCTGGTTTCTGCGCTGGCACACACCGGCTGTGGGAAAGAGCGGGCTTGTTTGTAAACACGTACGCGCACGTTGGTGTATATGTCAAGGAGCCCGCAATCTATGAAGTTCGCGAAATAAGACTGCCGGCTTGTGTGAGAACTGACGAACAAGCGCTATCAGTTCTGCCCGCCCCGATTGGATGCACAAAGCCGCCAATTGGAAGCCATTTGATCGAAAGCGGCATGACATAATTCTCGAACGAGATCACGCTGCAGAACCCAGGGATCCTGGGTTCAATCCCCACCCCTGCCTGTTTCGATCTGGATGAGCATTGTACCGGCGTGCGGTCGTGTATCGCTACTGCGTGATGCACGTTAAAGACCCCGGGCTATAGCGGTTGTACCGCATTGGCCAAATTTCTCATCTACAGCTATGAGACTAGTCGCCCGTTGAGGCAGACCAAGTTCTAGGCTGTATAAACATACACACAACCCAATTATTATTGTCAGCTTTCATTGACGGATTTCAGAATGGCAGAAGCACGTTATGATGCCTTGCAGTGTTCCCAGATTACCGAAAGCGATGCAAACGTGGTTCTCAAACGAGTCTTGGAAAATTCGGTATGCTGAAAAAAAACTCAGTGACGGATTCCAAAAAATGGCAGAACCACGTTCGGAAGCCTCCAGGCCACCCAGTACATCGGACTCAGCCTTCACCGAGGGGCGTCCTCTCTACGGTCGGCAAACCTCGCTTCCCGTCTTAGCGGTACTGTTAGTACCAGGGAAGTAATTGTCTCGTGAGGGTAACCCATCCCATGTTCACAGTTGGCGGGCTACCACTCGGTCCCCAGCCGCGTTTCAGGAAGCCGTCAATTAGAGCGGTCAACCACGTGTGTCCCTTCGCCTTCCTCTTCTCCCCCGCCACCACTACTCTTTTTTTTTCTCCTTGTTTTATTTCTTACGTCACGCCCTCGCAGCTTGGAGGTAAAAAAATGCCGCCGCTGTTGCTAAAAATAAAAGTACTTATTTTTGTCTTTGTTTTTGCACATTGCCCCGTAATCACTGCCAGAAAATTGTTTTAGCTCATCTTGTTATTGTGAACCTTAACTTGGAAGCTTACATTTTTTTAAACATTTTTGGGATTTACGGTGTTTTTGTTTAAGTCCGGAAGTTGACCAGGATGCTACACTCTGCTTTTCTTCCTTGTTATGTTTAAAAAAAAAAAGATGACAAAATTCACTCGTTGTTTTCTGAGAGCTGTCGTCGGATTCAGCCGTTTTCTTTCGGCGGTTTGTTGGCGAACCAAGCGTACGTGAGAGCCATGAGCGAAGAGGACTACTGTTTATTTTTCGCTCAACCGTCAACACTTATCAGAAACCAAAGAAAAATGCCTTCGGGTTAGCAAACAAGCGAAAGCGAGCATATGGTCGAGCCTTCGAAGGTCATTGGCATAAGCTTGAGTAAGATGGGTAAGAAAGGGAGGTGTTGCCATCGCTCGTTTTGCCCAGTGGCCGAAAGCGGTCCCACGTTTTATACCTCATGTGTCACTATCAACATGGCGGGGGGATCGGTGGCCGAGTGTAGTAACGCACCCCTGCACGGAGCGCATGCAGCGTAAGCTCGCGCTGCATAACCCTGGGGTGCTTGGTTCAGTCTCCCACGCCTGACCGTTTCGATCTGGATGAGGATCATACCAGCCTGCGGTCGTTGAAGACCCCAGGCTAGCGGTTGCACAGCACTAGCTAAATTTCTCATCTACAAGTGAGAAACAAGTCGGCCATTGGAGCCGATCGACTAACTTCCAGCTGTTTGAACATATATTGAACATAATTACTTACTTATCAACATGGTACAATTCATGAGCTGGCTGCAGCGACACAACGGCAAGGACCAGTTAATGTTTTGTAAATAAGATTGTAAATAAAACGGCGAAGTAAAAAACGATACAAATATAATTAATTCTGTTCTCAGTTACGGATGTAGAATAACTCTACAATCTGTGATAAAACACTCGATTCGTCAATTTTTGTTTTCCCTCTTCTCTTCTAGCCTTGGAGTGCAAAATGGCGCAGGTTTCCGCATTCTGGTTATGTCGCGGTTATCAGCTTAATTCGCGGGATAGCCCCCGCCTGCGCAATGGTCACATTTCTTTCTAGCCTACCATAGCTTGAGCCGCGATAATCTTAATTAATTTATACCCTCTAGATGAGAATACAAAAAAATACTCCCGCGTGAACGCTTTAGGTTCACTTCGGTCTTTTTACTCTAGAAAAGAAAACTACGCGGTTTTGGAGTTAAACAAAAATAAGTTTGTTGTACCCCAGCACTCTAATACATTTTTGGCGTGTCAATGAACCTTTAAAACTTGCAATCACATGCAAGATTTACTTTTGATACCAGAGCCTTGAAACTTAGTTGTCCGTATAAAGTATGTTATAAGTGCACTGCAGGATAATTTTGCAGCATTAAAAGTATAAAACTGACGGAAATACGGCTGCGAATGAAGAATAGAATATTACAGAACTACCACAGACTATGACATGACAAAAAAAAAAAATAAAAGCGTTATAATGATGCCTGTTCCGGAAATGCGGATCTGTGAAAAAAAAAAAAAGCCCCTGGCTTAGTGCATAAAATACAGTCTTCAACAATAAAAAAAAAAAAAAAAAACTCCGACGAGGCAGTTTCAGGGGACAGTGCAGTTTTCTTTGGTCAGTCCCGCATCGCTTGGAGTGAAAATGTAAATAAACCTTTTCACGCGAAAGCATTATTTACTGTCGCACGGAGCGAACCGGCGTTATCAACTCTTGAAGCCGCGCCGAACGGCACCTAAAGTCCCCTGACCCATGGAGCGAAGCCTGCAGTCTGTAGCAGCGAAACGGAGAATAAACTTCCCTTGGCTGGCGCGCGTCCTAGTTTCAAGGAAAAACCACTCCGAAGCGCTGCAGGCCCTCGCGCCAGTAAAAGGAAGGTACCGCGCGCTCGGCCGATTCTACTCCTCTCGGCGCCGACGAACATGGCGCCGCCTCAAGCATCTACATCGTCGGCGCCCGCAAAATTCCGCGAAACACTCCGCGGCGTTCGATTGGACATTCATGCTTTCGTATTTACAACTCATAAGAAGTGCTTAGGTGTCTTTAAATTTTGTTCGATTCTTTCTGTCTCTCTCTCTTTAAAGGTAAAGCAACTCTGGCAAACTTGTGTTTAGCAGTGCCGCATAAACGGCTTCGGCAAATGGGTCTTTCGTATTGTGGGAGACTGTAAAAAAGCGTGACAGAGTTGGACCGAGCGTGACATAGTATATTTTACTTGTACATATTAATGTTGAACCCTGTGTACTTCTAAAATCCTTCCTTATTCTGCACATCCCATACGCACATTTTATTGCACAAATTGTTATGGTGCTAGTCTTCGAACCGCGCGACAAAAACATCCGAGTGTGTGGGTTTGACGTTTTTGGAGATGTGGATCTCGTAGCAAATCAGGTATATATATATATAATACGGAATTTAGAAGGGGCATCTTCCCATAACAAGACCTGGGCTGAATCCTCGCATTTAGTGTGACAAATATTTCCAACACAGAATTAAACTTATTCTATCCTCAGACTGCCCCTCAGTCACAATAAGAAAGCCACGTTTCAATTCTGTCTGACAGATGCGTGTTTTGGGTTTGATATTTCTGAAGCCACCGGAGCTTTGCCTCGGTGTTCCCATGGACATGACATATTGCTTCCTTGCTTCTTAAGAGCGAACATACATGTAAGAAACTTACCTCGTAGTATATAGCCGCAATCCCACTACGTGCACATATATTCACACAAAAAAGATGCTGTACTTATTTGAAGAATGTTTGCGAAACCCGCATTTAACATAAACAAGGGTCTCACTGAAGGTTTTGAAAATCCCTAAAAATAATGTAGTTGAGGAAAAAAGAAACTCTTTCCCGTGACAAACTATCAGTCACGGGAAACGTCAAGAATTATAAAAAAAAACATGATAATTAACTAAATATTTAACTTAATTTAATTTAATTAGTGAAATTAAACATTTGGTTTTAATAAGAAACTTGCTAAACATCATAAAAAAACCCTAAATCAACTCAATTTGGAAAGATATCAGGCAGGGGTAGCATTTTACGGCGTTCCGAGAAAACGCGAAATTGTGACGCGTTTTGAAGTTTAAATTTTGCAACGGAGCCTATCTTTGCGCCAGCGGTCCTGCTGCTTGGTGGCCAGGACGCGCAACACACGTGCGAAATACTTCATATCAGAGACGGCAACATTACTTTCAAAAAGTAATTAAATTACATTACTAATTACCGCAGACTAAAGATAATGACATTACAATACAATTACTTTCCAAAAGTAATGAAATTACTTTGAAATTACTTTGACATTACTTGTGAATACCTTGTCCCCCCAAAAAAAAAACAAAACAAACGCAGATCTTCCTGTTTACACTGCAACAACCTTATGTGCCTCAAAGTGAACCATACTGAACAGGGGTTTTGCTGGCGCACACAACATAAGTGTCAAACATGATGTAAAGCTTCTTTAGATGTTACTTAGAAAGACAGTCGACTCACCGGTTTTGCTGTTCATTGAACGGTGAAGGTTCTTACTAAAAGTGTAATATGTTTTCGTCTTCCTTATCTAGAGGTTGTAGTCTGTGTCAGTTTGTTAAGTCGATCGGGCAATGGCAGCTCGTTCTTACAAGGCGTCGTCACGTGAAACGTTTCCCTCCCGCCTCGGACGCAATCTAATTCTACTCTCCCGAGAGCACTATACTCGGCGACAACGTTTCTTGGCAATGCAGTGGAGAGGAGGAGATTTTGAGGTCGGGGCTCAATAAAAGAATGTAAAATAATAGTCCCCTTTGTCCGCTCCCGCCATGAGGCACTGCAGACTTAAAGCCATTTCAAATGAAAATGAATTGCATCATGTGATCAAGTCCGCGCTCAAAACGGGAGAATGAACGCGTGCCTGTACCCTCCACTGCAATGCCAAGAAAAGTTGTCGCCGAGTATAGTTGACCTATTCTCAGTCATTCCTTTCAAGGAGCATTTTTTCGAAACAGCCGAAGAGTCCATGTTTGGGTAGTTACCACGTCAATCTTCTAATCTATTTGGGTAGTTACCACATTAATCTTCTAAAAGCACTCGCAGCTTCTGAAACGCAGGGCGTGACTTATATGTTCAGGCGTTTAACTTTATGATTCGTTCTTCGGCGTACTTATATCCGAAAATGTCGGAGAGATAATAGAATGTAAATAATATTTAGAAACATCTCACTATTATATTGAAAAAACAGATAGATCACAGAAATTTGGGGTTCTCAGTTTATTATGACTTTTTATGTACTAAACAAAGCGATTTTTAGTCACTTCCCAACGCTTTGAAATTGTTTTTATCGCGGAAAATCAAAATTGTTTGGAATATTGAATATAAACTGGTAGAATACCTTGCATAAAATGGTTATTAAACCACGCAGGCGAAAACGTAAAACAAAAATTCACAATACAAGCCATCGGTTTAGTTACGAGTGTTATACCCCTGTTACACGGGCACAGTTAACCGCGGTTAACTCAGCTTAACTGCTGTTTCGCGGCACCACAGATGCCGCAGTATACTCTCGGACAGCTATTCCATAACACGTGAAGAGCGCGCGTGCACTGCTTCGATAGATGCTCAAGATGCTCAAGCGCACGTTCGCCCATAGCTTTGACTGCATAGCCGCAGAATGTTGTCGGTAAGTATTGTGCGCTAACTGTGGCTTAGTGTAACTACAGTTAAGGTTGCCCGTGTAACAGGGGTATTACCCCACTTAAGGCGGCGGTCCCACGGCGGCCATCTTGAACAAGCCATTAGTTCAACCACTAGATGGCGGCACTCATCCGTGTGGCCTAGAGTTCCTGTATAGGCTCCCTACGGGAGCCAGAGTTGCGCGTTCATGCATGGCATGTGGATTCAGCTCCTCACGTGACTGAATTCGGCGAATAGCAACGCCGCGCGTTCGAGGCGCGCGGCGTGCTCAAAAGCCGGGGAACGTACAACGGGGCGCGTGCAACGTCTACTTTGCTGCACGACACTTGATACGGCTCCTCACGTGATCGGATCTCGGCGAATAGCGGCGAGGGCGGCACAGGGCACGTGGAATCAAACGCGCAACTCTGGCTCCCGTAGGTAGCCTATATACCTTTCCAATGTTTACAAAATCACAGTCCAACGTGCGATCTTCACAGCCCAGCACGTGCGTGTTCGTCGCTTCGGGAAGCGAGGAAAGCACGCGCCATACGCACGAACACTCAAGATGGCACCGGCCACACGCTCTTTTTTGGAAAGGTCTATACAGGAACTCTGGTGTGGCCAGAAAACAAGCTCGTGGCAGTGATGTTCCTCCTCTGCTCTTAATTTCCTCCTTTCTGCAGCTCGCCCGTGCACGTTCAGCGCTCAGCGCGTGCTCCCGCTGACACAAATGCCAGCAAACGTGCCAGTGGTGGTAGCAGCGCCCAGTTCGCACAGAAGCGGAGCCCAGCTAGCTCATCGACCCGATCGAGAGTGCCTAGCTTGAGATCGAGAGGCTCACAAGCCAGTAGCTATCGTTTTAACTATTCAAGAATTAAAAACATCGTCAATCAATCAGTGAAGAATGGTATCAAACGTTAAAGAAAATATATAAGACATGCCATGTCAGCATTTCGTTAATGAAAGATCTTTTGCACGACAAAAACGTTTAAATACATTTTCGCTGTAAGTCAGAGCGCAGCCGACATAACAGGTCAATGAGGCCAATCGAGCAGTACCAAAAAACACTATGTCACGGAGCTCAACAACCTATAGTGCGTTTGTTGTCACCGGTCAAAGCAATCAAGCGCAAACCATCCACTATGGCCTTGCGCTTTTAGTATGCGTGTTTGTGCTTGTGTATCTTATAGTCTTTGACTGCATTTTGATCTATAATAAAACAAGCAATAGCAGACTTTTCTTTTTTTCAAGACGGGTGTTCAAAAGGGCGCTTTATATAACTCATCATTTTGATGGTAGTTTGATTAAACTTGAATACCAATTATCTGACCTTATAAATAACCACCCAAATATTGTTGAAATAGTACGCCGAGGTCGAAGACTCTGCATGTCCAAGAAAAGAGTAAAAGTGTATTTTGTAGCTCAAGTTCCTATAAACAAAGTAAATGAACGACTTTCGAAACAAACTTTAGTACATTTCGGTCTGGATGGGAATCGAATCCGGGCCTCCGGGGTGCGGGACGGGCACGCTTCCCCGACTCCACGGCGGCTCCAAGGTTCTGGCTGACTAAGGTGTGCCTATAGTCGGTTACAAGTTAAGAAGGTAGGAGAAGCTCCTCCCACAAGCGTGGTGCGCCGGTTTCAAATCCCTCCGCAATCGAAAGATGAGTTCACTGGAAACGCTCCTTGTTCCGCTTCAATGGATAGATAATGGCCACGGAGTGGTGCCAACTTATCTCCGACCCCCACTTTTTAAGAAAGCGACCTTTGTATTCATCGGAGAAGGAACCGAGCCCCTGAAAGCAGCCTTTGTATCAATCGGAGGGGGAAGCTAATCCCCGAAAGTCGTCTTTGTTTCCATCGGAAGGGGGAAGACTTATACCCCTGTTACACGGGCAAAGTTAACTGCAGTTAAACTAAGCCACAGTTAGCGCACAATACTTGCCGACAACATTCTGCGACTATGCAGTCAAAGCTATGGGCGAACGTGCGCTTGAGCATCTTGAGCATCTATCGAAGCAGTGCACGCGCGCTCTTCACGTGTTATGGATTAGCTGTCCGAGAGTATACTGCTGCATCTGTGGTGCCGCGAAACAGCAGTTAAGCTGAGTTAACTGCGGTTAAGTGTGCCCGTGTAACAGGGGTATTAATCTCCCTCTCGTGGCTTCCACAATGCTAAGTCAAAGTCGAGAGATAAAGCAAATATGTACAGAAAGGCACGACCCTCCTCGCGCGTTGGCCGCAGCGTCACGGAAACGATGGGACGCTATTGGATGCGGAGGTGGCGGAGGGATATATGATTCTCTTTGAGGGGCATTTGCCGCTACCTTCTTGACTTGTAACCTACTATAGTGCGTGCGACATTGCACACGTCCCGTCGCAACCATCTGGCTGACTAAAGGTGTGTCCAAGTGCGTGCGTCATTGGGCACGTGACGGTGCAGCCAATGGGGAGAAGGTGGCGCCACGTCATGAGTGTAAACATGAGCGCGCTGTTTCCCGCGCGTCACACACCGAATCAGCAAAAATAACGCATGTCGAAAAAATAAATCGAAAACTTTTCACCAAAAGGACTGCAATGCTTTCATATTCGCACACGTAAGCAATCAAAAGTGTCTGTGCGGAATTTTCTTTTGTATTCTTTTGCCGCAGCCCCTCAGACACATGTATGTCTGGAAATAAGGATTATTATTATTATTATTATTAACTCACGCACACAATATTTATTTTTATTTTTACAACATGTTCACGGGAGAACCACCAAGTGGTCTGGACCATCTAAAGTTCATTGTGTCTTCACGTTCCTATTGCCGTCTGCACGTTCACGTTCAAATGGAAAAACACTGTAGACCGTCTTCTCTTTTCAAATGACAACGAACCGAAGCAGGCACGTAGCCAGGGGGGGGGGGGGGGGGGGGCATGGGGCCCGGCCTTCCCCCGAAATCTTCCATTTTGCTGAGACCCCCTTTCCCCCCTCCACCTCATACAGCATTTTGTCATGGGCGGGCGGCCCCCCCCCCCCCCTCCCCCCCCCCCCCCGAAACAAAATCCTGGCTACCTGCCTGAACCGAAGACCACATGAAGTGGTGACAGGACAACTCAGCCATTTTTCCGCCCAAACGTTTTTTTATGCATTTTGAAGTGCGCGCAATCCGGTGTCACTCAGCTCGAGCCCAAAGCTTTGGCTAGTGCATAGACGCCATTTTACCGCCCAAATCACGCACCGAGTGCGCGAGAGCGTCACGCGCTGGCACATCCAGAGCAACAATGGATGTCTTCACCCTGAGACAGACAGACATGTAGGCAACCTAGGCTAGAGTGAACAGGCTTGATTGGGCTTGATCTCTTACGGCCATTGCACCGGGAGTAGTAGCTCCCTGCGGCGGCAGCTTGGAGGGGTCGCTGTAACCCTACCGCTCCTACAGTGCTTTAATTCCTTCTGAGAGGCCCGTCCTTTTCACCGTGTTGTCCTCTTTGCTCGGGGGTTGAGTTGGATAAGTTTCTAGAGTAATTGGACCTACAGGTCGTGAGGCCAGCTGCCTTCAGGGACTTATTTCAATCTGCTCACTACAGTTATTTCAAGCAAGTATCAAGTTTCAAGCAAGCATTTTGAATCGCATTGGTCAGGGAACAGTTGTTCAGGATGGCTCAGGCGGCGTTGGGCATGGTTGTGTGGTCGCACCCCTACGCGGCTAAAGAAGTTCCATTGCTCCTCGGCGAGAGTGAAGGCCACAAGAAAACCTCTCTCTAGCCCGGTCATGGAAGAACATGGCAGGGCAGCACTCAGCATCTCGCTTGATTTTATTTCGCAACACTCATTGCGGGGACTCTGAAAAACGAAAGAGAAGCGCGAGGAAACTTCACGAGTTGTGATCCTGGACCGGCTTGCTAGAACAGGGGGGCTATGTTGCGCTTTTTGAACTCCCAGGAGACTAGGGAGAAGGAAGTGACGTATAGCACCCCAGCGTCTCAGCTGAGACTGAGTGAAAGAAAGCACTGCAAAAGGTTGGGCGCACGACTGTCTTGAGACGCGGCTTGAGTCCCGTTCAGCTCGAGCGCTGGTTTTGGCATTGCTTCCTTTCGCAAAGTCTCAGCTGGGACGCTGTTTCTAGCAAGTCTGACCTGGCTGCTTATAATTAGTTGCAAAGGACAAGAGTCGTGGTTGGTGTAAACGCAAAGTGGAAGCCTGGAGTCGTTGCATTATTAAACCAACACCGTGAAAGTTGATCGTCTGACATTGTTCTTATTTGAAAAAATGAAATAAAAATTAATCCAAAGAAAGACGACCGTAGTGAGGGTTTCGCACATGTGCAACGCTTTTGATAGGGCACTGCATGGAAAGGGGGTTTATTAGACCCTTTTCCTGAGCCTCAGATTTGAACCACGATGACTGGCTGTTTGTTGCCTTACCATGAGGACCAGTCACTGCGGTTTACACATAACACTATCCGTAAGTTTTCTACAAGTAGAGTAACGTTAAAACTGAAAATCTAAAATTCCTGCACGATGCCGAACAAAACAGAACCAGAGCGGTTGGAAAGCTGGAACCTTAAAAAGAAAAATGTCGGGTAAAAATCTTGGAGTGAAGGAAAAGAAATTCCCCTTTGTCAGTCACCATCATATGTAGCTCAATATACGCACCTTTCGTGGTGTTGGAACATGGCAGGGAGCATTGAATAGCTTATTTATAGGTACTAGATGTTTTCGAGAACTTGCTCGTGACCCTTGTTTTTTTCTTCTTTTTCTTGCAAGATTATTTACTCATTGCAAGAACGAGGAAGTAGCGCGAGGAAATATTTGAGAAAAGAATCCTCTGCATAAGGGACAGAATCCCCCCAGCGCCACTTTTCCTGAACTTCTCAACCTCGAATTTCAGCCACCTTTCAAAAGATGGCGCAAGTGCGCGTCGTCTGCTACAGCATAGGTTCTTTTTATTATTAAGGACAATTAGTATGCTTTAAAAAAAATACAATCATAGAAAGTGATTTTAATTAAAACGAGAAAAGCACTAATTGAAGAATCGTTGCTTAAATAGCTGCCCTCTTCTTTGAAACCGGTTTCTTGCGTACAGAGTTGAGCTTCAAAATAGTCCCATGATTTAAACATATTTTAAACAAATCTGAATATGAATACGAAAAAATCACGCTTCTAGTGAACCAGCTCAGTTCCTCTAGCATACAATTAAAAAAAAAAATTAGGTCAGATGCGAGAACGCTGTCTGAGAAAAACAAGAACGCGTTAAGGGAATTTTTAGAAATTTTACCATTTTCAAGTTGTGTTTACAAGAAAACGGCTGGCGTTGCACTTCTAATATTTTGTATTCTGAGTTCCTATGTTTACCACAAGCATGCCCTTAAATGTCGTTGCTGCGTTATGATGTGAAACTGAGTTACTAGACTTCAAAATAACATAAAAAAGACTCTTTTTGAATAAATATTACAAAAATGTGAGCGTGCTAATTAGCAAAAACACGTATGCACGGAACTAGACGAGTCCTTCTTCTATTCAAAAAAATAATAAGAACGCGTCTTGGATACATTGTAAGTCTAGAAACTTGGAATGCATAGAGGTATGTCTTTGAAAATATCAAAACTTGCACTTTTTGTTTTCTTATTGTGCGTTAAGTTTTGAAAAATGCGTATCATATTTTGCACTAAAAGAGTGATGATGAATTGGCTATTTATTTACAAAAAGAACGAAATACGTAACACGCGCACAGACGCGACATTTGCACTGCAAACAGGAGCGTTAGCAGAGCTGCCACCGGTATTATAGTTGGGGCCGTGGGACCGCCGCCTTAAGCAATAAAAAAAAGGCAGCATTTAAACCAAAAAAAAAATGAAAACCTCTGTAAAACTACACGTTTAAGTGGAATAGTCATACAGACAGTCCTTTCTTTTAGCTTTCGCTTTAACTTTAACTAAGGTTTAACTTAAAAAATGTATTAAAAATAAATTTGATGAAACGCGAAGGAAGAAAAATGCAAACGGGCGCCCACCCAAGAGACCGAAACCGAAACTATAGCAAATCTTTTTAGGAAGGGCAGGCGTAAGTCGTAGCCAATCCCTATTCCCATTAAAGATGGCTGCTTTGGGTTAGTGCTGGAACCGCCGGAACTGCGACCGGAGACACTTCCACTTGTGGACGTAATTGAAGGTGAGAATATTTATGCAGAATGCTTGTAGAGCATTCTTTATGTGTCCGGGAGTCCAGTAAGTGACTATTGATACCGCTTACACAGTATTCGACTTGCTTAACGCTTAAATGTGGTGGTAGCGAGTGTTATGATCCGCTGGCTGGCATTGGCTTTCTCCACAGTTTATCATATACAGTTTGCCCACTGTAGAATAAGCCTGTGGTAATCGGGAGACATGGTGTTGAGAGTATTTTTGCATGCAGCGCCCCTCACCACATATCGCGAACTAAACCACTTTTTATGCTTCTGTTTTGCTGTTTTGCTTTCAAAGATGGCGGCCCCCATAGTATTTTGGTTTCCGTTCCTCGCGTTCTCGCGTTGCATATTGCTTTAGTTTGAAGCGCCCGTCACAGGTGACAGGACACCATTTCCAGGCGATCACATTCAGACAAGAAAGCAATTTTTTCACGTAGGGGACTGTTTATTGGATCTCTGCATGGTATAATTCAATCAAAAAGAGTCACAAACATAGCACATAATACAGCCATAGAACAAAGTTTGCACGGAGGCCGGTCAATTAACAAACATAAAACAAAGACGACGACACTTTTTTTTTTTTGCGGAGTATTGGCATGTTATGACAGAAATATTGTGGATGGCAGCTTTTAGGGCAAGTGTGAAACGCGATGATCGAACACACAGCTTAGTGCAACACATTTTGACAGGTCACAAGGACATCAAGAGGCATGAAAAATAGAGCACATCAAATCATATTTGTACTGCACAAGTAAACAATACAAACTCAAAACTACATGCGCACAGCATTATGTACAGCAATTAAGAAATTCTACAGAATTGAAAGCGTCTGACTGTTCTCCGTGTCATAAGTTCTGTTGCTTAAATAAAGCACAGGCTTTTTAGAGCGCTCGGAGCTCTTACTGATCAAGTAAATGGCGCATATGACGAGTCGTACAAGGTTTCTTAATAAAATTCTCTTTTTTAGTTTTGTGCGGACTAATACCATGAACAGAACAGAACATGTGAGAGTTTAAACTGCAACATCCCCCATGTGCTTTTTTTTTTTTTTAGCTGATGTGAACAATTAATTTTTTCCGAACACCGATTGACAAGGAGACGTGGTGCCGTTTTCAACGCAGTAATTCACCGAGGAATTTTTTTTTTTTTTTCTAACACGATTTGAACTAGGGTTTGTACCTACCAGAACGATCACATATGTTTGCACTAGTTGGGTGCCCTTATTTCAAGGGCACTACTTGAGAACACATTAAAATGAACGCGATCAGCAAATTCTAAATCGAAACTTCCGACGCCGGAGTACGCTCAGCGATTTCTTCAGTTTCGTTTGGGCTGCATCAGTTTCGAGCCTCTCTCTACATGTGCAAAGCCGCGGTTACTTTGTTGCTCATGATTCCGAATAGAAAGACGATTCGGCACTAGCTTCATTGATGCAAGGAGGAAAATCAGCACCTCACAAAACTGAATATACACACGTTTATAATTCACCACTATATGAGTCTGTGTAACGGCGAGTTCCTCAGCGATATTTGCAACGGAAACGACAACTTTCAGAGAAGCGAAGTATAAAATATAACACAATGCTATTTGCAATAACAAAATTTTGAATATACAACTTACCAGCTTCTCAGCGGGTGCTTTATTATCAGCTTCGAATGCTTCGAATTTAAACGCCGAAAACGCAAGTGTACTCCGCAATCTCCGCAGCAGCCTGGCAGCACCCCGTCGCCCGGCGCCTCGATGGCCTCGACTCCTCTCATTGGTCGTAACCCTGGGTAACCGTGTAACGGTTTTCGGTCAAGCATTCTTTTATTCCTTCCCGAAAAAAATTGGGCCTCTTATGTTTTTAAAAATTAGCATTACTGGTGTAATTCCTTTGTTTTATAACGATTACTTTTACACGGCGTTCTGTAACAAGAAATCAGACACATAAAAAGTGTTTAGTTCGCGATATTGTCACGAACGGAGGTGACACGAAGACGAGCAGTGAACTGAAAAATAAAGGTTTAATGGGCGAACTTGTGCCAACCAAAAATAAATAACGAAAGAGCGTCGAGGCAGCAGAAAAGCAGGCGGCAATTCGGCGGCGAAACAGAGCGCGAGCGAGACTGACTCGACAAGGTCGCGGGTAGCTGCTTATCTACCGTGCGTCACTATCTCGAAAGTTTGGCAAAGAAGGCTCGAGTGTCGCGCGCTTGGAGCGTGGATGAACTGGCACTTTCGAGAAAAACAAAGCAGGTGGAAAGTTACGTCTGGTGCGAGAATGAATGCGAATCTTCTAGATGCCGGTGACCGAGCGTTGCTTTCTCGGCCCTGCGGGCGGCATTATCCCCCCCTTTTAAAAGTGCATCGTCCCGATGCAACGCGAACAAAAACAGAAATGGCTAAAAAAAATTACGGTGAAACGAAATGAACATGCAGTGTCGTAATCCTAGCGCGCGTTGAACGGCTTGAGTCGAACTACGTGGACGACTTCGGGTCGTGGCTGGCGGCGTCCTGATGTTCGGGTTCCGTCGGGGAGCACCTCATAGTTCAAGTCCCCAAGGCGGCGGATGACCTTGTAGGGTCCGAAGTAGCGTTTTAACAGTTTTTCACTGAGGCCGCGGCGGCGAATGGGCGTCCACACCCACACCCTGTCTCCGGGCTGGAACTCCACGTCGCGGCGACGAAGGTTGTAGCGGCCAGCGTCCACACGTTGCTGGTCTTTTATTCGAAGACGGGCCAGCTGGCGTACTTCTTCTGCTCGTTGGGTGACCAGCTGAGCGTCGTCGGTGCCGTCGTCCGTCGGGTCGTGGGGCAGCATGGCGTCGAGCATCGTCGTCACCTTTCTGCCGTGCACCAGCTGAAAAGGTGTAATGCCGGTAGTTTCTTGAATCGCCGTGTTGTACGCAAACGTGACGTAGGGCAACACTTCATCCCACGTCTTGTGTTCTACGTCCACGTACATCGAGATCATATCGGCGATGGTCTTGTTTAGCCGCTCCGTCAGTCCGTTGGTCTGCGGGTGGGGTGTACAACACTAGAGCGCACGACACTTGAGCGCCGACATTAGAGCGCCGACACTAGAGCGCCGCGACGTTAGAGCGCACGACACTATAGCGCCGCGACGTTAGAGCGCGCGACACTAGAGCGCCGCGACGTTAGAGCGCGCGACACTAGAGCGCCGCGACGTTAGAGCGCGCGACACTAGAGCGCCGCGACGTTAGCGCGCTCGACTCAAGAGCGCTGCGACGTTAGCGCAGCGCTATTGAGTCGAGCTCCCGTCACGAGAACGCACAACCAGTCCAGCGCGAGTGGACCGACCGGACCGGCCACTCTTTCGGTCATCACGTGTTTTATGTAAAATTGGCAGGGATTTATTCCGCGGAATTCAGCAATGACATTCCGAAATGAGTCGACGAAATGTTTGCGTGTGACAAACCAAAAAGTGTTACAAAAAGCTAACAGAAAAAGAATAATATCTGTAGCGTGCATTTTTGCAGGAAAAAAAAAAAACAACAAAGATTGCAGCTGACCTAGCCTAGGTCAGCTGCAATGTTTTTCTCTACTTTTTATAACTTTTTCTCTAACGTTTTCTAAATCAAAGAACTAATGAAGGCTTCATTAGTTACTTGAGTTTGTATATCACAGATTTTCAGGGGAGGTTTTCCTGTATCCGTTAAAAGACTGAAAAGATCTGCATGCGATAAAATTGCGCTGAGCTTCCCTTCGATGAGTTTTTTACTGATACGTTTTAGCGGTGATCTTTCTTCATTACGGACATGGACGTCAGAATACCATTTAAACTTATGCGAGGGACGTCTAAATAGCCACCAAATAGATCGGAGCCCAAATGCCTGTCAAGAATAGACCAGATATAGCAAAAAAACTGTTTATAGTATATCCGAGAGGCGCACCGCAGCACTGTGAAGAAATCTTAGACTCCCTGCTCCACTCAGCTGCAAACTTTCCACTCCCCTGCCCCCTTTTCTCTCCGATGTCCGTAAACAATTGGTTAGAAAGAGTCGTACCCTTTTTACTTTTTATTAAAGGCGTATTCAATGAATCAAAAATCACCAATGCTTCAATTCGATGAGTCGCACAATTTTGTTCTGTCTGTGGAGCCGCGGATACATCACACATTTTTCGGTGTTTGCTCAACTGGTTGGGCGCTCTCGTGTCGCGCGCTCAACTGGTCGTGCGCTCTAGTGTCGCGCGCTCAACTGGTCATGCGCTCTAGTGTCGCGCGCTCAACTGGTCATGCGCTCTAGTGTCGCGCGCTCAACTGGTCATGCGCTCTCGTGTCGTGCGCTCTAGTGTCAAGCGCGCTACTGTCGCAGCGCCCTCGTGTCGCGCGCTCTAACGTCGGCGCTCTAGTGTCGCGCGCTCTAAAGGCGCTCTCCCTGCGGGTGGTATGCCGTGGTTCGGCGGTGGTCGGTGTGACTCAGGCGGAGTATCTCTTGTGTCAGTTGCGCCATGAACGAGGAGCCTCGGTCCGTAATCAGGACTTGGGGGGCGCCGTGCCGGAGGACGATAGACTCCACGAAGAACTTGGCTACTTCCACGGCGGTCCCCGAGGGGAGTGCTTTTGTCTCGGCGTACCTGGTGAGATAGTCAGTTGCCACGATTATCCAACGGTTTCCCTGCGTCGACGGCGGGAAAGGTCCGAGAAGATCCATTCCAATCTGCTGGAATGGTGCAGTCGGGGGCGCGATCGGTTGCAGGAGACCTGCCGGCTTCGTCGGTGGTTTCTTGCGTCGTTGACATTCGTGGCACGAACGGACGTAGAGGTGGACAGTCTTTGGGAGCTTGGGCCAGTAGTATTTTTCTCGGATCCGTGCAAGAGTTCACTGTAGCCAAGGTGACCAGATGTTGGGTCGTCGTGGCAGGCTTGGAAGATCTCTTCTCGAAGACTAGCAGGAATCACCAGGAGCAACGTCGAGTTGTTGTTCCCGAAGTTTTGTTTATAAAGGATACCCCTCCGGACGGCGAATCTTGGCAGGTCACGAGAGAAGGCTCGGGGAATTGTACCCCCTCGTCCCTCCAGATGGTCGATCAATGCGCGCAGTTCATGATCGTCCCGCTGGAGCGCTGCCATACCGTGAATGCTCACTGCGCCAAGAAAGTGATCGTCGTCGTCGTCGTCTTTGGTACAGCTGGTAGCCGACTCGACGGGAGCTCTGGACAGGCAGTCGGCGTCGCTGTGTTTTCGGCCTGACTTGTAGACCACGGTCACGTCGTACTCTTGCCGTCGTAGGCTCCACCGAGCGAGGCGTCCCGATGGGTCCTTCAGGCTCGCTAACCAACACAGCGAGTGATGGTCGGTGACCACTCGAAAAGGAATCCCGTACAAGTACGGGCGGAATTTCGTGATGGCCCAGACGACGGCCAGACATTCCTTCTCGGTCGTCGAGTAATTGCGTTCCGCGTTCGACAGCGTCCGGCTAGCGTATGCGATCACGCGCTCCGCACCATCTTGTCGTTGGACCAGTACCGCTCCGAGTCCTGTATTACTGGCGTCCGTGTGAACTTCCGTTTCGGCTGATTGGTCGAAGTGGCCGAGAATCGGTGGTGACTGGAGCCGTCGCTTTAGTTCGTCGAATGCCTGTTGTTGTTCTCCACCCCATTCGAAGTTCACGGCGTCTTTCGTAAGGTGCGTGAGCGGCGCAGAAAGCTTGGCAAAATCCTGAACGAATCGCCGGTAGTATGCGCAAAGTCCAAGGAATCTTCGGACGGCCTTTTTGTCGGTGGGCGGTGGAAAGGCCGCTACGGCGCGAGTCTTCTCAGGGTCAGGACTTACACCTTCGTTGCTTACAACGTGGCCCAGGAACTTCAGTTCGCCGTAGGAAAACCGACACTTCGTCGGCTTGAGGGTGAGTCCTGCGGTCCTGATTGCCTCAAAAACGGCCCGAAGGCGTCGCAAATGCTCGTCGAAGTTGGCCGAGAATACCACGACGTCGTCGAGGTAAACGAGACATGTCTGCCACTTGAGGCCTGCCAGGACGGTGTCCATGACACGTTGGAACGTTGCCGGCGCTGTGCAGAGTCCGAAGGGCATCACCTTGAACTCATACAGTCCGTCGGGCGTGACGAAGGCAGTCTTTTCTCGGTCCCGTTCGTCGACTTCGATCTGCCAGTAGCCACTCTTAAGGTCCATTGACGAAAAGTACCGTGAGTGGCGCAGCCGGTCCAGCGTGTCGTCGATGCGGGGGAGCGGATACACGTCTTTCTTCGTCACCGCGTTGAGTCGCCGGTAGTCAACGCAGAATCGAAGCGTTCCATCCTTTTTCTTCACCAGTACGACTGGAGAGGCCCACGGGCTGCTCGAAGGCTGAATGATGTCGTCGTTGAGCATCTCTTGTACCTGTTCCTGGATGGCCTCTCGTTCCTTTGGGGAGACCCGGTACGGCGGCCGATGCACAGGTAGCGCTTCCTCGTTCGTAACGATGTGGTGTTTCACCACTGTTGTCTGGCGCACCCTCGACGTCATCGCAAAGCAGTCGCCGAACTCGGCGAGGAGGTCTTGGAGCTGTCGTCGTTCCGTGGCACTGAGCTTGGGGTTAACGTCGAGCTGCGGCGGTGGTGTACTGTGCGGCTGACACGGCGAGGGCTCGTCGGAGATCGCGGCGATTTCGGCGTCGGCCCGCAGTTCCTCAACGTGTCCTACAGCGACACCTTTCGTGAGGTGCTGCGCCTCCGGTCGAAAGTTTGTCACGAGGACCACAGAACGTCCATCCTGCAGCTCCGCTACGCCCCTTGCGACGCCTATACCTCTTCCGAGAAGCAGTTGGACGTTGCCTTCCAGAAGGACGTTCCCCGCTGGCAACTGCGTCGGTCACGACGGGGACAAGAACACTCGACCGTGGCGGCAGGTTCACGTGGTCCGCAATGACTCGGACGGCTGCTGGCGACGTTTTGGATCCTTCCGGAGGTAGAACGGGCTTTCGCAGCGTCAACCTGTTTTCTCCAAGGTCGATCACGGCACCGTACTCACAGAGGAAGTCCATGCCAAGGATGATGTCTCTCGAACAGTCCTTGAGGACGACGAATTTCACGGGACAGGTCTCTCCGTGGATGTCCACGCGCGCAGTACACCTTCCCACTGGTGTGATGAGATGTCCGCCGGCGGTTCGTATTTTCGGGCCATTCTACGGCGTCATTACTTTCCGAAGGCGGCGAGAGAGCTTCCCACTTAAAACGGAATAGTGTGCTCCGGTGTCGACGAGTGCCTTCGCGTCGTGGCCGTCGATGGTAACGTCGAGGTTATTCGACACCGTCGCAGAACCGTCGTTCCTATCCGTCTTGTCGCTAGTGTGAGAGCCCTCCGACGTTTGTGGAGGATATTGGCGCCGTTCGTCATCGGCAATACCACCTCCCGGTATTGCCGCACTCAGTTTTCCCGGCGAGGCAGGGGGGACAGGCTTTCTCGGCGGGACCTACGATGAGGCGATGCAGGGCGTTGTGGTGACGGCGATCGGAAACCGCGGCGGGGAGACGGCCCCGGGGATGGCGAACGGCGGAGGTATTCATTGATGTCCCGAGGTCGCTCGCCGTAGCGTGGTCGCGGGTCGTCGGGGTGGAAGCCGCGTAGCCCCAGTTGTCGGTATGGGCAACGGCGGTAGACATGGTCGGCTTCCCCGCAATCGAAACAAAGCGGGCGTCGGTCGGCCGTTCGCCACACATCGGTTTTCCTGGGTGCTGGTTTTTCCGGGCGCACGTACTGCCGTTCTTCGCGACGTTGGATGTACTGTGGCGCTGGAGGTTCACGTCGTGGGGGCACCGTAGCTTGGCGGGAAGCTTGCGGCGGTCGTCTGGCCATGGCGGCGTAGGTCAGCCTCGGTTCCTCGGGGGCTGGCACGTCGACGGGAGTTTCAGGCTGCAGGGCCCGCTGTACCTCGTCGCATACAATCTCGGCGACTGACAGCGATGCCAGGCGCTCAGCAGCGGGGAGCAGCTTTCGGAGCTCTTCTCGGACGACGTCTCGGATGATCTCGCGTAAGTCCGATGTAGTGGAGCCCAAGTAGGAGCTTGACGACGCTGATGCAACGACGCCAGGTAGTCTCTGGTAGTGGGAGGCTCGTGCCTGGAGAGCACGTTCGATATTCGTGGCCTCCGTCACGAATTGTTCGACGGTCGACGGTGGGTGGCGTACAAGGCCTCCAAATATGTTCTCCTTAACTCCACGCATGAGAACCTTCAGCTTCTTCTCCTCCGTCGCGTGAGGGTCGGCGCGTGCACTTAGACGTAGTACATCTTCAACGAAGCTGGTTACGCTTTCGTTGGGGGCCTGAATCCGGGTTCGGAGCTGGTCCTCCGCCTTCTGCCGCCGGTATTGGCTGGAGAAGGTCCTTTTCAGCTCGGTGGTGCAGATGTCCCACGAAGTGAGCGAAGCCTCGTGGTTCTCGAACCAATGCCTCGCGGTGCCTTCCAGCGCGAAGTAGAGGTTCTGGAGGCGTTGTTCAGCGTTCCATCCGTTGTGGCGGGCCACGCGCTCGTACTGGTTGATCCAGTCTTCGACGTCCTCGTAGTTCTCGCCGAGGAAGGGAGTAGGCGTCCTCGGAGCGACGGGCAGGACGACGACGGGCGGGGTGGTCATGGTCGGGATCTTCTTCCGGTTCTCGGGCAAGAGACCGAATTCGGGAGACTGATCTCTGGTACGACGGCTTCTTCTGGATTCGGCTTCTTCGGCGAAGGGTAGCCTTCCGGGGCTGAGCACGTCGCTTGGCCGGGATGTCTTCGGAGGGGTACGCTTAACGGGCATAAAATGCAATTACCCCGCACCTCCACCAGAAATGTCACGAACGGAGGTGACACGAAGACGAGCAGTGAACTGAAAAATAAAGGTTTAATGGGCGAACTTGTGCCAACCAAAAATAAATAACGAAAGAGCGTCGAGGCAGCAGAAAAGCAGGCGGCAATTCGGCGGCGAAACAGAGCGCGAGCGAGACTGACTCGACAAGGTCGCGGGTAGCTGCTTATCTACCGTGCGTCACTATCTCGAAAGTTCGGCAAAGAAGGCTCGAGTGTCGCGCGCCTGGAGCGTGGATGAACTGGCACTTTCGAGAAAAACAAAGCAGGTGGAAAGTTACGTCTGGTGCGAGAATGAATGCGAATCTTCTAGATGCCGGTGACCGAGCGTTGCTTTCTCGGCCCTGCGGGCGGCAATATGTGGTGAGCGGCGCTGCCTAACACCCGATTACTGGAAGGGGCCTTGAGTGGGACCACTGTATGCTTATTCACTGTGGCTTTCTCTTTCGAGCCATAACCGCTAAAACTACCTTGGAGTGACGAAAGTGCTCCTGATTTCTTTTTTGCTTTCACGCCGGCGCCTCTTTTCTCGCGAACTGTCGAAACTAAACAGTCTGGAAACATGATTGCTTCGTCGGTAGAATGCTGAAGCGGAGGTTTCTTTTTTTTTTTTCTGCGTCATAAGCTTAAAGCATCCATCCGAATTTCTGTATCGCTTTCGCGTCGTCGCTGTTTAACGATTTAATTAATGTCTTCAGCACCAGTTCTTAAGTTGTCTTCGCTTGACAACAAATGCGGCGCAAAACCGAGGACAAGAGTGGGACAGAAACACGGCGAAGTGTTTGTGTCCCTCTCTTGACCTCGCCTTTTGCGCTGAATTTGCTGTCATGAATTACTGACTAGCCCAATTATTAACCCTTCGCTTCAAGCCCTATAATTTCTATAATTTTATTTTGAACATAAGATTTTGCGTGTCTTGATATGTGTTTCTTGGTATGATATGTGTTTCTCGGCACGGTGTTTCTTGATTTGATGTGCGGGGCAAATGTTGCCTTGCAGTAGGTATGGCGAACTGTACATACTTCGTAATTTTTCGCGGAGTCGTGATTATGCGCCAGTCTCGTGTTTTCAGCTTTTATCATGTTACATAATCGGAAAACAAATAAAAAAATCTAACAAGTACCTGGGCCTTTTGTTTGCTACTGTGATTGCTATGAAGATATAAAGTATTGATTAGAAGATCTAGACCAGTTTAGAACACTAACCCAAGTAAAGGAATGCATTTCTTACGAAGACCGAAGAGTAAACATTGTTCAATTGTAAGCAGTGATAGAGTGCAGGCGAGCTGGTAATTAATCGACATCTTGTAAACCATGAGATGGGGAACGATAAAAAAAAACAAAAAAAACGGACGAGGTGTTTTGCATTGAATATAGCTGATCTTACCTCTTCTTTTTTTATTGACCAAGTTTTTTTGTTGTAAGTGTGACTGTTAGGATTGTTTCAATGCTCAGATGGCTGACTAACGAGCATGAGGTCTTGTAATTTCATTTAGTGTGTTGACTGCTTTATGCGATTTTTTTTTATTATTTATCATATGCAAATGTTATTGGAATTAAAAAGAAAATCAGAAAAAAATGTCATAGCTGCTGCACTAGGTTATTGTCAATGTTAATGAAATTAAACTTCACAATGTGAATAAAAAATCATTTTTTATTTGGCACTTTCTGAGTTTTTAATTTTTTTATTACAGTATTACCTGCATTGAAAAGTGTATGGATAATTTAATGCCGGACAGGCCTTTTTAGATATTTTGAATAAATAAATAAATCTCAATACTCCAGAATTCGTGGGTCATGCTCATCCGCCAAAAGTTCAAAAATGAGAGACGGAAGCTGGAAACTGACCCTGTGTGCGCAAACCGATTAAAGTTCGGCAGCAGTGGAAGACAACCAAGGGCGGCTGTCGACACCGCATCAATGGAGTTACAGCGGGGCAAAGTTGGCGCAACACTGGTTGGTGATTTAGAACTCAGTGTAACGCACATGTGTTTTTTTTTTAAATAAAATTACAATAATTGTTCTTGTTTAATCTATATGCAGTCCCAAGGTTTGGCTCCCAGCGGAGAAGACGAATGCTGTCTCACACAGCATGAGGCCTGGTTAGTCACGGAGTGGACCACACCGAAGCACGACAGACAGCAAATATGCTGCAGGCTTGAGTTGACGCATTCCGCAAGGGTCAAAGACCTGTGCAAGTTTTCAAGTGCTGAAGCTATAGACAAGTATCTATATCTCAGGGACAATGAATGGGTGAGTAGTTTCTTTTGTACGCAATTGTAGAAGGGCTTTACTTAGATGAACCAGCTTAGACAGAGCTGTTCTTTTTTTGTAAGAAGCTGTAATTCTACAAACCTGTTGTTTGATCACATTAACTGAAGAGCGTGTTGGTAACAAATGAACCATAGACTTTTTTTTTTTCACTGAAACAATTTAGCATACATAACATAATGTAAAATTTAACCCCGAGACTGAAAAAAAAAAAAACCCACGGACGACAATACTCAAAAGTTGTGTTTTGTGTCCTTCTTTTCTCCTCAGTCTCTCAGTTTTGTCTAAATTATGCTCAACCATCACCAGCTAGTTTGCGTCCTAGCGTTTTGTTCATAACACATTTGTGAAAACTTGAAAACAGGGGGAGAGAGTGCTTCAGCAAATTTCTTTTAGGTTAATGTAGGCACAAGTTGTAGGCACAAGCAACGGTTTCTGACTTACAACGAAATTACTTCTCAGAATTAATGTTTTGCATAATTTGTTCAGTCACACACCATTTTAGTTATGACGTTTCTGCCTTTAATATTACCGAAAGTAACTAGCCTGAACCAAGGTTGACAATTGTTTTGTTCATTTTTACGTTTCGGAGCTGCACTATATCTATTAGCAATCTACTTCGGCAATACAGTGCAACCTTTAACGTTCGCAAGTTCCATATTGCCGAAATATTCACGAAGCCTATAATTTGCGTAATTTGAAGGTACATGCATGTCTTCAGTCTAATTTTCAAATTCCAACTTTTATATACATAGCTATAACTTCCTATGAAAACATGTCTATGGTTCATTCTTACCAACACGCTCTTCAGTTAATGTGATCAGACAACAGGTTTGTAGAATTACAGCTTCTTACAAAAAAGAACAGCTCTGTCTAAGCTGGTTCATCTAAGTAAAGCCCTTCTACAAATTGCGTACAAAAGAAACTACTCATACATTTCCCGAAGCAATGGAAAGATGCTATTATAGTTCAAATATTCAAGGCGGGAGATGCTTGCCTCGTGAACAACTTAAGGCCCGTGTCTCCACTGTGTGGGTTTTCGAAGGTTTTTGAAATTGTGGTGCAAAGGCGACTTTCTTTTTATTTCCGCCAAAAAATCAATCCTGCGCAGCATGGATTCCTTCAGGGGAGATCAGTTGAGACTAACCTATGCACATTCTTCAATTACTCGTCTCGAGTCGTTTCTGACCAGGGGCAAGTTGATACTGTGTACTTTGATATGTTGAAGGCATTCTATACGGTGAATCATGTTTCGCTACTGTCGAAACTGCGGTTGTATGGTTTATGCCCTTCGTATCTTGCGTGGCTTGAATCATACCTTTCTTCGCGTACAAACGCGGTTCGGATTTCGAATATTTTATCTGATCATTTCATCTCAACGCCAGGCGTTCCACAGGGCTCAAACTTGGGCCGTCTCCTTTTTCTAATTTTTATAAATGATATTGTTTCCGTTGTCAAGAGTGCTAAGATTCTACTGTTCGCAGACGACATCAAGCTTCATTTCTCGGTGCGTGGCTTAGACGATTGTTTATTACTAAAGCAGGACATTGACCGTGTGGCAGTGTGGTGCTCATCTAATCATTGTTCCTTAACACAAAAAAAAAAAAAATATATTTCTTTGTCCAGAAAGCGCGACCCGATTGTTTTTCAATATACGCTACCGAATGCGACAATGATTCAGCGTGTGACCACCATGCGTGACCTTGGCGTTATCGTTGATAGCCGTCTTTCATTCAAAGAACACGTCACTTCAATGGTGGGTACTTCCCTACGTGTAGTGGGGCTGATTTCACGTATGACGCGGGAGTTTTCGAGTTACAGATGTTTGGTTCATTTGTTTTGTTCCTTGGTTCGACCAAGACTTGAATTCAGTTCCGTAGTGTGGAACTCCTTTTCTGTGAATCACTGCAACGAAATTGAAAGAGTTCAGGAGCGTCTGGTTCGAATTGCATACGATAGATACTTTAATCGTCGTTGTTAATATAGTTACGAATCACTTCTTAAATATCTTAACTTACGAGAGCTAAGTAAACGGCGTACCATTCGTGATTTTTCGTTTTTGCATAGTCATCTGTGGTAGAATGGATAGTATTTCACTCTTATCATCTGTGAACTTTCATGTACCTTTTCGTACTCGTAGATTTCTTTTGCAATTTTACCCAAATACACTATACCATGCCTCGCCAATGTCTAGGATCCAGCACCTTCCTAATGAGCTTTCTTTTCCTGGTCTTGAAATCTACGCCGATACGTTTTTAAAAATGGTGAGGCATTTCTAGAGTGTGAAATTTTGTTTGCGTTTCTAGCATTGTGTTTTCTTTTGATTTTAATCACTTTGTGTTATCTGTAGCGTCTTGATATATGTGTGTATTGCGTTTGTTAATTTTGTGGCTAGTATTGATTAACCTGTGCCTCAACCTGTGCCTCAACAGACAGATGCATCTTTAATGTGATGGTTATTTTGTTTATAGTGTACCAATAAGTAGGCCTTCGTGGCCGTTTTTGGACACTACCAGAAAATAAAGTATATTATTATTAGTATAATATTATAGCTTAGTGGTCATAATTGTCTGTCATCACTTTTGTAAAAAACTGAGGGCACGAAGTAAAGGATTCTACAGTAGAGTCGTGCAACGTGACAGAATGCTTCAAATGTGTTAGGAGTCTAATAAAAGACATTTAATAATGACGTGAAAGATAACATTGAAAATTTCACTGTTCTTACAAATGCATGTGTTTTATGCAAAACGTTCAAAATGTTTCAGTTCCTTGAGGATTTTAAGCAACTTCTGAAGAAAGATGGGAATGAAGCGGTCGAGGCGGCGTTCAATAACGTTGTGGAACTTGCTCTAAGAGGAGACCTAGGGGGCTACAAAAAAAGACCTGAAGCCTTTACTTGAAGCTGACCCGCCAGGAACCGGTGCAAGACGCAAAAAACATAAGTGATGGTTCGTGTATAGGAATAAATGGCATATGTATGATCTGATCAAAGCACTACTATACCGCTTTGAGCATAACATATACCAACAGAAGGATAGTATGTTACCTTGTATGTTTTGAAAAACGCAGATGTCCAGATTAGTGTTGACATGATGTGCCTTCTCTATTAGATTTCTTTGCTCTTAAGGTTAATAGATGTGTGTTTTTGTAAAACACACCATCTGTTGGGGGTACTATCTTCAACACAGTTTTTCTCATATCCGTTTTTTTGTGTGCACTTCTTTTAAAATGTTGCCTCTTTTACTGTTAGCTTGTATAGTGTAAATTACTGTGCAAATTAAATGGGTGCAGCTTAATTTACATATTAATCGTTTAAATTAAATATTATGCCATTGATTTAATCTGAATAGTCACAAAAAACAGCAGTGTTACGGTAAGAAAGGTTGCATTTAATATCACTTTTTTAATGTGCATTGCGGACTTGGATACAAATGTGAGTGCTAAGGATACAAATGTGAGTGCTAAGCACTTTTTTTTTATTTTCATAAAATAGGAGTGTTGTGTGCAAAGGACAGGGAGGTGTTTAAAGATTTGCGAATAGTGCAGGATATTTCTGTCACGAGAAATGCTTTCCTGGATTCATGACTTAAATTTATTCGAAGAGACAGTTTTGAATGAAGGTACTACCTCTTCTGTTAAAGTCATTTGACATGCTTGTTCTGGTTTCTATGTATCCAGTTATTTTCACTGCTGTTTCAAAATAAGTAAGACCAAGCAATGTTTTATAACAGTATGCGAGTAATGTGCATTGAGCTACATCACCGGTGCTGCTACACCCGCATTTCTCAAATGGTGCAAGCTCATTGTAAATGTAATTGCTTCAATTAAAAAAAAAACTCAAGACAGAAAAAACAGTTCCCTTTATTTACAAATATTTCATATTTTGTCACAATAATTTATCCAACATATAAATGTTTGGACGAAGCGTACCTAGAAGATATATTTTGCTTACAAAAAAATGTATAGTATCGAAGTCCCCTTTTAAGTTCTTGAATCTTAAACGTACCATGGAGTACCAAGCATGCATTCGTCTCACAAAAAGCGCCCACCAGCTACATCTGAAATGTTTCGAAGCTAAGCACAGGACGTATTAAATGTTCAACCCAGGCTTCTGAGCCCACCTTGGTATATGAGACGCTCCTCCGTCCCATCAGCTTCTCCGAGCGCGTCGCTGCAAAGTGGTTGAAGCCCGCCATGTCATGTACTAACAAGTGCATATCCTCTTGTTTTTAAATGAAAATCACCGAATGTTAAATGGACGCTTGCTCAGTGTTTTACAGATTGTCGTTTCTGAAGGACAGCACTGCTTGTCTTCGTTTAACATATTTGTTTATCGTTTAGAGCAGATGTAAGAATCTGTAGCTTTTTCAATCTTATGTACATTAGTCAAAGCTAAGAAACTGATTCCTTATAAATAGTTGCAAGCAAGGCACGTCGTCACCACCATATCTGCACTTGTGAGCAGGTATATGTAATTAGATGCCTGTCTAAGTTACCTTCACTCACACCCTGGATGCGCTTACACTCATGAGGCACCAGCTGGATGCCACGCCTGCAACTGTCTTTAGGAAGAATTGAAGAAAAGAAATCTTATTTTTAAAGCCATTCATTAAACAATGCACTGTCACATTATCACGAATGCGTCGGTTTCACTTGCATGCTATGAGCTTTTTAAAACCTTGCTCTCCTTCATTATCGTGTTTTGAATGAAGACGTGCAATGTATTTGTTTCCAATTTAGCACAAGTAACACGTGGCTCAGTTTTGTTATGCATTTCTGTCGCAGACGTTCAGGCCGTGCGTGTCCTGGAACTCCTGGCAAGAGTACTTAAGCAGCCTAGGGCAACTCACATGATGGTTTTGCTTTCGGTAAGTTTTAATTTGAAAGCTGTCATTGTAAAACATTGTATGCGTTGCACAAAATGATATATAAGTGTTAATATACTTCGGTCATTGGAACAAATTTTTAAATATGTTTAAGGCCCCCATGCAGTTTCCGGTTTCCTAGACCTCCCATGGTCAAATAAAATTAAAAAAAAAAAACGAACACACTCTAAAGTTGCTTGGTTGTGGCGTAACTACTGAAAATCCTCTTCGACATTGTTAGGTCTGGCGGCATCCCATGCCAAGGCCATTTTTACCTCCTCAAAAATATCTCGCAAAGCTTTTGCAGCAAAAAAAATAAAAAAAAACAAAAAAACGTTGAGGTTTATAAATGAAATATTTCTAACAGGAAATCAGATGTCTAACAGTAATATACTATGAACCAAAAGAAAATTTTAAAATACGAATATTTTTTAATAGTTGTGATTTAGCATAGATACTTCATCATATTACAACTGAAATTATTTTTCAACAAACATACCTATGATCGAAAACAGCTTAAGCATTCACTCATCTCAACAGAACATAAAGCCGATATCTAAGTATTGAGTGTTAGTCAGAGCTCCTTTATGTGGCCGACTGCTCCGGCTTGTGGTGGTCACATCACAAAAGAACTTGAGTCAGCTAGAAAATGCTGCCCTTATAAATAGAAATACAGGTGTAGTACATCATGTGACTGCGAACTGTATATCTAAAATGCTGTGTCCTATTTCTTTTTAGGAGGCAGAGATGCCACTTACCCCTTGCATCGTATTTTCGGGCGCGAGTTTCAAAGAGGCCGAAGCGCTTTTCCTCTACATCAAGAAAAGACGACCGTTGCGCGTCATAGATGCATTGGAAGGGACCACAGCAATCATGGCAGCCCACTGGATGTTAAATTTAAGGTACAACAAAAAAGCGTCTAATATTTGTTGCGTTTTGGAACACCTATTCTTAGGGGTTTCGATTTCAAGGCCCAGGAATGCCGCCCAACGCTTCATTGCGAAACACATGTCGTCGTTCACTGCCAAAGTCTGTTTCAGGATGTTTGATTTAAATTTGAACAGGTCTTTCTTTAAAGATTGGATGACTGGTTCATATAGCGGGTGTTTCAGCAAAGACTGACAAAAATTCCTAAAATTAGCGTAATCAAGGTAAAAATGTAATTAATTCGGTACAGCATTACTCTTGGTGGCAGACGTCGGAAAATGCGCGATAATTACTAATTAGTTCGGTACTTAATTACAAATTACTAATTAATTTTCTATAAAGTGAAAATAAGCATATGGTTCGAGCTAGAACCTTATGCTTATTTTAAGGTAAGAGTTTTTATATATTAATAGATCAGTTTTCTTATTTTTGTCGCCCGATTCTAAAAGTAAATACACAGTAAGAAAGCTCTGTCCTCAATGGTGCCTATAAAGGGGTGACATATTCGTTTCGGTTTCTTCGTATCTAACTGGGCAGCCCATCTTTGGTGGATATGCCAATGACACGCTGCCGAGAGAGTAACTGGGTACCAAAAACGTGTATGTCACACTTCTAGGCACAATCTAGAGGACTTGCGGCGTTTTAGAGTATAGCTTGGGAATTGCGTGTCAAAAACGCGGAAACTGACCTCTTAATATTCCAAAGCACTTTGCATTCATTCAAAATCTTCAGATTGGGTTAGTCTCTAATTTTAATTGCTCTCAATGCTGCAATGGACACAAAACGCATAAAATGGTTAAAGGAAACCCCGCAAATTTAACTTAAGTAGTCTACAGATTATTGGTTATCATCCGATCTGATGTCCGTTCAGCCCGATACACATAAAGTGAAGATGTTACTCGTGTACTGGTTATCCTTTTTACATCTGTAGGCATTAAAATCATCCACCCTGTATTGTCCCTGTAGCGCGAGAGCGCACACCATGCTCTCTAAGGAGCATGGACATTGAATGAGCTCGTGCTTGTATACACCGAGGAAGCTATATATATAGGCGTGGTGGGCAACAAACACTCGAAGCTGGGAGTTTTAACAATCTGAAAGGCTGTATGGGCAAGACGCACAAATAAAAAGAGTATTCAACTTTCATGTAGACTTTTTGTCTTTATTCATTAGTGGATGCATGCATGAGGCAACCACTTAGTTAAGCAAGAATATATGAAGTGTTTTTGAAAGTTTTCAGCAGCAGAAACATGTTTTAATTGTGGCACCGTAAACATTACAAGTAATATAAACATCATATACGGCCAGACATTGGATGTTATAGAATGTCTCTAAAGGTATGTACATATAGTCAGATTAACTTGGCTATTACAACCCATGCGCACCACAAGCAGCCCACATGCACTGAGAAAAAGCCAGACTAACTTGACTGTATACAGCCAAGTTAATCTGACTTTTTTCTCAGTGCATGCATGTGTGGTGCCTATGATCTGCATGTTACATCCTTACACCCTTACTCACGTTTCTGGGGGTGCAAGGGTGTAATGGTGACAAAAAGACCCTTCAAAAAGGTGCTCAAGTGTCCAACACACCATTTTGTGAGGGTGTAGGGGTGTGAGTTATAGACACTCAAAAACACACTTAAGGGTGTACAAAAGTTACTGTGCACCTTTTTGTGAGGGTGTAGGGGTGAGTTATAGACACTCAAAAACACCCTTAAGGGTGTAAAAAAGTTTACTGTGCAGCAAGGCATACCGCGAGCGGCACCTGCTTTGCTCGAGGACGCACGAAACGTTCTGGTGCTTTGACAAGGCATTTGGAATTAACTATTTATTCCGGTCGTTTGTTGTTCACAACGGTCGAATGTTACGGTTTGACCTTGCTTGACAAAAGTACAAGGCTGGGGATCTGTTTGTCCTGTCCTCTCAAGTTTTAAATTATGTTTAACTCCCTAGTGATGTGCCCGTCGCCTTATAGCCTATGAGCCGTTCATCTCTAAGCTGACGCACTGTCAGCTTAGGGATGAACTGTGGAAGCTGCGTGTTCGTTGGAGCAGTCACACGTCTATCGTTCGCCACGTAACCACGCTCTCGTTCATACCCTCGCGCAGAGAAAGGGACGGGACACGTGATTAAAAGAAGGGGTTTGATTGGTTCTGGTTAGCTTGCAGCTCCCGCAGCACTGACAGCTTAGGGATGAATGAAGTATAGTATCGCCGTGATGACGCGACGCCGTGAATCTGTCGTGTCTGGAGTTCGTTATCCGTTGCCTTCCAGCGATGCCCACATGCAAGCTTTTCTCCTTCGCCTTTCCCGCCCTCCTTCGTGCCTCTGCCCAGCTCTTCGTACGAGGCTTTGCGCTCAGGTGGCCGTCAATTATTTCCTCCGATGCTCTTTCTCCACATTTCACTTTGCAAAATAATTTTTCTCTCTTTTCTTAAAGCTTGCAAACGAATTTTCTAATTTAGGACAAAAGTAATTTCAAAAGTAATGAGTAATTTTCTCGAAATTTCTGCCTGAAAGTAATTCATTACATTACTAAATTACTAGCCTAGAGAAGTAATTCATTCCATTACCCATTACTCCAAAAAGTAACTGAATTACTGTAATTCCATTACAGTAGTGCCATTACTGCCACCTCTGCTTCATATCATCCTATGAGGGAGACGAAGCGGTAGCTTCGCGCCTCGGTCACCCGGGAGCAGGACAACTGGTGCAAAGATGCGCTCTGATAGGAAACCGAAACCTAAAAACGCGTCCAAATTGAGCATTTTTTTTAACACCTTAAAATGCTGCTTTTGTATTATCATTCTAAAATGAGTTGATTTAGTGGTTTTCGGTGATGCTAATCAAGTTAGCATCACCGAAATTTTCTGGAAGTTTGCAAAGAAGCACACTCGTAACAATGCACATGAAATTTCACTGCGGGATTGTTCTACTGGAAACACTAAGTATTTTTCGTCCCCACCAGAGGTGGCAGACCGTTTTGCAGACTATTTTAGTCAATGCTACACAGTTGGTCAGCCAACTATTCAGCCTATTGACATGAAAGTAAACTGCCAGGATGTTTTATCGGGCTTCAGAGTAGATACGGATGAAATTGAGGAAGGTATCAGAAACCTTAAACCGAAGTTATCTACTGGAGTAGATTGTATTCCGAGCTTTATAATCAAAGGTTGTGGTGACTTGTTCGCACCGATTTTAAAACACATTTTCAACTTGTCACTTCGCTCTGGTTTGTTCCCATCGTTATCGAAGAAAGCGGTTGTCGTGCCAATATTAAAGGGGGGCGATTCATCGGTTGTCAGTAATTATAGGCCAGTTTCTTTATTGTGCGGGTTTTCTAAGGTGTTTGAGAAAGTTATTCATAAACGAATAACTCATTACTTTCATCAAAAATTAACGACTTCACAGCACGGGTTCATTACGGGACGGTCAGTTGAAACCAACTTGTGCTCCTTTTTACATTTCGCTGCACCAATCATTACGAACAGGGGACAGGTAGATGCTATTTATTTTGATATGTCTAAAGCATTCGATAAAGTTGATCATGAGTTATTGCTCCACAAATTATCGTTATACGGTTGTTGTTCTGAACTACTTCGCTGGTTTCAAAGCTACTTGTCATGTCGTACGAATCATGTTCGAATTTCTAGTGTCCCTTCTAAACTATTTTACTCAACTTCCGGTGTCCCCCAGGGGTCTATTCTGGGGCCTCTTCTGTTTCTGATATTTGTTAATGATATAGCCTCATGTGTAAAAAAAGCTGAGCTCCTACTCTTTGCGGATGATATTAAGATTTTTATGCGCGTTGCTACTCCTCTTGATTGTAATGCTCTTCAGCACGAAGTGAATAATATACTGCAATGGTCTTTGGCGAGTAATTTGCTCCTAAATCCTACCAAAACTAAGGTTCTTTCTTTGAGCAGACGACACACTGTTATGCATTTTACTTACTGTTTGGAAGGAACTCCAATCGAACGCGTGACTGTGATGAAAGATCTTGGTGTGTGCCTTGATAGCACGTTGTCATTCAATGCTCATGTTTCTTTTATTGTTGGCCGTGCGATGCAAACTCTTGGTATCATATCTCGTATAACTCAAAAGTTCAGACGCCCTGCTTGTATTATTCGTTTATTTTGTGCTTTAGTTCGTTCACGGCTTGAATTTGCCTGTGTTGTTTGGAATTCTCTAACAAGTACACAGTCTTTAAGTATTAAATCAGTGCAAAAAAGAATGATACGCATTTTGTATGATAGACACTTTCAGCGTCGTTTTTATTATGATTATGAATTTCTTCTTAAGAGCATTTTACTTAAGTCTTTGTCAAATAGAAGATTCGAGCGTGATCTGATTTTTTTACACAGGGTGGTAAATGGTTGGACTGATGCTAACCAACTTCTGAATTCTGTCGATTTTCATGTTCCTTGTCGCGTTACCAGAAATTTTACTGTCTTTTATGTTCAATTCATGTCTAAACTCTCACCACTGTCCCGTATGCAAATTTCATTTAATACAATCGCATCCTCTACTTTGGACATCTTCACAGATCTCCCAGTTTTTCGCCGGAACTTGGCAAGTCTAGTTGAAAGTTGAAACTCTATTACATTTTGTGTGAAGTGTGCAACCTATTTGTAGTCATGCTAATTTGTACATTGAAGCTGTGCGTGTGCTGTGTTTCTTCTTTTTGTCTTGTGTGCGCCAATGTGAAGACCCGCGTGGTTGTTTTTGGGCACATTAAATAAACAAATTATTATTATTATTATTATTAAGTTTCTTATTGAAACCCTATGTTTATTTTCACTATTCAAAAATGTAATTAATTAATTAACGTTAAATAAGTAATTATTGCTATGTTCTTCCGCAATCCTTGACGTCCGCCGTGGCAGCCAGTTTATTCTCGGAAAGAGTTTTTTTTCTCAACCACCCTATTTTTAAGGACTTTTGAATGCCTTCGCTGAAACACCCCACCATATTGCAAGCAGAAATTCTAGGCCGAACAGTCATTGCATAAAAGTTTATTTTGTGGAAACATACGCTCTTTCATACGTATCATTCATTCGTTCTAGTAGAGTAACATTGGACTTCAAGCCTTTTGTTGTATCACCTGCATGGGGCACACAATACAACTAGGCTAATGAATACACGATACACTTCGCGTACGTTGGAGCCTATTAGTTGGCTGCCGCACTGACGGACCGCACTGCGGCGCCACAACAGCTTTCGGAAGGCACCGTGAGATTCAGCCACACATCTGACATCTGGCGGACGCGCCGGAGACTTCCCACTTAAGTATAGGTTGTACCTGACTACGGTACAACGACCAGTGTTGAGTGTCTGCGCGACAAAATGCATACACGCTTTTTCGACACGCCAGAAAGCGATCCCCGGTTCAGGTGCGTGAGAATAAAAAAAAGGACGCATTGACAGCTGGAAGCGAAAGCCACGGGGAATTGGTGAAACGCTCGTTTTGTATGCGTATTGTGGCGAACACAACTTCGAAGAGCAATTTTGCTGTGTAGCAGAAGGTCTTCCCGCAGACACTATGCTTGGTGTCAAGTCTTTTTCTTTTTCGTTTCGTGCTGTTAAAGATAGCGTGGTTTCCATATTGCTGCAGCGCCACACTGTTACGGTACCACATGGCTTTATTGTTCGTCTCATTTGCAAGCGCTGTAATTCGAAGGAGACGAAGAGACGACGTGCTTGCGCAAGAAATATGACTGACAATGTGAGACAAAAAAGTAGACACCGTTTTTTTTTTTTACATATATATTATACATTTATCAATTAGCCATGAGGTGAATGGTTTTTCGACACATGGAATGCATGCTATAGTCACGTAGAACGGCAAGAAGGTCCTTCAGATGTGCCACTTCTAGGGCGAGCTTCCTGCTTTCGATAGCACAACGAATACGTGCTGAAGGGCCAGGTGTCCAAAAGAGATGCCTTGTCGCTCTTATCTTGACAGTGACTATAGTATTTCTATAGAAAAGTTTTGTATGGCATACATTCTTCCCAATCTCAGTCGGCATTTGAATCAGATTAATCAACACACAAGTCAAAGTTGGATAAGGTTGATAAATGGTGGGTTAGACAACTGGGAGTTGTTCTTCCTTAAAATAGCGTGTGGTGTATCTGCCGCGGATTAACAAGTTTGCTAGTTTAGTACGTCTGTTAGGCCGGTATCAGAACGCCGAAAGGCTTCTGGTATATGGGTTCTTGGTTATATGCTGTTCTCTGGACTCTTCTGAACGAAATAAATAAAAGGAAATGAAATGGGCTTTTTAATGTGCATCACGCAGTAGACTGTACATGACCGAACAGCAGTACGATACTCATCCAGACCAAGACTAAAAGGATTTTGGATAATGCTGTTATCACAAAGCGCCCATTCTATCACCTTCGTGGCATGGCGCTCGCGTAATGACCACAATACAAAATCAGAAATTTATCGACGACCCTTGAGCACCAACCTCGGACTCACCATAACTGCAGGCGTCCTTTTGTTTTCTTCTTCAATAGTACAAAGGCTTATGTTAAAATAGATAGAGAGGACGGCGGTCACGTTAGTGCGAGGCTCCAATGTTCTTTTAGTTGCGCGTAAGAACTTCGTTCAACACTTTGAAAAGAAGTCAAACTTGCAAGAGCCTTACTTGTTCCTGTCTGATGTGCTTCCGATACAAGAGCACAGCAAGAGTGGGATAACCTTTAAAAGGTTTCACCGTTATCCGAGAGTTGCCGGTTCCACACAAACAGGAGGCTTCAGGTGAGAAAAACTCAAGACGGGAGGGTTGCTGTAAATCCCGGTGTAAATGAGCAGAAAACGATCCAGTTTATGAAGAGCCTTCGCACTCAGAAATGAAGCTAAATATTATTCATGGTTGTCTCGAAATGACTCACCCATTTTTAATATAGAAGTTGGACATTGTTGAACATCATATAGTGGTATGTCATTAAATGGTTCTGTGTCATGAGATCTCGACGACACATAACGTTAAAGGCGTGGCAGGCAGTGGGATCAAACGATATTTGAAACTTTCTCTATTGATTCTAAGCTTTCTGATATAATACCGAAATGTCCATAAACCTATCGCGCTTATTTTTGTGCACGTACACCTACACACAACCAAATTGAAATAAAAAGGTTGTGCTCTGACATAAATGCTTACTTCATTATTCCCCTAGTCAAAGAACCAAAATGAACCCAAAGTAAACGTAAAAAAAAAGCTTAGAAATTGAGTTAAAATATGTAAGGTTTTATTGATTGAAATATTTATAGCAAAGATACAAAACATAAGAAAACCTACATTTTAGTAATCAATTATGACAATACATTACGCTAGGTTTTAAACTCAATCATATGCAATACGTCGTTTGGTAGCAACAGCCTTGAGCAGACAACTAGAAAAATGCCATCTCCGTTTGACAGCGTACCAAGTTTATGTAAGCCTTATTAGTTTTCATAATATCTCGTGCTTTATTTATACTTTCTTATGGGCCCCTTTTAAATAAAAAAAATGCATCGTGATTGAAGCAGAACACCGGATGCAACAACACAACACACCATATGCTTCCGCAGTATCCTACCGAGCGCCGAATTTAGAAACATAAACAGAACTACAAATACAAAACCCGACATTTTAAACCACGTTCACGGTCGACCTCCACAATCTCTCCCCAGAGCTTCGTCCGCACAGAGACATCGAACAGCAGCCAACAAAGACAGCAACAAACAGACAAAGGGGGCCGCTCAGGGGCATCTTCCAGTGTTGTCCAACACCCCGCCTCTCCTCCAAACCCCTGCCTCTTAACAACTGTAATTTCCCGTCGCCGTCGAAACGCAGCCCATGCCGTTCCCAGCGACCAGCGTCGTGTGTTCAGACGCACAGACGTACCCACACACTCACACAAAGAGACACACCAAACACACGAACCTTCCCGCGAGAGAGCGTCTCTCGTCCGAAAGGGGCCCCCAGCTGAAGACAGACCTGTGCCCATCGGTCGTGTACACCGACCGCCCCCTGAGTAACCTCCGAGGACGGCTAGGAGAGTTCAATCGAATTACCGCGAGGTTCAACCGGAAAACCCTAGTCATCAGAGTCGGGCTTCCAAGCGACGCGACCACCAGCGCCAAGACGCAAAGCAACTGCAGTCCAGTGAAAAAACAAAGACAAACAAACATGGCTTCAAGTTATGACTCTCCGTGTTCCCTTTTTCTTGTTTTGGTAATCATTCGGTAGCTTGTTTGCTCGCTCGCATCGCTTTGACGGGCGTTTAAAGTCGATCATCGCTGGCAAGGGACTTAGTTTATTTTATTGCGTTCGAGTGGGTAGTCTAGTGCGGAGCAATGGTAGTGGCGTTCTTACTTTAACGCTCTCTCTCTCTCTCTCTCTTTCCTTTTGTGAATGCGTGCGCGAGTACGTCTATAGCTGCAAATTCCTTAGAGGGAGGGTGGTTGTGTTTGCGACTCAGGCTGCTACGCTTCGATTCACAGGTTTGTCATGAATGGCTCGGACTGCCTGCTGGGATGTCGAACAATAGAGCGAAGTTCCCATCTGTGTTTGACCATGCGTGTACGTTTGTGCATGTGTGTGTGCGTGGGTGCCGAAAGATCTGCTTCGTAGCTGGTCAGTAGAGGCAACGCTGTGAACACAGTACTACCCAAGAACAAGGAATAACGTATTATCTAGTACTTATTAGTGTTATTTACTCATTAGTGAAATAAATACTGTGAGCAAGTTCTGATTCGACGTAACAATTTCGGTCATTGATAGGTACACAAGGTCCACCTTATCAATAGACTGCCCCTTGAGTCAAATGCCCTTGCACCACCTGTGTGGCAGCCTCTCCCTACCCTGCCATTTTTGTGGTGCCTCACCCATGACTGGAGAGCAACTTCCAGCTTATTAATGACAGCGAAATGACGTCCGCGCAGGGTTTGTTTCATGCCAGCCACGAAGTGATTACCAGCGGGTTCACGATTAGGCCATACCCCTGCGCGACACAACGTTCGACCTGTCTTACGACGTTCCAAAACGACGGCTGAATCCGATTAGACACCTGCAATCACGGCTTCCCATAAGTGTAAACGAGGTAGGTATTGAGAGGAGACTGATGGGGTTTGGTTGTCTTTCTGACATGTCATAGGACCAGTCAGACGTTTGGTCGTGCATGGGTATGACGTGACCGGTCTCCAAGTGATTCCTATCTGTTGGGTCGCATGAAAAAAAAAAAAAAAAACGCCCAGCGAGGACGTTGTTTTGCGGTCACTGGTAAGATGGAAGCAGCTGTCCAGGCGTGCGTGTGAGGCCCTCCCAAAAAGTGGTTTCAGTAGAGCTTGGAGAGGCTGCCACACAGGTGATGCAGGGCATTCGGCTCCTAGAGTAGCCTATCGAGAAGGTGGATATGCATATGTGCCGTCCTCAAAGTGACCAGTTTTTGTAATAAAAAGAATAATTGTAAACCAATATGGTTTCCCCCTCGTATTAGCAAAAGTAACCTTTTGGGTATCCTAGAGTCATATAATAGGGATAGTGAACATTAATAAGTACAAATTTGAAATCATATAAAAACACGCTAGCTCGATTATGCTGGCCAAGACCAGGGAGCACAGAATGCGCTGTAGAAATGAGCTGGGCACATACTACGTGTGTGTGTGTGTGTGACGGCACGTAACTTCATAGAGTCACGAGGCGTCACGCGACTCTATAAATGTCACGGCGTCACGTGACACAAATGTGTCATATGACGTCACGGTGTCATCGGACACCTTGAGGTCACGTGACAGCTCGACGTCACATGACGTGATTATTTCACTGATATTATGACGTTATAAAACTGGGCATCTTGTCACTATGATGTCATAAAGGTCGGTAACCAGCCACCGTGATGACACAGTCACGTGACGTCCCTGACATTATGACCAAGCTCTATGACGTCATGACGTCACGCGACCTCATGATTTCACGTAGCAGCATGACGTCCTAGAGTTCAGTCACCTAACACCGTGACGTCAGAGTCAGCTGGGTGGTTCTGTGTGACGATCCTTCTCGGCGGTCCTTCGTGGCGGTTATTTGTGACGGATCTTCGTGACGGTTCTTTCGTAGAATTCGGCTGATAAAACACAGCCTGTGTTATTTAATATAAGCGTCTAATTTATTTGTTAGTTTCAGTAACAGGACGCGACTGTTAATAAATGACCGAGAAAATACCTAATCAATATATTCCCAGCAAAATAGAATAAAGGATTTGTAATGTAAAAGTTTTGCAGAGCAGCTTAGCGTATCAGTTTAGCCTGCTTGTTGTTTTGAAGTAATCATAATTTACCGTCCCGTGTGCGACACGGTGGGAGATATATGAGGCATTAAAGTACATTTTCCTAACGGCGACAAATAATTACTCTGCCAAAAAAAGCCGAATCTGTGGCTGCCCAAGGAATTTTCTCTCATGAGACACGATAAGCAGAACCTCGGTGTGCCTCGAAAAGAGTCCAGGTGATTATGAACAACTCAGTGTAACTCCCGGTCAGTCAACTACACTTGCTCAAAACGTGTAGACACGGGTCTCGCGTAATTGTTGTTCGAGTTACACTTTGCAACTGGTCGTTGGTGGTGGCTGAATAGAGTATAAGGCAACGGTGGAGAAAGCATAAAACACAAACATCTGTCTTTCTTCGCCTACACATAAGATTAAACGGAAGATATTTGGGGTTTCACGTGATAACCAAACGGAGGACACCTAGCACGCGCCAGCGAAGGACTGAAGGTTAATTTAAACCACCTGGTGTATGCCGTGCAACCACAATCTCGGTTATATGGCGCCCTCTCCGCCACAATCTCCCGTCATATTGCGGGAACCTCGACCGGAAATCGAACCCGCCACCTAGAGATCCTCGAGCCAGGGCTTTGCCTCAAAGCTACCGATGAGGAAGTGAAATTAAGTGTTTTGCATTCTTCGAACACACTCTGGCTTCTAAGAATTATTAGAAAGGCTAAAAAAAAAAAGAAATCAGGCCGGCGTGCTGGTCAACTTGCAACATTTTGAAAATGTGTTTCCACTATGTAAAAAGCAAAAATGATAACAGTAGCAGCTGTAGTCGGGAATACCATTAAATAAAGAAGGAAATACTTTGGTCACACCTTCAGTTGAGTTCGGGGTTCTGGTCTTACAATATTTACGAACACAGATATCGATGCCTGCATTCAAGGTCTGCACTTGCGCGTGATATTGATCTTTGTCTTACCGATCAACTACTTGTTTGGTTCACTATATCTGTCTGGTGTTTCACGCAAACGGCTGGCAAAAGGTTTGAAATATTTATTTTCCCCGCCCTCTTGTACGGAACTTTGTACAGTGAAGGCACAGGGCAGGACGTTTTAGCGTGTATAAAAACAATGGTTGTCCCCGCATGCCCTAAAATATACTTTTTTTTTTTCACAGTCAGATATTGCAGGTGAAAGCTTGGCTAGCTGAGAAATTAGTGCCCGTTGCTCAGTTCGACAACTGCTTACTCTGCCAAAAGAAAGACAAAAAGCAAGAGACAATTGAATACATTTTCCAACACTGTTTGGACGCAATGTTTTTTTGGGACGTCCTTCAGAGGACCCTCAAAAAAGACCTCCCTTTGTCGTCCTATGGCATACGCTTTTTACCTGTTGAAAAGGGCAACACTGCACTCTATGAAATATCATATACTGTTGGGCCTTCACAGCTTATGGTGGTGCGTGGCCGTGCGCCACGCGGATGTCAATGTAAGTGCGTCCAACGTGCAAGTATTTTGTAGAACCTATTTGTCGTCTCAAAGAGGTGCATAAGAACCAGCAACCTTGCCTTCATTGGTTGCCGCTCAACGAGGAGACACCGTCAGTCAAATCAGCTGTTTTTTTTTCTTGTTTTTTTTTTTTTTTTGTCTTTTAGATTGAGCGTGTACTCAGGCTATGTGTCACTGTGCAAAAAAGGGAAACTAAAAAAAAAAAAATTCCTCGGTTCACTAGTTGCACATCAGAGGCTGTCTCATGAATTACCTATGCAAGAAGAACTAAGTGGCAACCTCCTTTTTTATGTTCAAGAGATTCCGGCTTTCCCAGTAGATTCGGGACCTTCGTTTTGAATGGAAAGCAAGTATCGTCACGCGCGTCTCCGAGCGAGCGCGCCCAAGGCCGAATGGTTATCGTGGTTATCGCGCTTGGCTCCCACGCAGGGGGCCGTGCTTCGATGCCTGGGAGCGGACGTACCTTTTTGTTATTTCTATAAATGTCGCGTTCTGGTGAATACGAGAACCCTGTTGATTGTTCGAGGTGCGAATGTTCTACGCGCCGAACCTTATACACCGATTGCTCCAGAAGCGAACGCGTCTACATAAGGGACTCCGCGTGGCGAGCCGCGGTCAGTCTCGCCCCAGCGATCGATCCTGCTGTTCCGCCGCCATCGACGCCTGCTACGCTACTTCTTTCCTATTTTGTTTTGGGCACAAGTTCGCCTCATTAAACGTTTAGTTTCCGCGAGTTATTCGTCGCCTCATCAATTGCCATTCGTGACAATATGTGGGCAACGGCGCTTTGCCACGAAACGCAGTAACATTCGGTAGCAGCTCATAATGAATCAGGTGTTCATGCCAACAGTTCTAAAGGCCAACCGTTCTTCAGGTTTGCTTGGTGAGTTATTTATTATTTATTTATTTACATCGTACCTACATCGCCCCGTGGGCATTATTGTAGGGGGGTTTTAGAAAACATAACAAGTGGAAAGAGAAAACGTCATTATCATCAATGGACACAATATCTTCCGGGAGGTCGTTCCACTCTCTCGCGGTTTTGACAAAAAATGAATTCGCAAAACTGTCAGTCCTGTAAGTGGGAACAGCAACCTTTTTAGAATGATCACAACGGGAAGAAACGTAGGATGGCTCCATAAGATAAGTGGCTTTATCTATTCCTGTTTTGTTGTGAAAGACACGGTGGAAGAATTTTAGTCTTTGTTTTTTTCTTCTACATTCGAGTGTTTCCCATCCCAGCATGGGTTTCATATCTGTAACGCTAGCATAAGGGTCATAGTTGTTCAGTACAAAACGCGCGGCCTGATTTTGAATTTTTTCTAGTTTATCGATAAGGAAGTCGTGATAAGGGTCCCACACAACGCACGCGTAATCAAGGATCGTTCTTACCAAAGAAAAATAAAGTGTTTCTTTAACGTTTCGCGACGCGGACCTAAACTTTTGACGGATAAAATAAAACATTTTACTAGCCTTTCCGATTGTACGTTCTATATGGCTGTTCCATTTTAGGGAATCCGCAAATAGCACTCCTAGGTAAACATACTCGAACACAGTACATAAAACGGTCCCGTTGATTAGGTAGCTATGAGAATCGTGCAGCTTACTTCTCGAGAAACGGATATGTTTGCATTTACTTAAATTAAGGCTCAACCGTCCAAAATACCTGTTTCTAATTTTGTAAACGAGCGGAAACACCAGGTGAAGTAAACGTGGCTCGCGTTATGGGCTTTTTTTTTCTTCTTTTTTTTTTTTGAAGAGTTGAAAAAGTATAATGCATAAAAGAAGCTCGACTTCAATTTTTCACCACGTTAATGCCGTTCCAATGCCAACCGTTGCGCACAAACGCTTCCACCAGGGACGCCGTAACAAAACGTGCTTCCGCAAACATGGCCGCCATCTACACCATACATCACGTGGCTCTCAATACCACAAACCCGTAACGGACATAGCTACAAAGAAAAATGTTTCAGAACGCGCCATGTGGAGAGACGTGCTTGTGATGCACAAGATGCACTAACAAGAGTTCGCGCGTTTTATTTTTTTTTATTTTCTTTGAGATAGAATAAAAAACAAACTATCACGCCCACTTCGAAAGTTGTGTCTCTAAAGAAAACAAAAAATACGGATATCCGACCTCGAAGTTAAAAATGTCCGGGGATTTCGGCGAATTTCCCCAAGTTTCCGAAGCAGGGTCACCCCTCCCCCTTCCCCCCGCGTAGTGGTGAATAAAAAAGGCGTTCTCGTTCTCATAAATATTCCTCCCGGCAAAACGCCCATCTTGTGTCTGCATTCAGTTGCCCACTCTCCGTTCAAAGGGATGTTATTTCTTTCCCAGCCGGCGGCAAGGACATCTTGTAAGCCTATTGTCGTTGGCGCGGATAGAGATGCTGTGAACATCTGCAGTGTGTCACCCGCATTTCCTTTGCGCAACTTGTGGGGCGGATTCTGCAAATCACTTGACGGAGAAGGAATGCTTGACGGATCGTAGTCCGGTATAGTCGTTCTAATATGAACGCTTTCAAATTTGTTTTTGCTACAGATGTTTCAAGAAAGCTCCTTAATGAATCTGTGAAATTAAAAAAAAGAACTAAAACTAGCGATTTCCGGATGGTTTGTTAAGGTTCAGTCAGTTATAAAACACCGAATGCACTAAAAAACAAACAGTAGTATTATAGATTGCTTATTAGAGCCAAAATAACCTTTTCCCCTATCTTCACCTATGATCTATTTTAGGCAAGCAGGTGACAGAGCGGGTGAGTCAGTAATTGAGTGCTATGGGAAAGTGAGTCGGGAAAATCTTGAAGTGCAAATTTGTTGAGTAAGAAGGTGAGCGAAAGAAAATGCGTAAATATGTTGTAACGTAGACGGATATGTCACTTCAGTTCAGTTTATTAATCCTCAAAGGCATTTCAATGAACTGGATTACATAAAGAGGAATCTAGTACAAAAACATTAACAGTGAGGGTTGTCGAATAACAGCTTGGTAACCTTCACTGTCGATGATTACATTAACAGTGAAAATGCATATTAACCTGAAGATTACTTATTACCCATTTAAATAAAGCTCGAGGGTCCCTCCATGCCAAAGGAGATGCGGAAATGTTTTCATGTCTGGGATATGTACCAACAATTAATTTGCATAATGAAGCTTCTGAAATCCAATAAAGTGCATTTTTAAATAAATTTCATTTTTGCTGATTTTGTGCTTTAAATTTCTGGAATTCGAATAGCTGTAGTTGAAAACAATATTGTAAAACATCGGTTGCGTACCACAAAGAATTAGGTGGGCGCATAATTACTTAATAACATGCCCTATCTTACACTAAACTACAAGCACTGAATGACGCCATTTTAAATCCAAATGGGAGCTCCAAAAAGAAGACACTTTTAGAGATTTCTTTTATTTCTTTAGTCAACTTGGAGTTAAGTGTTCACTACAGTACGTTTTCGTTTGTTCTTTTAAAACTAATAATTTAAAGGCTAGTGTTAAATTTTCAAAGCATTGATTTGTATCGTTTTAATTACATTATAAATATTCAGTTTATGCAGAAACGGCCATATTGAGAGCCAGAAAAAGCAACGTGGGCAGCGGTTCCCGCAACTTTCGAGACAGCTAAAAGTTCAATCCACTTTATCTTTTCAATATTTAAAAAAAAAAAGAAAAGTACTTTTGTTGCTGCTGAGAAAGTATTTTTTAAAGAGGAGTGCATCCGGCCCTGCCTCCAGGCGTCCGCCTCGTAGGCGACGCACGCCAACGTTTGCCAGCTACACTCCAAGAAAAAAAGGAGGAAAAAGGTAGCAATGGTGCATTTTCCTTCCTTCTAATGACGCGCCCCCAAGCGGACACGAGAAGAAGGGAGGAGCAAGACGTTTTTCTCCTCCTCCAGGCAGACGGGAGAAAGCTTTCGCCCTCCCGACTCATCATCTTTCGGTTTTGTTTTTCGAGCACGTCGCGCACGTTGTTTAATAAATGTTGTTGAGTTGATTGCCACGTTGATTGCCAACCGGCAATCAACGTGGTTCTGTATTTCTGCGAGTCAGCAACATAGCAGCAACATCGTGATGGCAGTGTTGTGCGTTGTGAACAGAAGACTGGGATTATCGCCGATGTTACCGTGTGTTCGCGTATCAGTGGTGTAACAACAAGATGAGATGTCGTAAACTGTTGGGCATTGATGTTGCTGGTCGGGTCGTGATCGGAGGGGGCGGGGTGTCGCAGGTTGACATTCCGCTTTACATTAAAGTGTTTAAGACCACTTGACAGATTAGGTGCAATCGATCGACGTGCGGATAGTCATGTTGGAACGCTGGTCTGAACAGTAAGCTCCTATCGTACAGTGGCCAATGGGATTGACGGTTGTCTCCTCCCCGAGAGCGATTGCGCTTTGGGGAAAGGACTGAACAGTACAAAATTATGACGGAAAGTACGTATATTTACAGTGTGGAATTTTAGCATTTAAAAGAATAGTAGGTAAAATTGAAAAAAAAAAAAAGCTACCCTCTATTTTGTTGTTTAAATATACTACGGTTCCTGGAGAAACTGCCCTCCAAGTGGCGCGCTGGGATGAGCGCTAGACGTTTTCAAGATCGCAACGGCGTAGCTCCGTACACTTAACACCTGCGGCAAGTCGCGGCTTTGACTGCATTCAAGTTGATCGAAAAGTGATTCCTCTACCCATGAAGCATCACTTCCAGATGAGTGAATATCCGCCGCTCTACAGAGATTAATTCAAGACTGCAATTGCAGCCGTGCGCGAACAGCACAAATAGAAAAACAAACACGACAATAGAAATACTGGCTACGACGTGCCGTGCGGGGAAACAAACTCATGGCTTGGAACCGCATTGGAGCGGCTTGATTTAATGGCTTTCAATAAATTACGGCAAAATCTAGCTTTTTCTTTTTATTAAGAGATTCATCATCTGAGCCATTCAAAATACTCTCAGAGGTATGACGTTGCTGATAAAAATTCAACATGCTGGGAATATTTTTTATTGCTTATGCAGTCACCGAGAAATTCCGTACGTTCAAAACGACCAGTATAAAAGACGGAAAGGCAGAGCTTGGGTGTAGGGATCTGGTTAGTGTGCCTTTGTATTGGTGTTTGTATGTGCAATGTATCTGTATTCGCTCAATATATGTTCACCTGCTTGACCCTGTCATCGGGTGGCAAGCGATTTAACCTTCTTTCACGCTACGCGATAAACAGCGGCTTCAAGTTTGTTCTTTTGAGAGCGGCTTTTGGTTTCGCGGATTGGTTTGCCATTCGTCCGTGATGTGCGGTTGACGAAGGAATTGTGACTCGAGGAACTCGAGGAACAGCAAAGGTAAGACGTGAAGTGCGCGAAGTAACTGGGTATCGGTTGTCTCCGTTCAACATCGCAGTGCTGACGACAAGAACTGCTTTTGAAACGCAAGTTTATGTACCTGCGGGGAGAATCTGACTTCGGAAATAAACACAGTTCGTGGAAAGCTCGTGCTACGCTTCTATTTACTGCTCCTCCCGTCCCGTACAAGAGACGTAGCGTCCTCGTTAAGCCTTATTGAGCTCGATTTGCTCGATTCTGGGCTGCCATAATGAGATGCAGGCGGCGGAGGAACTTTGCTCTCTTGCTTCAGGGACGAAAGGTTCTCCCTTTCTAAAGGAACATAGGTTACAAGACCGTTCCTCCCCTTAGGGAGGACTATGAATACCCTTTTTTTTTAAGAGTGTAGGCGCCAAGGGTGTGAGACGCCGCCGCAATGTCTTCAACGCTCTCCTGAAAACACGTTTTAACACGATTGCGTTTAGAAGCTCGTGCAGCGCCGGCCTGTGTGCCGTGCCAAAAAAGCTGGCATGACTCAAAAATCCTGATTAGTCGATATGGTCATGACGTCACAGCCACATGACCCTAGGCTTGTCTGTCTGGAGCAGCGTACAGTTTCCATCCGTCGCGGAGGAGCGGAAAGTTTCCGTCCGTCGCCGAGTCCGCCCAGTGGCGCTGCGATCCTGCCGTCATCGTTCGTCTGTGGAGAATGCGTATTCCGCCGCGGGGCCGCCGCAAGCCACCGGGATAGAATACGTGTGCGAGGATGCGGTGCCGTCTACCAGTGCGGGGAGCTCTTCTGAGCGGTCGTCTTCTACGAGTACGGATGCCGCATCTACGTCCGCTCCTTCTCGGCGATGGGGTCGGCCACCTAAGACTGAAGCCGAGAAGGCGGAGACGAACGTTAGACGTGAAGGGGGATGCGCTACAAGCGGGCCGAGGATACGACAACGCTATCGCGTTCCACTCTTAAAGGCGAAGCTTAAGCGTCCTTAGACTTTTTATTCACTTGATGTGAACATTATCCTGATTTCCACGCATCCGTATCCTCTTTACGTTACATAATGAAACTGGCGTCTTAATTTCACTCCACTTCTGCCCAATTAACTTCCTACGAAGGCAGGCATACGTCGTCTGCTTTCCGATTTTGGGAATGCACATAGCGTGTTGGCCTCGCCCATCGTATGTCCACACATAAAAACAATTCAGACCGAATATCTCTTCACTGATGGGAAATAATAACGATGATGTCTCTTCCCCACTGAACTTAAATGCAGATCGGTGAATAAATCGGGTAATCTCCCACTTGAATGGTACCAATCAGTCCCGAAATCGACGTTTTAAGAATAAAACTCAACAATTGTTTTATTATTGACGGTATGTCGTTTCGTTAAAACAATGATCCACATGGTATGCGTTGTCTATTTGTCATCCCTCAATACGTCCGGCAAGAAATATTACAATATCAACATGTTTACCCCACGGCCGCCCATTTCGGATTTCTAAAAACCTACTCAAAAGTTCGACATCGTTTCTTTTGGCCCGGAATGTAAAGTTGCCACCTGTACTAGCGTCGAAAGCGTCCCACGTCATCTTCTCAAGGACTTCCCCAACCTATAGCTCTACCTCATTTACCCTTTGACGTTGGGGAAGTTGACGTCCTCAGACCCCTCCGGACATCCACTTACCAGAAAAACTGGCTAATTGTGGCTATCAACCATCTAAAACGTTGCGTCGAAACAGCGGCCCTTCCACACAGCACTCGAAATTGCTGCGTTCCTTCTTAAACAGCTAATTCTCCGCCACGGAGCTCCACGTATTCTCATAAGTGATCGCGGACGATCCTTTTTGTCTACCACCGTGGAGGCCTTACAGAGTACCTGCAACATCACACGTTGTACCACGACCGCGTATCACCCTGAGACAAATGATCTCACCGAGCGGTTCCATCATACATTAGCTGATATGATTTCAGTGTACATATCAAAAACTCACATCAATTGGGATGGCGTTCTGCCCTTCATAACATTTGCGTACAACAGCGCACGTCAGAGTGCCATGGAAGTTTCTCCTTTCCACCTTCTCTACAAAGAATCTTGTACCCTGGATTTTATATTTCCTTCTAAATAGCTTTATTATTCAGACGAAGTTATGGCGGACGCTGTGACCAACACTCAAGAATGCCGCCGGCTAACCCGCTTTCGCACATCCCAACAACAACACCGATAAAAATAGTTCATCGCAGTATCGCCAACTCCCTTGGAGAGCAGGCCGTTGTCGCCTTCCCCCTGCGCAAGGCTGGTTTATGCGAAAAGTTTCTACTACGCTACATGGGGCCCTACCGCGTCGTTCAACAGGTGTACCCGTCAACAACCTCGTCCAGCTACTCAACCTACCAACTGACAGCCGAACCCGCAATCCCGACGCCGCCCATGTCACACGAATAAAACCTTACAGTCGCCGCGAAAACGGCCACGATGGCCTTTTCCCAGGGGGGGGGGGGGGGGGGGGGGGATGGGGGAGGGGGGGAGGGGGGGCATATGTTAGAAGCGCCGGCCTACGTGAGCCGGCCGGCAGAGCACGCGGGAGGAGCGGAGGAGGCTCACGCCAGCTAGAGCTAGCGCGGTATACTTCTTCAGAGCAAGACCGTCAAAGGCCACCTGGTCAGCTTGCCCTGTCGTTGCCTCAAGTGCCAAAAGAGAACCGCAATAAACGCCCTGACATTATTACGTGGGCTATTAATATTACAAGATCTCCCTTTCCCTTTGGTACAACACATTACTTTAAGTAAGAAATTATGACTTACGTTTTTGAGTCTGCCGATATTTCTCTTTGACATCCATCTGTCTTCGGGCATATCAATCGTATAGAATCAAAACAACCTTTATCTGAACTTCCTTATTGTATGAGGATTCAGTTTTGAGATGTCTACTCGCATTAAAAACCGTATGCAAGAAAGAAACTTCGGGAGTAAAATATGACTTTTTCAAATATTAAATTAACATTACCCCTAAACCTTCGTCTTAACCCTCTACTCAACAAATGAAAGCAATCAGCTGGAATTTCAGATAATTGCTGTTCCGTTTTATACACATTGCTTACTTATAATAAGCGAGACTGCTCTATAAGCATCTTATTATCTTTAGAATCCGCTGAACTTCAGTAAATCACTACATAATTAAGAGAACTGTGCCTTTACCGGGAATATGATAAGCGACCGTTAGAAATTACCTTATTAATTAGAAGGTGACAATATGAAAAGGTTTTATTTGTGAAAGAGTATTTGAGTTGTAACTACGCAGTCAAATTCAGCAGGAAGCAATCAAATTCAGCATGTATTAAATTTGAACAATGAAAACACATTTTAAGAACACTTAAACAGAACTTGCTTTTCGGTCTTCTGCTCTTCCCACAAATTCAGCATAAAGTAATAAAATTCAGCATGTATTGAATTTGAACAATGAAAAAACATTTTAAGAACACTTAAAGGGCAACTCCGGTCCATACTTTCGATTTTGGGATTATGACTGTTTTTTGCGCAGTCAACGTCCCTGAATTGCAAGGTGTATTTTTTTTCTCGTTATTGTGCTTAGTTTTAAAGATATCGACGCCTCAACGCATTGTTTGGGGCGCGGCCAACAAAACCGAAACTAGCCGCTCGAGGCCCCGGGAACACTGAAAATCAGCCGCTATGTGAACGTGACGTCAGGATCGTTCTCGTTCAACGAGTACGCAGGCCGAGCGGCACCTACCTCTGTTGCGCTACCCGTCTAAAAATAGGAGGTAAGCTGATTTTGCTTTAATTCTGTATACGTGGTAGTTACCCAGCATATGTAATGTAGCAAGAGTTAGTGCGTATACCCAAAAACTAGCGACTGGAAAACCCGTAAACTCGTTCGGTGCCTTACTCGGCGGCCGCCGCCGTGCGTGCGGTCTTCCGTACTCGTCGCTAGGCCTAAATTGTCATCGGGGCTCCGTGGATGGAGCGGCGTTGCTCTACGCCGCGCTGCCAGTGACGTACAGTACTGGGGCCCTCTCGCTTTCGCGCTGCGGGTCAGTCCCAGACACGAAGCTTTGAGGCTCTCCGGCGTGTGCCACAGCTCCGGAACACACGTGTGCTGGGCTGTACACGTCTGTTTTTTCGATCTTTTTTCCTCGGGCGCGTAAAAGCCGAAGTCAAAAATACACTCGTCGAACAGCGTTCACCCACACCTTCTCCATTTTCCGGTCCGTTGGAAACTTGTGAAAAAGCACCTCCGGGTTGCACAGCGGCTTGTTTGAGCAGCCCACAACGCTACAAGTTGTACTCGGCATCTCTCGAGGAACAGCCGGGCAGTCTTGGGCGCACCGAGTTGATCGCTAAAACGAGTCTTGGAGTCCTCACAAGCAAATAAGCAAAACAATATACCGATGCTACACGGGCTACAGATAAAAGCAACGGCTAAACACGCCAATCACAAGCCGAAGTAGCGGTGGTAGCGGCTCAAAGAAGCGCACTCCGCGCAACGCCCTGACCGGAGAAAAGAAAAAAGAGAACGATACTGACGTCATGGCTAAATGTTGCTTTAGCAATCGGCTACCCGCTGGCCGCCCGCTAAGGAGCAGCGGCTCGCGGCGAATCGCATTTTTATTATCGGCATCAGTTGAGAATGCGGCGTCTCCCGGACATAATTTTTTTTGGCTGGGGTCGTATTTTGTGTCACTACAGCGATACCAATAATTTATTTCATTTTGAGTTTTGGCCGGAGTTGCCCTTTAAACAGAACTTGTTTTTCGGTCTTCTTCTCTTCCCAGTTGCAATATTGGGAGCATTAGGGGGGGGGGGGGGGAGGTTGATAAGGCAAATCAGTTATATTCATAAATAAATTTCCTCGCAATTGGTAAAACCAAACAAAAAATCAAAATAACTGTAAGTGTGACATATCTCGTACGTGATCTAGGCCGTATTAAAAGCCCTAGGCGTTTTGAAGGACACATCCAAAGAAAAAAAAACATTTTTTTTAAATGGCTTAGATGGAAAAAGGATGTCATAAAACGATTTTAAAACGAAGAAAAAAAATGTTTAGAGCTATATTTACGGCGCGAGATGATTTTTTTGTCAAGCGCGGTGTAACGCTCCTCCTTTCCACTTTTCTCTCTCGCGCCTGTGGGCTCCGCGGGGAGGAGAGGTAAGCCGCTTGGATTGGCTTGGCTGCTCGGCTAAACAAGGTGCCACTTCCGTTCAACTTCGACGCGCGCTGTGTTGTTGGCAACGTTGGTTGTTGGGTTTGTGTGCTGGTCGTGGAAGCGGTGCTAGTCTGCTCCGCGTCTTTTACGATAGATCCCGAGTTGAAGCGCAGACTCTTCGACCTGAGCAGGCAGCTCGGGCTTTGCCCCTACGAGGACACTCCTCGCAGACCAGCGAACCCCCCCGCGGAAAGCTCCGAGGCCAGCGATACGCTTCTCGTGCGGTTTGCCTCGACGCACGACAGCGGGTTCTCGTCGCCCGTCTCGTCACTCGACAAATCGTTGAGATTTCTCCAGTGACGAGATGCGATTTGGCTTTAAAGTCACGCGTTGGGTTCGCTCGCTGCGTGGCTCGAAGGCCTCCGGGGCGAAGTGACGAGAGCACACCCGGACATTCTTCTCGCCAGAGGTGCCAGGCGTACGCCCGATCGCCTCTAGCCAGATCGCTCTCAAATGCTCGTCCGCCGGTACCGCATGTTTACTGATATCCTCCTGGTCACGATCACGAGAACTGCAGCCTTTCGTCGAGCAGCGGCGTCGCTTTCGTTGAACCGGCATGTCAAAAACAACACCGCGCCGACCGCGCTCCGTCAGCTCCGCGCCCCTTCGCAGAAAAAATGGCGGACTTTGTTTGGTTTCGTAAGCGTCAAAACGGAAGTGATGATTTTCTTATACTTGAAGTTTCTCAAAAGTCAAAATATTCTGTTACAAAATAAGTGCAACAAAAAAATGAAGAAAATAAGTATTTTTCAAAGACCATAGAAAGCTTTCGAAAGAGCGCAGGCACCACATGATAAATAAGGGCCAGTCACGTGATAAATATGGGCCACTTTTCCGCGGGGCCCGCGGGCGCCAACTACAAATTCGTATTGCGCCGTAAATATAGCTCTAAAAACTTTTTTTCTTCGTTGTAAAATCGTTTTATGACATCCATTTTCCATCTAAGCCGTTTAAAATTTTTTTTTCTTTTCATGTGTCCTTTAACAAGCTAGGCACTTGAAGGAAACAATGATGAAGCCACGTGTCGCGCTCGTGGGACTTTGCACACCGCCGCGATGGTTATCCCTCGAATCCTGGAATAATTTAGCGACATTTCCTCTGAAAAGAGACGAGAGAAAAAATTAAAAAAAAATATATTTTCGCAGTAGGGGTTCGATAACGTACCTAGGGCAGTCTGTGTGCGCCCGACTGCGCGAGAATGCAGGGCTGGATAGGGTATTCCCGTGCGTATGTATCCGGAGCAATCCCGAGATCGGCCATATTTCGCGCTCGCGTCAGCAAACTCGTATCAAGACGACTCGCTCAGATAGTTTAGCGATTCCGTACGCTCGTGCGGATGTTTCGCCACCCGACTATTTTACTTCTCCCTATTCCCCTCCAAACACTCGCTCCGTAGCTTCCTCCAAACTCCGAAGCCATTCAATGGCAAAATCGGGGAACTTCTTCGACACCGAGAGCGCCGTAAGAGAGATATCGTTTCATCCCCTACAGGGATCCTCTCAGTCCTCCCTCCTTTTTTCCCTTCAAAGCCAAATTGGGGAACGCCGAGTGCCCCGCGACGCTTTGAAGCATCGCACAATTTTCCTGGCGTCGTTTTGAGCAATCCACACAGGCGTCTTCCCTTTCCCAGCTTCCATCTTCATCCGCAACTCTTCCCTAAACCCTTTCCCACCATCTCTCGCTCTTATTCCATCAATTTTTTTGTTTAGTCCTTTATCGTTCCTTTAACCTTTGGAAACGAGGCTTCCGCAGCGACTTCCTCGTGCGTTTCGAAGGGAAGAAAATTTGGGGACCCACTTATTCCCCCTTATTTGTTTGCAATTTAAGCTTGGAGCCGCGCAAACGTTGCTTGCACGCGCGCGCCCCTCCTGCTCGTCGTCTATTTGTATGTGTTTATAGGTGTTGAATTCTTCCTTCCCCGGCAAAAAGGGTTCAGTTTGCGAAAGTATATCGGCTTCTCAGAGTTCGCTTCGCCGACGGTATCGTTCCAAGCGTAGCGTGAAGAGGATACTCCCGATGTGCTGGGGAGGCGAGGAATTGATGGAGAGGAGGAAAAAAAAGAGGAGAGAGAGGGAGGAGATGAAGCGAATTGGAAGGGGGCGAAGGCAAATTAAGATACGAATGCGGGCCGAGTGGCGTTCTTTTCGAAAATATTCGGCAGATGCCGTCTGATAGACCCGCCCGCGCACGGAACCTGTTTTGCTTGCGAATATAACGCTCGCATAAGCACGGCCTTAATACGAGTTTGTTGATATTTTTTTTTTACATCCCGTTTTTTTGAGATTTGCGCATCCGTAAGTTTGAGTTTTGTGCATGTTCAAATTTTAAAGAAAGTTTACGTTTATTTTGCGATATCTCAATTTTGTTATTATTATAGAATTAGTTTGATTCTTTGAGTTTTTCGCTTCTTCCTTAGAGCGTAACTCAATTCCCGCCCGGAAGTGTTGTGCGTTCCTAGTTCTTTGTCCGTTCCTCATGCGGAAATGATGCATGGAAATCTTATTTTCATTCCAACCATTTTTTTTTTTTTCAAAAAATAAAGGGCAAGAGCCTCTACGTAGTGCTGTTATTTTGCCTTGAAACGCTTTTTTTTTCTATATCGTTGTTATAGAAAGAGTTTTGCATTCACACAACGCTGTATGAATATGTACTTTGATGGGTCCTTCCATGCCAAAGGAGACGTGGCAATTTTTTTATGTCTGAGTTATGCCAAAAAAAACTTAATTTGAATAAAAAAGCCTCTAACCGTCCAGAAAAAAAAAGTTCTTTTAAAGAAAATTAATTTTATTTTTGTTGATATTATGTTTTAAATTTCTGGAATTTGCATAAAAACTGTTTTCTTAAAAAAAAAACATTGTGAAAAAACGGTTACGTACCACAAACATTTATGCGGACGCATAATTACTTAATAATATGCCCTCTCTTACTGCTAAAAATGCAAACATAAAAAAAGTCATTTTGGGTTCTAATAGGAGCTCTAAAAAAAAGAGACCATAAGATTTGATAATTCTTTTAGTCAACCTTTAGTTGGGTTTTAGCTACAATACATTCTATGTTTATACTGTAAAAAATAAGTTAATTGCCTGTGTCCAATATTTAAAGCCTCCTTCATTTGCGTTTTAATTAAATTACCAAAACTCCAGTCAATGAAGAAACGGCCACATTGAGAGCCACAAAAAGCAATGGGAGCAGCGGGGTCCGCAACTTTTGAAATATCCAATTAATTCAATCTACCTTATCTGTTCAACATATACAAAAATTATAAGAGTATTTTTTGTTGTTGCTGAGCAAATAAATTTTTTAAAGAGGAGTCTGTCCAGCCTTGCCTCAAGGTGTCCGCCTCGTAGGCGACGCACGCCGGCATTCGTCCGCTAGGCGTCAACAGTGTGAGACGCCGCCGCAATGTCTTCAACGCTTTCCTGAAGATACGCTTTATTCATTTGATGTGGAGGCATAGCTTCATATATACTGACAAATCCTGGCAGATCGCCATGAGAAGCGGCCGCCGAAATGGGAAAAGGTGAAACGGCAGACAACGGATGAGAGGAGAGCCACGTGACTGACGCCCTGCTGCGGCAAGACGCAGAAACACACTTCTCCCGAGCGAACAAGTGTGTTTCGCCGCTGCAAAAGCTGTGCGCTGACGTCCAGCTTCCCTGAGAAATTGCTCTTTGATACTCTGTGCTACCAGATCTTCGCTCTCCATATCTACGACCGGGCACTCTAGGGCTCCGTCGTCGAACTGCCAGGCTTTGTGAGTATAGAGGAGGCTATGGTGGAGGTTATCCTGACTTCCACGCATCCGTATCCTCTGTACGTTACGTAATGATTCTGGCGTCTTACTTTCTTCCTTCTCCTGCCCAGTTGACTGCCGACGAATGCAGGCCTGCATCATCTGCTTCCCGACTTTGGGAATGCGTACTGGGCGTCGGCCCCGAATGTCGTACGTCCATTCATAAAAAAGACTTCAAACCGAATAGCTCTTCACCGATCCGAAATGATAACTGTGAAGTCGTTTCCCCATTGAACTTAAATGTACTTCTATGGAATATCTAGTGCCACTGAAGCAACGTAATGCTGAAAAAGGCCTTTCCATCCTTTGCCCAGAAGCGGACGCCTCACATTCTTGAGATTTCGCACATGTGCAATATTTGAGACTCCAGCATACGCTGGAAGCCAGCAGAACATGTCTCGAATTCTGAAATTACTCGTATTTTTAGAAGTGCGTTTGATAAGATGTGAATTACGCGGGTGCCGTCCTCGCGATCTAAATGTCAGGCTCGGCGAACATTATATGAGAATAACCGTTATGGTAAGTTGGCTTATTAACATAATTGTTGATTGTTTTTTTTAAGTTCATGGTCTTGTGGCTCATGTTGCGATTGCATCCGTGACGCCAGTTACTATCAGGAGCTTGTCCAATTTAAAGAACTCGCGAAAAGTTTATAGCTTTTAGATATTTACCAATCAGTTTTCGCGTTTTTACTCCCTATTTTATTATTTCGCTCAAAAAGATCGCCGCAACCCCTGCCCACAATGACGCTTAGAAGAGTGACGTGGTTGTTTCCATGACGTCGTCACTATCTCAAAGGAGGAGGAGGATCTCAAAAAAGGAGGTGGATCCTCATTTTAGGTAGCCATGTGCCGTCTTGGCTCGATCGGCCCTCTCGACCAGCAGCAGCTGATTTTGAGGTAGGGAGCTGGACAGCAGCATCTCCCACCGCTCAGGGGAAGGGGAAGGAGGTGGCATGTCCGGGTTGTTGTCGCACCCCCTTATGATGTGTTTGAGTATGCCTGGTTGATTGCAGAATTGACATTGGGCGTCAAATTGTGTGGGGAATAGCAGGTGCATCTTAATAGGAAGGGGAACACTGTTAGTCTGTATTAATCTGAGGGGTTTTCAGACTCTTCGTGAGCTTTGGGTGTGGCGCTGGGAGTGTTCTTTCGATGAGCTCGTAGTGTTGCGTAATTTCTTGGTAGGTCGTGAGGGGTGTTGGTTGCCTCTCATGAAGTGGGCCGGGTTCTCTGCAATGCCAACCTTCCTGTCCGGTACCTTGCTTTGCAGGATGCATAGCATCACGGGTGCCACCCAGCCCGACGTGAAGCTACGGCACACCTCTTGCGAATCCGTGACTATGGTGGATATTCTGGTTTCCGTTAGGGCGAGAGCGATGGCAAGCGCTTCTGTGTTTATTGCCAATGCCCGTGGGATAGAAGCGCTGGTCAGGTACTCACGCCCGTAGTTCACCACGGCCACCATGACTCGTTTGCCGCTGTTGTCGGTTGCGTCGGTGTACGCCGTCGTGGGGATTCGGGAGTACGTCTTATTTAGGGCTTTTTCTCTTGCTTCTCTGTTGCCCTAATGGTGGTTCGGGTGCATGTTTCGAGGGATTGGGTGCACAATTATGTGTTGACGCCATGATTTCGGTATCGCCCGCGGCTGGGGCTGGTCTCGCGAACCAGCTTGAGTTTGGTCAGCACTTTGCGGCCCATTTGTGTGTGAGGGAGCAGTATTCTTCGATTTGACAAGGTATATCATACGGAGCACCTTGTCTGTGGATGCATTCATGGGTAATCCCAGTGCTTGTTTCAGTGTCTTGCATATGAGCAGGTTGAGCTTCTCTTGTACTGCTTTGCTCAAGGTGACATACAGAGCAGCGTAAGTTATCCGCGAGAGGACAAAGGCTTGGACTAGCCTGACCGTGTCGCCCTCGTCCATGCCTCTTTGTCGGTTTGTGCATTTACGTATTATATGCATGACTTGCTCGGAAGGTCTTTCTAAGTTCTTGCACCATTGCGTCGTTCATGCCGTTCGCCTGTATGAAGAGGCCCAGGAACCCGAGGGACTTGCTTGGCTTAATATCGTGCCCTTTGACGGTGACTGGGATGTTGTCAACGTCCTTCTTGCTTCGCCGCCTTCTCACCATGAGAAACTCGGACTTCTGTAGCGAGCAGGGCACTCCGCAGCTCTTAGCGTATTGATTCAATGTCTCGGCGGCGAGCGGGAGCGTGTCCTGCAAGCCTCCAAGGGAGTCGATACCCGTTTATAGGGTCACATCGTCCGAATACAGGACATGGCTTCAGTGCGGTATTCTTCCCAACTGCTCCGGGGAGACCCAGGAACGCGATTTTGAATAATAGCGGGGCAAGGACCGAACCTTGGGGATTCCCTTTGCACCCCACGGTGATGGGTTTTTTAGTGGTGACGTCCCCAACTTTAAGTATGGCTCTGCGGTTAAAGAGAAAGTCAACTATGTAATTGTAGGTCCTCTCCCCGCATCCTGTGTTGGCTACGTTTTGTAGGATCGCCTCGTGTGGCACTGTTGTCAAACGCTCCCTTCAGGTCTAGAGCGAGGACGGCCCTCGGGGAGTGACACGTGGCTTGGATGATGATTTGTTCCTCGAGTTGAATGAGTGCGTCCTAAGTCGCGAGATGTTTTCTAAAACCAAACATAGTGTCTGCATTTGTTTCGTTGCGTCGAGGTGGTTCTGAATTCTCTTCAGGATGATTTTCTGCATGATTCTTCCAATTCAGGATATTAGGTATATTGGTCGTAGGTTTTCATTGTGCGACAATTTGCCGGGCTTTTGAATCAGGCAGATCTCCGCCATCTTCCATTAATCCAGGATTTTGACTGTCTTCTAGAAGGTGTTAAAGTGGCTGAGTAGAATATCCATGGTACGATTATCTATTTTGAAAAAGAGTTTATTCGTGATTTGATTTAGATCCGGGGCATTGTTACGCTTGCTGTCCGCTATATCCTCTTGGAGCTCGTACAGTTGGAATTCCTTCTCTAGTTCTTGGTTGGGCGTACTTTTGTACGGCCTCCCTATGTAGCCTCCCTCCGTCTGGAGGTACTTCTTTTTCGGGTCCTTGGGAGTTTTTTGCTGGCTCCTCCGGAGGCATTGAGTGTGCGTTTTATGCTCCTGTTAGACTCTCTTTTACTTTTCAAGGGGTCGATGAAGTGCCTAAGCAGATGCCACGTTTTTCATGTGGCCAGGGTACCTTCTATGCCGTTGCAATATTGTAGCGAATTCTCATTGCATAGTGCTGCCGCATATTCAGCAGCCTGTTGGTTTGTGAAAGCTATGCGCTTCCGAATCTTTTTGTTGTGTTTGTAATCACGCGAAGAATCAACGTGATTACAAAACGTGTAAAGATATTGTAAAAACACATGCGAGTTGGTGACGATCTTCCATAATACCCATTGAGACCCGTGGTTGTTCTTTCCGTTTTGTTTTATCGGTCCGTCTGTCCGGTTACTATGGAAGATACCATGTAATGCGAATTAAAGGTCGCCTTATGTCTCAAAGGACGTAACTTTATGAAGTAATTCATTTGCCTTAAACAAAAATTTTTAAACAATTTTAGGCGGGATTCGAACCTACGATCCTTCGGTTGCGAGCCAGACACGCTACTGGTTGGGCCATGCAGACGCGCTCGCACGGGTTTCACGTTCCACTCTTCAAGGCGAAGTTTAAGCGTCCTCCTGTAATTTTGTTTGTAATTTTAGAGCGCAGCTCCTGGGCGCCTGTTTCCGGCTTGAGCGGCGTCGCCGTCGGCGTCGCCGTCGCTATTGCCGTCGCCGTAACCGCGCGGTGCATTATGGGAAATGTCTCATAATTCACCGCGCAGGGAGGAGGAGGAGGGAGGACGAGGGGGAGGGGAGGAGGATGGGGAGGAGGAAGGAGTAGGAGAAGGGGAGGAGCTTGAAGGAGGAGGGAGGAGGGGTATACCCTTCCCTCAGTACCCTTCCCTCCTTTTCCTCAAGAGCTGCGCCCCAATTCGGCGTTCTATGATGTTGTAAAGTCTTTCATTCTTTTTCTGCTTGAATATAGCATTTCTGTATGTGTGTGTGTGTGGGGGGGGGGGGGGCATGTTGCAATCGGCCTTGTCGTCTTCATCACGGTAATTTTAGCAGATCGTTCCGATACCTCCGATACGGATACCCGATACTCCGCCAACGCCTTTACGCGTGCATTGTATCGATATCGGCTATTGTTATATGAGGTGTCAAAACGATCTACGACACTTCGTCTCACCCTAAATCTAGACGCAGCCAACACTACGAGCTGGTGCAACCATAGAGTTATTACAATACACGCTAGAGGCTCAGCCGGCGCTAGTGTCTACGGGACTTCCGGTTCCAAATTGAAGCAGACAGCATGCAGTCTACTTTTCCAGTCTTCCTGTGTATTCCTATGAGAAAAAGCGCGTGAATTTTGTCTCTTCGCCGGAAAATAACATGAATAACTTTGGTTATTTCGGTTGTACCGGATAGTATGTACCTTTATTAATATTGTGGAAGTGTAATTGCTTTAGTTACAGCATTTTTTCTTTACCACTGAACAATGTTAAACTTCGCTATATTTCAGGCCCAAACCTCTGTTCCATGGCAGGTATATAGAAACAAGCGACGATTCTAAGCAAAATAACGATCGAAAGGAATGTAGAGTGTGTTCAAAGCTCACCAGCATTCCACTGGTGCTTATATATTGCTAATATGCCCGTTCTGTCACTATATGAAAATGACCCCGTCGTGCATCTTTACGAGTGGTTAAGAAAACGTTCAAAACGTAAATGATAAAGTACCTGAACTACTAAAGGTGTGTTTTCTTGTTATTTCCTTTGTCGGGCAGTTTTTATCGGGCACCTGTTCCCTGGCTTCTCCCAATTTGCAAATATTTGGAGCGTGCGGGTGATGATTTGAACCCAGAACAATTAAGCATCTTCGCACATATTCATAAGCAGAAATAATAAAGCAGTACTTATTTATTGTAAATTGGACTATATTACGTGACTTTCAATTTATTTTGATCGTCTGCAAGCACAAGGAGTTACTTATCCAGTGTTACTTCGTAGTTCCTGCCGTCTCTCTTGGTTTTCCACATGTCCTTCGTTCGTTTGGCACGTATATCACCCATGCTGGAAAGCTTCGACGCCGTGTTCGCGCTAACAGTGTCCGACAGTGCACATAAATGCATGTACGAAGCGGTTTTAGCACCGTTTTTCATGTCAAGATTTTAAATTAAAAACGCCGTAACTGACCAATTATTTCGTCTGCGTGACTGGGAAATGATCCAAAGTGCCTATACTTCGTCTCACCCTACGATGGACTAAAGGCAGAAGCTACGAACCGTCAGATCCAATCACGAGCTACTTAGACATTATGTAGTATTTCGCTTCGATGCACGTATCGGTGCCCACGTCTCGGATCACTGATGGGAATAGGCCGACAGTGGTTCGGATCGAGCAATGAGTGACTCAACAATTTCACATTGCAAAGAAAGCCACGGCTTACTGGCTCATTGCAGTGTCGAAGCTATAAAAATGACGCAGCGTTTTTGGATTCGGAGCATTATTCGTCCAAACCTAACCAATGCTAAGCGTGTCATAGTTTAGCATGGAACGTGATTGGACCTGGCGGCCCGTGGCTTTGGCCTTTAGTCCATCGTAGGATGAGACGAAGTATAGTACGCACGAATTATTCGTGATATTTGCTTTTATAATCGAGCACAGAGAGAAAATGCACTCGCTTTTTTCCATAGAAATGCATTACCGGAAGTCAATTTCCGACTGCTTGCTGTCTGCTTCAATTTGCAACAGCACACTAGCGCCAGTTGAACCTCTAGCGTACATTATAATAAATCTATGGGTGAAACCAATTAAAATGTGTCAAAAACGCACCCTCACATTGTTTGACATATTTCTGTACGTGTTCTATTATCGCTGAATTAAATGTAAATAAAAAAAGACTAGTGACCTCCGCTTTTGACGCTCCTTGATTTATTACTGCATAGCGACGGCTTCGTCTGGACTTAAGCAAAAACGAAGTATAAAGCTTTCTAGTATTCCATTCACAACTTTAATCCATCGAATTATTACACTCACTCATATAAGGTATATAAATGCCTAACTAGTAATTTACGCTCATAACAATAATAATAATTAATTTTAGAAACCTTAAACACAAAGGCCTGCGCGAAGTTTGCGGAATATTGTGACAGCTTTTCAACCAAAATATATTGCAACTGAAGAAGCTCAAATTCTTTCAGCGTAATAAAAGTAATTTCGAAGGCGTGTGTGAGAAAAGAGTGAAACGAGGTAAAGGAGTCTTGCTCGCCGCCTCCAATGGCCAAGAGAAGCGTCAGCTTCTCTTGGCCGTTGGAGGTGGCCGAGACCATCCCTTCACTAATCGTGTTCACCCATCTTCTTCGGTTCGCTCACCTAGTGTGCCATGATATTCTGGAGGGTGTTCGCAGATTAAGCACCGCCGTGCCGGGCAGTCGGACAACTCAAAGGCAACTTTATGTCTAAATAAAGCACCACACGAACAGTTAGCCGAACGGCAAGACTCACGAAAAGTGCCTCCAAGGCCAGAGGCTGTTAGGCTCGCCCACATGGACATCTCCTCCGGATGAACTAATTGAAAATGTGTGCACAGTAAAGAATATCTCCCATGTATAACGTTAAACGCGCGCACAAATGTAAAATTGCCCTGTACTCACTTTTTGGAAGGTGTTCGGGCGTCCGTCCACGTTTTTGAGCTAAACAAAGGGACCCCGCAATGAAGCCTTCGAGTCCACACCGTCGCCGGATCCAAGCGGTTCATTTCTGCGCACCTGGTCTCCTTTCAAGGTTTGAAGACGACTCCCCTCCTCAGCCGGCATGGCTAACGTAATGAAAGCATGAGTGGAAAATAATGAGAAACTATTTTTTTCATCAATAAAGTAGTGCTTATCAGAGTACTTGCTAAAGGGTATGTTCGGGCTTGTGGGGTGGTGGGCATCTTGGTTTTAAACATCGGGACAAAACAAGGACAGAGTAAAGACGAGAATGACAACAACAGCGCTGACTATAAACTGAAAGTTTATTTCCACCACCCCTGATATATACCAGGCACGTATCCAGGGGGGAGGCCCATGGGGCCCGCCCCCCCCCCCCCCCCCGAAATCTTCCATTTTGCTGGGACTTCCTCTCCCCCCGCCCCCTCATTCAGCATTTTGTCATGGGCGGGCCCCCCCGAAACAATATCCTGGCTACGTGCCTGATATATACTATATATATATGCACAGAGGCAAAAGCCAAACAAACAAAGTGCGAAAGAAAAATCACAAAAATACATACAGGCCCATCATTTTATTAATTAGAATATAAAGTGCTGTGTCATAGTTGGTCCCTAACTTGCAGCAATAAGAAAACATTTTTTTTATCGCACAGACCAGTGGAAGGCACGCTGACGCATTTGTCATTGACTTTGTTAACTTCGAAACTTTCTATTATCTCTCGAGTTTGTTCGTTACCGTTCCTTTAGAGTATTTCGGTTTTCTGGTAGTCGGGGGTGCATTCACAGTCATGACAATGAATTCCCAGATGACAGGAGATTCGATTTGTTACACTATACTGATGTTTCCTTAATCGATCATTAATGCACCGCCCGGTCTGTAGCGCTGGCTGCGGTTGAACTTAAATTAAGTCGGAGTACAGGTCCTGAAAGCTTAATCAAAGCGAAGCCCGCGAGTAATGTACCCTGGAAGAAAGCAGTAAACCTGCTTGTACACAGCAGTTCGTTATGTTCAGAAAGAACAGTTATAAATAAAGTTGATGGCAAAATTTATTCGAGTGCTTTGTGTTTCTACAATGTTGGTCCTATCTGCCGTTATTTTGTTTACGTGTCTGATCACGGTCTGCGTTCATGCCTCCAGCAGTGATTTGCATACGGGAAACAAATTTCTAATCCAATATAGATGTCCCCATCTTAATGCTACCGGTGAATCAGCTGCCACTGCAAGACTACTTTCCTTTTGACAATCGTGAGTAGCTCGAATAAATATGACGGAAAATAGTTAGAAAATTCGTGAAATTGCCAAATATCATCTTCCACACTCAATCCTCTGGAAACTTAACATAATGTGAGGCAGCCTGAAATCCAATGGCACTTATGATATATAAAAAAATACGCAGTTCAACCTTTTTGGTTTTGCCTTTGCTTAGGTCTATGGAAATACGAATTGTATATTTAGGTTGTATCATATACCTCCGTGTAATGGCCTAAGCCAGAAGGCACGAAAAAGAATAACTAAACTAAAGTGAGGTAGACCCAGTGTTGTACACGTTCCTCAAAAAAAGGAACGAAAGCTCGTTCCTCGTTCGTTCTAATATTTGGAACGCGTTCCCGTTCCAAGTTCCATATCTAAAAAAGGAACTCGTTCCCGTTACAGTTAAAAAAATGGAACGTATCGTTACATATACGTTACATTTGTATTTTGCTGATTAGCATATTTAATTAGATCGAGGAAAGTTTTTTTTTAATTTATCCCATTAAATTGGAACATACGAATTTGAATGCGTGATGGAAGGGTACCAGGAAGAGAAAACAAGCGGAAGCAGAGATTTATTTCTCGATATATGCACCATTAAAAATAACAGCTTTTAAGCATATCCATGTTTGTGATGGGGGATTCAGACGAGCCAAGTGTACTTTTATCCCACATTGCACGAGCGTTTTACAATCCTCACACACTTCAATCTAACAAAGTCCCTCGTTCGAACTTAACAACAGTTGCTTCTCGATGGTGCTGTCTGTAAGACGAGCAAGTGAAGATGAGGGTAGGGTTTTTGGGAGGTCAGCCTCGAAAACTACAAGTCCTTCTTTGTAAAGGTTGGAGTCGTTGTTCAGTTTGAAGGTGGGGGACAAGGGGAGAAGGAATAACGGTAAATTTTTGTGTATATTTAAGTGACCTATGTTCGGGATAGAAGTTTGCGTTCGATGTCTGGTAACCTGTTCTTTTGTTGTAACTGTGGGTCTCTTTGTGCAAGTTCAGTGGCGGCTGTAGTCGGCCTTTGATTTCTGCGTGTACGAGGATTCGTGGAAGCAAAGAAAGTAGCTAAGTTTGAAACGTCCCTCTTTCGGTGCCTTTTCCTTTGCCTAAAGGTTTTGCTTTTAGCACCGCAGCCTTGGGCATTAAAAAAATAATCAATGTCCACTAGCTCTCCTGTACCCAACTGTTGCCAAGCGAGGACCACACAAATTAACCCTAAGATAAGTACCAAAACGTTAACGAGATTCTCCTCTTCGTAAAGGCATTATTTTTATACTTCTAAAATTTCCTTCGTAGAAATAAATAAAAATTACCCCAGTGGGCGAAAAGAAGAAACGCCGTTTTTTTTTTCCGTTCCAGTAGAAATGTAACGAGTTCTCGTTCCAGTTCGACCTATGCAAAATGGAACTGCGGCGTTCCTTCGTACCTCCTAAAAGGAACGCGTTCCAGGAACGCCGTTTCTTGGAACGCCGTTTCGTGCAACACTGGGTGGACCTTATCTTTAATAATGTTTTTTTCTCAATAAACACGCTAGCTCCACATGTATGAATACTTAAATTGGCGTATATTTCCGGGTCCTGTTTCTTTTTGCGATTTATTTATTGTGATTTTTAATATATTAAATTCCCTGTGTATTAAGCGAATGTAGTGTCTGCTTTGCACTTTAAGACGGGGAGTTAGTTCATCTTTCTACTAAAAACACATATTAAAAAAAAAGAAACCGCAAATTTATATATCTTGAAGGAGCATTACTCTTGTTACCTGAGTAACGTTTTAACGGCCTGTTCGTCTACAACCAAAATCTCTTTTAGGGGAACGCTGAACCGGTATACGACATTTTGGAAACCGGAGCCCCAGCAAACCGGGAGGAAACCCAGTTTTATAGTCATTAGGCTGCTTGAGCATAGCGTTGCCGCGCTGATCCCCGTTCATGTCATGAGCACGCACTGTTACTTCGAAGCATTCTCCCCAGCTCGCGCTAGGCGCCGTTTCGTGGCTATTGTAGCCTGCAGAAACGCGCTGCTAAAACTGCCTGTCGTATATACGTTTACAGTCGACGTATCCTGTGGGATTGATATGTATTTGTTTTTATAAATAATTAATATTACGATCATATTGTAACGTTCTAGTTTCGTCTCTGTCAAGTGCTTAAGTCCACTCATGATCTGGAAATTAACAGCAGGGTTCACGTTGGCAGGTCACGGCTCCGGTCTCAATCCACCGCCTTTTTTCGAAGGCCCGGTCAGCCCTCGCTCACTGCTCTCGCGCACCCTGCTTCCTCCTTTTTTTCCATCACTTGCAATGTCCCTCCGAAGCGCGTACAGCTAACGTCCCCGTGCCTGCCAACAGCGCCCTGTTTACCTTTTATTTCGTTACAATCCTCCCCCTTTAGCTGAGAGGCCCTACTCTCAGAATCGGGCTCTTGACGCAAATGGAGGTTCTCACTGTTAGTCAAAAATTAAGTTCAAAGAACGCGCACTTTGAAAACCATGAATAGTTCACGCAAAAGTTCACGCAACAGTTCACTCTAAAAATAAAATGCAAATAATTATCACTTTAAAAGTACTCATAATACTCAAATATCTAGGCGCACACGGCTGTGCCTCCCTGTGGGTCCTGTACTTCATCGTGGTCCGAAACTTCTGCTTGGTCCACGCCGCCTGAGACATCAGACACATCCAGTGCGTCAAAAAATTCGTCCTCCGATTCAGCATCACAGACTTGATCAAGCCCCGCCGAGTTCTCTGTACTCCCGGTGTCTTCTGCAGGGCCCTGCAGTCGTTGGTGGTACGGCTTTAACCGTGCCACGTTCACGATGTCTTTGAAACGTCCTGTGCGGTTGACTACCTCCCAGTTATTGGCTCCAGTCTGACGAAGCAACCGGTACGGTCCGTGGAATGGGTGTAGGAATTTCGTCGTCCGATTGTGTTTGCGTATGGGGGTCTTGACCTTGACGTAGACAAGGTCCCCCATTCTAAACCTGTGTTCCCTGCGGTTTTGATCGTACCTCTCTTTGTTTTTCTGTTGGGCTTGCGTCTCTCGAATGGATGCCAGCTCTCTTGCCTGTTGCCATTTGTCTAGCACCTCTTGGTTGCTTGCGGCCTGTACTTCCCCAGATTTTAACCGAAGCGACGCATCAAGAGGCAGTGTTGCCTCTCGTCCGTACAAGAGAAAGAATGGCGTGAACCTTGTTGTGTCGTGTACGGAGGTATTATACGCGAAGGTGGCGTATGGCAGGAAACAATCCCAGTCCCGATGATCGGCCGACACGTACATACTAATCATGTGAGCGAGAGTTCGATTAAATCTTTCACATAATCCATTTGTTTGTGGGTGATATGCGGTTGTTCGATGGTGGTTTGTAGCTGTTAATCGAAAAAGCTCTTCCATTACGTCGGCAACAAAATGTCTTCCCCTGTCGGTGATTAGGCTCAACGGTGCTCCATGGCGAAGTACAATGCTCTCCATGAAGTGTCTGGCTGCACTCGCCGCTGTTGCATCCGGTGTAGCGACTGCCTCCACCCATTTTGTGTGGTAGTCGACAATGACGAGTACGTAGCGATTGCCGTTGATTGTCTTAGTCAAGGGCCCCAAGAAGTCCATCCCCACCTGTTGGAACGGCTGGGTGCTAGGTGGTATTGGCTGCAATTTTCCAGCGGTCATTAGGGGTGGGGTCTTCCTTGTCTGGCAATCCGGGCACGACCGCACATGATGGTGTACGGCCATAAACATCTTTGGCCAGTAATACCTTCGGCGGACTCTTTCCCAGGTCCTTCTGACTCCCAAATGTCCGCTGGTCAAGTCATCATGGCACGCCAAGAGGACTTCTTTTCGTAATCGGCGGGGAACAGCCAAGGCCGATCGGAAAGGCTCTAAGCCTTTTGCCCGACGATACAGAACTCCATCGATGAGGTGAAAAGCCCGTGCAGTACGCTTGATTTTTCTTGTGACGGGCGCCTCCGGTTCTTCCAGGTAGTCGATGAGGGTCCTGAAAAAACCTTCTTCTCTTTGCATTTGCGCCAGGTCGGTTTCCTGCAAAACCAGAAGCGGACACTCGGTCTCGTCGTCTTCGGTCGGCTGCTCCACTGGTAGGCGCGAGAGGGCGTCGGCGTTCATGTTTTTTCTTCCTGGACGGTGCTTTACAGTTGCGTTGTACTCCTGCAGCAAAATACTCCATCGGACCAGTCTGCCGTTAGGATTTTTGGCGTTCATTAGCCAGGTCAGACTAGACTGATCAGTGATGATTGTGAAATGGCTACCGAAGATGTACGGTCGAAACTGTTTGCACGCGTACACGACTGCCAAACATTCTTGCTCCACCGTTGAATAATTCTGCTCTGCCTGATTGAGGTGACGGCTGGCATACGCCACAACTCTTTCTTGGCCCTCCTTCCTCTGGACGAGAACCGCACCGATTCCGTACCCACACGCATCGGTGTGAATTTCGGTAGGCAGGTCTGGATCGAAGTGACTCAGGATAGGAGCCGTGGTCAAGCGTTCCTTTAGAGCCTCAAAGGCCCGATCGCAGTCCCCAGTCCATTGAAAGACAACCTGCTTTCGAGTGAGGTCCGTGAGGGGTCTGGCGATGTTGGCAAAGCCTCGTATGAATCGTCTGTAATAATTGCACAGGCCGAGGAAACTCTGTACATCACGCTTCGATCTTGGCACCCGAAAGTCTCTCACCGCCCTCACTTTCTCTGGATCGGGACTGACTGTCACTCCATCAATAATATGGCCGAGGTAGCGTATCTCTTTGGCACCAATTGTACATTTGGAGGGTTGTAGCTGGAGATTGGCCTTGTCAAGAGCATCGAAGACTCCTCGGAGATCGCACACGTGCTGCTGGATGGTCCTGGAGTAGACAACAATGTCGTCTAGATAGGCGAGACACACCTTCCATAGCATCGTCGAAAGCACCTTGTTTATCATGCGTTGGAAGGTGGCTGGGGCATTACAAAGACCGAATGGGACGACGTTGAATTCATACAAGCCAGAACTGCAAGAAAACGCCGTCTTCTCCTTGTCCTTCTCATTGACGGCGACCTGCCAATAACCGCTGGCCAAGTCGAGTGTCGTGAAGTACTTTGCTCCCTGTAGGGCGTCCATAATGTCGTCAATCCTGGGCAGCGGGTGAACATCCTTTTTGGTCACCTCATTCACTCGGCGAAAATCCACGCAGAATCTCCAAGTGTCGTTCCGCTTTTTTACAAGGACTACCGGTGACAACCAGGGACTGGATGATTCGCGTATTACGCCGTTCTCGAGCATCTCGTAAACCTGCTCCTGGATTATGGTCCGCTCATACGGGGAGTGTCGGTAAGGGTTCTGTCGAAGGGGAGCCGCGCTGCCCGTATCAATACTGTGGGTCACTACGCTAGTACGTCCAAGCGGGGCTCCGGGTGATGCGAAAATGTGACTGTATTCGCGTACAAGTTCTTCTAGGTGCTCTCTTTCGTCAGCCTCCAGTTGCGCTCCGTATGACACGCTGGCCTTGGTTCCCTGCTTCTCTACGGGCGGAGCGGCGACACTCAACTGAACGTCGGCAATAGGAATAGCGTTTCCGACTTTCGTACCTTTGGCTATGAAAAGTTCAGAGGCGCCGGGATTAGCTAGCCGTACGTATCCAACATCCCCGCAAATTTCGGTGATGGTACGAGCAACAACTGGACGCTGCTTAAAATGATTCACGGTTGTGGGTTCAATTACGGTGAGGCCGTTTACGTTCGTCCTTACTAGCACAACTGCCTCAGAGCGTGGCGGCATGCGTACCTCTTCGCAACTGTAAGCGGCTGCGTTTCCTCTGGTAGCAGCTTCATCACCCTTCAACTCAAACCTCTGGCCCAGCAAATGAATGCACTTGTTAGGGAAATCCAGCATCACATTCGCACTTCGGCAAAATGGTAGACCACACAGTACGTCGTAGTCAAACCCTTCGATTATGAGAAAACGTTCCAAGAGGCTGGATATTCCGACTGTAATCTCCAGTTCCACTTCACCCCGTGGCACAATAATAGCACCGTTGACTACCTTCACGGTTATACCAGAGGGGCTGCACTTTAAAGGGACCTTGATGGTGTTGAGGAATTTGTTCGAAATTACATTTACCGCCGAACCCGTGTCAAGAATGAGAGACGCCTTTTCACCATGTACGGTCGCCGGTAGCGTAGCGAGGTGACTTCTTGCGAACGTTGCGAAAGCTGGCTCACCCTTTGCTTCCCCGGGCGGTGGCCTCAATCCCGGTCGGGCCCGTTTCCCGACTGATCTTCGCGTCTAGGACAGCTTCGCTGGATGTGTCCCACTCTTCCGCATTTGAAACAGATAGGCTGTCCATTGTTGGTCCGTGTCGACCGTGCTGGGAACGTGGTTCTTCTACCATTATACTCCGCAAGTGGTCGAAGAACGTCCGTGAGAGTTTTGAAGAAGTTGCCTACCTCCGAATGAAGTTGAGGCAAAGACGTGACCTCCGGCAGTGACGAAGACGTTCCTGGCTGTTGATAGAAGCCGGGCGCTGTTGTCATTGGCAGTGCTGCCCGCTGGAAATCTGATGGGGATTGGCTGCTACGTGTTGTTTGGCTTGCCTGTTGTGGAGCGGGCGAGTTGAAGCCTGGTAAAGGATGCGTCGGCATTGTCCACATATTGTGCTGGGCCATCTGGCTGGCCTGGGTCAAGCGTTGCAGCGTGGTGAGGAATTCGGCCGTTGTTTGTGGATTTGTTAGGACAACTCGTTCTAGTACTTCTGGCCTCAAACCGCGGGTCAGCTGTCGAAGCTTCTCCTCCTCCGTCATGTTCTCGTTCACTCGAGAGCACAGTTGTAGTACATCGTAGAAGTACTGCTCGGGTGGTTCCGATGACAGCTGGAAACGCTGACTGAGGCGTAAGTGGGCCCACTCACGCATGCTGCGGTTTCCGAAGGTCTCTTTGAGAGCCGTCTTCCAGGTCTCCCACGTTGTCGGTGTGTTCGCCCCTCGGAGCGTGGTGGTATACCACTTGCGCGCATTTCCCTCAAGTGCCACGCACAGGTACTGCTCACGGCGCGTTCCATCCCACCCGTTGAACTCGGCCGCCCGCTCATAAAACAGTAACCAGTCACCGATATCTTCCTCAGGGGTTCCGTGAAATACGGGTGGCGTGAACATCGACCGGAAAGCTGTAGCCCCAGGTGTTTGTCCAGCTCCAGAATTCTCATTAGTGGCCATCGCTGCTGTATTGATCGTTCTTCCGCTGCGTAGAATCCTGCGTTCAGCTGTCTCCCCTAGGTCCGCCGTGGTGACGCTCGAAGATGCTCGCTGTCTGACGACGTAGCTGGTACCGCCGTCATATTCTACTTTGGATGAGGGGTTACCCCGTACCTCCACCACTTGTAACGTTCTAGTTTCGTCTCTGTCAAGTGATTAAGTCCACTCATGATCTGGAAATTAACAGCAGGGTTCACGTTGGCAGGTCACGGCTCCGGTCTCAATCCACCGCCTTTTTTCGAAGGCCCGGTCAGCCCTCGCTCACTGCTCTCGCGCACCCTGCTTCCTCCTTTTTTTCCATCACTTGCAATGTCCCTCCGAAGCGCGTACAGCTAACGTCCCCGCGCCTGCCAACAGCGCCCTGTTTACCTTTTATTTCGTTACAATATACACGATCATATCTAAGGTTTTACATATCTGGTTTTAAAAAGCCGCGAAAGCTACGCCAATGCCGTTTGCGCTGGTGAGTTATTACGTCCAGGGGACATAAAATAGGAGATAATCCTCACTATAGGTGGGCTAATTAATGAAAATTTAGTAGCTAACTTTTTAATTATCAAAAATAAAAATACGTTTCATATCAGAAACTTTATAAGCGTCATTGAAAACCACCAAATGAGTAAATATTTGAAAGATTTGGAATCCGTGGGAAGAGCGGCGATCGGCAAAAGTTACCACTCGTTGAACTTACGCAAGGCTAGTGGAGCGAAAACGCGCTAGCCCTGTTTTTTCGCCTTTGATTATCCGTGTTTTCGGGCCGCCAGCATTGTGCCGGTTGCATGGGGGGCGTAGATTTAGCGCTTCACTGCGATTCCCACGCGCCCGAAATATTCCTAAAATTTACTTCTTTAGTTATTTTCGATGACACTCCGCAAGTTTATAATTTACACCCGAAAAAAAATGTAACTAATTAAAAAAATTGAATTGAGAACTTTTACTTAATTTTACAAAGTACTGTATTATTTAGCGCTTTATATTTTCTCTCCCTGGCCATCTAACTCACCCACACAGGCCAGATTAGTGTAGTTTTTGTGGATTTTTTTGTTGTTTTTGTTTAAACTAATTTGTAAAGCCTAAAAAAGAAATACTCTGCGGTGCTATGATTGTTATTAGCATCATATCTATTATCCTCAATATTGTTTTTGTTCTTTCACCTGTTGGAGATTTGGTAAACAGCTTGTCAAACAATTTATGAAACGAATAATAGTCCTAATTTAGCAAGCATGGCCTAGACTCCTCAGCATTTCCCGCCTTTTCTTCAATTGATTCGTTTTCTGCTCTTTCCACTTCTCGGTCTTGATCCTCAACGCACAGTCACGTTGAGTGCGACAAAAAAGAATAGTATTTTAACTTTGGTTTCCGACACAGTACGTCGACATGACATGGCATGGGTACCGGGTAACGAACCTCAAGCAAAGAAACCCTTTTGAATTTTGCAATGTTGCCGACAGCGCACAGGATAATAATATTAATAGTACCTTTAATCTTTTCCAACAACAACAATGTTGAAAAGGTGACAATGGAAAATAGCTGTAAAAAGAGCTTGACGAGCCCCGAGCCACCTAAACCAGCAGTCGCGATGCAGGCACCACTGAAATTATACAAAAATAAAACATGACATGTGCACTACATATATAAATAAATTACAAAAGTGAACTAACGCTATATAAGATAAGAACCATGCTGATGCAATTTACACAATAGAAAACATATACAAAAAGTTAGAGTCTCACTGAAATAAATGCGAAAGAAAACATCAACTCAACAGATTTTAGCGCTTATCGCGGACAATTTGGCTCGAAATAAACATTTGAAATAAGCATTTCCCGTAAGATTCTCACCGATACATTGCTAAGTTGAATTCGCTGCCAACGAAAGCTGGCTCCTACCTAAGAAAGCAACTGTGTTCACGTGAAATATATAGGTTGCAGGTTTCTGGAACAATCAAACCAACAGAATCCAGAGCAAAGAAAAAAAAAACTGTTCAAAGCAACTCCAATCCGCACCCTCTGGAAGCGGGAATTCAGCAAAATTCGCCTAATAAAACATATAGTGGCAATAAAGAAAAAAAAAAGAAAAACAGACACAGCAACAAACAAGCCAACCAGCAAACAACGGCCCGAGCAACCAAATTAACTGGAACAAAGAAAGTGCCTGAGCAGACCGTAAGAAACCAACGTCGTAGCCCCCACCCAAACAAACGCACAAACCAACATGCACCAAGTAAAACCGTCCGTCGCCCTCAAAACCACGGCTCCGGGTTTCGCTGTTTTACGACCCACGACGGAAAACCGGATACAAATAAAACTTACACGCCCCGAGAGACAAAGAAGGACACGAGACAGAGAGACGGCCCAAAGTGGGAATACTGGGCGCTTGCACATGCAGTCGGACCGAACAGAATTGTGCAGCCAAGTCGAGACAACCAAGTTTCTTGAATACTCAGAGCCACCGTGGTTCTTCGTGAAGACTGACCAATTAGTTGTCAAAGATGCGGCGAGACACTTTGATTGGCAGCCAATGTGAGTCATCCGTAGGTCCAAAATCGGCCATGACACAGTCTAGCCAAGCCAATCAAGTTTCGTGGATATACCGTGTTATTGCTGTACTCCTTGAAAACAGACCAATTAGCTGTCGAGAAGGCACAACGTTGGGTCTATTTCCAGCCAATATAAGCCAATCGTGGGTTTAAAAACGGGCCGTGACACGGTGTTTTCAGGAACTCGTATTAGACCGCGTGCCTCGCCTTCGGTTCATGTCGAGATGCAACGCAGACGTGGCAGCAAACCAAACCGGCGGTCGCACTGAGACGCGAAAGAGGGAGAGAAGGCAAGTCTCCGTGTCGTTTTACTGGCTCACGGCACTTCGTCAAACCGGCCGCGTTTTCTCCCCCTCTTTCTTTTATTTTGTTTTACAGCTCGCTCGTAAAAAAAAAAAATAAAGGGCGCAAACCCCAACCCCGAGTTCTCCCAGGCTCGCCATCCCTCCGGGTCGTAGCGCCGAGTAAACCGGTCGTCTGGCCGAGCAACATACGCAGCAGCGCCTCTGCCCAAAGAGCTGCCAAAATACAAAGTGACGTCGTCGTCATCGTCGTTCTGTGACGGGCCGGGGCGTCAAACCCAGGAGGGGAATTGGACCGAGGTTTCTTACCGCCGCAGTCGCCGCAGCCCCTGCTGTCGCTGTTGATAAGAGAGCCTAGATTTGAGAGAGTAAGCAACACAAAAGCACGAAGAGCGTATTCAGTTTAATGACGGAAGGTTCCTGCGAAGATTGGTCGCAAGTGCGCATGCGGGAGTCGCCGCGTTGGGAGGGAGGAGAGCAGGCGGAAAGGCTGAGCAAAGGTCGCAGACGCTTGCGAACGATTTACACTTCCGGCTTCTCCGCGCCGCTTGTGTTGCGAACGCAGCCCGTAACCCACGTGACCCCTATTGAACAGTTGAAGACACTCCGAAATCTAGGCACACTACTGCCGTTTCCGCCACTGTTGCCATCCAATCCGAGACGCCGCACTTCGCGGCTCGCCAATGAACGAGCGAGGTGGCGGTTGCTGGGAACCAAAATAAGTTAAACAAATCCGGCACACAGTATGAGATACACAAGAGTACAAATAAAGTGTCACTTGTAAGGGCATCGCTAGATTAGTACCTAATGGAATACGTTACCAAATTACTACTGCGAGGTGTTTCTTTTGTGTGTGTGTGTGTGTTACGTGCGACACGAAGGGTAGAAGAATCCGTCAGGATAGACGCAGGCCTAAACACTATGCATTTGTATATGTAAAACAATATATATTCGCTGGTAGTTTAAGAAACAGAGGGCCTGGATGATAATGTTCACGCCCTTTGCTTCGCAATTTGTTTCTAGACCTCCTTATTGGCTAATGCTAAAATTTCGTTGAGTGGAGAATTGTTTTGTGTTGAAGATAACGGACAACTGAAGTAACGTTCTGAGTTTTTTAACTTGTCGGTTACTATAGTAATAAACACGTTGAAACTTCACCCGAGACCCGGGCGTACAAACGTTCATCTTAAAACTTTTTTGTTTTTGTCTCCGTCTTCATTTGAGTGAAAGTAAGATGTTTCTTTGTTGTGATTCCCTACGCCCTGCCACATTATAGGACAAGTTACCCGCTAGCAAATAAAAACAAAAAAAATGTTGTTTTGTGTTTCTTTATGGGCATTCTAATATGAATAATTTTAAGGTTACCACTCTAGTTTGTAGCAATTATTTTTAATGCTGGCCGCGAAAGTTTAACTGCAAATTGTTTTGTTCTCTTATAGTTAATATGGGAAAGTCAGGACACGCCTTTTCTTCTCATATATTTACCTAATTAAGGACGATGAATTATCTTTTAAGTCTGTACCACAACGAGCCTACCATTTATTTAAACGAAAGCAACGAAAGAAAACGGTAAGAACCAAATATCGACAATTTGAAAACAAAAGGATTGTAAGATAAATGAGCGAACCCCTTTTTAGTGGCTAACTTAGTTCCCCAAGGTTTTAATGGGCGCAGCCTCTTAACGTGTGTCAGGCATACTGAGTATGCTTCATCGCTCTTTCCTCGCAATTAAAATAAAGTAACTGGTAAAGTAGACAGTCGACAGGCGCATCGCAGTGACACCAGTAAGATTTGTTTTCTAACCTGATTGCTTTACTTAAAATGGGTATTATAAAAACAACCCGTTATACATATTCGTTTTCTGTACGTGAATCACCAACATAAATTATTAATCGCAAAGTTGATACCATGCGTTTTCATCTAGCCGCAACGACCATGTCATTTTTGGCAAACTGTAAAAATGAAAAGAAAAACATATTGATAGTGCATTTGTATTATCAAAGCTCTCTTCTGTCTTCTCCTTCAGTTTTCTTTCTTTAAAGATGTTGGTATAAACATTTTAAGAAAAATTGCACATATTATGTTCTTAACAACGTCGCTGGACATCTTTAGGAGCAAAACGTTCAAAGAAGCCGCTAATGTGAAAAGGCGGCATACCTCGCCTTAAATTAGCATCAAGATCTGAATACAATTAATTTATCTTACAATGTAATTTGTAGATCGTCATTGCCGCCAAAGAATTATTTTACAGCAAAGCTGACTGCTCGCATGCGAGGCAAGTCGAGCTTCCCGTAGGAACACCCATCCACGCGCTAAACAGAGGTCATGAGCTTTTTAAAGCTGGCTTTACCACACCAGGGACGTTACTAAGGAGCAGCACGCTTCGCAGGGACATACTCTTGAGTTTTTGTTATTCCGCCAATCCCTGAGGATTCCTTGAATTCTGTGAACTACTGACGCGGCCTTTCTATGAATACGTCGAATACAAAGCCCCAAATTTTGATGAGAAGTTCAAGTACTAAAGTACTTATAAAGAGACGTAAATCAAAAAATTACCTCATGCGTGTAGTATTGACATCTCTCAGTTCGGTTTCAGTTTTATGTTATTTTTCAGAAAACACATGCAAATAATTGAAAAGACAGATGGACCCATGGCGAATTGGCTAGTGTGGGTTCATTAAAAAAATTAAAGACTTTTACAATCCCCTGTAACGCCGAATTAGAGCGCAGCTCTTGAGGACGAGGAGGGGAAGGTACGGAGAGGTGGCTCTGCCCCTCCTCCTCTCCTGTTCGCCTCCCATTTAGGGGAAAATTTTCCGCTAAATTTGGCGGAGAGTTTTTCCCGCCAAAATTAACGGGAAAATTTTTCCAGCGCCGAAAATTTTCCGCTAAATTTACCGTAATATTTTCCGCTAAATTTAGCGGGGAAAGTTTTCCGCTAAAGTTAGCGTAGAAACTTTTCTGCTAAATTTAGCGGGGAATTTTTCTGCTAAATTTAGCGGGGAAAATTTTCAGCCAAATTTAGCGGGGAAATTTCCGCTAAACTTGGCGGGGAAGATTTTCCGCTGAATTTAGCGGGGAAAATTTTCCACCAAATTTAGCGTGGAAATTTCCGCTAGCTTTGGCGGGAAAGATTTTCCGCTGAATTTAGCGGGTAAAAGTTTTCGCTAAATTTAGCGGGGAAAATTTTTCGCCATATTTAGCAGGGAAAATTCTGCTAAATTTGGCAGAGAAATTTTTCCGCTAAATTTAGTGGGGAAATTTTTCCGCTAAATTTAGCGGGGAAATTTACCCATAATGCACCGCGCGGTTACGCCGACGGTGACGTCGACGCCGCTCAAGCCGGAAACGGGCACCTAAGAGCTGCGCTCTAAAAAAAAACTATTAGCTAAGATGCACAGCGTTTATCATGTCAATTAAAGGACAAACTGAAAAAGCAATTCAACAGAATATAAACAGAACTTATTTCGAGCTATATTAATTAACTAAACGAAAGCAGTGGCCATGAGATGGCGATTATTTAGGGACGAAAGAGAATATAGTTGCGTCAGTGCTTTATTAAAGTTAGGCGAGTTTTGAAGTTTAATTGACAATAAGTTCTATATTTTTGTACCAGTGAATGAAATTAGACTTTCCACTGTATAGGTTGTGGCATTGTGGAAGATTTAAGAGCCCAGCTAAATTTGCTCTAGTTTCACGAGAACCTTTAAGAAGCATTGTTGTTTTGAATGGGCTGTTTGTAGCTACAATTTGTGGGGTTCTTTATGGTGGTCGGCTCTACCAATAATTGCCGCCCGATCGGTATGCGTTTCGCTCGTCACCCAGGGAGTGACATAACACAACGAGAAGACAGCGAATGTGTTTACTGTACCTCCCGATCGCCCGTCATTCCGAGCCGGCAGTCCGGGCACGCCGACCCTCGTTGTCGCCCGTCGATTAGAGCTCGCAGTCGGAGTCCGTGTCTAGGCCTGCGGATCGTCCTTCCCACGCCAGCGCTGCGTAGGCTAGCTGTCCAGGGCTATCGCTGCCCGAGTCTCGCTGCGGACGCACCCCGGGATCGTCATAGCCCAGGTCGGTATGGCAAGGGCTCGCCGTTTCCACCGGTCCGTCTCCAAACCTCGCTGGTGGACCGCTCCGGGGTTCGCCATGGGCCAGGCCAGTCAGCCCGGCTCCAACGTTCCTGCCCAGCTCCAGCCTCGCTCAGCACACACTGTCTCGCGCCAGCTCGTGACTTCTCCGCCGACCGCCTGTCACGTGACCTCTGCCTCGCCTTTTACCCTCGGCTCCCACAAATTATATAAAATATTGTAGCAAATTTGTGTGTTATAATATTCCGAAGTGTTAGTGTACGAAGAGTATCAAATAAACTGCGTGATTCGGATGTATACTATGAGTTGGTTATATTTCCTCTAGTCCTTTTTTGTAAAATAATTACGGGTGTTAGATAGACGTCGTAGCTCTTACCCCAAGCTTCTGTAGAGTATCTTAGATGACTATGAAATATAAAAATTATATAATTTTTATTATGTGAGATTTAATATGCAACCGAGTCTTTAGCAAAACATACCATGCGTATGATATTTTTTGACAAATGAAGGCAATATCACGTTGCCAATGTAAATGACAATCGAAAATAATACCTACATATTTAAATGTTGTTACACTTTCTATTGCAGAGTTACCAGTGCAAATTCGACAGTTATCATAGTTGATATGAAATATCCTGTGGGTGCTTCTAACAGCTTCACGTATTTCCAACTAATGTGCTTTATACGACTCGTAGCAGAATATTAGTTTCTTTGAAGTTTGCGCATAATATACTAGCCAGCCAAAGAAGACAAAATGTTAAAAAGCATATTCAAAAGGTTATGTTATTGTCTTGCGTTCGCTTCGTTCGCCGTACATAAACTGCGAGATAAGGGTATAAAGTTTAAAACTGCGCGTAGGCTTACAAGTCCAAACCATAATAATGGCGGTTAGAAAACTTAAAACCTTTTAGAGTTTACCACAGGGTGTCGTTATACGGGATTGTTTTGATCTAAGGCTACCTCATTTTCGATATTCAGCTGCGGTAAAAAGACTTCAAAATAAAATCTTGCTTCGACACCACATTTGAGTTCTTTTGACTTAATTTTATGCATTCAACATAACCTGTCTAAGGTCTGATAAATAATTGCGTTTCTCTTTACAAACTAAAAACAAAAGGTTCGAAATACTTCACAATAATCCTACCTTTGAAAGGGTTGTGAAAACATCTTTGAGATACCACTTCCAAATCTGCGTTTTGAAGTTTAGAAATAATTCTCTGTCACCCAAACGTTTATTTAAATCATACTTCTGCAGGAGTAGGTGTCGTTGGGGCTTTTGTGCATTTTAAACGTGTTTTATTCACGCGTTATTGCATTGTCGACCACACTCGTGGGGCTATATAAATGTTGCAATAAATGTTAGCCCGAACTCGGGCAAGAAAAGCTTATTCCCCTTTCCCTTCCATCGGACCTAAATCCAGGCTCAGCAATAAATATCAATGGCCTGCTTTCCCCTAGAGAATGCTCTTTAATTTAATAGCTTTTCTTTAACATTTGAGGAATCGATATAACCTTCATTACGTTTTTTTCCCTAATAGTATTTTTTTACGCAAGCACTTGCACGCACCATTTTTTTCGTTATTGCCGCTTTTCTTAATAATAAATCAAATTATTTTTTGTCTTTTTGGTGTTTTTTTAAGGAGCAGTAGGTTTCCTGCACCGTAAAAAAATAGAAGTGAAAAAAATATTTCAGGAAGAAAGAAGAAGTGGATTTTAAAACAAAAAAAAACAATAAAGCGATCGACTTTTCAGCCTTGAAAATACTCGACGCACCCCACCCAGCCATCTCGCTGACTTTATTAATAAAAGTTTGCCTCCGGTAGGCACGACATATTTTAATTAAGCGTGAACGCTGCACACGCTACGAGGACAAGGAAAAACTCCAGCACGTCGTTAGAATAGCCAATGCTTTTTTCTTTTTTTTCTTTTTGTTCTTGAATGTTTGTACACTCTTTCGTACGCTGGGACCTCTTATACATATATAGGCCGCAGATAAGGACGTACATGGGCTTGGCAGCATCAACAGGTTTGACTCATTTCATTTCGCGTCTCAGATGGGCGTTTTGAACATTTGTTTCATATTAGAACACATTTACGTATCTACGTACTAAAACTGCTTGAGCACCTTCTTCCACATTTAGTTTTTTATTTATTAAAAGTACCCTCAGGGTCCGAAGGCATTACAGCGGAGGAAAGCACTTTCATGAAACAAAGATAGTAAAATAGTAACAAGTCAACAATATTAAATATACAGCAAACAAAGAAAAACAACAGGTCATGTTTTACTGCTAAAATAGTTAGTGATAGAATTTCTAAACAGGTTTGTATCAGTTATAATAGCAATCAACCCGGGGAGGTGGTTCCATTCCTCGGCTGTGCGGGGTAAAAGAAAGATTGAAATGTTGTGGTAAACGAACTTGAAACTCCAACTTTATGCTGATGGTCAAGACGGGATGAAATGTAAAAGGGGGGAGTAATCATCCGATTGCGTAGAAGATTATACAAATAAATTTTATTAAATAGACATAGGCGTGAAATTTTACGTCGCAACGAGAGAATTGGAAACATAAACTATTTTTCATTGATGTGACACTAGCAGTACGATGGTAGTTGGAAAGAATGAAACGGGCTGACCTATTCTGCAGATGGTTGAGCGTGTTGGTTATTAATTTACGATAAAGAAAGAGGGACATTTAAGACAAACAGACAAGACAGGATGGATTCCAATGCAGTGATTAGAGTATCGTGACCGGGATCCCAGATGGAGGCTGCGTATTCTAATTTAGGCCTGATTAATGTTTTGTAGAGGATCAATTTTAGTGAAACAGGTGCCAATGAAAAGTTGCGTTTTAAGTAGCCCAACATGCAGTTAGCACGGGTAGTAACATACTGAATGTGAGGTTTCCATGAAAGGTCCTTTGTTAAGTGGACATCAAGGTACTTGTACGTTGCCACTTGCTACAAAAGGTTGCATCTAGGCGGTAACAGGGACTGTTGCTAGGTTTACGGGACACTCTCATGTGTTTACATTTACTAGTGTTTAGTTTCATTAGCCATAATTCACACCAACGAGAGACAAAGTTAATATCAGACTGAAGGGCAGACAGGTCAGAATCATGACAGATTTCACGGTAAATTACACAGTCATCGGCGAAGAGACAAACGGATGAAGCTACATTAATGGGAAGATCGTTAATATAAATTAAAACAGTAGTGGGCCTAAAACAAACCCTCGAGGAACTCCAGAATTCACAGGTACAGGCGAAGAGTTTTCATTGTTAATTGTTACAAATTGTGAACGGTTATTTAGAAAAAACCGAATCCGTGAGAGAACGTTAGGGTGAACGTTAAGTTTTGCAAGTTTTAGCAGTAATAGCTCGTGACACACCTTATCAAATGCCTTGGCGAAATCTAAAAAAAATGCAGTCCACCTGGGGGCCTCGGCCAAGAATAGAATGAACATCATGAGTGAAGGATAGGAGTTGGGTTTCACAAGATAATGATTTACGAAATCCGTGCTGTGCTTCAGTGAAGAAATTATTCGACTCTAGGAAATGTACGAGTTGGGAAAAGATAACATGTTCCAGAAGTTTACATGGTATGCTTGTTAATGGAATGGGACGATTGTTGTTAGGGGAATGTTTATTGCACCCTTTCAGAATTGGAACCACCTTCCCCACTCGCCAATCACAAGGTAAAATACCATCTTCCAGCAACTGTTCAAACAATTTGGAAAGGATAAGAGACGAGTATAATTCAGTCTTTTTCAAAAACTTGCAATTAATACCGTCCACTCCTGATGAGGGGGATAACTTCAGTTAATCTATAATTTTTGCAATACCAGAGGGATCAACAAGGATACCATGCATTGGCAGATAACAGGCACAGTTCATTGCATGGTAACTTAGGTTGCTAATACTGGAAAACGATTCACTAAATGTACTATTTAAGACATTAGCACATTCGTCACTGAGCACGCTATCACCACTTGAAGTTTCAAGAGAAATCGAAAAACGGTCCTTTTTGTTAACAGTATTCCAAACTTTAACGGGATTATTTACCAACATTTCTGGAAGATTACATGTAAAAAAGTGAGATTTAGCGTATTCAATCGCTCTTTTTTAAACTTTTACAGAACTGTGATACGCGGCCCAGCGACGCTCACGCGAGGAAACCTTGGCCGCACGGTACAAGCGATTTTTTTTATTTAAAGTCTTTTCAGGGCTTTCGTGAACCAAGGTGACTGAATATTTTCAAGTATATTTCGTAGCGGTACGCATTTGTCGATAAGGGATATTATCTTATCTTTATACAAATCCCAGTTTTCATCAACAGAGCGCCCCGAAAAGGCTGTCAAATACTGGTCAAAGAAAACTGCAAGATTATTGTTGATCTGATGAAAATTCCTCTACTGTAATTGCGTATTTGCTTTCGCTGGACAGTCCGCCTAGATACCGACGGTTTAGAAAATAAAATGTAGCATAGAGTGATCACTGATCTCTGGAAGATAAGCTATGGCACTTGCATGCTCAGGGTGAGTAGTCAATATGAGATCTAAAACACTTGCTGTCGTCGGAGAAACTCTGGTGGGATGAAGAACTAATTGCGAAAGGTTAAAATTCAGACATAAGTTAATGAACGAATTACACTCTGTAGAATGTACATCATACAATGAACGTCATCTGACCGTGATATAGTGGGAAAATTGAAGTCACCCAGAAAGAAGATGGGTGCGCTGGGATACCACATCACTATGGTGTTAATGGCGTTATGCAAAGTCTCAACAAATGATGACGAAGATGAGGGTGGCCGATAACATACTCCCATGATCCACTTCTATATTTAAAATAAGGCCGACACAGGCTAGTTCTATATTGCATGCCATTTTAAATAAAAAGATTTATTATGGTCAACAATTGCAATCAGGACGCCACCGCCACACCTGTCCTGTCTATCGTTTCGGTACACATTGAACGTTTTTGAACCATCAAACAGTTCAATGTTCCGTGCGTTCCCAGAAAGCCATGTTTCGGTTAGAACAACAACATCAGCATCGGTAATATCAATAATGGAACACAATTCATCACGTTTTTTATTACGCTCCTTATGTTAGTGAACAAAACAGAAACGTCGGAAAACTGAGAAAGCCTAGCTCTACCCCTCGACAATTCCTACGGTGGCGAGCACGCCTCAGCGGTATCTTGAGTAAGAGATGACTGTGCCTGGGGAGTGGTTGGCTGAGCGGGAGAGACAATAGGCAGACTAGAAGGACCTAGCTCGTAGACTTCACCAGTTGCCGAGTTGAAAGCGTAACACCGGTTGTTAATGTGCAGCTTGTTGTACCTAAGCTTAAATGTTCCTCCCTTAGCTTTATCAAATTCTAGCAGTCTTTTTCTCGCATTAGGCGTAGCCATCGAAAAGTCTTCGCTGACCGTAATATGGTGCGTTTTTAATGCTGCTCTTGCTGTCAGTATCTGGTCTCGAAGCTTGAATGACGAAAATATTATAATTATAGGTCGACATTTTTCGTGATAAAATCTTCGGAGATGATGAGTCCGAACGTAGAGTTGCCCATGACTGGCATGCCAGTCACGGGCGACGCAAGGGACGTTGGCGAAATGCTCAATATTCTTTCTTCTGTCTGGGCCCAAGTTTCTGATATGGTGTCGGTAACCACAAAAAATATCAGATTGTCTCGACGAGACTGACGAGACTGAACGTGCTCGCAATGCAATGCTTTCGCCCTGTGCACGAACGGCAACATTTCTGGCATCGATTACTGCTGTTTGAAGGTGTACTACAACAGAGGCGCTGGATTCTACTGCAACGAGCCTCGAGATGAGCACGCAGGTCACTCATTGGAATCCACCAAATGTTCCTGAAACAAATTTCAGTTTTTTTGTGTGTTTACGTTTTTTTGCACCGCAACGTTAATTGACGCTTCGCCGAGTGCTTAATGTCTACATACATATAGCGCTAGCAGCCCGGACCGGAAGCAAAATTTTCAGTGTTATACTCGGCGACAACTTTTCTTGGCAACGCAGTGGAAGTTGAGGAGAGCCCGCGCACAGCCTTATCTAGCGCTCAAAATGGGATAGGGAACACGTGGCTATATCCTCCATTGCATTGCCAAGAAAAGTTGTCGCCGAGTATAAGTGTCATCTGTCATTTTGGATTGGAAAAATGTTTCCTGTAGCTCACGCCGTTCATCCTACTGTATTCGATGGTATTGTCGGCGACCCTTATCACATTGAAAATTGCAGAAAATTAGTTATATAATAGGATATATAGGGTGTCCCAAGTCACCAGGCTCGATCTAATATGGACCGTAAAAATCAACGCCTGCAAGTAGCAATCTAAACTGTTTGTCAAAGGTGTATTTTACAGTTCGGTTTTTCTTGTAAAATTACGAAGCATAGCTCCTTTTCTGTAATATGTAGGGTCCAAAGACTTGCCAGGGTCAACGGCGCACGGGGACGCAGACGACCGAGTCGAGGTGCGGGGTGCGTTTGGCGCGAGTATCGATAGGCGGCGTCGGGAGCAGCGTCCCCGAAGGAGCAACCCACCAGCGAAAGAAAGCAGACGACACGCAGACGAAATCCGTTGGCAGCAAAAGCGCCTTCGTTATGCAAACGTGTTTTTTTTTTCATTTAAGATTTTTGCTTTTATTGTCCGCATTTATTTATAAACCCAAGGTACATTAGAAAAATATTATGTTCATTTTAATAAGCCACGGTGCTCGCGAGCAGTCTCGATAAGAAGGTAGCGCCATCTATCAATACGAGCGACAAACGCGTCACGCCACTCGACTTGGTCGTCTACATCGCCGCTCGCCGTTGACCCTGGGAAGTTTCTTGGCCTGATTTTTTACACAAAGTGAGCAACGCTTTCTAATTTTACAATAATAAACCGACCTGTGAAATACACCTTTGACGAAAAATGTAGGTTTCTACGTGCAGGCGTCGATTTATACGGTTCATTTTAGATCGAGCCTGGTGACTTGGGACACCCTATGTGTATGATATATTAATGTCAGGTCAATGAGCCGCAGCGCCACAGAAAGGCAAACTGTCCATACCTTAAAGGCCTTCGGTGCCCCTTCTAATAATGAAGAAATGGTATAATAATAATAATAATAATAATAATAATAATAATAATAATAATAATAATAATAATAATAATAATAATAATAATAATAATAATAATTTTTTATTGCTCCTCTTTGAGACTAGTCGAAATTAATGCAGGTTCGTCAAAGCCATCGAGGGCTTGTAGGACAGAACCTAAGTTGAAGTGACATCGAGTGAAGTATTAGGAAAAGAAAAGTTAGGCATCGCAGTAGCACCAAGAAAAGTATTAGAAATAATAATAATAATAATAATAATAATAATATTAATAATCAATCAATCAATCAATGTTTATTAGAGTGTCCAGGAACAACGTCGCGGTTTTGGTGCTGGCACACTTCAAACTACAAATTATTAAAAATACAAAAACACAATGTTACACAAGACCCAACAAATACAGAAGGGTAACAAAGATAGGAATTCTACTTGTGAGAATCATCTGTTCGAAGGAAAGTTAAAGCGGGAAAAGTAAATGCGAAGCATCGAGACATCTGCAACTCACACATATTGTAAAAACCATAAATTTCACACAGTCGGACATTCGGCACTTTTCAGTCCTGCTCAAGCATGAACAGGTTAAAAATAAATTGATTGAAAGCCCAATCGCACGAGTCAAATATATCAAGTACTTCCGAGTGACGATTATAGCATTCAGCCAACCTGAGGATTGGGACTAGCTGATTAAAAGCTCGAGAGATATAAAAAGATGATCGAAGACGTGTACGTACACGTGGAACTCAAAGATTCATTTGAGGCAAGAGGTATAGTGAATCAATTAGGCCGTGCGTGACCTTAAACAGAAACAACAAATCTGCTTTTTCCCGACGCCGGTGCAGGCTTAGAAATTTTTAAAAAGTTTTAGCGCATCTTCATAGTTTTTACGAGGTACATCTTCTTTAAGATAGCGATGCTTCATGATAGAAATAAACTTCTTTTGAACTCGCTCAATCCCCACAAAATTGGTTTGGGAAATTCCATTCCACACAACCGAGGCGTACTCCAGCTGTGACCTTGCAAGAGAGCAGTACAATGTGAGAAACGCAGGCGGGTTCTTAAACTCTTTCGCTACACGACATGCGGCACCCAAATTGCGGAGAGACGAGTTGACCACCTTGGTTACATGGCCATCGAACCTCAGGCTTGAGTCGAAGGTGACACCGAGATCTTTCATTTCATCGACACGAGACAGGATTTCGCCGTGGATATTATATACACAAGAGGTATTATGCGTCTTACGAGAAAAATTCATGACCTTAGTTTTAAACGGTTTAAACAAAGACCATTATCCAAGCACCACTGCAAGAAGGAACATGCGTCTTCCTGAAGCTTAGTGCAATCCTCTGGCGTCACTATTTCCTTGTAGATTTTTATATCATCCGCGTTTTGAAGAAACATGGAATTTGAAATAACACGGGAAACATCATTTACAAAAATTGAAAACAAAAGGGGACCTAGGACCGATCCCCGAGGAACACCAGAGCATGTCTTGTACAACGAAGATGACGAATTGTTGACACTTACGTATGCGTTTCTGTTCCAGAAATAACTCTTCAGCCACTCAAATAATGAGCCGCACACACCGTAGGTGGAAAGCTTGGACAATAGAATCATGCGATTGACAAAATCGAAAGCCTTACTCAGGTCAAAGTAAATAACGCCGAGCTGACCCCTGTTACAGACCACCCGAGCTGCGGTCGACATAAACGTTACACGATTAGTGGTTGTTGATCTGCCAGAAATGAAGCCGTGTTGATTAAGAATTATTACGTTGCGAAACTTGAAAGACAGGAATTGGTAAACTACCATTTTGAAAAGCTTAGAAAATGAAGAAAGAATGGAAATAGGCCGGTAGTTATGATAATAATAATAATAATAATAATAATAATAATAATAATAATAATAATAATAATAATAATAATAATAAGGAGAAGAAGAAGAAGAAGAAGAAGAAGAAGAATATTCATTTGCATACACAAATATGATCCTGGGTGGCGTTCAAAGTTGTGCAGAAATGTTAAAATACATACGTGCGTGCGCCTGCAGCCCGCCACCCAAAATATTAATTAAAAAAGGAGATAAGATGAGAAAAAAACACACACATACACGCAGACACATACATACGCATACACACATGTACAAAAATTTGTACACAAGGCCGCAGCCAAAAATGTTGAAAAAAGGGGGGTAAAATGTAAAGTGTAAGATTACTCTCACATATACATATACGAATATATACACTCTGACACACAAACACACACACACACAACAAACATACACACAAACATATGCCAATGTCATGGCGGCTACTGCTGTAGGTTCTTTGAAAACAAGCGACACATTGCCACAGATACAGTTCGGTCCTGGGGAAGCGATCAACGTATCCTTGGCGTTGCCGAGATGAAGTCCTCGATGCCGGGTGAAATCGGAGCGGAGCTGTGGCGTTTGGTACGGGCTCGAATAAGTTCAGGCTGCCCGATCTCATGTTAACCCTTGTGATGATCGCAAGGTACGTCCCTTCGAGCGAGCCGTCGAGGAGTCGGCAGGTAAGCCCCACCCTGGCGACTCTTCACCGATGAGCCAGGGAATGTCATTTGAGGTTCTTCAACCGACTGTCGTAGGACAACGCAGGTTTGTGTTGGCGGGTAAAGAATGTCCGAGTGGCACGCCGCTGCACGCTTTCCAGGCTCTATAGTACAACTGAATCGTGCGAATGATGACGATGATGATGGGATGATCAAGAGGGTGAAGAAGAGCGTCAGACCAGCAGCGGCCTTCGCGACAGTGGTCTTCACGGGTGGTCTTCGCTTATACCTATACCTCCGGGATGGTGGTCTTCACCTATATAACATCTGAATAAAGTACCGGTTAGTTCTGAAACTTTAGCTTCCGGTCTGAACCGCTAGCGCTACCTTTGAGGAGAATGAGTGTTGTCGACGCGTAGTTTATTTTGGGGCGAGAAAACACTAAATTATTTTTTGCGTCACCATGTAGAATATTTGTTCTGCATACTGTGGCGTCACTCTACAATAATCGCCGACCGATCGGTTTCTGTTTCGCTCGTCTCCCAAGGAGTGCCAGAACACAACAAGAAGGCAGCGAAGGGGTTTATTGTACATCCCGGTTGCCCGTCCTTGAGAGCCGGCATCCGGGCTTGCCAACCCTGGCTGTCTTCAGTTGTTCAGAGCTCGTTGTCGTTGTCCGTGTTCAGGCCTGCGGATCGTTCTTCCCACTTCAGCGTTGCATAGGCTAACTGTTCCGGGCTCGAGTCTCGCGACAGAACCACTACGGGATTCGTCATCTCCTAGGCCGGTAGGGCCAGACCTCGCTGCTTCCGCCGGTCCTAGTCCAAAGCTCGCTGGTGGAGAGCGCTACGGGGATGGCCATGGGCCAGACCGGCTTCATCGTTCCTACCTGGCTCCAGCGTCGCTTAGCACGCTCTGTCCCATGCCAGGTCGTGCCTCTTCGGCAGACCGCTTGTCATGTGCCCTCTGCCTCGTCATCTTCTACCCTCGTCTCCCACAATACCTATACAAAACGCAAAAAACAACAACTTGCCTCTAGACGTGATTCGCGCAACAATAATTAGATTGAAAAAAGTATTGTTCGCTGCACCATCGGGCTCGAATGAAATGCGAACTGTGATGGAACTTTGAGCAAACTATCGGCGCAGTTTCTGAGCTTAGGTAGTGCTTGGCGAGGTTCTAGGGCGCTGCGAGGCTGTGTCTCCTACTCCCATGTGTTTGAACTTCGTCAAGCAGAACTTGGAAGCTGCGCCGGTAGTGGGCTCGAAGTTCCGTCACTGTTCGGATTTCATTTGATTCCGATGGTACATACAGCGTGTGGCCGTAAGGACAAACGCATTTGGCACGCCTTGCAAAATTTCGAATTCCAAACGCACATACCTGAAATTTGGCACGCGAGCGTTGTTTCGCAAGAAGTTTTATGTATAATTTTTCAAAGCTCAAGTCAGTGGTGGTAAAATATTAAAAATAGAGTTGTTTGTTTGTCGTCTCCACACTGGTTTGTGAGCTTGCTTCCAGGTGGTCAGTGTTCACATATTTTTTAAACTATTAATTATCGCGATTATTGCGCTAACCGACGGCAACTGCTGTTGGTTTTTAGCGTTTCTGTGTTTAGCAATCCAACCCGGAACAAGCTGTTAAGCCGGTGTGTAGACCACAAACGGGCTGGTGTAGAAAATAGGAAATTAGCGGTTTCCGAGTTTGTTGTATTTTTAATATTCCGCTACCTCTAATTCGAGCTCTAAAAAATAGACATAAAACGTCTTAAAAAACTACGTTCGCGTGCCAAATTTCCGGTATGTACATTTGGAATTAGAATTTTACAAGGCGCGCAAAATATGTTTTTCCTTATGGCCACACCCTGTACATGCGAAGGTCGAACCTCCCTGCTAATGTGTTGTCCTATCCCCACTGTCGCTGAGCGCTGATGTAAGGTTTAGCGAGAAGTATGCCAAGATTTTTATTGCTTCCGCCGAAAGGAGAAAATTGGTCAGCTATGTGTACTGAAACAAATATATCTTCTGTATTAGCTACTTTCCTGAAGGAAAATGAGAATGCCACGGAGAACACTGAGGGAAAGAAACGGGATGGAAGAGTCGTCAACGATGTCCCGCGAGGGATTTATATGTTCTTACCGATAGATACTTCAGCATTAAAAACGCTTATTTGATGCATTTCCACACCTCAAGTTTCTATGTGTTTGTTGAACTTGAACTTTAAAAGCCGACGTCACCCTTCTCTTGAGCGACATTGCATTACAAGTGTCATGCTTTCTGAAGCTTAGAGCTGCCGTGCAGTTAAAATAGTTTTACGTAGGGGAGGGGAGGGGGGAGGGGGGAAGTTGGAAATTTTTCTTTACGTGACCCCGGTAGTCAAAACAACAGCCGTTAATTTGATGCCCTTAAACTTTAGTCGGGCGCTCACGCGGCAACGACAAGGTTGGAACGCAGCCTTCATTTTGAAAAAAAGGCAACTGGTCACACACCATTCATCATGACTTTCACCGAAATAGACACCATATTGTATTGAGCTATATCCGGTTCACCCTTGATCCTTGAGATCATCCAGAAGTATTTTCTTCTTGGAACAACACACATCTCAGCCACATTCTGTCTTCCTCCTTCTTTCTTTGATATTCCCACACTTCGCTTCTCTCAAAAACAGGTTTATGAATATGACCCCTCTTGGGATACAGGCCATGCTCTTATAATAGTTGCCTCCGAGCAATAAACTTCCTAGTTCTACTTGGGTTTTCACTGACTGAGGTGTTAAGAAATTAAATGGGGGTTAACGTGCCCTCGATCATTTTCGCAGACAATCTTATTCAATGGCAAGTATGTATCAGCGCCTACTGATCTTATTGGTTATGTGCATGTGTTGCGTACAATGTGCATGACTGAGAAAAACGATGCACGTCATCAGCGACAACGAACTCGCGAATTATACTTCGCACTTTGAGAATGTTGCGGCCTCAAAGCGACTGACATATTTTAACCAGATTACGCGCCAAAGAACTCAACTGCATTGATGATAAAGAAAGAAAAAAAAAACACATCCACATTCAATTGGGCGAGGATTATTTTAACGTTTTCCGCTACTTTTTCCCGTAAACGACCAAATTATGTTGTATTTTTGTTTTCGCAAGGATTTACGAAAGTGTTACCGAAATAAGCAACACATTATTTTGAGCGTGGCTTTTGTTTTTGGTCGTTTCTCAAACACAAGTATGTCGCTTTACGTTCTTTTTCTAATTAAGCAAACGAGACCAGAACGAAGAGCATCTACGAAGTTTCCTTTTGCAACTCGGAACGAGCAGGGGGACGCAAATCAGATTATAACGTCCGTCTTCGTAGAACGTCTAACGAGAGGGACGTCTTCTATACATAAGAACAAAACGTTCCTAGAACAGGCGAGAACCAACCCCGTCATAAATAACAGCCAAACGTGCGTTCGTGCGGGGGACACACTAATTAGAGAATATGCATGGACAATTTGACGTTCGGCGTTGAAACTATTTCAAAACATCGACCCAGTTTGAGACTGTGTAGGCCCATTGCTAGGCTAGTTTTAATATCTCACAAATTATTGGGGATGTAAATTAGAGTGCAACGCATTAATATATAGACGAATGACGGCAACCTTAAAGATTATACTGTTTCACCAGGGAACCACGCGTGTCTGCCTTCTATAGTATGAAAGTACTTGTGAGCGGGCTTATCCTCGGATGCACCTCAGGGCTTGCCCCTTTTTGCCTCTTTTCTGAGGATGTCAATATATATTGATACAAACATAATACTTGCTCTGACGGGGATCAATGGCCGAGTGTGCTGGCGCACCGCACCTCGTAGCACGTGTAGCAAAAGCTCGCTCTGCAGAACCCAGGGATCCTGTGTTCAATCCCCACTCCTGTCCGTTTCGATCTGGATAAGCATCGTACTGGCGTGCGGTCTTGTAACCGCGTCACGCACGTTGAGGACCGTAGGTAAGCCGTGGTGCAGCACTAGCTAAGTTTCTTTTCTACAGCACAGACACCAGACGCCATTTGGAGCTGACTAACTTTCCGTTGTCTAAACAAACACAAAACACAACTACTTGCTCTAGATCAAAAATGTTTAGCTGTACATGCTGTATACACTGTCATGTGACTGAGTCTTGGCTACAGGGGTAATGCTTTTTGTCCTTTTTTTTAAAAACAATTAGGTGTTACTTAAAGTAGTACAGTTGTAGCTGAAAGTGCCTATGGAGTGTGGGCTCGGAAAAACTGAATTGAAAAGCGACAATCTAAACAGCTTGTCCATACGTATAAGAAAGAGCAAATAACACAAACAAGATAAGTAAACAAATTTGTTCCGCAATAAAGCTTTACTACGTTGTAAAGCTTGTCAAACCTTTTCATCTCGTCCAAGATATGCTTGAGAACACATAAATAAAACAAAAACAGGAGCCGAAAAATATATATAAAAAATAACGCAGACAGGAGGCAAGCGATACGACAAAACTTTTCCCGAATTTCCGCACTACTTGCAAAGCCCGAACAGCTAAGGGTCTGAAAACAATTTTGACGGCGCTGACAAGCGGCGAATTGGAGGAGAAGTACAAAGAAAAAGAAAAAGGCGGGAAAGCAGGAGGCACGTGACCCCGTCCGTCAGGCGACCCGCCAAGCGAGCGCTGCCAGCTGTCGTCACGCCGCAGTGGCTCCATCTTTCTCGGTTTTCCCGAAGGGGCCTGAGAAAAGAAAAAAGAAATGCCGTGAGACTGACACCCCAACCAAAACACACACACGCCTACGCCGAGACTCACATACACACAAGTGCTTAAACAACAAAAAAAACACACGCACGAAAAAAGAAGATTTTGCCAATATCTAAAAGATATATGGAGCGAAGTATACGCGCAAAAACAAAAGCGAGGCAACGTGTCGAAGACCCAAAAAAGATCGTTTCCTGTTTTGATCGAGGTTGGTGGCCCCCCGTACGCTTTCCGCTCGGCTTCGATGCGTCTCGTCGTTCATCCAATACCGCCTACTTATCTGCCGACTTTCGCTCTTCTCTTGACCCCAACTTTCTTTGATTTGTTGCTTGTATCTCGTTTATAAAAGCGTACCAAATACTGTTCCAATTTTTTTATTTCCTTTTTGTATTGCCTTAGAAAACTTTGATTTGATTTGATTTTGTTAAGTATCGAACTTTCATGTGTTCCCTCAATGGGGCTTAAAATAAATAATTATTATTGAAAAAAGCAACTCTAGGCCAGCGTCCACGCTGGCGCTTAAATCGTCGCTGCAAAGCTGGTCCACCTTGTTTTTGCCATCAAATGCGTGTCGCACTGAACATGTTCCTAAACTTACCATGTTTGTCACCACTTCGTAAAGGCGGTTCAAGTGGCAGTGTGAATGCAGCTTTGCAGCGTATACTATATTCCTCGTTATTTGTGATTCTTCTGCGATTAGATGCAATCTTGACACACATTCTGGGTGCTATACACAACGCAACAGCTAGAAACTGTGGCACGATGCAACTATCATATTTCTTTTAAGTAAAAGTAAGCTATCTGGTGGTATATTTCACGCATTATTAATGTTTACCATACAATTTTATCTTGTCGTATTTCTTGAAATAGATAAATACTATCACAATTGTTTTTGTAACTTTTATTTCTAATACGTTCCAATGAGACGTCTTGCTGTCATCTGTCGTCATGATGACATAAGACCGTGTGACGTGAACTCAGGTCACGTTTACTGACCCCATGACGTAAAAAAAAAAGAATCACTGGTGGCACGGAGAGTCGAGAATAAATTAATTGAGCACTTTTTCGTTGTACTTTCCAGACAACCAAATAAATGAGTTTCTTCAAGCCCGGACTTAAACACCGGTGCCGGCATTTCGCTTCCCTACAGGGTGAATTGTGAATTCTGAACAAACCATAATAAATATGTTATTAGTGTCAATATCCTTCGCAGAAATGCGGGTAATTTTCGGTAAGCATAATCACGGTGGCCTGAATGTTAAAAAAAAAAAAATCACCGATCTTTCCCACGGTAATCATTAAAGTGAATAGAAAACCCCGAGATTTTTTTTAGAGCACAGCTCCTAGGCGCCCGTTTCCGGCTTGAGCGGCGTCGGCGTCGCCGTCGGCATCGCCGTCGTCGTCGACGTAACTGCGTGGTGCATTATGGGACGCGTGACGTCACTGATGACGTCATCGGCATCGTCTTCGTTACGTGACCCCCCAGGTCACGTGACCCCCCCCCCCCCCCGCTCCCGAGGTCACGTGACCCCCCAAGGTCACATGACCCCCCCCCCCCCCCCCGAGGTCACTTGACACCCCCCCCCCCCCCAGTACCCTTCCCTCCTCCTCCTCAAGAGCTGCACTCTAATTCGGCGTTACAGGGAGTTGTAAATGGCTTTCACTTTTTTTCAACGGCCAGTTAATATTTGCGTAGTAACTAATTATAGGACCAGTTCTTAGCGCCTTTGCGTCCATGCGCGGAATGTAGCCTCGATCAAAGGGGAAAAAAGAAGGAGCTGAGCCTCGGTGAAAGGGAGGCGCGACGCTAAATTTAGCAGACGCTTTATACGTGACGTCATCGGCGTTACAGTCGTCACGTGACGTCAAGATGTCTGTGACGTCACGGGGTAAGTTAACGTGACCTGGCGTCACGCCAGGTGGCCATACGGCACCGTGACGTCGCACGACACCATGACGTGTCATTGCTACGTCAAGCCACGTGACGTCACAACTTTCACGCGACATGGTGACATCGGGAGAAAACAGGTATATCGCGCGACCTGTCATCGTGTCACCTGGTCACGTGACGTAAGTTTACGTCATTCCGTGCTTTGCCAACTTCTATGGGATAACAAACCCAGAGTGCTGAATTCTCTGCTTCAGCTTAAGAAGGTAACCGCGGGGGCGACAATTTGGACACGACCGGAACGTCAGCAGCGTTCGGTTTGGAGTCGCGTTCTCGCTGATCGCTCGGTGTTGTAGGCGTTACTGAAAAAAATTGTAACGAAATATGTTACTCGTCACTTATAAATAAAAGGAACGCGTTATATACCTACGTTACCTCAAAGTAAAAGGAGCTCGTTAAAAAGTACCGCACGTTACTTTCGTGCTACTTTTTATTTATGAATAAAAAAAAAAGTTTGACTGTTTTGGTATGCGTAATGCCTTATATCAAGAAACATTAAATCCATGCCGAAACTTAACATAATTAGCTTGGCTTTTTTTGCGGTTCCGCCCGAATAATTATTCGGGTAAAAGGAAAATCGCGAAAAACAATAGAAGTCATGTGACTTTACGCCTAGAAACACGCAAAAAATAGTAGTGTAATGTTTTTGAAGTCTTGGAAAAAATCGGTAGCGAATAACGTAACTGGGTTTCCCGTTACTCTAAATAAATAACGTAAGTATGTTACAAGTAAGGTTCAACTTTTTCAAATTAAACAAAACAAAAAAAGCCGACAGAAACCTGCAGTTTTTGTTTTGCCGCCTTCGTTTTTAAGCGGAAAAGGTCAGTTTATTCAAGCGCCGGATGCGTAATGAGCACGCTTTTAACACTTACAACGTATTCAGTATGCTTTTAAGACGTCAAACAAAATGAACACGCCGGAGGTCGATATTTCTTTCCCTGGAAGTTTTAGCATGCGAGCAGTGCTCAAAGTATATTGATCGTATTTTTCGGTCATTTCTGTTTATCAAACCACACCGGTATGGGGATAACCTTGGTTTTTGCGCTGTATGTTTTGCACTGTCGGAGGTCACATTTTCTTGATATTACTTGTGTAAATATGTAATTTTTTTTCAAGGCTTTTTTTTTGTTTTTTTTTTTTTTTTTTTTTTTTTTTTTTTTTTTTTTTTTTTTTTTTTTTTTTTTTTTTTTTTTTTTTTTTTTTTTTTTTTTTTTTTTTTTTTTTTTTTTTTTTTTTTTTTTTTTTTTTTTTTTTTTTTTTTTTTTTTTTTTTTTTTTTTTTTTTTTTTTTTTTTTTTTTTTTTTTTTTTTTTTTTTTTTTTTTTTTTTTTTTTTTTTTTTTTTTTTTTTTTTTTTTTTTTTTTTTTTTTTTTTTTTTTTTTTTTTTTTTTTTTTTTTTTTTTTTTTTTTTTTTTTTTTTTTTTTTTTTTTTTTTTTTTTTTTTTTTAATGAACACGCCAGAGATCGATCTTTCTTTGCCGGGAATTGTTTTAGCATGCGAGCACTGCTCAAAGCATGTTGATCGTATTTTTCGGTCATTTCCGTTTATCAAACCACACCGGTATGGGGATAACCTTGGTTTTTGCGCTGTATGTTTTGCACTGTCGAAGGTCACATTTTCTTGATATTACTTGTGTAAATATGTCATTTTTTTTTTCAAGGCTTTTTTTTTGTTTTTGTATCTTGTATTTTGTGTTTATTTATTTATTTATTTATTTATTTATTTCATATACCCTCAGGGCCAAAGGCATTAGAGAGGGGAGTGAGTACAATGTATAAGTATAAAATTAAAAAAAAATGCAGTGATTATTAGTACAGTAAATTGACTCTTAATTATACAATGTTAGCTATGGCGTTCTTGAACTGCTGGGGATCTTTGATGGTTGCTGTTGGGGCGGGAAGGCCATTCCACTCCACTGATGTGCGAGGAAAGAATGACTGAAAAAAAGCATTAGTTCTACACGATGGAATCCCGACTTTATGAACATGATCTAATCTAGATGAGATATATTGGGGGGGGGGGGGGGTAAAATATGTTTGGCGCGCAAGGAAGGATGAAGAAACAGTTTGTGAAAGAGACAAAGACGAGAGGTTTTGCGGCGGGATGTTAGGGATGGCAGATCAAGGTTAGATTTCATTGTACTGATGCTTGCAGTTCTATTATAGTTAGACAATATGAAACGAACAGAATTATTTTGAACCATTTCAAGTGAGTGTATCAAGTTTTCGTGGCTGGGATCCCAAACTGAAACGGAATATTCGAGTTTAGAGCGAATTAGGACCTTGTATAGTAGTAGTTTTAGGGATGAAGGTGCTTTTGCAAAGTTACGTCGAAGATAACCCAACATGCGGTTAGCGTTATTAATAACGTACGAGGTGTGAACGCTCCCAGTTAGGTTAGATGAAATGTGAACACCAAGGTATTTATAAGAAGATACGGCGTCTAAAGGCACATAATTAAGAGAGGAAACGGGCGAGTTAATATGTTTTCTAGAGACACGCATAAGTTTGCATTTGTTAATGTTTAGTTCCATGCACCATGTTTTGCACCATACAGAGATGGCGTTAAGATCAGATTGAAGAGTGGTTATATCATTATCACATAAAATTTCCCTGAAAATCACACAGTCATCTGCAAACACATGAACATGGGAAGAAGCGCAAGATGGGAGGTCATTAATGTAGATAAGAAAAAGGAGAGGGCCAAGCAGAGAGCCTCGGGGCACACCAGAGTGGACGCCACTTGGGGGAGATGTGAGGCTGTTAGCTGAAACGAACTGAGAACGGTTAACGAGAAAATATTCGAGCCATATAAGAAGTTTGGGATAGAGATTAAGCTGACTTAATTTAAGAAGTAAAAGCTTATGACACACCTTATCAAATGCTTTCGAGAAATCTAAAAAGATGCAGTCGGCAAGTGATGATCGGTCAAGAATGGCGTTTAGTTTATGAGTGAATGATACCAATTGAGTTTCGCACGAATAAGTTTTACGGAAGCCGTGTTGTGAAGGTGTGAAAAATGAATTCGATTCAAGAAAGTTGGCGAGGTTAGAAAACAGAATGTGCTCTAAAATTTTACATGGGATGCTTGTGAGCGAAATCGGTCGATAATTAAGGGGAGAATTCTTGTTACCTGATTTGTGGAGTGGAACAACCTTCCCCACCTTCCACTCAGCAGAGAGAAAACCATCGTCAAGGGACTGTTGGAAAAGTTTTGATAGAATAATAGAGGAATGGTACTTTTTAAAAATTTTGGGTCAATTAAATCGCAACCAGGGGCAGAAGATTGTTTTAGTGATCTAATTATGCTTTCAACACCACTGGGATCAATAATAACAGGAAACATTGCAAGGTAATCACATGAGTTTATATTAGGCAACGGGACGTCTGTAGTTACGAAAAAATTGCGTGAAAATATATCATTAAGAACGATGGCACATTGATTAGAGGGAATGTCTTTTGAATTAATAACACGCCAAAACTTTTTTGTGTTAGTTGTTAGCATGACTGGCAAAGTATTTTGAAGATATTCTTCTTTAGCTTCTCTTATCGCTGTTACGTATTCCTCGGAAGTAAGCTGATAAGCGGCCCAGCGCGCATCGTTTGAAGAAGTTTAGCTAACGGACAGTCGCTTTTTGTTTTGTTAGATAGGCGTTTATGCGAACGTTAAACCACGTGCGTTACTGTTCGAGACAATAGTACGAGTAGTAATGTAACTAGTTAGAGCATTAACCTGGTTACAAACAACTATCCTAGTTATTTTGTACTTTACGTTTTAATCAAAATCCTACAAGAATATTCGAACAATCGGATAATTTCAGTTTTTATGGCTTCAAGTTTCGCATCCTATAGTATTCGAATAGTTTTCCAAAACTTTGTTTAATGTTTTTAGGGTCCGTGACAGGTTCATGTGAAGTGAAGTAGGGGAATGAATCGCTCCATGCCCGGTAACATCTCATGTCAGTTTACAATATTGGGCTTAATGTGTTGTGATGAGATCTCTTGACGTTTTGCGACAGATAGGTCGTTCTAGGTTGGTTTGTTTTCACGAGTTGTGTGAATGGAAAAGACAGACCCAATTTCTAAAAATGCATTGTAGGTGTGAAAAGTGGTCCATGCTGGGTGTCCTCGCCCCCCTGTTTTTATTTGGAATAGTGGAAAATCCCAACAAATCCGGTAACGTGGGAGGCGAGTTTTCTGCAGGTTTGGGTTTTCCATCGTGTACACCATTTCAAGCCGCGACGAAGGCTCGCGTAGGGGGTAACGCTAGGGCAGTCGGTGCGCCATCTCTCGACGTCAGCACGCAACTGACTCTTTCCTCGGAACCAACACGATGCTCCGCATCACCCCATGGTTCCCCTCGGGAAGATGGTGTAATTTTTTGTTCATTTCCGGGCAAATAAAAAACATGCCTGAAATATCCAAAAAGTAATTACGATTTTAATTACAATTACCGCCACTAGGGTAATTCATTACATTACTAAATTACCTGCATAAAAAATTATTACATACATTACAAATTACTCTAAAAATTTAATTACTGTAATTCAATTACACTAATTTCAATACTGCCACCTCTGGGTCCAAATCTAATCGGATTTAATTGTTGTAATGAAAACGCTTCGGCTATATGTGGCGCAAAACGCCGCCTGAAAGAAAAGGTTCAGCCCGATCCATCCATTCAATGCCCCCCCCCCCCCCCCCCCCCCCCCCCCCCCCCCCCCCCCCCCCCCCCCCCCCCCCCCCCCCCCCCCCCCCCCCCCCCCCCCCCCCCCCCCCCCCCCCCCCCCCCCCCCCCCCCCCCCCCCCCCCCCCCCCCCCCCCCCCCCCCCCCCCCCCCCCCCCCCCCCCCCCCCCCCCCCCCCCCCCCCCCCCCCCCCCCCCCCCCCCCCCCCCCCCCCCCCCCCCCCCCCCCCCCCCCCCCCCCCCCCCCCCCCCCCCCCCCCCCCCCCCCCCCCCCCCCCCCCCCCCCCCCCCCCCCCCCCCCCCCCCCCCCCCCCCCCCCCCCCCCCCCCCCCCCCCCCCCCCCCCCCCCCCCCCCCCCCCCCCCCCCCCCCCCCCCCCCCCCCCCCCCCCCCCCCCCCCCCCCCCCCCCCCCCCCCCCCCCCCCCCCCCCCCCCCCCCCCCCCCCCCCCCCCCCCCCCCCCCCCCCCCCCCCCCCCCCCCCCCCCCCCCCCCCCCCCCCCCCCCCCCCCCCCCCCCCCCCCCCCCCCCCCCCCCCCCCCCCCCCCCCCCCGGGAACCGAGATGCCGGGGAACAGAAGCCGGCAGGGTAAAGACAATAGCTTGGAAAAAACCTGTAGGATGCACTGTCGGAACATTTCTTGATAGTAAACGCGGCAAAGAGTAATTTTTTGTCGTCAGGGCGATTTTTGCTGTTTGACCTGTTTTTGCTGCCCGTTGTTGAGCTCTTGCATTGGGGGGGGGGCAATTTTTTGGGCCCCCCCCCCAAAGCGAAAACTGGGGGGGGGGGGAGCCACCCTCCTGTAGGCCCACGGGCTGTTGAGGGGCACCTCAAAAGTACAAAATAAGTAACTAACTAAATAAAAAAAAATATGGTAGTTTCTTTTGTTTTTACGTACTTCGTGCGCACTGCGTATGTACTGCAGAGGCCACCCAGAAAGCTCCCCATTACTTTTTCTGACACCCTGTACTGTTTGCCTGTTTTAAGTACGAACGTTGAGAAGGCATTCTCTACACTTGGGCTGATAAACGGGAAAGAAAGGACGTATATTAACGAAGAAAGTCTGGGAAAATACATGCGTGTGTTTTACAATCAAATTAAGTAATCGTGATTCGATTGGAAGTGAAATGTATGGTTGCTGTGAGGACCAATATATAGCTCGCTTGTTCTTGTTTGGACGTGTTTCTTAATTCCGGTTCCAGTTTAATGAAATATTGAATAAACGTGCCATTTTTATTCCTGTCATTTTACGTCATTTTTGGTTAACAGCAATGCTAAAAACAAATAACGTATTCGTCGAAAAACAAAACACGACAGCGTGTTTAGCTGTATATATGTTCACCGCTAAAAACCGAAAATATTCCATCAAAACAGAAATCAAAAAAAAGTTACGCCGTTTAAAAAAAGAACCGAGAACGGTAAAACATTACAAGCCACTGTCTTGAACTTGAGACGAGTACGTTAATATATTACAAAAAAAAAAAAAAAAAGTGACCCGTTACCGGCAACGCCGTCTCTTGTAACGCGTTGCCGCCAACAATGAATACCCCGGATGCACGAGTCGTGCCCACCATCCGCCCTCGCGTTAGCCTTCTTTAGGTGACACCGGACATTCGCCACAACAGATTTGTTACCGCGAAGGTTTTGGCTCACGTAATGGTTACCTGACGTCACGTAGGACAACGACGTCACGCGACATTGTGACCTATGGTGTCCCCGTTACGTCCCAGAGGACGTATAAATGTTGTATTTAGTGCGCCTCCTATATAAACGCAAAAAAAGACGGGCAGTTCTTGTGTTTCTTTTATGACTCATATTGTCCCGTAAATTAGGCGCACCGAAAATAAAATATTGTGCGGCCGTGCATTTGGAGGAATAATACACGAGTACGCAGTACGCGGCACGCGCGAATTTTATTATTCTTGTTTTTGTTTTCGTAAACGCGTGATAGTCAAGCAAGAGATCAAGGACGACACAATGTCATTTAATCACCCAACGCCATCCGACGAGATGCCGAAATTGGGGAAGGAGCTGTCGAGACTGCCACTGCACGCAGCTGTGCGATTCCCGCACGGCTCCCTCCCCTTCACCACTCCCCATGTCCCCATAACCTCAATTTGGAGACGCTCCCGATTACCGTGAGTGCCATCAATGCTCGCTCCGCCAGGCGACGATGCGAGTTTAATGACCGACTTTCGATCGGAAAAGAAACAAAAAGTCACGATAAAAATAAAAGAAACGCTTCTAGGGAGGCAATGACACGTTCTCCCGTGTTCGCTCTCGCTTCCCGTTTTCCATCCCGAGAAGCGAGCGCCGAAGTGAGTGAAACCGTGAGTTTCCGCTTCGATAGCGCTGTCAACGAATGCCTAGATTTCAGAGTCAAAACCACGCCAGAACGACACGGGTGTGTACCAAGGGCTCGCGTGCCAAGGAACTTAACTCGTTGTCACATCGAGAAAACAGGACGTTTTAAGCATTATTCATTCGCAGCGCGAAGTAGTTCTTACAGAATGTTGTGGTTCTAAAAAAAAAAAAAAAAAAAGCTATACTTTTGGCTTTTGAAACGTGTACGCCTTGATAATATCACATACAGCTAATTTAAGGTGCACCTACATTTATTATTATTCAACGCAGGAAGGGGGAAATCATTACCGTTTCGCGAGGAGCCCCGCCAATTTATTTACTTAGGTTTTTATGTTGAATACGAGGATAGGTAAGTACAAAATTGCATCTTTTGAAAGTTAAATGTATACATCGAACAACCAAAGAATTTTAATGATTGGCGTAACGATAAGTTATAAGAAAAAATGTTTGTCCGGGGACAAACAATGCTATAGTAGTAACCGACAGCTCATGGCGGATTCTCAGGATGAACTGATCCGCGGACGGATTGGTCATGTGACGACACGTCCGCGGTTCGTCCGTCTCCCCAAGCGCATCCACACGAAGGAGACGACGACGAGCAGACGACAGCGAGCGCGGACCGAACATGTTCGCGATCTCACAGTGCCGCGAAAACAAACTCCAACATCGCACCGTGGCACCGTTGTGCAAGATGGAAATCGATGTTCCGCGATAATGAATCGTGCGCCACTGTTACGTCCGAAGCGAGACAGAACACCGTGGTAGGCTTAGCGCGAGGCGCCACTAGCTTTACTTAAAGGGATTATCCGGTCAAATTTCGTATTCATGAAAACATTTAGACCTCATTGTCAATGGCTGTAGGAGCATCTTCCACGACAAATCTGAATTTTGTGTGCTTCCCTGGAGGAGTAATTGTATTTTAACCCAAGCGTGCATAAACGGCGTTTTCCTCTTCCACCTTCAGGGAAGCGGAGTTTCTGAGGTAACATAAGGCAAAGAACGCGCCGAACTGAAGTGCACTTCGAATTTTGTCCTCCGCGTGAGCGGTACGACGTGGTCCACCCTCGCCGCTGCGCTAATTCTTTTTTTTTTTTTTTTTAAAATGAAAGGGTATTTTTCTTTGTGCGGTTGTCACGCTCCACACTTCTCCGCGACATTTACAGTGGCGAGTAATATGGAATGCTGCGGTGCGTCGGGAGCACTGTGTTCCCACGGAGGAATGAGGCATAGGATATGACAATTGCAAGACTGGTGTGACGTCACGTCAGGCATGGGAGTGCAGCCGTTGATACTTGCGAAATTCGGCATGGCGTTTCGTTCAATTATCCGTCGTTGATTACACTAAATTGGGGTGTCGTTTAATGGAATAAAAATGGCCTATGTTAATCATTAGGCTCCCACCAGGTAACCATCACGAAATCTTAAGAACTTCCGGTTTTCACCGGACAATCCCTTTAAGGCCGGTTCAGACACTTGCGTTTGAGTGCGTTTGACTGCGTTGCGTCGAGAACCGAAAGCGAGTCACCGGCACACCTGTGCTTCGTATGAAGCGTGGACTCAAATTCAAGGGATCATCTTGGCACGCGTTATAAGCAGCAGCGATGTCCTGGTTTCTTGCTGCCGCAACGCAGTCAAACGCAGTCAAACGCAACTGTCTGAACCAGGCTTTAAAGTCCCTGGTTCCTGGAAAAGTAGCACCAAGCTCCCCATATGGTCGCCATTTTGGTCTGTGAAACGAGCAATTTGTCCTTTGGCCCCTCTGTTCTTGTTGAGCCGATCTAAATTCGGTGGTGACGGGTAGCTTTATGGACACGCTTCTTGCATAGAGATTTTGCTATCCACACACCGGTGAAACAAGCGTACATCTTCGTACCACCACAACATGCTTTGTCGGTGCTTGTGGTGCTTGGAGGCACTGAAAAATAAGTTTACTGTTTTAAAATACGCGAGACGAACAATATTACTGTAGAGATACGTGGAGATGGGCATGTTCGATAAGTTTATTGCACACACAGGGCCAAAGACGCTTATATTGGCGAGGAAAGCTTTCAGTACGATTATGCTTCATAGTGATCGTGGCGCGACTGGTTTAGAACGACCCTCTGGAAACTTCGAAGATTTAAATGGACCGAGATGGCGATGTCTACGGCAACATAGAGAGATTAGCCAATCGCCTTGCGAGGTTTTGTTCGTCTGTATGTTAGTATCCGTTTGTGTTCGGTTAGCAGGTAGGAAAGACAATGGCGCCACTTCCGCAGGATCCAGTGACACAGGCGTGATCCTGCTCGAGAAGGTTTCGGCGGAGAAGCGACCAAGTTCTGGCCTCTGAGCTCACGGAGGGGCGTTTGGAGATGCCTTCATCCACTCCGTGCTCGCGCGCGACACTTCGGTACACTACAAGCACAAGATAAGTCCTACCGGGTGAAAGGCTGATTGGACGTGCAAAACAAAGATTGTGGTGTGCTAGGCGAGTTTGAACAGAAGCTTCTTGGCACGAACCCGGAGGAGTATCGGATCCTGCGTCGCGACAGCCTAGCAAAGTTTCTGCAGCTTCTTTCACAAGTAGAAGAAAGAATCGAGCGACAAAATAAACCAGCGAGCGCACAAAACAACAACAATGGGTCGTCTTTGTTTTAATCGCCCCAAAAAAAAAACCTAAACTCGATTAAAACTTCGGATTGGGCTAGTTGGTTCATTGTGATCTAGAGAACTTAAAAGAGAAAAAAATACGGACGAAGAAGAGACACATGAAACACGGTCTGGCGCTAACATTCAACTGATTTAATCAGCGCACACCACCCAGCACACATGCGTGGACGCTCTGTCCCTTCTTGCCAACCCCATGTGATCAAAGCAACCCTTAAACACAAACAACAGATGACAATTATTTAAACATTCGTATCAGTTCAACATGACTACACAAAACCACCTAGAAAAGAAAGTTCCTTGTCATTTAGTAAAATTGATGGCATGCTGACGCAGTTGTCACGCAGAAGTGTCTTTTCTAGATGGTTTTGTGCAGTCACATTGAACTGATACGAATGTTCATTGACATCTGTTGTTCGTGCTTAGGGGTTGCTTTTATCACGTGAGGCTGGCAATATGGGAAAGAGTGTTCACGCATGTGTGTTGGGTGGTTGGCCTTGATTAAATTAGTTGAAAGTTAGCGCCAGTCCGTGTTGTATGTGTCTCTTCTTCGACCGTGTTTTTTGCGCTTTTAAGTCCTCTAGATAACGAAACAAAACGTTGTGTCGTTGCCAGGCTAAACGCTTTTCAAGTCAATCACTTGCCAAGAATCCGCGGAGTGAAAAGGCGCTCGGCCATCTCACTCCGCGCCTCCGCGGACGAGGCGCGGATGGCAGGAATCGGTGATGTCATGGTCACGTGGAACACAGACCGCGGACGAAAATCCCGATTCGGTCCGCCGTGTGAAACGGCCCATTAAGAAAGGCAGGGCACGGCGACTTACAAGCAGCTTATCGTCGCTCCGCAACCAATGGAAATGCGGTACTTGCTGATACGGACGCCGAGATACGAATCACGAAGCCTCACCATGAGATGCCACGGCCTATATTTCTTAAGTTGTCGAGGACACTAGGAGACCGTGATTTTATATCCCCGATAGTACTGTGCTCCACAGATAACGAAAAGTCAGCGTCAAACTTGTGGACAGTAATTTTCTTAGAAAAGGCGTCATTACAATGAGACCGGCTACGGAATAAAAGACGATATGAAATTCAAGTTGAAAGGGAAATGCAAAACCTGCGGAAAATTCCTCAAAATCATATCGTGGTGTACTGATTTACTGCCGTCTTCATTTTTTTTTTATTCACAAACGCGCGTGCACACACACACACACACCACACACACACACACACACACACACACAAACACAAAACAACAAAAAAAGACCGTCAAATCGTGCCTCGGAACGTCGATCTTCCAAAAATTGAACACAAAAATGTTCTCAATCGCAGAAAGAAAAAGAAGGAAAAAAGTAAAGGTGGCACATGAAAGGCTTTTAGCTCTACTCGTATTTCCTCTTTCCGGTCAGAAGGCGGTCTGCCACAATCCTTTCTAGAGAAGAGAGCCCTTTACTCAGCCGCCCGGCTACCTCGCGGGCAGCAACGGCCAGCCACTAAAGCAGCCCAAAATCCCTCAAACCCGGAGCTTAAAAACGCCGCCAGCTACACAGACGCACGAAATAGAAATCCTAACAAAACAACCGCGTACAATTGTGAGCAACTATTTCAACAAAAAACACCGTCAGTCAGAAAGGCAACCGCCACGGAAAATCAAAAAGTTAATGTTGCTGCTAAAAAAGCGAAGAACAAACCATAGCATAAACAACAGGCTAAAAAATAAAGGTTTCGTCCAAGCTCGGCGCGTCAGGGGATGCAATGAAAAAACCACGTAAAAAAAAAAACACGACCAACGTACGACTACGAAGGAAATAATAAAAACCGACCAGAGAAATAAAAATAAGCTTTCAAATCAGCCACGTTGATATGACCAGGTCTTCGTCAGAATACATCTCACATATAAAAGTAAAAAACGCCAAAAAGTATGAAAAAATGACGATACCAGAGATCCAGATTGAACTTATTGGTCGAGCAGCCAGCAATAAAGCCACTGTGTCGGGCAGCGCATCTGCCGCCACACGCACGTCTAGGCATCTCCAGTACGTAGAGACCTCCCCCCCCTCCCCGGCCCCCGCCCAATCTCACCTTCAACATCCGAGACATCTTAGGGGAGGGGAATGAGGGAAAGCTCGCCGACAACAAAATAGAAAGACGTGCACCTTTATGGAAGATGGAATTCAATCACCACCACTGTCGCCGACGTCTTCTTGGCCGATGGCACTTTGTACCGTTCTGGCGTGCTCCTCACGAGGCCTAACTCTCGCCCTCCCTGTCCAGCCGACGGCGAAGGCTCTCAGAAAGCTGGAGCCTGAGTACTTCCGGCCATCTTTGGCGGAGAGAAAACAAGTAAAAGCAAAAAGCGTAGGGCGAGGAATAGTAGCCCGACTTTATGCTGTTATTTGTAACTTCTTTTTTTTTTCTTATTTGCTCGCGTACATTTTTGCGTATGGCCGACGAGAGCTGTAAGCAGGCTGCAGACTTACTGGCGACGACGAAGATGGCAAAAATATCTGCAGATGGGAAGTGACTCGATGGTATTCGTGGGGGAAATGGGAGGGGGGGGGGAGGTAAGGGCGGGAAGGTGAAGGCGAGGCAAAGAGGCTTATAACAGGATCTCACCCGGGCGCGTGGCTCGCACTACACAGCCCCCCTTAGATGACCCAATGAAGACGGCCGATATGAAGGTCCCCTATTTCGTAAATGCGATTGGTTCTTCTCGCTGAGTGGACACCGGGAAAGCCATTCCTGGTCGAAGATGACCGCCGCGCCGGTACGTGCGGTGAAGAGATCGGCTTGGGAGCAGAATCGATGGATGTGTTCAGTTTTTGATCCGCCAAGTTTCACTAAAGTTATATCGCGCTTTATCAATTTCTTTCGTCCGACAAGCACAGCGTCGATACCTGCTGAATAAGGAATAGCGGTCCCACTTGGCGTACAGAGAGGCGCCAGAATTAGGCTGTTACTGACAACTTAATTACGGAGCCTGGATCGCGTCTCCGACTGGTATGTTTACTGCGTCCTAAAAAAGTGGTCCTCGATTTCCGCCTGGTGACGTTATGACGCGTCATGCTCTCGCCGGCCACGACCCTTGCTGTGTCCCAGCAGCCTCGCCTGGATGTCGCAGACGCCTGTTTCTGCTGCAGGTCGCTCTCGTGTTTGACAGACCCCGGAAGCTTCGGCAGCCAGGAGTTGGAAGGCCGCGACGACAGCGACACTCGCGTTCGCTCATTCCTCCCGCCAACATTTCTACGACCAACCGCCAGGATCGCGACATCCGACGGCATGACACTACCGGCTTCTATGACGTCATTTTTTTGCCCATTTTGGGAACACCTTGAATGTATGGGCGGGATAGGACGCTAAACACTCCAGTCAGGGATGCGCATATACGTTTATCACCGTAGCTTAATTTAAGAAAGGCCGGATTATTATGTTCAGGCTTCTTGTTTTGCAACTGAGCTTTTTGGTGGTTTAACAAATGAGGCCGCGGTCTTTTTGGCTCTGAAGCGATATTAGGATGCATGGAACTGCATCTTATTATTATGAACGAGGCAATTTTGCCAAGAAAATTAATATTTATGTTTCTGTTTTCTCTCGTCTGTTATATGTCACGGTATATTGAATCTTTATTGCTAATTAGTGACATCGGGAGAATTCTCAGATTGTAACACAGTTACTTCTTTTCTTTTCATAATTTTGGGAACACCCGACTGTTTTTCATTCGTTTTGATTTGATCGTTTTAGGCTCTATAGCAGCCTAAAACGTGCGCAGAAGAAAAACATTTTACTGATAAGGGAAGGCATGTGCCTTTCTTAGTACCCTTATGTTCTTACTTTTTCTAGTTTTACTGAGTGTTCATTCCCATTCATTTGCAACTTCACCCTTGCAGACGTATATTATTCACTTTCTTGAAAAACACGGAAATGATCAATCATTGCGAAGAACAGAAGGGTTACATGAAAAGAGGAACCGTAGAATACAATTATGCCTGAAAACTGGCATGAGAGCTAGGACAATAATTGCGTCGTTCCAATAGCTAATTGCCCTGCGGCCATCGCATTTGTGAAGTCTAATTAAATTTCGAGCTTTGTCATTCGATATTATCCTTTCGTTGTTCGCCTTTACTTGGGTGCTCCGCAGGAAAGTAAACGCGCAGGCTTTTGGGAAACTATTCTTCGCTCTGAATATTAACAGGGCCAATATCGTGTATAATTTCCTACAAATAGCGTCTACAAATACTTATCAGACTAGAATAGGACGCCACACATTCCCATAGTTTTCTTTACGCGAAGAAGTGAGCCACATGCGACTTTTTTCGAATGATAAGCGTCATGTTGTACCTCCCACATCTGCACTGCTCCAAGTTGTACATATTTTCGTATAGTGCAATTCAGCACGTGCACAGCATGACTCTGTTAACTCAAACTTGCCATCGTCGTTTTTTTTATGTCTCTTAGAAATACATTTATTTACAAAAACTACAAGTGTGATAAAAAGATTCTCATTCAGAAAACCAACCCAAGCGGTAAACAGTTATACCCCCTAATTCACCTTCGAAATAAAAGTCGAAAAGGCGCCTTTGTTATGTTGCGCTGACAGTGTCTAGCAGTGAGGGTATGTCGAGCACTCTAAAAAATACCTATACCCAGGGACTACTTTTTGAGGCAGTATGTTTAAGTTAGGGAGACCCATAGTACTTTTCTATATCTTAATTGCCACAGAAAGTTTTTGTTGAGTTATAATGTTAAGTAATATTTTTTTTTTATCCACATTACCTTTAGAACTCAAAATGTGATCCATTCACAAGTTGCATTTTTACTCCAATCACATAATTGCTTTATATTGCTTTCGATACCTCTGATGCCAACATGACACCTCAACCAGTCAGTTTGTACTCAAAGGTGCATCTTAGTTTCACAGCGAACTACCGAGACCTCTTCACACCCTAACTATAGACCGCTACACTGTATGCATACATTTAAGCTTATTCAAATTAAAGACCCCAATTCAAACAAATTTCACACCGGCTACTTTAGATACACCTACAATTCAGCAGAATATTTTGTTTCTTAAAGATACTCGCACCCAAACCCACGGATTGGAATTTTGCCCCCAGTATCACCTCAATCCTTCATTATTCGACACAATTCTCCTCGTGATGAAGCTCCACGTAGAAATCTAAGGCCCAGGTTTTCTATGGCTGGCTCGAAAACGCCACATAAAAATACCACAAAGGCTGCCACTCCTTACGTTCATTCCGAGCCCAGTATAGATATAAAGATATATATAAACCCTTTCCTCCCGTTTCGCGTTGTCTGCCGAAACTTATTCAACCCCAGTAGGCGCAAATTTGAAAGTCACGCGAGCGGAACTGCTCTCCGCGCGGCGCTGTGCTTCCCCCGTATTTGTTATTCTTCAATTGGATTAGAAGACTTCCCTTCAGTGCCAATAAGGCTCGGGTTTCGTTCCCGCCCGAAGAAGAAAGCCTCGCGACGCCGGCGGCGCTTATTCGCGGAACTGCTGACATATTCCCGCCGAGACACCTGGATCAAATCGGATTTCGCTGGCAGCTTCGACCTTATAGTACGGTGGACCAATCTTGTTTCCCAGGTTTTTCTTGGCTTCAACTCACATGCAAAACCCTGCTTCATCTGCCCTTTTTTTGTTTCGTTGTGTTTTGCATTTCGCTTCTGCTTTTAGACATTGGCATGCATTCGCATTATCGGGGAGTTTGGCACTCTCCGAAGCTGCTGCATGGGCTCTGCGACGCTGTGCAGTCGAAACAGTCATCATTGAGCTTATTCCATTTTATTCGAACCGCTGCCCAGAGGTATACTTTGTTTCGCATCAAGCCTAGGCGCAGCCGACGCTACGCGGCGATCCGACTGATCAAATGGCGAGGCGCCACATCATGGTGCTCGTCATGTTTCCATACGTGTTCTATTATTGCTGAACCGATCGTGTACATGGAAGGCCGAGTGACTTGCGCTTTGACACTCTCCATCGGCTGGTTGCGTCGGTTGATGGGAGGAGTGTTTTGCGCGCCAAGAATCTGGGAGGCTATGGCGGAGCTGATTACATTCGTTTGCTCGACTGATGTCTAACGCCTGGTTATAGCCCAGTTGCTAGAGTGGTTCGTTAGTTTTTGACACAACCCTTGGATTGAAGTCCGGATCTGAGAGATTTACTCAGCACAACACCGACCACCTAGAGAGTGCACACAGTACTTCGTTTTAGGTGGAGCTATTAATTCATCTATTCATGGATAAACTAATTCAGACTTTTACTACCGGGGTGCAACTGGGTAGTAGAGGTTTGAAATAAAAATATCAACTGATGAACTTACTTTTTTTTCTAAAGTGGCGAAGCAGGCGAGTTGATTCGTGTCTTATAAAATCAAAAGTGCTAACAATAGACAAGGACAGTAAGAGAGGCGAACACGACGAGCGCTCACTCTCAACTGAACGTTTATTAAGGCGAAAGCCTTATATGTCTCATCGTTCAGTCGACCTTCGAAGTCCTTGAGCGAAAACACGTCGGCGACACGAAAGGTACTAAAACGTTTACGGAACCACTGAATGGATGACTAAGAGAATTAAGATGATGACTCAACAAATTCAGAAGGAAGACCTAGCACATTGAGAAGGATGACTGAGCATATTAAGAGGGATAACTCAGCACATTAAGAGGGATGAATCAGCGAGTAAATCATGTGTCTTTAATACATCGGCACTTGGGTTTTCGCCTTCAAGTCGTCTTAGGGATAACATTAGAGACCCTGTGAATTTTTTTTTTAAAGAGCTAAAGTGAATAACTTCCGGCAAAAAACACACTCAGTCACCTAATGAGGCCACCCATCACCACTAGTCAATAAAATTGATCCCTTTTTGATACAGAAAAATTGACGGCTGGCCGCCGCAGCCTCCGGTATCCTCTTTTTTACTAGCACGCGCTTCTAGCACTTCCCTCGATACTTTTTCATGGGGTATCTTGAAACTTGGGCTGGCACAAACAATCTCTGCAATGAAGAAGTAGGTGTCCTCCTGATTATCGCAATGACAGGTCATGCTCGCGCATCTCATTTGCGCGCCGTCCTGTCTGGCCGACGTACACCCCACCGCATGTCAGCGGCGTTCTGTACACCACACCCACCTTACATTCCACAAATCTTTAGGCGTGATTGACGGCGCATAAGCGCGCGTTGTTTCTTTTTCTTTGATTTGTGGGCATAATTAGAAAAACTTGCGTGGCGCCGAAAACACATGCGGCTCATCAAATCTTTTTGCCACCTATTTTAAGTTCTGGAAACTTTTGTGCAGGTAGGAAATGACCCGAGGTCATGTTTCTTTTTTTTTTCTTTTATAGTTTGACACCTGCTTTTGATCTTTTTCAACAGCCTCTCAGCAACTCCAAGCAAAAGTGAAGTTGGATAACCAGCACCTATAAGGAAAGAGCGTACTGAAGGCTGCGTCAGTGAGCCATTAATTTTTCTGCATCAAAAAGAGATCGATTTTATTGCACACGTTGTGCTAAATGACGTCATTAGGCGGCTCAGTGTGTTTCTTATCGGTGGTTGTCCGCTTTAGCTATTTTTCAGTAAATGTTCAATTAAGAGTAAGCAGTCGTCCTGTTCGCCTCCTTTATTTTCCTTGTCTATTATTAGCGCTTTTAATTTTATAAATTACAATGTTCGAAAGAAAAAAAAAAGCCTATTTCGGACAATCAACTTCTTAGCGAAAAACAGCATACTTATAGCGTACTTGTGGAAAACTTAGCAAGGATTCTTTTTTTCTAGAGTAATTTTGTGTTAAATTTGCCAATCTCAAGTAACCTCGTGGCATACTTGTTACACACTCCACGTATACTTTTAAGGCATGGTTTGTCTGCACTCTAAGTATAATTCTAGTTACCTAGAAATTAGTGCTTTCAACATACCATACGTGTTTTTTAAGCGTGCATGTATTTACAATATCCGGATATGCAAAGGCCTAGGTGAAAAATAACAATTAGGTAAAACATTAAGAAGAGGAACTCCTGTATAACAAATTGCCAGCGATAAGGCACGTTTATGTTTCTCTCGCAATTTTTTCTATAGGAGCTTCTCATTTTAATGTTTTACTATATACAACTATTTTGCCTACCCTCTAAATTCTGCACTTTCAAGAACCTTGCGAACGCGGGCAGATACTTTTTATGCACGAAGTACCACGGCTACAAATGCCCGCGCATGCAGACACGGTGGAAAGAAGAATGAACAAAATACACGCATAAAAAGTTTATTGCTATAAAAGTTGGCACCAGCATATAGAACTAAAAAAGAACGCTTTCCAGAAGTCCCTTGGTTCTGTATCTTAAAAGACCCCTGAAAAGAAAAAAAAAAAGAATTTTTTTTTAAAAGTCTGGTTGGGACACCCGTGTCAAAAAATTAATTTTACGCGAAAAAGATAATAATTTTAGAGCAATATTGACGGCGTGACACGTGATTTAGTCGGTAGTCACCTCCTTTCCACTTGTTTTCTCTCTCGGCATTTCGGGCGCGTGGAGAAGAAGTGGATCGGCTTCGCCTTCATGTTGAGGTAGAAAGGGCGAATGACCGAATGACCATCTCGTTGAGCGAATGACCATTCCGTGACGTCATGGACTTTGTGTGCAGAATTTCAAATAAATCTCTCGCCGTCAATATTGCTCTTAATTGTTTTTCGCGTAAAATTTATTTCTTGACACGCGTGTCCCAACCAGACTGTTAAAAAAAAAAAGTTTCTTTTTTTTCTTTTTAGGGGCTTTTTAATGCAGAATTGCATTCTTACTGAAGATAACTGTGATTTAGTCCTGGAAGTGAAGCGTGCCACGGCAAGTCACGGTCTAAGGGCTGGCTGCCAAACATCTGTGCCGCAAGCTCTACCGGCCGCACAACGTGAGTGGAAAGAAAAAATTACACCATCTTCCCGAGGGGAACCATGGGGTGATGCGGAGCATCGTGTTGGTTCCGAGGAAAGAGTCAGTTGCGTGCTGACGTCGAGAGATGGCGCCACCGACTGCCCTAGCGTTACCCCCTACGCGAGCCTTCGTCGCGGCTCGCGGCAGAGAAACTTGGAACGCTCGCCGCTCGCCGTTTATTTTTTTTCACACTTGAAGGAGAGGAGACTAGAGGAGGAGAGTTGCGCGTGCGCGCGCGGTGTGAGGAGAAGCGAACGCACGCGCAGTGCACACAGCTGGTAGAGAGAGAGAGCGGAGAGAGTAACGCGCAGCTGTTGGAGAGAGGGAAGGAGGAGAGTTGCGCGTGCGTAGTTCGAGTGCCGACTACAACGCCGACGCCGCGGGACATAGACCCGAGCAAGAGATGCTCCGCATCTAAAAAAAAGTGTGAAATAAAAAAGAAACAGAAGAGAACCCTCTAAGGCCATAAGTAAGGGGGTTAGAAGATATGTAGAGGCATCGGCTTCTATATACCGACAAAGCCTGGCAGGTCGCCACAAGAAGCGGACGCTGAAATGGAAAAAGTGGAGCGGCAGACAACGGATGAGAGGAGAGCCACGTGACTGGCGCTCCGCTGCGGCGAGACGCCGAAACACACGCTGCGGCGAGACGCCAAACACGCTTCCGAGCGAACAAGTGTGTTTTGGGTCCTCGCTGCTGCAAAAGCTGTGCGCTCATGTCAAGGTTCCCCGAGAAATGTCTCTTTGATGCTCTGTGCTACCAGATTCTCGTGCTCCAAATCTGCGACCGGACACTCTATGGCTCCCTCGTCGAACTGACACGCTTTGGGAGCATAGAGGAGGCAATGATAGAGGGCATGACGTCATTTGTTTTAAATCCTAGTAAAAAAAAAACGTAACGGGGGAATGCAAACATCAACACGATTTTGTAAACACTAAGAGGACTGACGTAGGTCAAGTGTAAACAATTTTTTTTTTTTTGCGTTGCGCTGCGTTATTGTGTTTGCTCCGTACGGTCGCAAGCAGACGCAAGGGGCATTCGAGGCGGCTGGGCGGCAATACGAAGTGTGTGGCGTCCCGCCTTGCCGTGATGAAGTTTTGCTGCGTGAGCGGCTGCCAAAATCGCACCGCTTGTTCTACCACCGGGATTTCGTTTCACCGGTAAGGCCCTCGTGAGTTACATTCGGACATTTTGCTGTCACATGAAATAATTAGTGATCTTCCGTCGCCCACCGAACTGAGAAAGCGATGGGTTTCGTTCCTCGGTCACCGTAGCGGCAAAAATAACCCAATCAGAAAGGATCCGTGTGCGCGGACTTTGTGACTGTGCGCACTTCAAAGCAGACGACAAGACCGTGTCGAAGGAAGTGTAGTGTCGGACTCCTCCTGTGACAGTCCATACGTTGGCTTCTTCTATTTCGGAGCACTTACCCCTTACCAGCAGGTGAAGAAAAAACACATCTGGGAAGTTCGGGTGATGGAGACGGATTTAATTATTACTTACAAAAGTATATCGGTCAAGAGCACGAGGTGCTGGCGCTGCCCAATCAGCACGGCAAATGTACAGTGTTAAAATGCACATAAAACAAATAAAGAGTAACTCTAAATTGCAACAGAAACTAGGCTGACGCGCAGTCGTCGGCCGGTTCAACGTGTCAAACTGAGCTAACTCGTAGCATACGGAAAGTGTGAAACCAAGCGACATATTTCCCGCCAGTTACGATATCTTCAAACAGCCACACGCTTGTTCCGCTCTGATTTTGGAACATGTATTAAGTTCATTCGTACATACGTGAGGTCACACAGAATCGGCGCTCGGTGTATTTTTTGTGTTGCGATGTGCACCAACGTGAGCTTCAGCCGACGTTCACGAACAAATTCATTGCGATCACGCTCTGCGCGAGTGTCCAACTGCGCATTAATCAGCTCTGCGCATTTTTCCGTTCACCAATAACATAACAACGATCGTTGAGAATCACCGAATTTCCAGCAGAGAAGATAAAAACCGACCGCCACGTATACTCGCGCTCGTCAAGCGCCGCTGTTATGATGCGATACTTTATTGCGCAGTTACGTCATGCACCGCGTTTTTTCGCAACAAGCTCTTTCACGATTGGCTGTACAACCCCTCAAGAACCGCGAGCATCACGGGAAGGGACTCCCGTTGGGTAGGTTTGTTTTGGTTTGGCGCAGGAGAGTAGAAAATCGTGACAAAGGTGCGAGCGTCAAACGGGTATTACTTGCGGGAGGTATAGACCAATTCAACTCACTGGCGCCACGCCACTGCGGTGGCTCTGCTGTCTGTACTGCGCATGCGCAGATGCTTCACTCTTCCCAAATTTGGTCTCTGCGCACGCGCAGTGCCCACACCTGGTGTGAGCGAACCGGGCTTATTTGTAAACACTGTTGCTTTGTACGGGGCCGACGTGATGACCTCTCCATTTCCTCTAACCTCCTTGCCCCTAAGCTACACGGCTGGACCAAGTGAGGCAAAGACACCGCCACCTATTGCGATTGGTCAGCGTCACGGCACTGACAAATCGCAATGGGCGGCGATTTCCCGGTTTCTCGGTCCCGCTTGGTCTCACCGTGTAGCTTAGGGCCCCAAACCAAGACGTTTCGACACAACTTTGCCAACTACAAAAACTTGAAAAAAAAATTAAACAGTAGAAAATTATCACGTAGTGACGTTGGACATGGCGTCGCGGGAGTTAGCGTCTACTGGGTTCCTCATAAAACGCAATTCTGCATATTACGATTCAGTCGATAGGTCAAAATAAAACTGCGTTGCTGTTGTTGTTTTTTCGCTTCTCGTATTCCCAGCAGCGGTGTATGCTGACTCAGTCGAAAAATAAGCTTCAAGATTTGTCCATACTTTCGAGACTAAGTAGGGCGAATAAGGACTAGGCAGTACAGTCGACACTAAAAAATAGAAAAAAAGATTAGCTGAGGTGATCGGAACGGCGGAATCGCCACACTCGGCTCTGCGTTGTCCCGCATAGACCAATCGCGAGAGTGGTCGGGCCGTTCCCGCTTTTCACTCTCAGGGGTAATTCGGCAGACAATTCCCTTTTTCGAGGGATTTTAGTTTTTCTGCTTCGGTACTGTCATCGATGATCACTGCCAGTTTAGCGTCTTAAGCATTTAACTGCCGATAACAAGACATGACGCCGACAGACGTCTTGCCGTAACTGCGATTCTACAAAGTTTCTTTTCGAGGAAACACAAATATTCTCAATATTCAGCCCTCCAAGCGTGCTCGGAAACGTTTATAGCTTTATTTTGTTTAATCTACCCAACGTAGCATAATTTTAGCATATAAAAAATGCAGCAATTCTGTGTTTTTTTTTTTTGTTTTTTTTTGTGACTACTTAACCCACGTCCAGCGACACAAGGGCAAAACAAGCAGAACACCATTTCTCCACTCGAGTATGAGTAAAGCGACCATGAATGGCTCCTGCCAAACGAGAGTGAAGATCACATCGACTAGACCAAGTGGTAAAATTCAAATCGAAGCAACCGATGCCGTGCAATCAACGCTGTGCAACCGATGCTATGCAACCGATGCGGTGAAGCAGGCACAAAACTGAAATGAAATCTTGGCCAGACTGACTTCTACCTTTAAGTTAACTTTTCCGGTGTTCTGTTTTGGTAAATAACCGCTACTATCATCCCCGCTACTTTAATAAAAATGGTTTAAAACACATTACGGTGTTCGTACTGGGGAATCACCAAACAATTTAAAATATCGGTTGCCAGTACTTCTTTCGATCAGAAACAGGCGCCTTTAAACGATATGGACTCAAAAATATTCCGCAAGTTTTTAAGAATCTTTTTTTTTTCTTCGTAAAACTAACCGGCAGCTAATATGTTAAATTCTACTAATGACGACGGTCAAGCAGCGAATAAAATAAATATCGCCGCTCTCAACGAGCGAGCAAAATGAGCACTGTGATGTATGGCCGGCGGAAGCCAGAGGCAGAGCAGCGGCATTCCTAACGCGTGCTTTGGGAGCGGTTTCTTTCTGTCGACCTACCCCGTGTTCCAGATACGGCACACGCCGAGCTGTGTGGACGCGACGGCACTGCCACATGTCGTCGCCCTTTCGCCGGCCTTGCAATCGCGCGCTCGGGCTAATAGTTCTTTTTTTTTTTTTTTTGCCAATTCTGCATTTATCGTGCTCAAAAGTAAGCGCGGCCATACCTTCGAACATTGTGCGTAACATTTTGAGCTATACTTCGTTTCACCTTGAGTTCAGACGCAGCTGACGCTACGAGCTGATGGAATCAATCAGATGTTCATCGCGTTCCTGCATGTGCTTTATCATCGCTAAAACCAATCGCAAACGGAAAAAGGCCCGTTTGCTCGAACTTTTCACGCTGCTGAAATGGTCCCATTAGATCGTAGCATCGGCGCCGTCTCAATTTTAGCAGAAACGCAGTATGGTGTTTTTTTGTTTTTGTTGTTAAACCTTCCAAAAAAAGAGGTCAATGTTTTTTTTGTTCTTTTTTTGCATTCTTCTTAGCAAGTAATCAGATGCCGTTCATGGTTACTCGTTTAATAAGTAATTAATGTACGTTCCTGGTCCCTGCTTGAAGCAAGTAGCACAACCTCACGTAGCATTCAGCAATCTGGGGTCGTGAGCAGGTGTTAGGCCGGTTCAGACACTTGCGTTTGAGTGCGTTTGACTGCGTTGCGTCGAGACCCGAAAGCGAGTCACCGGCACATCTGTGCTTCGTATGAAGCGTGGAATCCAATTCAAGGAATCATCTTGACACGCGATATAAGCAGCAGGGATGTCCTGGTTTCTTGCAGCCGCAACGCAGTCAACCGCAGTCAAACGCAACTGTCTGAACCAGGCTTAAGGGATGGGGGTGGGTGCGGTGTAGCGCGCACAGTTTGATGCGCGTTTTCCTTACATGCAACAGAATCTACAAAAAAAAAAAAAAAAAGAACATCCGATCACCGAACTTTGTGAGCTACGCACCGCACTGCACGACCTCAATGAAACAACCCCAACTCCTAGAGGTGTTTTTTTTTTCCTTTGAGACGCACTGAGATTAACTTTTTTTTTTTCAGTCTTAATTAGAGACGCTTAAAGATCGTCTGTTTTATTTTCATTTTTTTTTTATTTTCCTTCCCGGTCTTTTAGTCTGGACCAACCAAAGCCCCTGAGAATTTGTATAAAAACCTAATAATAATAATGATAATAATAATAATAAAAAACGCGAACCTAAGGTGCAAAAACATTCTCATTCCAAAATGATTGCTCCTTTGTGCTTGGCAGAGATAGAATGAACGCCGAGGATTATCTGCATTAAACGCAAATTAAGGACACAAGCATATATATATATAAAAGGAAAAAAAAAATATCGCTTGCATTTGAAAACATGGGGAAACAAACCGAAACTAAAGGCTGAAAACACACGCACGCACGTGCCTATACCCAGACCATTTCTTAATGTGGGAGTGTGCGTATGGGTGCGTGTGTTTTCCATTTTTTTTTTTCTTCCCGGCTTTCTTTGTTCTGTAAAATTCGGCTCCCTTCGTTTTCGTGAGAGCCGGACCGGCTTCGTTAGGAAGCATCTTAATTTTTTCTCATCAGCCTTATAAATCGGGTTCTTAGTTTTAGCGAATAAATGATGGAAAGGAGGAGCGCGGTATTAAGCTTCTCTCGCGACACAAGCCGAACAAAAACTAGAACGAGGAAGACAACCAACATAACAAAAATCAAATGTGTAGAAAAAAAATGAAAAAGAAATGCTCAATTTCTTTACTCTTCGTGTCCCAACCCCTGGAGCTGTGTCCTTGCTCGTGCAATTTACAAAAACAAAAGACGGGAAAAAAAACGGTTTTAATCTTTTTGAAACAAAAGAAAGCGACGGCATGAAAGAGAAAAGAGATGGAGAGAGAAAGAACAAAAACGACTCGCAAAAACAAACAGTGCTAGGCACTTCTTGCGCGGATTGGGCCTCCGTAATTAAAGCTCGGGACATAGACGTTCCCTGGCTTAAGGCATCTACACACCAAAAAAAAACACAAAAAAACACGAGAGGTCATATGGACCGAGACCGTCAGAAAAAAGTTTAGGGTAGAACGAAGGAAAAGACAAATAAATTTCCAGATGTAATTTCCAAACCTAAGCCGGCGGCCTGGTCTGCGCCAGGGGATATTTGAGGAGACGAGACATGGTCAAGTTACGTCCAAGACGATGATTAGTGACGTGAAGCTTTTTTTTTTTTTTTAAGAATCGCAATGATTCGCCCTCGGCCTGGAGGTTAATTATTCCTCCGTTATTGTATGACCTTTTTTTTTTTTTTTTTTATAAAGGCGCACCAAATGAAGCTTTCAGCATTACTTCTGACAAGATCGAGTGGTCAAATGCATATCAAAACGCAGAGGAAAACAACAAAGACTGAAGTGCACATGACCAGGCACCATCTTCTTAAAGCTTCTTTCCAGCACTGGAGCTCATTTGTCCCAGCTTATTACCGGACCCATTGCAAAATCAGTTAAAGAAAAAAAAAAAGAAACGGGATTGTCGGAGGATCTCCCTTTTGAATCATGAAAACGAAACTAAGGGCACCGGTTCGGTGTTTACATTCTAAATTCTCGACGTCTTCGTAATGAACCACTGTGTATGGAACGTCTCAGGCTCACGAAGACAAACCTTGCCAAAAACGACGTTTTGTAAACTGAATTCTGAAGATTTTATTCAACTTCAACATTGAGCATAGTCTGTCAATGCGAACGTTTTGAGCGGGCCAAGCTCTAACCCCGGCGCATTCTTAAGAAAAAAAAAAAATACCCGAGTTAAATTTGAACGTGTTGCAATTATACGTATTTTTGTGCAATAATTACTGCTAAAGTTTTTAAGAGATACCCCTCAAGTCTGCGTTCAAGACTCAAACCGAAAAGAATATTTGTACGGATGTGGTTACGGTTACCATTATATTTATAAAATCAGTTTCAGTTCGTTTTTTTTTTTCTAGTTTCGGTTTTTATAATTTTGGTCACAGGTTAGACATTCTTTAAAACCATTACTTTTGAGTGTGTGTGTGTGTGGGGGGGGGGGGGGGGGGGAGAGGGGATGTTTGAAACGAAAGCTAAAAATGAAGGCAAGGAATTTGAATGTTGCTGAGTATCAAGAGTGCACGATGCTCTTTCACTTTAGACCATCTTTCCTTTTAGTGGTCTACTTCATTCAACGTTAGCTGTTTGTTTTCTAACAGATGGCATAAAGTGGTCCTGATATTCGACAATCAGTTGGCGAGGCGAACTAAATCGAGGGCACTCGCAATTACAATAGTTCGGAAATGCTTGTTGTTGTTGTTGTTTCTTAATTTCAGGAACATGTTTAAATTTCCATACGATTGAATTAGATAAATGACACGTATTGTGTTAATCACAAGTTTACAAAAACTGATTTGCCGGTGAGTCTGGCAGTTAAAATCCACCATTTGCCCGAATTTATCTGGAAAGTTTTACTTGCCGACGCCGTGTGCGCTGGAAAAATGTCCCCGACAGTTGAACATTTTGTCGTAAGGAATTCTATTTATTTCTAAAAACTGTGCCGAATAGATTTTTGTTTTCTTTATGTCGGTTAACGATTCATTTTAACGGTTCTGATTCTGGTTATGGTTTGTGTCAAATGAATATATTGATCCGGTTACGGTTACGGTTACAGGGAATACAGAGTTTTAGTGAGTTGCTTCGACGACATGAACGGTTCGTCCTCAAACGCTTCGTCCACGCTACTGCGCAAGCGTGCGCGAATCTTTGAAGACTTCGGGGTGGGTTTCTCGTTTTTTTCTCTCCCTCCGGTCGCTGGAGTCGTCGCTGCAAGCATAAACAACGTCGTCGACGACGCAGGGAAAATACATGGAGGCGGTCGCTTCGGCGACGGATTTCGCCGGCTCAGCCGAGCGGCAGGGTTAGGACAGTGAGAGGCGATTTGCCATCCTGCTACTATTTGCTTAAGTCGTTCACGGTAGAGCCAAATCATTTCGAATATGGCAAACGATTGTGAATGCTGTAAACTACGCGTGTGATTGCACGTTCATGATCCGGGCTAACTAGCCACCGTGGAGACCGCGAACTCACAAAATATTTTGGTTCGACAGCACACGACGTGGACGATCGTTCTATGGTACAAGACAGAGACACACCATCCACCTTATGGTCGTTCAGGCACTTTTTTCTCTATCTAGCTTCATAGCTCTTGAAATTCCTATTCTTAAATGTAACCTCGATCGTCCATCTTACATCAGTGGTACGCCGTGAAACACGAACAGCAGATTTGCACGAAAAAAAAAACGTTTTAGATGTTTACTATAAGATGGCGCCACCATTACACGCAACCATCATCATCGGTTACACGTTTGCGCCAGTTCTATGCACTAAAGCACTAAGGGCATGCGAATCAGGGTTCGAATCGAATGACGCTGTGTTATTCCTAGCTTCTGAACTGCAACTAAAAGAACCGATCGATGTTGGCTTTCCCTTGCACTGTCAAGGCAACACGAAAGACGCAGTGGTATTCGATTTGAACTACTGTTCGCGCACCCCTATATTAACACGATAAATTTCACATATGTTTCACGGAATGGAGCAGCCGCACCTTTCATGATTTCGGAACCGTGTGCTCTAAGAGCGTATCCGTAAAACGCCCGAATAATTTTCTCCTAAATTATTTGGACTACGGTTCGGTTTAAGTCCCCTACTTTACAATCTAACGCGCCAGATAATGAGATGCAAACCGACGCATTATTGCCACAATAATTTCTTTGAAGTATATACTTCGTCTTATCCTACGATGGACTAAAGGCCAAAACCACGGGCCGCCAGGTCCAATCACGTTCCACGCTAAATTCTGACACGCTTAGCATTGGTTAGGTTTGGACGAATAATGCTCCGAATCCAAAAACGCTGCGTCATTTTTATAGCTTCGACACTGCAATGAGCCAGTAAGCCGTGGCTTTCTTTGCAATGTAAAATTGTTGAGTCACTCATTGCTCGATCCGAACCATTGTCGGCCCATTCACATCAGTGATCCGAGACGTGGGCACCGATACGTGCTTCGAAGCGAAATACCACACAATGTCTAAGTGGCTTGTGATTGGATCTGGCGGTTCCTAGCTTCTGCCTTTAGTCCATCGTAGGGTGAGACGAAGTATAGTTGTTGTTTTTAGAACGCAGCTCTTAGGCACCCGTTTCCGTGTTTCGGGGCGTCGCATTGCCGTCGCCGTCGGTGTAGGCGTTGGCGTCGCGGTTGGCGTAACCGCCCAGCTAAATTTAGCAAGAAATTGAGATGTTGTTAAGGTCGCATGACGTCGATTTTCCCACTAAAGTTAGAGGGGAAATTGACGTCACGTGACCTCAACACCAATTCAGTTTCCCTACTAAATTTAGCGGGATAAATTACGTCACATAACTTCGTGTCATGTCATTCATGAACAAATTCAGCGGGAGGAGGAAAGGAGGAAGAGAAGGGAAGGAGGAGGAGGAGGGAAGAGGGGGAGGAAGAGATGAGGACGATGAGAGGAGGAGGAGAAGGGGAGAAGGTGGAGGAAAGAGGCGGAGGAAAGGATAAGGAAGGGGAAGGAGGAGAGGGTATGAAGGAGGAGGAGGGGCATACCCTCCCCTTCGTACCGTCCCCCTTCTTCTCAAGAGCTGCGCTCTAGTTTCGCATTACAAAGATTCGTAACCGACTTTCAGTTCCCCCCCCCCCCACCCCCAATTATTCCGGATTCATACGCGGACCACTAGAGAAATAGTTTTTTTTTTTTTTTAAAAAAGGCAGGCGAGAGTGCGCACCATTGAATTTAACGATAGAAAAAGTGACCTCCTGAAGAATACCCTTAATCACTGCCAGCTTGAAAAAAAAAAAAAAAACGTAGGGCGGGTTGAATCCCCGGCATCTCATTAGCGCTCCGTAGCCAATCAGACTGCGGCATTAGTCGACAAGAATGACAAAGAACCAATCGCGAAGCAAAACTCTTGAACAAATTAAGCCATGTCCTGCCTTTCTTCAGATATCAGTAACAATAGTTACATATGTTGCTATTGAGATGGAAAGATAAGAAACCACACACAAAAGGACCATCTTACGAGAAAAATATTCCGCCAGCCTATTTAATGAACATTTAGTAAATCGTAGATCTATATGCTTTTGGTATACTTCGAAATCATTATCATCCTCATCATTATCATCATCGTCGGTTGTTTTCTTTGAGGACTTCGAGAAGTATAATACCGCTGTCAGACGGGCACGTTAAAGGTCCTCAGAACGAACTCTTTTAAACAATCGGGGAATTGGCACGCGAGCTTGGCGTTATCAGCGTGCGCTGGTTCGCCGGCCTTTTAAAGGAGTTCGTTCCGAAGGCCTTCAACGTGCCCGTCTGACAGCTGCATTACGCAAAGGAGTGGGCAAAGATACAAATGCATAAATCTAGAAAACGAAACACACATTGAACGAAGCCTTAACACAAAATTAAAACACTGTTACACTAATCTAAGAGGTTAGATTCGAAGAGGGTAGCTCCCGTAAATATATTAGTGTTATTTATAGAAATAATGTGTTCAGGTAATAAATTCGATTATTTTATTTCCAATGGTAATATATATATAATCGTTGAGAGACTATGGACGAAGAAATGTCCCGTTTTAAAAGTCAATACAAGGGAAAATATGGTCAGGAGGTGATAGCGAAATTTCTCTGAGATGGTTGTTCTGATGAAAGGTTCTATGAAAAAGAGTGAGGCGGGACACAGTGCGGCGGAGAAAAGTGTGTCCAGGTTTGCTGACTGGCGTAATCCCTATAGGCTAGTATACGGATAGTGGTCGGAATAAACAAAAAGATGGTGATCTATTAAAATTGTTTTCTGAGCGACTGACTCCTTAGAACGCAGCTGGGGTCTCCTTCAGCCAGTTTGCGGTATTGCTGACTATTCAAAAAGCACATCCTCAGGAATTCGGTAAAATCGCATCTATTCTCCGCGTGCACTGAGAAGTGCCGCTCGCTCCAGAGAAAGGCCAGTTTATCAAGAGGAGTAAAGTAAGTAATATTATTAAAAATCAAACCAAGATGTAGCTGAAGTTGGCACTGCGAAACGCAACGTTTGTCCTCTTTCGTTGATCTACTCACTCGGAAAATGAGCCATCTCAGCACTGAGCGGAGGCATTCCAAATATTTAGGGTCAATAATGCCTCTTCAAAACGTGTGTGTGTGTGTGTCAAAGGTCTCCGCGCTTTTCATCCTCCTCTTTTGTTCTTCTTTTTTTTCTTGCAGAACGTGAAATAACGCACATTGTGTCGGATGCTTACTTTTTTGACGCCTATCTGCGCGTGCCTGCCATATTTCAAAGTTGACATTGTTCCGCGCTGCTATTCCCACTTTTGTATCGCTTTGCGTTTCCTCCTCCGTTTTGAAAGGCCAAGAGTGGATCCCTTTCAAAACGCTCGCTCGTGCGCTTCCACGTTTGAAGAAGAAAACATTTAAAAAAATGTGAGATTCAAACAATCAAAAACAAAATAGACAGAAATAAAAGCTTCAGAGCGTGTCACAGCTGCGTTCGATGAGCGAATGAATCCCGAGTTATCTATTGGGTACATTCCAAAGATTCTGCGCTCCGAGTTTATTTCTTTGCACTCTCCACCTATTCGAGTATAGTCAACAAAAATGCACACTAAACTCGGTATATGCGATACGTACGAAGGAACCTACATCACCTCCGAAATCCTGACGTGAAGCACGTAGATAAAGGACAAATGTATATTTGGAAATGGAAAAAAAAAAAGAGATTCAATTAGCCTTCGTATTTGTTTAAAGAAAGATAACATTTTATACACATTTCTGCGTGTGGTCTAAGTTTTACATTCGCGATTTTTTTAATTAATATTCTTCTACAATCTACTAAGGACCTATATAGTAAGGAATTGAGAGAGGGCATGAGATGAGATCGCGCGGTGACGTCATAGTGTCGAGCCCTGATTGGAGGGATTAGTGGGTAGAGGCACAAACATTTACGTCTACGCAGTAATCTTTACAATCAAAACTCGGCGATCTGCCTTCACCACACTTTCTCAGCTTCTCCTCCTCTCCCTCTGTTCTTCGCTCTATATTCCTTTTGCGCTTGCACATTTGCAGGACGGTTGCGTCCACAGCAACCGAACCGACACCAACAAATTGGGACGTCAGGACAATCGTGACTCGACGAGGTGCGGGGGGGGACACAGAGGGAGAGGTCAGCTTTACACCACCGCGGACGAATTTAGTGAGCTCTACACTGTACACCAAGGCGTTTCATCGTTAACTATCATTAAAAGCAATTGATCTGCAGCCAAACCGGGATTGTTCGTACCACCCGAGAATCCCTCCTTCCCTCCACCGCCGAGCTGACATCACCACAGCGCAGCATCCCAAATGCCAGATGTTCTTGGTCACGTGACGCGCTCGCCGGGGAGAAACACCCGGAATTCCTCCCTCGCGTGAATACCACTTAAATCTCGGGAATTCCCATTTTCCAATAGTAACAATTTCTAACATCGCCCGCTGCGCACTTAAGCCGGGGTCACACATCGTACAAAATTACAGTCTGCAAACACGAGTCACGGCGATATCCGTGGTTCGAGGGCCGCGTGCCAGATTTCTCCTTGAACTCACAGCCGTGCGGCATTCAAAGAAGAGATCTGGCGGTGACTCGCGTTCGAAGCTGTATGCAGACTGTCTTTTGAATGTCTTATAAGCAATGTGACCCTGGCGCAAGTGCCAAATTGGCGGCGCCCACGAGATAATCGAGGAATGGAGTGCCAGTACTCCGAGCGCAGCTTGTTTTACGGAGTTTTGACAAATGCACGACGATATGTACTTCACGAGCAGTACGGCGTTTGGAAAGCCCTAGGTTTCCGCTGTCTAAATAGCACATTAGAAAGCCTGAAGTTGCGACGGATGGGCCGTTTTCTCTTCCACGTGCCTGGCACTTTAGAAAATTTCCTCCAAATGATGATGAAGACGGCGAAGATGAACCAACATGACAATATAGTAACCGAATGTTTACTTGTGTGTTCACTAACAGGGCAAGAATCGCGGCGTCTTTTGCAGCGGTAGCTGGTAGTGCAGCTTTCCGGCAAAATCCGGCAACGTTCGTACGCAAAAACCTACCTGATCGCGGGGAGAGAGGGATAGCTCCACCGCGTTATCACTCTTTCCATCTCCGTCACCCATCGCACAAGCAGGTAATCCATGGCGAGATGCTGTAAACCCCCCCCCCCCTCTCCCCCCAACCATCGCCGCCGCTGCTGCGAGGTTCTGGAAAGCTCTTCGCTGCGTATTTGCCAATCCAACGCACTTTATACCTTTAAAAAAACGCTCATGAGCCTCCGTCATGTTGCTGACGATGATGTAGCTGGTGCGACCCTCGCGCCCTCGATTAGCTAGAAATGTTCTGCCACCCTCTTGGACTTGACACCTGCTCAGCGCGATTCTCCACATATGTTTTGCGGTATTGTATTCCAAGTTTACCGGCCACTCTTGAACGTTTCCAGTTTGTTTTTCTAATGCATGCTGCCTACTCTATTTGTGTCATCTTCCATTGTGAGAAAGAGGGCTGATAAGTGCCGGCAATTTAATCGTTTCTGTTCGACATTCACGGGAAACGAAGGAAGGAAAGAATGTCGAACGGCCCTCGGCGCGATTTAGTGAACAATGGCAACTGTTCTCCTTACTCCCAGAGATAATCCGCGCAGAGTCCTTCCCAGCCATCGCCAAAGATAGCTGTTCTGGTTGGTGTGGGGTGCGGATCAGTGGCGTCCGCTCTTTTGCCGTGGTGCTGGTGACGAGGATGAAGGAAGCTCTCCCCAAAACGTGCCCCAAAATGACGTCCCTTTGGATTTCATCCGATCGTCAAGATCTCGTTGTCGATACTGTAGTGCTATGTTATTTTTAGATCTTTCTCAAATAAATCATTTTCGAATAACGCTGCACCGCGTGGTACGTACAATATATTGTTAGAATGTTGACATTTGCTAAATTTTATGCCCGAGTCCTGTCCCTCACAAAAAACAATTTATGAGTTAATTCAAGTTGAAGTTGTAAAAAATACACTCAATACATCGAATTGAGTTTCAATGGGAACCCTCGTATTTTTCTTATGTGTCGCTATTCACTCTTCACAAAAATATTGGCCACTGCGTTTAAATTTAATTTTTAGCGATTAAATTTCAATAGAAGTTAGGTAGCCGCGTTTCAATTGAATTTTAATAAATTTTAGTGGCTGTCTCAATATAATTTTTGGCAACTGAGTTATAAAAAAATCCTGCAAGTTGTTGGGAATTTTTATATCATAATTCCTTTACGCACGGAAAATGGAGGAAACGAAGTACACGAAGGAGACGAACACGAACATCATAAAACACTTACAACACTCTACAGCAGGTGTTTCCGAACCCCGGCCCGCAGGCCAGATCCGGCCATCGGAAGTCTTCCCTTTGGCCCGCGGATGGCCTCGGTCCTTGAAGTGGCCCGCGGCTAGTTTCCAGAAGGCCCGCTGCTACTGGCGTAATAAGCGCATGTAATAGAACGCCGTTGCGACGCTCACCCAAACGCTTCGTATCCGTGCTGATCCTAATCCCACAGATGTATGCCCTATTCCTTGCACCTTGTCACCACCTGCAACTTCATTTTTCGTCCCCGTGTCTCCGTAACCGGTAACTGTAATTCTCACGGATATTGTGCTTAGTGCCCTGTGTTACACGTATCGCGTCTTGCTACCACCCGCCCTACCATTATAATTAGTCTTCTGCGATTTGTAAATATTCCGACGTTCATATTTGCCTCGATTTATGCCTGGAGAATTTTCTGGACTACATTTATAGTACAATGTCACCATTAGTTAAATATTGAATTACAATATATACAGCAGTGGTCTCAAACTCATTTGAGTGCTGGGGCTAGACAGCCCGCACCGGAAAAGTCTAGGGACAACGTAAGACGGGGGGGGGGGGGGGGGGGGAGGGCCGGTTGTCAAAAGATTTAAAATAGAAGAGACATCGTGCTTCATGCTTTTTGTAAACTCACAGTTCTGGCAGCAACATCTTTAGATTGGATTTGTTTGTATGGCTACTTTGAGCCCTGGCCTGATGTGATAACAAGAATTAAAGCTATACCGCCCCGCCAACGTCTTTTCATTTTTAATAGAAGAGAGCAAGTACGCTGTCGTTCCCGTTGCTCAATTCACCCAGGAATTAACCAAGCTCAACATGATGCTAAAAAGAGCAATCGGTTAATTTGACAGTTATTGCTTTCCTCGCGATTTGTATTACAACACTCTGAAAAATACTTGTCTTTTAAAGGGGATTTTTTCTTTTTTGAGGGCAAGATTTTTTTAATTTGTAGCTTTATTTTTGGCAGTTGCTCCTCCTGATCAAGCGTTCGCGCAGCCGAGATGCATCTTTCAGCGAATAGCTCGCGCTTGCAGCCTAGTAGCGGAATTGTTTTACATTAGACAAAACGAGGGAGCAAAATAAATAAATAAATAAAATAAAGCGAAGCACACGGAAAATGAACACAGATAAGTATAAACGATGTGACTACGTTAAAAGAGCAGAGCTACTTTTCGAGCGAAAATGAATCGACGAGATGAGATCACTATGACGCATGATATTTCTTGCGCTCGAGACATGGGGACCGCAAACTCGTAGCCGGTTTCCTGCGGGCCGTGTGCCAGCGAGTCGAGGCCCGCATGCGGCCCGCAGGCCGCGTGTTTGAAACCTCTGATATACAGGGTGATATTTTGAATGGAAACTGAATTTTTAAAAAGAGTCCGAAATGCCTGCTAGGTGTTTCTCGAGTTCGGCGGACATTTAACTGATGGAATAACCGTCTTGGCAAGATGACTCCTTAACTAAAATATTTTAGTTAACTTTGAAATTATTAGTGTTAAGGGTGATTATGCAATTGCAGAAATGATGGTAATTACTATTAAAAGCCATGCAAAGTAAAACAATATGATAAATGTATTGGTATTTTTTAGAATATTTGATCCAATGAACCGTTTTTCAGACCATTTTTTAAAATTCCGTGCACACAGTGCGCCGCGAGCCCTACCCACAATGACGCTCAGAAAAGTGATTGCGCCACCCTTCCAAGTGTCAATGTGGGCGGGGCTCGCGGCGCGCTTTTCGTGCGATTTTTGCGTATAATTTTCAAATCGGGCTAATAAAAACGTGGAAATTGATTATTTAATGTCAAACACCTTAAACTTCTGCAAAATATTTTATTTGGTCTGGCCTCTAATAGCAATAGCCGTCAATTCTGCGATTGCAACATCACCCGTAAAATCAACTATTAAAAAGTTAATTAACATAATTTAGTGAATTATACAAACTTGCCATGACGATCATTCCCTCAGCTAATGTCAGCCGAACTCGAGAAAAACTTAGCTAAACACTCACGTTCTTTTAAAAAATTATTTCCATAAAAATATATTGCCTCATTGATACGCTATAAATGTTGTCTTCTTATTTGCATGTTGCACTAACACACCTTGGGCTCTTTTTTTATTTTTACTCCACTTTGAATTTTTGTAATTAAATGCCTATCTAGGTAAAATTTAGAAATTGTTTTGTAATTTATGCTTACTTTTACTTTTTTTATGTTTTCTGACCCTGGATGCAGCGACAGACACCTTATCCAGCCCCCTAGCAATAAAGATTGAAGACCCGTGCTCTACATAATAAATCACTCACAACACTACACTCACACTTCTCCCTTTGAGTACTCCACCGCCTTATGGAATATACATACGAAAGGTATTCATTTGGGCGGTGACCAGCTGGGCATTTATCAGGTTCCCAGTAAGCTATCCCCTCCTCGCAAGTCTGACAAATAATAAACAATATTTTGACGTCATTGGACTCTTTTCCTTAGTAAAAAACATTAGTACAAGCAATAAGCGTTCGGTGCAGTCGCTAGATCCACGAAAGCGATTCCTAGCCGGTATGTTATCACTTCTCTGCATAGCACCACTCAGGACAAAACGAGGCGTGGTAGTTGCTCGCTTTAAAATATTTTTGTTGTTTATTTTCTTTACAAAATGACTAGTATTGCCGCGTGCGCAGCTAGCCAGGACGGCAGCACGCTTGGCTCCCACGCAAGCGGGCCGAGGTTGGATGCCTGCTAGAGGAGTCACCTTTTAAGGCGAAAGCATTAACTGTCCCCTGGAGCGAAGCCGGTGTTGTCTGTAGCCGTTGTCCGTAGCCATGTCTGTAACAGCAAAAACGGCACCTGAATTCCCATTGGTCAAAAGCACAGCAACGCAGATGCATCGTCACAAAAGCCGGCGGGGCGCTCAAGGTCAAAGCGGACGCGCCTCAGAAATAAAACACGAAGAAAAGCACAGCAACGCAGATGCATCGTCACGGAAGCCGGCGGGGCGCTCAAGGTCAAAGCTGACGCGCCTCAGAAATAAAACACAAAGAAAAGCGCAGCAACGCATATGCATCGTCACGGAAGCCGGCGGGGCGCTCAAGGTCAAAGCGGACGCGCCTCAGAAATAAAACACGAAGAAAAGCACAGCAACGCAGATGCTTCGTCACGGAAGCCGTGGAGCCGGCGGGGCGCCTCGCCTGCCCAGTGGAGGAGCGTGATGTCACCGCCGGAGAGCCATGTGAAAAGGGAAGACGTGGCGCGCTGCTTGTAGGAATGCACTACGTGTAGGAATGCTTTCGCATTCCCACACGTAAGCAGTCTTAAATGTCTTCGTTTAATCTTTTTTTTGTAAATGCCTTGTTTTGGTAAATTCGGGTACCCTTTGGCTTAGTCGAGGTCCGAATGTTCTACATGTCAAACCTTCTAGACCGATTGTTCCAGAAGCCCACTCGTGTACAAAAGGGGCTCCGCGTGGCGACCCCGAGTGAGCCTCGCCCAGCGCTCGATCCTGCTGTCACGCCACCGTCAACGCCTGTGACGCTAGCCTTTTCTTATTTTTGTTTTGTTTAGGTTCCACTTTTAAACGTTCAGTTTCCTTCGGTCATTCGTCCGCCCCATCAACTGTCATTCGTGACGTTTTGGTGGAGGGGCGGGGGGCGGGGTACATTATTCCATGCCCGCGAACGTACCCCGAAGATCTGTCAGGTTCGATCCTTTTCAAGTCCCGGAAAGCTAATCCCCGTCACCGAACCCGACACCGAAGCCAGCTGCCGCCACAAAGCCAGACTTGGAGTTTGGTCAACTATCAGAGTAACCGAGGAAGAAGAAGACACCGACGATGAATACAACGTCACAGCAAGACGAAACGCCACCGACGCCCATCGTCTACGTGCAGTTCCCACTACGGACGCAGGCGAATTTCCATGGAGATCTTTATGCAGATGTGGACGACTGGTTGAGCCATTAAGAGCGCATCGCCCGGTTCAACGGATGGGGGCCTGAGCAGCGCCAACGGGATGTCTATTTCGCTCCGGAAGGCACGGCACGCACGAAAACAACGAAGCGTCAATTTCATCATGAGAAGACTTAAAGACCGAGCTTCGACGCACCTTTGCCAGCCAGCATCGACGTCAGAAGGCCGAAGAACTTCTGCAACCAAGGAACCAAGGGCCAAATAAGAGCGTCACAAGTTTCGTCGAAGACGTTCTCCGCCTCGTGAACAGCGCCGACCCAAACGCTCCAGAAGAGAAAAAGCTGTGAGTCCTGATGCGGGTAGTGAAAGAAAACATCTTCGAAGGCCTTGTGCGAGCCCCGCCTACGACCATCCAAGGTTTCATCCCTGAGGTCACAAACATAGAACGTGCCCTTCAAGCACGGGCCTCCCACTACTAGAGACTTCCCGGCTTCGCTTCCCTCTCGCCGTTCAGCTGCAACGCCCCGGACATCCGTGATATCATCCGGGACGTCCTACGGGCGGAAATCAAAAACTCCTGCTGCCGCAAGCCCAGCTTCGCCCTCAATCGCCGAGGTTGTAAGGGAAGAAGTTCAGCAAGCGCTCCAGCCGAACGTTCTCGTCAACGCCGCTCCAGAACCACCGGCCCTGAGCTACGCCGCCGTAGCTCGTCACACGCCGCTCCCGTCTTTCTGGCAGTACTCGATGGCACCACGACGAGAAGCCTCTTCGCTACAATATACTCCCCACTAGGAGCAAGGTAGGCCTCGAAACGCCGACGTGTGGAGGGCGGCAAACTGGCGCCCAATATGCTTCCACTTTGGAGAAGATGGGTATGTCTATCGCCGCTGCTACTACCACCCGCTTGGGCTCCGAGGTTTTTAGCCGAGCGACTCCGGCCCAAGATACGGCGAGTGACCTCGGGACATCCATGAATACCTCACCGGTCGCAATCTCCGGGATCGTCTCCCCACCACGGTTTTCGTTCGCCGTCACCGAACCGCCCAGCATCGCCTTACGCAGATCACGCCGTAAGAGCTTGTCTCCCCTGCCCCGCCAGAAAAACTAAGAGCAGGCAACCCCTGGAGGTGGGAGTTGCCGTGGGCCTACGACGTAAAAAGCCTCCAAGAACGCTGGAGAGCTCCCAATCTTGCGACGCCACTCATCAAAACGACGCTTCCGCAAAGCCGCTCAACAACCTCAACGTTGTCATCGACGGCCACGACGCGTCGGCACTCGCAGACACCGGAGCGGACTACTCCATTTTGAGTGGAAGACCGTCTTGACGCCTCCAGAAAGTCACTACACCGTGGAAATGCCCGCAGGTACGCACTACCGGAGGGCACCTTATTATACCCGTTGGAAGGTGCACCGCCCGTGTCACGATACACGGCGGAACCCGTCCGGCAAGGTTCGTCGTTCTTAAGGAGTGTGCAAGGGATGTTATCCTCGGAAAGGACTGCTTGTCCGAGTACAGTGCGGTCATTGACCTAGGAGAGAACAGGTAGACACTCCGACAACCTGTCCCGACGCCAGAAGGATCTAAAGTAAAGAAAGCTGTTTTTAGGGTACTCGCCGACCATGTGAGCCTGCCATCTCTGTCGAGTGTTTTGATACCCGTCGGGTCCGATGAAGCTTCCTACATCGAAGTTCTGCCCGAGGGGCAGCGTTCAGTTGCTTCTTGAAAGGGGAATCGGAGCCGCAAGAGGTGTAACAACGCTTCAAGAAGGACGTGCCACAGTCTTCGTTACAAACTTCCGACAAAAGCCGCAACACCTTACAAAAGGTACCGCCGTGGGCTAGATCGAGGAACTCCAGGACTCATCCCTGATCACAGCACTCTCCAAAGACCAGTCATCATCGCAGCTTCAAAGAACGCCGCCCACTGAACTTGACATCGATCCGAAGCTTCCTGCTCCAGAGCGAGGCCAACTGTTTGAAATTCTCGGCAAGTTCACTGAGTCCTTTGCGATCTGCTCAAGGGTGCGACAAACGACACTAGGGAAGAACCGTATTGTTACCGACGACGACGCGCTTCTGGTCCGCCAGTCACCGTACCGAGTTTCCGTGAAAGAGAGGGAGGTCATTCAGGAACAGGTTCAAGAAATGCTGGACGACGACATCATCCAGCCGTCGAAGAGTATGTGGGCCTCAGCAGTCGTGCTTGTCAAGAAGGACGAAACTCTCAGATTCTGCGCGGACTATAGTCAACTGAACGCTGTGACTAAGAAGGATGTCTACCCGCTTCCTTGCATCGAAGACACGTTGGACCGACTTTGCTACTCCCGATATTTTTTGTCCGATAAATCTAAAGAGTGGATACTAGCGCAGATCGAGGTCGACGAAAGGGATCGCGAAAAGACGGCCTTCGTCACGCCGGATGGGCTTACGAATTTAAAGTAGTGCCATTCCGGCTATGCACGATGCCAGCGACCTTCCAGAGTGTGATGGACGCCATGCTCGAAGGTCTGAAATGGAAGAGCTGACTGGCCTACCTTGACGACGTTGTGGTGTTCGCCAGCAACTTCGACGAGTACTGGCGACGACTCCGAGCCGTGCTCCAAGCTATCAAGAACGCAGGACGAACCCTCAAGCCTATAAAATGTCGATTTGCTTGCGAGGAACTGAAGTTCTTGGGCTACGTTGTGAGAAGAAAAGGTGTTCGTCCTGACCCTGATAAGACGCGCGCCATAGCCGCATTTTCACCGCCGTCAGACAAGAAGGCTGTAAGAAGATTCCTCGGCCTTTGTGCCTACTATAGTTGCTTTGTCCGGGATTTCACCAAGTTCTCTCCACCACTAACGCACCTCACGAAGGACGACATAAAATTCCAGTGGACAAAAGAGCAACAGCGGGCATTCGACGAACTGAAACGACGCTTTCAAACCCCTCCGGTCCTTGACTATTTACACCGGTATGGAAATCCACACCGACGCCAGTCATACGGGACTTGGCTCCGTGCTGGGTTTTAGAAGGAAGGCACAAAGCAAGTCATTGCGTACGCAATTCGGATGCTGTCTAAGGAAGAGAGTTACTACTCAACGACAGAAAAAGAGTGCCTTGCTGTCGTTTGGGCGATAACGAAGTTCCGACCCTAATTTTATGGAAGTTCTTTCCGCGTGATAACAGACCAGCACTCGTACTGCAGGCTGGCACACTTAAAGGGCATCTCCGGCGTAATTTTGATGGTCACCGATTTCTATAAAATTTTCACCATGTATTTGGATGCCCTTCCTGAGCATGTGTACAAAATATCTCGGAAAAAAAATAATTTTCTTAGAAGAAAATGAATTTTTAAATTTACATGTAGACACCCAAATCACTTGCTGCCGCCCTACTGGCAACACTGAGCAAGAGCGGCACACGGAGGCTGCTATGATGGCGCTGACGTTGCCGTGACGTCACATGTTGGTCAGGGTGCTTGCTTTGTAGCTTGTTGGTGCTAGCGACTGTCTGCTTTTTGCTTATGTTATCGTTTTATACAGTAATGTAAGAGCGCGTAATGGCGACTGGAGGAAATTGGTGTTGTGCCGTAGGGTGTAATAACACCACAAAAAACGCAGCAATGTGACATTTCACAGTTTTCCGACCGACAAGTCTACACGAAAGAAGGGTCCTGGCAGTCCGACGTGAACGCTGGCTTCCAAGTAAAAACAGCCGAATCTGCTCCGACCACTTCTCACCGGATTGCTATGACGATAGCGTGCGACTGAGGGAATCTTTCGGGTTGGGCGGAGACGGGCACAGAAAGAAGCTACTAAAATGTGCCGTGCCTACCGTGTTCGCGCACACACAACCTGGACAGCCGCCGATCGAGCGACGAGCGTTTGCAAAAAGAAGCTAGACAACAAAAGCTGCCTTAAAGGCCGGTTCAGACACTTGCGTTTGAGTGCGTTTGACTGCGCTGCGGCGAGAACCGAAAGCGAGTCACCGGCACAAATGTGCTTCGTATGAAGCGTGGAATCCAATTTAAGGAATCTTCTTGGCACGCGATATAAGCAGCAGGGATGTCCTGGTGTCTCACTGCCGCAACGCAGTCAAACGTAGTCAAACGCAACTGTGTGAACCGGGCTTAAGCCTGGGTCAGACAGTTGCGTTTAACTGCGTTTGACTGCGTTGCGGCAGCGAGAAACCAGGGCATCCCTGCTGCTTATATTGCTTGCCAAGATGATTCCTTGAATTGGATTCCACGCTTCATACGAAGCACAGAAGTGCCGGTGACTCGCTTTCGGTTCTCGTCGCAACGCAGTCAAACGCACTCAAACGCAAGTGTCTGAACCGGCCTTTACCATTTCGCTTCGGAAGCGGCATCTGGGTCCACATGGCGGCGGATCACGAATGCAGCCGCCGCTGGTGGTTCCCTCGGAGGCGATGCCGGCGGATCGTATGAGAACGGGTTATCGTCACCGTCCTCAAAATCTAGCAGCATATCCTCATCGTTGCTCGATTCAGACGAGCCTGATGAGTCCATTTTTATCCGCGGCACGAACACAAAACGGTGACCTGCTGCCAGGTTGGCCAGGCTCAAACTGCACACGCGCGAGTGTTTATACCATATGTGACGTCACGTCAAAATGGCGGACCAGTCGAGTGGCAAGTTAGTTTCGGTATCGGTTTCAGCGTACTTTAACGATTATAAATTATGTAAACAGTTTTTTAATGATTTAACCGCTGCTATAGGCTAAACTTTTAGTACCCTTTCCGAAAATATGTTTCGATAAAAACGCTCAAATTGACGGCGGAGCTGCCCTTTAAAGGACCTTTCAGAAGGCCTAGCTCGCTGGAGTCTCCGATTGCAGGAATTCGACATGAATGTGGTCTACAAGTCTAAACGAAAGCACAGTGACGCCGATTGTCTTTCGAGGGTCCCCGTCGAGCTGGCGACAAAGCACACTAACCACAACGACGAGGACGATGTTTTTCTCGGCGCAGTGAACGCCGTCAACATGGCAGATCTTCAACGGGATGATCTTGAGCGGCGCGCACTCATCGAGCACCTAAAAAGGCCGGCATACTACGGTGCCCCGAGTCTTTTTGCGAGCTCTGCCGTCCTTCACTATCCGACGGGGTACACTTTACAAGGAGAATTTTGGCGACAACAACATGACATGGCTTTTCTGGTCCCCGGCGTACATTGCGAAGGCATCTTTCAAGTCAGCCACGATGACCCAGAGGCGGGACACCTTGTCTACACCCGGACACACGCTAGGATCCGCGAGAGATACTACTGGCCTATGCTTCCGAAGACCGTTCACCTCTACACCATATCGTGTTACGAGTACCAACGACGGAAGAAACCACCTACCAAGCCGGCAGGCCTCCTGCAGCCAGTCGCTCCCCCATCTATGCGATTACAGCAAATTGGAATGGATTTTCTTGGTCCCTTTCTAGCATCAACTAAGGGGAACCGCTGGATAATCGTCGTCCCCGATTATATAACGCGGTACGCCAAGACCAAGGCCCTTCCGTTGGGAACTGCATGCGGTTAAAGTCGCCAAGTTTTTTATCAAGTCCATCGTCCCCAGCCACGGTGCTCCCGAGGTGCTAATTACAGAATGCGGGTCGTCGTTTATGGCGCAGCTGACGCAAAGAATTCTTCATCTCAGCCACACCAGCCATCGTCGCACCACGGCGTACCACCCGCAGACCAACGAGCTGACGGAGCGGCTTAACAAGACAATAGCCAACATGATCTCCATGTACGTCGACGTAGAGCACAAGACGTGGGACAAGGTGTTGCCCTACGTCACGCTCGCCTACAACACTGCGGTTCAAGAAACCACCAGAGTTACACCTTTCCAGCTTGTACTTGGTTCGAAGGTAACGACGATGCTCGACTAGATGCTGCCCCACGAGCAAGCTGACGATGGAAGCGACGACGCCCAGGTGGTTGCGCAAAGGGTCGAAGAAGTTCGCCAGCTCGCCCAACTCTGGATTCAAGACCAACATCGTGTCGACGCTGGCCGTCACAACCTTCGTCCTCGGGACGTTCACTTCCATCCCGGAGACAGGGTGTGGCTCTGGACACCCATTCGTCGCCGCGGCCTCAGCCAGAAACTGTTGAAACGGTACTTCGGGCCATACAAGGTAATTCGCCTCCTCGGGGAGCTCAACTACGAAGTTGTGTCTGACGGAATGCAAACATCATCCCGACGCCGACCACAACCCGAGGTGGTTCACGTCGTTTGACTCAAGCCGTTCTACGCTTAATAAAGCTGTGGTGACTGTGGATTTTTTCTTGTTCCAGTATATTTATTAGCTTACCGTTCTCTTGTTTTGTTTTGTGTTGCATCGGGGCGATGTGCTTTTAAACAAGGGGTGGGGAGTGTTGCTGCGTGCGCAGCTAGCTAAGTCGGCAGCGCGCTTGGCTCTGACGCAAACGGGGTGGGGTCGATTCCTGGTAGCGGACGCACCTTTTTGTTTTTTGTTATTTCTGTGGATGTCCTGTTCTGCTAAATTCGAAGACCCTGTTGCTCGTTCGAGGTCCGAATGTTCTACGCGCCGAACTTTCTACGCCGACTGTTCCAGAAGCCCACGCGTGTATGAAAGGGGCTTCGAGTGGCGAGCCGGAGTCAGTCTCGCCCCAGCGATCGATCCTGCTGTTACGCCGCCATCGACGCCTGCGACGCTATAGCATTTTTCTATATTGTTTTGGGCCCAAGTTCGCCCCACTAAACGTTTAGTTTCCTTCAGACATTCGTCGCCTCATCAATTGTCATTCGTGACAGTATAATAGGCTCAATGATGTCACTATAGTCATTGATAGAGTGAGAATGGCATGACGTGTCTTTCAAACACCCGACCTTCAGCACGCGCTCCATGCCTTCCATCATGCCTTGACAGCTTGCGCGCTTGATGTGCACAAAACGTTGAAGCGTTTTCGGGGGAGGGGTCGGGGGGGGGGGGGGGGGTGCGGACTCAAGCTTGAGTGGAGACAAATGAAACTCCTCCCTGTTGTTCTCTCCTTGTAAGTAACCTTCGAGTTATTATAATGCTCGCTATATGCCCTCGAGGGTGTCAAATTTTTGGATTCTATTTCTTGCACAAATGAATCTGAGCAAATACGTCTATTCTGACATACATAAGTGTACTCATGGTTATTTACAGCTGTGCTCTTGGCTGGGTTCTGAAATAGCGATGGGCGCAATCCAGCTGATGTAACTACTCAATGATGAAAACTCGTTTGAATCTCTGATGAGGAAACAAAGAAATGTCTGTCGAGTGATAAAACTCAAGTGCGTATCCAGTGACTAAGCTCAAAAGAATGAATGACAAAAATCATTTATATCGCTAATGAGTAAACTTAAAAATTAAATATTGCGCTCTTAATGACGAGACGTGTTTGCAAATGTAATAAGCAAGTTCAAAACAATCGACATTGAGTTCTTGACGATAAAACTTGTTTGCATATCTAATGAGTAAACTCAAATGAATGGATATTAATTTCATAATGAGCAAACGTAATTTATTCCTAATGAGTCAATTTAAATATAATTGGTATTGACTTCAAAATGAGCAAGCTCAATTGCATTCGCAATGAGTAAATTCCAAATAATATATATTGCATCGGTAAACACATTATTTGTGCACGTGAAATATGCGTGCCTTTCGGCTATCTTCTGTTGTAAATACTTTTTCACAGCTAAGCGCTTCGTGGATTGACACGGCTGAGTGGGTGTATTCGTCAAAACTCATCGTAAAATAAAACAAACATTCCAGCTGCCTTCGTTCTGTCGAGCGGGTACCAAACTGAAATTGGTTACAGTCTGTTCTTTTGTTTCAAACGTAGTACAATGCTTTCTCCGTGTGCTCGGGAAAATACATTCACCATAAGACGCAAAAACAAAGAGAAAAGGCTAGAATTTAGTCGCCAGTAGTGTCTGAAATCGCGCCTACGTAGGCTGCGCCTATCGAAATCAACAGTCCCCTCGGTTAGGGTTAGCAGGGACGCCAGTGAGAGACTAGCCTCAAAACCAACGAGTACGCTCAAAAAACGCTATATTTTCTTTGACGCCGAAAAATGGCGGATGAGTCGGGGACGGATTTTCCGTGTGTCCGTTGGCGAAACGTTGGACAATATACAAGCGCACGGAAATGGGCGCGCATTAATTTGGCTATAAAAAACGAAGCGGCTAGGGTGGCTGCTGACCACAGACGGAAGAGGTGTTAACGTGTGTTCGGAAGGCGAGTATGTTGCTTTTTTTTTAAGCAGTGGAAGCTTTACAGAATTTGCAAAATTCTGTGGAGAGCGAGCGCGTTTTGGGCAACGACTAAGTTATTGTGTGCGGCAAGAATATTGGAGGGTAATAAACGCATTCCGGTATTTACGATAAGCTTATTTATTTGCCAACATGATTACTTCTAAACAAGTGGTCCCTCTTTCAGACGTGATTGGACTACATGGTCATGTTCCTTGTCGCGCGGACTTTCCCAAGTTCGTAAATCAAAAATCTATTTCCCGACGTCTATATCTCGGCACACGATTGCACGATAAGTTCTCTTTTGATTTTGGGAAAGAATAGTAACTTTTAACGGATTGTACGCAAGAAGTTAGCACTGCTATCAGGAGTTCGTTCCGTCACGCAAAACACAGTTGGAGCTGACACGCGCAATCCGCAGCATACGATCTACGAAAAGTCCACTATAAGATAAGACATCCCGGTCCCTTCGTGCAACACTGTTACAGAGCGGAACACAATACCTATTTTAATACTCACGTTTTTTGTTTCCTCGCTAAAACCACATCATGCATGAACATGCCGACCGGAACCATGCGCTAGTAGCCCTGGAGGCCACCGACTGCCTACCCCGCTTGGCAAAAGGCATCTGTTAGAAGTAAACCCTATTTTGCTGTGAGTGTGCGTCTCAAACTGTCGTGCTTCTGAGCTACCCAGGGCGGGGCGATTGAACAATAGGCGTGTTCAGTAGCTGTTCCCTCAGCTCCGAACGAAGGAACTCGAGTCATAGTTCTCGGAGCGCCTACTGAACGGAAAAAAAACGCGGTTTTTCAGCTGATTTTACGCAGTTTCAGTTTCCTCCCTTGTGGCAGGCGGTCTCCGAAAAAAATGAAAGCAGGCGACGCCGAGCACGATGGCTTTTATTTGGCGCCGGTATTGAAGAATGTTCGACAAAGTCATTGGAGAAAAAGCGAGGGACTGCAGTCACCCGCACTCGTGTTCGAAGCAATCCAAACCGATCAAGCCCTTCGCAGGGCAAAGCAAAAACTGCTACTGTGATAAAAAAAAAAAAAAAACTACAAAAACGTCGTCCACATAAGCAAAAAAAAAAAAAAATGGCAGCTTTTGGCGCATCTACACGACCGGTTAGGGTACTTTTATAAGGTCATACATTTGTTCTGAACTTCGTTACAAACTTCCTATGAAATGTGCGCGTCTGCACAGATGAGGTAGGCCGTGCGTCGCAATCAAGGCTTTGTCGGCCAATGCGAGCGTCGGCCGACGTCTCATAGTCGCGTATACCCCGATTAGCTGCGCAAGCAAAACAAAACTAAAGGAAGATTCAATTGTGGATCCTTAGGGGATGCGTAAGAATGACCCGTGTGAAACGCCACACACGTCCACCTTTGGAAAACGCTAACGCCGACCCCTTCACTTTTCTGTTTTGGCTTTTCCTTTTGGATATTTCTTTCGCTTCCTCTATGTTTTGCTGCCTTTTTTTTTGGCTTTGTTACGGGGTCAGTGTTAGCGTTTCCCAAAGGGGGACATGTGTGGCGTTTCCCAAGGCCATGCTAAAGCATTTACTAACGATCCATCAATGGGTGTTTCTCTATTTTTTCCGGAGAAGCGAGCTCGCCGAGCCCGCTTCGCCTCAGCCTTTATTGCACCCAGAGCCGCGTCGGCTTGCCGCTTCCTGCGCCGCATTTCGGCCAGCCGGGATAGGCGCTGCTTCCGTTCCTCTGTCTCGTTCGCCCTCCTTGCTCACTTAACAGCGGCATCCGATGCCTGACGCTGCTTTCGCTGTTCACCGGTTTCCCACGCGCTCATTGGTTTCCGCCCTGTGACGTCGCCTCTCTCTCGCCTTTGTCCTTCACTTTTCTCCTCCTCTCTACGCGGCGCGCTTCCCTTTCCACTGTTTCTTTGAAGACGGACGGCGTCAGCCTTTCGCTGCCATGTAGGTACTAATGCTCACGTATGAATAATCGAGATCATGTTCTGCGTGAGCGTCCAACCGCGGACCGAAGTCAAGTTTAGTCTCAGTCTTACTCTGTTCAGGACGGACAAGACTGCCGTCGATAATCACCGAGTGTCTGGTCCACGGCGAACAAAACACGGCGCCAGGTGAACGTTTACGCGGTTGAATAGCATATCCAAAACAAAATAAAAACGCACCAAGATTCAACAAGAGCCTGAGCTAAAAGCGAAATCAGAAGGCATTATCGTATTACCTTGTGCACTTCTATTAACAAAAGCGAGCGAACCGCAAATCAACGGCATAACCGACGTAGCTGCTCAAGCCATTTCATAGCAGGAACCACGATAAAGTCCTACATATTTGTTTACACTATTTACATTGATTAAATCTACCGAGCAAACGGATAGTCCAGGAACCTAGCGGGATCGTCGGCCGTGCTTCTTTCGTTCGATTCTCGCGTGGGCTTGCGCCAACCGCTCGTCCTATTTTGATCTAGTTTTTGAACAATCCGCACCTGCATCGTTTTTTTGTTTTTTTTTGTTTTTTTTTTCTTTTTCCGCACCGGAACTCAGTCCGCGATCCGGATACACATCATATCTTGCTCTTTTGACTCCTCGTGCACCGTGTCCGGACTTGGTGCACGTGAGTTTGACATTGAGAACTCGGAGTTACCTGCACCGGAAGTCGTTTTTTGTCACCTAGGGGATCGGTGGCCGAGTGGGCTGAAGCGCACACCCAGCTCGACGCGCGTGGAGCGAAAGCTCGCGCTGCAGAACCCAGGGATCCTGGGTTCGAGCCCCACCCCTGCCTGTTTCGATCTGGATGAGCATCGTACCGGCGTGCGGTCGTGTATCACTACTGCGTGAGCACGTTAAAGACCCCAGGTTAGCAGTCGTACTGCACTGGCAAAATTGCTCATCTACAGTGTAAATCAGTGTCGCCCCTACTGGCAGACCAACCTTACGCTGTATAAATCACTAAAACGTCCAATTTGACTTTGACTTTTTGTCACCTAGTGGAAGAAGCGCTTAGTGCTTGAGCGTTGAGCCTCTACTAAACGCGCCGCATGCCGAACCTGTCTGCACTAAGGCCCCCGAGTCTGCACGGAACCTGTTGACAGGCAAGATAAAAAAAAGTTCGTACGAGGCCTCTACTGTCCTTTGGTTTGTGGTCTTCTCCTCTCGGCTGGCCTCCTTTCCAGAGTTTGGAGACACGCTAAAGTATAGTGTCGAAGGCTTTGTGGAAAAAAAGACAACCTAACCTATCTTCGTATTTCTTTTTTTTTTGGCATTTGTTTTCCTAATTGGGCTTCGCCTATGCAGAGGGCGCTACGCGGCAGGTTCGCCAAAAAAGTGGTTTCCAGTTTATCGTAAAAACCCGACAGGTAATTTTCGATCGCAAATCTGACGAGATACCAAAGCCTGGCAGTATTGCAATACAATTGATACACGGGAAACGTATTCCACTACTGAGGTAGAAATACATTTTTCAAATATACGTTGAGACAGATATACAGATACTTCAAATTGTATCTAAGGTGCTATCGCAATACATTCGTATCAAGATACTGCCTAGCCCTTGATTCGCTGTCCGTCCTAGGAGCTCAAAGCGCGCCGCGCTGAGCAGAGTATAGATGGAGAACCGCGGCGGCACGACAACAGCAAAGGGTGCAGGGCCATTTTTCCCAAGAGGCAGCGCGCAAGCGTCAAGGGCGTCAAGAACTTCATGTTCGCGAGGAAGACACAAAGTGAAAGCGTAAGAAACGGGCTGCAGACGACGAGCTCTGGGGACGGATGCGCGGTACCTGCACGGCGTCGTTCACTTCGCTGCGGTAATCGGAAAATTTCAGAGGACATTCCCCACAGCTTCAGGTACTGACAAGACGTGTGCAATCGGTTGTGCTTTATGAGATACTTGACGCCCGCGCAATTTAAGTACGTCTTTCTCCTGGTCCAAGAAATCCTAAAAACGAATATTATAAATCACATCGACTAAAAGCCAATCTTCTAAAGCACTTCGTTCAACAGCGCAACAGCTACTGCTATCAATCGCAGCACTCTGTGTTGTTTTCATTTTTTGGTTTACCCAGCCTACGGCACGCACTCATAGCATTCTCTCAGGTTTTAGCAGTTCATACATGCTCGATTCTCTGATCACATACTTCCGGAGGACAGGGTCACCACCGGAGTACATACCGGACCAAAGTTGACTTCGTGTGGAAGAGATTTCGCGCTTTGTATTCACGAAAACTAGATCTTACACTGAGGTCTTACCAGCAAGAAGCTTCTTGAACCTTTCGGCATTATGTGTACAAACAGCATACTATGTAATTTCGTGCTTTTATAATGGCATTGTTATTGTGAACACCGATGCTGCAGACGACAGGAGCAGATGACTGTTGCAGACACATCCCTAGCTGCCGAGGCCGAGGCGGGAGACGCACCATGACTCGTGTGCGGCGCGTGTCTCCTGCAAGAACGACGGTCGTTTCCCGCAATACTTAGAGGCCAAAATTTGAGACCGTTGCGGCATTCTGCTCTGCAAGCGCAGCATATACCACAGTAGCTTTGGGAGTCTCGGGTGCGGTGGCTGGGAGCGATCCTGTGATTGATGACGTAGCTGTTGACGTCACTGGGAGTTCTTGCGGCGGACGACTACTCAATTCCCAGGGAAGGTTATCCCGAAGAGCCGTTGCTGTAAAAATCAAAATCTTGTCACATGTGGTGATATTTTCCAGCGAGACAGGTTCCCCTGTTAATTGCGCTTGAAGTCAGCGGAAATGTCTTTACTGGCGTCCTTTGCTCCTGAGTCCTGACAGAAGTGCGTTTACAATTTTAAACCAGACTTTGCACAAGCTAATTTGTTCACATAAAATGTCTTGTGCAGTCTCTACATTAATGTGCATTATATATGTTATTATCTAAACGCTTAATCGGCGATCGTTACGAACAATTTCAACAACTGAATAACGGTTAAGAGTTGAGCTTGTTGGTACATACTTGTAAATATATCAGCTTGCACTTTAGAATTAAACTAGAATACAAAGAAAGAAAGGACAGGAACTTTAGACTAAAGCATCGTTGGTAGTCAGCTGTGTGTCCTATCCTGTCCTTTCTTTCTTTGTGTTCTAGTTTAATTCTAAAGTTCAAGCTGATATTGTCACGAATGACAAGGTGAAACAAAAAATAACTGGGGAAACTGAAACGTTTAATGGGGCGAACTTGTGCCCAAAAATAAAAAGGAAACAGAAGATAACAACAGAAGAGAACAGAGCCTCGCAAGCGTCGAGGTCGGCGTGACAGCAGAGTCGAGCGCTGGGGCGAAACTGACTGTGACTTGCTACGCGAAGCCCCTTATGTACACGCGTGAGCTTCTGGAATAATCGGCGCAGGAAGGTTCGACGCGTAGAACATTCGAACCTCGAACAAGCACCACGATTCTCGAATTTGCCAGAACACTAAAATGCAGGGATAAATAAAAGACACGTCGCTCCCACGAATCGAACCCTGGCTTTTCGCGTGGGAGGCAGGTACGATAACCGTTAGGCCACGCGCGCGCTGCCAACGTGGCCAGCTGCGCGCGCGGCATTACTCCCCCCTTTAAAAAGTGCATCGCCCCGATGCAACACAAAACGAAACAAAATAAAATAAAAAGAACGATAAACAGAAGCGTCCTTTGGAGCATATAAGGTCCACAGTCCTATCGAGCGTAGTACGGCTTCAGGCGCACGACGTGGACGACCTCAGGTCGTGGTGGGCGGCGTGACGATGTTCGTTTTCCGTCGGGCATCACCTCGTAGTTCAGCTCCCCGATGCGATGAAGTACCTTGTACGGTCCAAAGTACCGTTTCAGCAGTTTCTCACTAATTCCGCGGCGACGGATGGGCGTCCACACCCACACCCTTTCTCCGGGCTGGAATTGGGCGTCCCTGCGACGAAGGTTGTAGCGGCCCGCGTCGACGCGTTTCTGGTCTTGGATCAGGAGTCGCGCGAGCTGGCGGACTTCTTCGGCCCGTTGAGCAACCACCTGGGCGTCGTCGCTTCATTGTCAGCTGGCTCATGGGGCAGCATCGCGTCCAGCATGGTCGTTACCTTCCGACCATGTAAAAGCTAGAAAGGTGTGAATCCAGTGGTCTCTTGCACCGCCGTATTGTAGGCGAACGTGACGTAGGGCAACACCTCGTCCCACTTCTTGTGCTCTACATCGACGTACATAGAAATCATGTCGGCGATTGTCTTGTTGAGTCGCTCCGTCAGCCCGTTGGTCTGTGGGTGGTACGCAGTAGTACGACGATGGCTGGTGTGACTGAGCCGGAGGATTTCTTGGGTCAGCTGTGCCATGAACGGTGATCCGCGATCTGTAATCAGAACTTCGGGAGCGCCGTGCCGGAGGACGATGGATTCGATGAAAAACTTGGCGACTTCAACAGCCGCTCCTGAAGGAAGGGCTTTCGTTTCTGCGTACCGCGTGAGATAATCTGTGGCGACGATTATCCACCGGTTTCCCAGGGTCGACGGCGGAAAAGGACCAAGTAGATACATTCCGATCTGCTGGAACGGTGTAGTTGGCGGAGGAATCGGCTGCAGGAGACCTGCCGGCTTCGTCGGCGGTTTCTTGCGTCGCTGGCACTCGTGGCAGGATCGGGTGTAGAGGTGGACGGTTTTGGGGAGCTTGGGCCAGTAATACTTTTCACGAATACGGGCCAGTGTCCGGCTGTAATCAAGGTGTCCGGACGTCGGGTCGTCATGACATGCTTGAAAAATCTCCTCTCGAAGGTCGGCCGGGATTACCAGCAGCCACGGCGACTTGTTGTTTCCGAAGTTCTCTTTGTAGAGCACACCTTGTCGAATGGCGAAAGTCGGCAGGGTTCGTGAGAAAACACGGGGCACGGTACTCCCGCCCCCTTCCAGGTGCTTGATTAATGCGCGCAGCTCAGGATCTTCCCGTTGACGTCGTGCCATGTCGTCGGTGTTGACTGCTCCTAGGAAGCACTCGTCGTCATTGTCGTCGCTGCAGCCGGAAGGGGTTTCGACGAGGGCTCTGGACAGGCAGTCGGCGTCGTTGTGCTTGCGGCCTGACTTGTAGACCACAGTCATGTTGAACTCTTGTAGTCGGAGACTCCATCGAGCGAGGCGTCCTGACGTGTCCTTGAGGTTCGCAAGCCAGCAAAGCGAGTGGTGGTCCGTCACCACGCGGAACGGGCTCCCGTACAAGTACGGACGAAACTTCGTGATTGCCCAGACGACCGCAAGGCATTCTTTCTCAGTCGTGGAGTAATTTTTCTCCGCCTTGGACAGTGTCCGTCTTGAATAGGTGATGACTCTCTCGATGCCTTCTTGCGCTTGGACCAGTACTGCGCCGAGTCCCGCGTTACTTGCGTCCGTGTGAATCTCGGTTTCCGCATTCTGATCGAAATGACCAAGCACAGGTGGAGTCTGGAGTCGTCGTTTCAGCTCGTCGAATGCCTGCTGCTGCTCCTCGCCCCATTCGAACTTTTCGGCGTCCTTCGTGAGGTTTGTGAGCGGTGCGGAAATTTTAGCGAAATCCCGAACGAAGCGTCGGTAGTAGGCGCAAAGTCCAAGGAATCTTCGCACGGCCTTCTTGTCTGTCGGCGCTGGAAATGCCGCGACGGCGCGAGTCTTCTCGGGGTCTGGGCGGACGCCTTTGTTACTAACCACGTGGCCTAGAAACTTCAGTTCGTCATAGGTGAACCGGCACTTTGACGGCTTGAGTGTGAGTCCGGCGGTCTGAATGGCTTGGAGAACAGCTCAGAGTCGTCGCAAGTGCTCGTCGAAGTCACTTGAAAACACTACGACGTCGTCAAGGTAGACGAGACAGCTCTGCCACTTCAGCCCTGCTAGTACTGTGTCCATGACACGCTGGAACGTTGCCGGCGCCGTGCATAGGCCGAAAGGCATGACCTTGAACTCGTACAGGCCATCTGGCGTAACGAAAGCCGTCTTCTCTCGGTCCCGTTCGTCGACTTCAATCTGCCAGTAGCCGCTCTTCAGGTCCATCGATGAAAAGTATCGAGAGTGGCGCAGGCGGTCTAGCGTGTAATCGATTCGGGGGAGTGGATAGACGTCTTTCTTCGTTAGCGCGTTCAGCTGCCGGTAGTCCACGCAGAGCCTAAGCGTTCCGTCCTTCTTCCTAACCAGCACGACTGGAGAGGCCCACGGACTGCTTGAAGGCTGGATTATATCGTCGTTCAGCGTTTCTTCCACTTGCTGTTGGATGACCTCCCGTTCTTTTATGGAGACTCGGTACGGCGATCGGTGCACAGGGAGCGCGTCGTCGTCGGTGACAATGCGATGCTTCGCAACGGTGGTTTGGCGCACCTTCGACGACGTCGCGAAGCAGTTGCTGTATTCGGCGAAGAGGTCACTCAGCTGCCGTCGTTTCGGGCCTGGGAGCTTGGGGTCAATGTCAAGCTGCGCTGGCGGCGTAATGTCTTGCTGAGGTGGCGATGATTCTTCAGCAATCGCGGTGATTTCGGCGGAGTTCCAAAGTTCCTCGACGTGGCCTACAGCGGCACCTTTTGTGAGGTGTTGCGTTTCTTGTCGGAAGTTTGTCACGAGGACCACGGTGCGCCCATCCTGAAGTTTAGTCACTCCTCTTGCGACGCCTATTCCTCTTCCCAGGAGCAATTGAAGGTTGCCTTCAAGAACAACTTCGCCGCAGGTAGCTGCATCGGTCACGACGGGTACGACAACACTTGATCGCGGCGGCAGGTTCACGTGGGCGGCAGCGACTCGGACGGCGGCTGACGCTGTTTGGGGTATCTCTGAAGGCGGAACAGGCTTGCGCAGCGTCAATCTGTTCTCACCAAGGTCGATGACGGCGCCGTATTCACACAGAAAGTCCATGCCGAGGATGACGTCTCTGGAACAGTCTTGCAGAACGACGAACTTCACAGGGCACGTCTCACCGTGGATCTCGACTCGAGCAGTGCATCTCCCGACTGGTGTAATGAGGTGTCCTCCGGCGGTTCGTATCTGAGGTCCATCCCACGGCGTCATGACTTTTCGAAGACGGCGGGAGAGCCTCCCACTCAAGACTGAGTAGTCTGCTCCGGTGTCCACGAGTGCCGATGCGTCGAGGCCGTCGATAACAACGTTTAGGTTGTTGGACACCGTTGCAGGGGCGTCGGTGCGATGCGGGGCGTTGGGAGAGTGGGAGTGCTCCGTCGATCTTGGAGGCTCTTTGCTTTCGTCATTTTCGGCAACGTCACTTCCAGGCGTTGCCGCACTTAGTTTTCCCGGCGACGGAGGGGAGACAGGCTCTCTCGGCGGGGTCGTGGCGCTGGGGACGCTGAGCGTCGTGGCGATGGGCAGCGGGCTTCACGGCGGAGAGACGACACTGGGGAGGGAGAGCGTCGGAGGTACTCCTCGATGTCGCGAGGGCGTTCGTCGTACCTTGGGCGCGGGTCGTTCGGGTGGAACCCGCGCAGCCCCAGTTGTCTGTAGGGGCATCGACGGTAAATGTGGCCGGCTTCACCGCAGTGATTGCACAACGGGCGTCGATCGGCCGTTCTCCACACGTCGGTCTTTCGTGGCGCTGCTTGTTCTGGGTGGGCATGCGCCCGATCTTCCTGGCGTTGGGGAAACTGCGGCGCTGGAGGTTCACGTCGGGGTGGCGCCGTGTACGGGTGAGCAGGGGGCGGTGGTCGTCAAGTAGCTGCGGCGTAGCTCAGCGTCGGTGGTTCGGGAGCGGCGGTGACTTGTGGCTGCAGCGCCTGCTGAACTTCTTCCCGGACAATCTCGGTGATTGAGGGCGAATCCGGGCTTGCGGCAGCAGGAAGAAGCCTCCTGATTTCCTCCCGCACGACGTCCCGGATGATCTCGCGGAGGTCCGGGCCGTTGCAGCTGGCAGTCGAGAGGGCAGCGACACCGGGAAGTCGCTGGTAATGGGAGGCCCGTGCTTGAAGGGTACGTTCGATGTTTGTGGCTTCCTTGACGAAATCTTCGACGGTGGCTGGGGGGTTGCGGACCAGTCCACCGAAGATGTCATCCTTTACGCCTCGCATCAGGATCCGAAGCTTCTTTTCGTCGGTGGCTTGAGGGTCGGCGCGAGCGACTAGGCGCAGAACATCCTCGACAAAACTGGTGATCGTCTCGCTTGCGCCCTGATTCCTCATTCGTAGAAGGTCCTCGGCCCTCTCCCGTCGATATTGGTTGGTGAAAGTCCGTCTCAGCGCATCCTTGCAGGCGGTCCACGAGATCAAGGAAGCCTCTCGATTCTCGAACCAGTGCCTGGCCGTCCCTTCGAGCGCGAAGTAAAGACTCTGCAGGCGCTGTTCGTCCGTCCATCGGTTGTGTTGGGCCACTCGCTCGTACTGCTGTAGCCAGTCCTCGATGTCTTCATAAGGCTCACCGTGGAAAGACGCGGGCGTACGGGCAGCGACGGGAAGGACAACGACGGGTGCAGTGGTCATCGTCGCGGCCTTCTTCTTTGATTTCAGCGGCAGGGGTTCAAGTTCCGGGGGTAGGCCTTGGTTACGGCGACTTGACCGGGCCTTGGTCTGGTCTTCTGCGAAGGGTAACCTTGCGGGGCTGAGCACGTCACTTGGCCGGCGTGTTTACGGAGGGGTACGGTCCACGGGCATAGAATGCAAATACCCCGCACCTCCACCAAAATGTCACGAATGACAAGGTGAAACAAAGAATAACTGGGGAAACTTAAACGTTTAATGGGGCGAACTTGTGCCCAAAAATAAAAAGGAAACAGAAGATAACAGCAGAAGAGAACAGAGCGTCGCGGGCGTCGAGGTCGGCGTGACAGTAGAGTCGAGCGCTGGGGCGAAACTGACTGTGGCTTGCTACGCGAAGCCCCTTATGTACACGCGTGAGCTTCTGGAATAATCGGCGCAGGAAAGTTCGGCGCGTAGAACATTCGAACCTCGAACAAGCACCAGGATTCTCGAATTTGCCAGAACACTAAAATGCAGAGATAAACAAAAGACACAGTCGCTCCCAGGAATCGAACCCTGGCTTTTCGCGTGGGAGGCAGGTACGATAACCGCTAGGCCACGCGCGCGCTGCCAATTTGGCCAGCTGCGCGCGCGGCAGTATATTTACAAATTTCAACAATTAGAGCAACGTTCAGTTTGGTCGTTTCCGTGACAGCGCGACCGGGTCATTGGTCGTCACCAGCTTTATCTCATTCCTAGGCAAATCGTTTCTGTCACTCCAACATTCGCGTACGTGACATCCCAGCATCACAAATGGCTCCTAAAACTGTTTCGAACGCTCACTAGTCAATTTCTTCAATTTCACTAGAAATATGAGACGGACAAGCCGCTCGGTTGTAACATTAGGCATGCTCTCTCGTCTTGTATCGTCTCTTACAACTGGTTCTGGCAAAAACACTTCTCTTGTCAGCTTTCGGAAGCTTCAATGTCAATCACCTTGGATAAGCTGCCTATTGCTAAAGGTACACCGCCTACAGGGAGCCCAGTCTCGTTATTTATTAGTCACACCTAGCATATAATTTTACATTTTGTAAATATATTTTAACATGATATTCCTGTTTAATTTTACGTATAATTCAAGACAATTAAAACTTTAAGTACCCACAAACAACATAAGCACAGGCCCTAGGGGTTATTTACTCTTGTCAAGTAGTCAAGGGTGGCTAATTCCCTCAAGACAGCCTTCGCCCAGCGCTTGTGAAGAAATATACAAACTTTAATAAAGGACAATGCTCACTTGTTATTTCCGTGATAGACGACCTCATTTACGCAAACATAGCATGAAGTCGATTGCCACAAGCTACTCAAGCTACAGGCAGCGCTATTGAGGAAAACGTCTAAAAGAGAACGCGTAGGTTAATGTGGGTTTGATCGCAGAACACAAAGTCGGTAACCGCGTAATTTTTATTTCTAACTAGTAAGCACCTCGATTCATCGATGCATGTGCCTGAACGTGTAGCGAATTACTGGATTACCTTGAATTACCTCATAATCTAACAACGCGCTCGATCGCGATCGCATAATTAGTCAGCGACATTACTATGGTTTACAAGCCTGTATGAAAGCCACTGTGGTTTTCATTGCGTTGTTTAACTCGGACACTGAACAGACAGGGCTCCAAAAAATATAGCGTGACCTTGCATGTCTGACTTTAGGTTTACAAGTTGAACCATAAAAGATTTCAGGCACCCCATTTACGCACGGAGGACTGCGGGACACTGGAACAACTGAGTTATGAACAATTGTCTGATCGTGTTGGGAGTGCCGAAAGAGTAAGGTACTGCGAACTCTTAGACAGACCTAAAGGACAGCAGAGTGTCATAGACGCAGCTTGGTTGGCAGTTGTTTGTGCTGGCAGACAGCGAACCTAAAATATGTAAAGACTTTGTAGGCTATTAGACGTACAGTCGACGTGACCAGTATTTTGTGTGGTAGCATTTAACACAACTCAAATATTTGCGAAGTCAATGTAAGAACACAAACGAGCTGGTTTAGTGTTCGTGTCGTTTTTTGCCTGCAGTCTCGGGGTTTATGTCATATCAAATATTTATTCTTTTTTCCTGTCGGAAAAGTGTAAATATGTAGAAATATATTTTATGCAAATTGTTCATTTGTGATTTACAAAAAAAAAGGCAGGTACTGAATTTTTTATTGGAAAGCATTATGCACAGACTGCTATTTAAGTACCATGTCCTGGAGGAAATTATGTCTATTTAATTTTTTTAGAGTCTGTGATATTTCAAATTACTTTGTATGTGTTTATACATCTGCATCTGCAAACGCGAAAAAATAATATGAAATTAAACTTTTTTACGAATGTAAAAAAAAACACAAAAAACATAGGGCAGGTTAAGAAAGGAACCCCAGGCCATCAGGTGTGTACTTTCAATAATGGGGGAACCATGCTAGTTGTTCTAAAAAATTATGTTTTATAATAATTTAAGTTACATTTCATTCAATAAACCGCAGACAAAAACGCAATTCCAAATTACTTCTGATAATTTAAAAAAAACACACTCAAGGCAGCAATTGTCAGTTGTAAAAATATCAATTAGAACTTGGTTAGAAACCTAAAATTATGTCAATGAATTGTGATAACCTAATAAATCTATTTAAAATGTTTGTTAACATTGGAAAATTGTCTTCACTAATGAGATGAAAAAATAATCCACACATATCAAACACCAAGTCTTTATCGAGGTGGTTATGTATTTCTTTGTCGAAAGGTATATTTTCGTAAACAAGTATACATCATTTTTTTAAATTATTTCTTAGTAATGTATAAATAATTTAGAATATACATCGAATGACGTGCATTGCGCTTCTTCAATTTGTAACGCAACCGAATAGATAGCAAACATTCACGCTGCCCTGGGCCAAGAAGCAAATAAGTCAAATATGTATCAAGTTTACCAAATTTCATGTAGATCAGTGGTTCTGAAACTGTGGTTCGCAGACCTGTATAGGGAGGTTTTGAGAAGGTTCTTGGAAGTCCGTGCCAAATAAAACAAAACAGCGCTAAGAAAAAAAAAAGCAAAAGCCCTCCTACGACATAAAACAAGACCTCCGATGCAAAAAAAAATGCATTGGGAGTCCACGAACGGCTTCTGAGTGGATCAGGGAGTCCGTAACGGCCAAAGATTGAGAACCGCTGATTGTAGATAATACAAATCTGAAGTGTTCACCGGTCACTAAGGCTGCAAAGATCTGCTTTCTTCGAATTTAAGTTTACGGTTCTGCCTCTTCTTAATAAAACTTTCTACCTGTAAGATCTGAATATCATTCCTAATGTAATTTCCTTGAAAATCATTATATCCATATTGAGTAGGAAATGCCTCAACCCGGTTAATATAGGGTTCAGAGATCACCACGACCTTAACATTACTAGTACTCGAAGTACAATCTTCACAAAAAATCAGACAACAACGCTCAGAAACATATGGTGTTGGAATGGTCCTAGAAAAAAAAAAAAACACGTAAAAACGAGAATTGCTGGCCTCTTCAGAAACAGGAGCCGTTACTTAATATATACGCGCTTCTTTCCCCGTGGTATGTTTTTTTGGCTTTTAAGGTGTTTTTCGGCAACTTCAATGACTGCGGAGCGATAAAAAGATGCTAAAAACTAAATACACCTTTCTTTTTTTTGTTTGTTTTTTGCTTTTAGTGATTACAACGGAACATTGAGGTTGATCCGGATCAAAGTGTCCACATTGTGCTCACACAAAGCAACGATCGATACAACGCGAGTCAACTAATGCGACGCACTGATTCTGAACTGTCATCAGCTTTCGTGATTCTAACATAGCCACTACAACCAACAACGAGCTGCCAGCGGGCAAAAAGAAAAAGAAAAAAAAAAAACAAAGGGAAAACAGCCAAACCATCACGGGGCAGCCTAATTTATTAAAACTCGCTTTCATCATCTCGACTTAAACCCTGACCTCCTTTCCCACCTTCACACTCTCCATACTTGCCTCTTTCTCTCGCTCGCGTCTTGGTTCGTTTCCTGTAGCGCGTGGCCACGGAAACAGAGCGGGCAAGGCTCCGCCACTATCTAGCCGGGATTAAGTCCAAAACGTCCGCTCAAGAAAAAAAAAAGTAAACTCGGGAACGTGAAAACGCGTAAATAATAGGAAAATAGCGACATACATGAACAGGGAAGCCCCTCCGCCAATCTTAGAAGGAAAGGAAAAAGTAGGAAACAAAATGAAGCAGATCGAAATGAGCGAAGGGAATCGGAGGAGGAAATATTGACGCACAAAATGGGAGCCGAAATCAAAGCGAGAAGAAAGCGTCGGAGCAGCAGCAGGAGCAGCGTGAGCAGAAGAGGCAGTCGAGGGTCTGTTTTAATCCGCTAAGATCCGCTTAGAGCTCGGGCTCAGGATGAGCCTCCGGGGGTAAACGTAGAAAGACCGATCGCCTCCGGGGGCCTCCCGAGAGCTGTGGCGCCCTCACGGCTCCATTCCCCTGTCCTTCCTGTCTTTGCTCGGACCGATGACAACGGATGCCTTTCGATTCGAGCGGGACTAATGGAGAAGCAGATTCGCGCCGGAATCGAAAACCATTCGTAAAAGCCACTAGCCGTCGGTCCTCCTCACTACTTCCGGAAAAAGGTTTCTGCGAGAATGAAGTGCTCGGAGAAAGAGATCATGTTCATTGAGCGCTCGACGAGCAGGTAAGAATTCGGATTCGTCAGTCCGCAATAAAATGTGGTGTCCCACGACACTCAGTAGGGGGGACGATTTTGTCAGTGCAGTAAATCTGATCGGGGTATTTATTAAAATAAATAAGAACGCGTGTGATGAGATTGGCTTTTCATTAGTAACTGGTCAAAAGAAAGCTGCATTCTTACCGCCGTTCAAATTGATGGCCGGAAAACGAATCTGCCCGCTTTCTTCAATAATTGCGCATAAAACTGAAATGGATCCTTAAGCTGCGGCGTTTGCAACACATTCTAAGATACGGTTTAACAGTCAGTGTAAATGTAGCATAACTGGTATAACAAAACTGACAAGGCTGTAATCTTCGGACTTAGAACAAAGGGTAGTCGGAGCTGGTATAATAGCTTCCAGGAACAGCCCCCCCCCCCCCTCCCCGATGTGACATCCGTATAAGAATCTGAATTTCTTTAATGGGATTGGCCTTTTATCGATATACTATGTCTCTTAGTCACTGAGAGAATGACAAGGGAAAGGAGATTTTGCACTTGTCCCACTCACAGCACCAGCTCCCTGCCTTCGATAATACTCGGGGTCTCGTGAACTTCGAGCCTGCCCGTGCAGCCAAAGCATGGCGCAAAGCACCGAGCACGTGCCGCGCCGTGAACTTCGCAGTCATAAAAAGGTACCTTTATACCTTAAAAAAAGAGAAAGAAGGTTTTTCTTATAGTTTATTTGCATCCGCTACCTTGACTCGAGCTTATGTGTAAGATATTAAAACAACTAACTAAAAAAAAACTTACTGACGTAGGCACACACCAGAATGAATGGAAGCTACACTTTAATATTACACCAGATGTTTCGTGGAAAAACTAGTCTATTTTCTTACACGTTATGAATTCACGAAGAAAAAGGCCTTGTAAATTTTCTTCGGCGCTTTGGCATGATGATTATTCCCTCACATCCCCCGCTCGTTCGCTCTTACCCGTGCCTCTACATACGAGGCGCTATTCATGTCCTACTCAGAGCGCCTAGAACACGGGCAATAAAACCCAAGGCACGGCTGCAGCTTTCCACCTAGAAGTCCCCCCCCCCTCCCCCTTTCCAACGATTGTCCGGCAAACCCACGACACGCGCAAAGACATCGGTCCTCGCGGCTTAACCCTAGCGCCCTAACAGGGGAACGGAAAGATCGCGGGACGAGAGAAAACACTCCGAACGCAAACAACGCTCTCGGGAAAAATCCCGCCACGCACGCCATACGCAGCCTCCAGAAAGGCAACCGAAGCAGCCAGGCACAGAAGAACACTTCCGGCATCCATAAGCATGCACGCCCCCCCCCCCCTCTTCCCCTCACAAAGCTCCCCCCCCCCCCCCAAACTTTCCCTCCCCCCAAAGCTCGCCCACACAGCCGCACACACGCGCTTAGAGGGGAACAAAACACAAACTTGGGAGACCTCGGCTCCCGGCAGCATCCCCAAAGTCCCCACAAAAGCGCAACCAAAGAAGAGGGTACACGGAGAGCGTCGGGGGAAAGGGCGTAGGGAAATTTCTAGGGAAGACAAAAAAATATCGGGACAGAAAGCAGCTTGCGCGCCTCAAATGAGGTTGAGCCGAGGCTAAGGGCCTGGCACGAGCGCGCTAATACCCTCATAATAAATATGCAAATCCGCGCCAGACTCCAAAGCGGTTTGTGTATAGGGCGTGCAGCACGGGAGATCGCGGGAGAGCCGCGGCGCTGGCAGGGTTGGCTGCTGGTGCCTTCTTCCCCCTAGCCCCGGGTGCGACTCTCTTTTTCCCATCTCCCGATTTCTTCCTTCCCTCTTGCCCCCTTTTTACTTCGCGTCTCTCCCGAGAACGCGGTGGTGGCGTCTCGTCCTCTTTTTCTATTTTTCTCTACGCCTTCCGAACACGTCGAAGCCACAATCCCCTCCCCGGTCTTCCTGCGTTGTTTGCCCCCTTCCCCTCTTTCCTTCCAAAGCTTTCCCCAAACTCTGGCATCCTAAGTAAACTTCCCCGTCGAGCGTATTTAGCTGCGAGCTAGAACGCCGTACTTCGTGCGGATTTCTGGGCGGAAATTTACAAACGGGCTCCAATAAAACTGGTAATAAGAGGAAGATGCGGGAGCAGAACTAAACCTCAGACTGTTAAAAAAGCAGGGATACACACAAAGAGGTGTGTCAGAAGGGAACGAAAATAAACGTGGCGGCTCTAAGAAATTTCTACGTCAACCAACCTCCGCATTGCTGCCGGCATCGCCCGCTTGGACGAGAACCTGACGAACTGAAGAATTACACTACCTCCCGCCCTCGCGTTTGCTCTGGTACTCCCCGGTAGAAGATAATTTCTTTGCTCTAATCCGGCTTGTGTTCGAAGCAAGCTGACTACCTCGATTTCCGCACAACTCCGGGAATCATGCACCCGAATTTTATGCACATTTTCAACCAAAACACTCTGCTCCACAAAAAAGAAAAAAAAAAACTATTACGACAATATAAACTTTTCACCCTCGATCAGCTGTCCGACTTCCTTCCAATTTTACTTTCTCTACCAAGTGTAATCATTGTGTCGAACCTCAAATGTTAGCTTTATTTTTCTTAGTCTTCCTGGATTTACCAATGTTTTCTGTGTGTGCTCCGTACATCTGTCCGGTGGTGTAGATACTAGGGAGTTTTCGTAGACCGCGTTTGCCCCTCCGCTAAGCCCTCCTCAACGAACAAGTAGCTACTGCGCCTGCGCGCCGATGGCCTTGACTGTAGAGTTCCGGGTATTGTAGCGGGCTGCGGAGGGCGTTGCGGGACGGCGAAAACGATCTACGAAAACTCCCTACTGTTGCGACTGAAAGGGGACGATCTCAAGTATGGAACGAGGGGTCGGGGCTGTGGCTCGCTGATCGCTTAGCCCCGAGGAAGCAGGCCTGGAGTGGGAGAAGCAGGACTTTTATGTACAGTGAATATACAAGGAGCTGGTCGACAGTTCAGTCGGCCTCTTCGGGCTCTCCAAAACCCACGTTATAGAGCCCTCCGAGAGCGAGAAGACCCGGTGAGAGAGAAGATCCTTGTCCGAAGTCCGAATGTTCATGTGGTGTCCGCGGCGCGGGGGCGGCTGTCGCAATCGTGAACCGTTCTTTTGGCGAGGTGCAGGTTATGCAACCCGCAGCCGCTCTTGCCATGCGCCGGTGTCGGGTGCAAGGTGTCCACGCTCTTTCAGCTCGCACCGAAACCCAACAACGACACACAAAAACACGGGCCTGCGGACGTTTCTTCTTGCGAGGGCTGACGATCCCAGATCGTCTTGTTGCTCCCGGAAGACGTACTTGTCTGGGGATTAGTGCCCACAGCGAACGCCACCACCCGCCTGATGTCTCGATGGTTCTGCGCCCTCAGCTCGAGTATTGTGTTCTCGGGCGATTTTCTTTTCAGCACTCCCAGAAACATAACAATACCTAAACATTCTCAAGTTTGCGTGACTTTGCCTTTTGTTTCTGCAGTAGGTTCGTTGGTTATTATCGTTATCCAAAGCCTGCGAGTCTTTATCTTTCACCTGAGCCTCTGCGCGTCAATTTGTGAACACAAATTCATTACAAATTTTTTTCTGCGTCTTCAAATTCGAACAATCGTAGAAATTAAAAACCAATTAAAATGTTCTTTGTGTGTTTGTGAAGACAGGTCTGCAATGGCTCAGAAAAAAAAAAAGAACTGCGAAATTCAGAGAAGAATCTTGGAAAATCACAAAGCGTACCAACCTCTAAGTAAAAATATGAGAAAGACATAATCCGCTGAAAACTTTCCAACAGAAATCGAACTTTTTCTTTTTCTCGGACTTTAGCTTTTAAGGGCTAATGAACTGTGATCGGAATCTCGGCAAATGAGAACGTGCGCAAAAAGAAAACCCTAGATAAGAAAAAAAAAAACAGTATATCCTTCAAATCTTATGAAAAACAGGCCACTTCGGTAGCACAAGAGGGTTCAAGCACAACAAGAATGTAACAAAATTACGTAGCCCTATTAGACCCCGAAGAAGCATACACCTACTCGCTTTTACACGCATGTCAGCGTTTGCCCGCACACCGTGCGAAGGCCCCGTGCGTGCAAGGAAACCAGAATTGATTGAAGTTAAAAGCGTCCCTGCAAGCGCTGTGCCAATAACAGAGCCAGAGAAACGGCATGACGTCAGTGCCGCGCGATGGTGTGTAAGTATCTTAGAGGAACGCGAAAACTTTGGCTGTCATTCCTGGACTCACCTTGGGATTGCGTGTTCGAGAAATGCACTGAAAGCGCTCTTGACCAGACTCTCTCTAATGCCTCATTTACAATGGAGGTTGAACCGTATTCGAAAAGGGGTTGCGAACGCGGTTGCTTAAAGATTCAGCACAGTCAGTCTCACACGCATTTGATGATGAAAGCGAGCGGATCCGCTTGGCGGTTGCCATTTGAAAGCCACTGTGAATGCAGCATAATAGGGGAGTAAAAGGGGAGTACAAAAATCAATAAAAAAACATTATGCACTGTTATAACAGAGCCCATATGAGTACACGCCATGAATGTGCTGTACGTAAACGTTTCAGTGCCAACAAAAATTACATAAAATACAATAACTAAATGCTCCGACATTATAATAATAATAATAATCTTTTTTTCCAAGGCAAGGTACTCAGGGTGACTGGCGAGTCTAGGCAGAAAGGCAAGGCCCCTACACGTGAGCGGCTGCTAGACAGCGTGTTTCTTTTTTTTTTTTAAGAGAAAATAAACTGAAATTACACTATGAAAGTGTCGTTTCTTAGAATAAGGCCTGTTTCAAAGGTCACGTATATCAATTTTCTAACGAGGCCACCTCAAAGTCACTTTCGATCGGAGCTAAGTTTGTGACGGATTCCATTGAAATCGGCAGTATACATAGGTGGTGCAACTATCGAATGTTCCGGTAGCTTCGATGAGCGTTCATCCTAGAAAACACTCTAGAGTTTATCTTTGAATACGTTACAGGTGTGCTCTCTAAGAAAACAAAACTTCTGTAACTAAACAACGAACGAAGTTGACGCGTATTCAGAGTAATATCTATCCATTTTTTCTTATAAATATGTTTCGAAACCGCCAAAGCGCTACGACACAGTAGACCCTCAGTATTCATAGCTCTTATTAGGCACATGTGCAAGATGAGGGTCTGTGGTGCCCCCCCCCCCCCCCCCAACATCGAGAAAAGAGGGAGATTTGCATTAGACTGATCATGCGCACAAAGACCGGGAGACATACTATGTCGTGAACGAGCTGGGCAGATGCTATCTGTGCGTCACGTAACGTTACGTTATGCCACGTGACATCATGACATCACTTAACACCGTGACGTCACAGTCACGTGATTTCAGGCGACGTCATGATGGTACATGACGTCTTGAGGTCACGTGACGTCACGATGCCACATGACTTAAGTCATAAGTCGTTCCGATATCACATGACGTCAGCTGTCACGTGACACATCTTAGTGCCACATTACGTCGTAGTGTCACAGTCGTTCGTAAAGGTCCTTCATGACGGTTTGCGAATAGACTTCAGTTGATAAAACACGTTATGTGATGTGTTCACGTGGAGAAAAGCGTGAAGAGCACACATCTATGTTTCTATTGTTAAGTGGAAAGATTCCTCAAGCCTCAGCCCCATATCACGCGCCATGCAGTCCCGTTTTACCCTAAAGAGGGAGGGGGAAGGAAGAAATAGAGTAAAAAAAGAAAGGAGGGCCCCTGACAACAAATTATGGCTGCAAATAGGTTGACTGAAAAGAAAGTTGCACAGAGAACCGGAAGCATTTTGTGCGTTCACTCTCAACATGGCGTCGTTTTGCGTACCGTGGGGCTCGCGGGGACGGCGATGGCAGCGGACGACGGGCGTAGAGCCTCTACTTCAGAACTGTCGTTGCGGAATCGGCGAATTCTGTTTCCTTTTGAAAGATAAATTTTGGGTTGATCAAAAGCATTGGTATTCATCCCGTACGACACGCCCTGAACACCAAGCCGATTTGCACGAAGACGTCGCCGACTTGTCGCCCCCTTTTCGTGGCTGAAGACATCGCTCACGCAAACGTCAAGCACGAAGTGCGTACTTCGAGTTGAATATGCACGCGTACAATTTCTTTACTAGGTGTGAATGTTGCCAATGCGTGGTGCTGCCCGACTTCGACCGGGGAGTGCTTTTGCTGGAGGAAAATCGGCAGCAAACTTTTCAACCTACAGCTGACCGGCTGCATTATTACTAACGAACGAGTTTCCCCAATAACTCAGTGAAAAGATGTCCGCTTTACACGCAGCGGAACCAGGTTCCAGCCAAAATGTGGGCGTACGTTTTTCGTTTTGTTCTTTTTTCAAACATTTCGCGATATTTACATTTTTTTTTTTTTTTACAATTATCACTGAAAAAAACAAATGTTGTGGACAAAACGTCGCTGAACTAAATGGTATGGGATTTCCTTTTTGATACCTGCGAACTCAATGTAATCACTACCCAGAAAATGTAAGGAACATGCAAATCGGGTAGCGTCCGCTTTCCGAGGTGCCCGTAAATGTTCTACAGGAATCGCAGCCAGCCACTGGTCCCGATCCCGTTGATCTTTCGGGAACTTGTGCAGACTCTGCCGCACAATGTCACTTTTATCGGACGCAGGGCATGTGAGGCAGCTCTTCGCGCAACATCTTGACGGTATTCTTTTCGGAACCGACCACGGAAATTCACCACTGCGATCCACTACTCATCTCAATCTCTTCAATGTACAAAGAACTCATCTTGAACTGCAGAACAGCGAGCGGAACAAACATAATTGCAAAGGAATCGCACGGCAAACGGTTCCCCGCCACACATGTCGTCTGCTGCGCGCAAAAAAAAAGGGGAAAAAAAGAGAGAAGAAAAATAAAAGCGCATGATTGGGTGTAGCCACGTGACTTCCGCCACTCAGTCTCTCCTGTCCACTTCTCCGACCTCCGTGCGCGGGTTTCGGTTTCGGTTTCGAGCAGTTGCGTTTTTTGGCATTATTAAAAATATACGCTACTCTGTTGCAAAATATTAACTGGGTAGTCTTCCGACACCATAATAAATCACCTGGTAAAAATGAAAAAAAAAAAAATTGGGGGTGTCAGTGTCCTTTTGAGAAGGCTCTCAAGCAGTTTTATTTCATTGAGAACATCAGACGCAGATTTTTTTTTTTTTCAATTTTCAAGTAGGTAATTCTGTAAGGTATAAAAATGAGTAAAGTCAATACACTTTATCGCCCTGTCCATTAAAATATCTAAAAGTATGTAGCAGCCGTATAGAAAAATTACCGGAGGGCGCGTAAGCTTTGCCTTGAAGATTGGAACGCGATAGCTTAAAAAAATAAACCCCTCACTCGTTCCCGAGACGTGCAAGCGTGTCTGCGTAGCCTGGTCGGTAGCGCTACTGGCTCGCAACCGAACGGTCGTAAATTGAAATCCCGCCTCCGCCTAAAATTCTTCGAATTTTTGCCTTTAAGGCAAATGAATCAGTTTAGAAAGCGAAATCATTTGAGACTTGCGTCGACCTTTACTTGGCATTGCATGTCATGTTTCTATCACTCTCATTCCGCGCGTGACGTCACTTTTCACGAGAGCGTTCTGGGTTGTTTGAAATTCCCTCGTGAGGGTATGTGGCTGTGACGTCATGACTCTATCGACCAATCAGGATTTTCCCCTCCCACGACACCGAGGCGGACGCCGGCTTTTCTGCGAAACGAGCTCCTTAAATCTATCAGCTTAAAAAACAATGTTACCATAAAAAGTATGAAGCAAGATAAAGAACAATAAAACTTCTCCCAATCCCGAAAAATCGCATATGCCTTTCCACTGCAAGCAAGCGTTCTCCCATCGCGACCAAGCTGTGCGGGGAAGCAAGAGTCAACGAACGCTTCAGCAATCCAAGTGCATATCAAGCAAAGTTTCATGTTTACAAATCACTCCTTTAAAGGATTCCATAAAAGCTCATTAAAGAAGCATTGGATCCGCTGAATAAAGAAAGTACTAAGAAACGGCAAAAATAAAACCTGTATCACACGGCTGTAAAAAACAAATTAAGAAATTATTCAACTAAAAAAATAAGATTTGTGAAAAAAAAAAAAAAAACATTGCGTGCATTAGCATAAAAGATTTGCAACTTTTCAGAATAAAACAGTATAAAAATAGAGAAAGTAAGTTTTCAGCCACGTTCCTTACACTATTTCACTATACAAACATCAAAAACTGGCTCGCTCTACCTATTATTTCATTTTGAGATTATGGCTAAACCTAAATTTCATAGCGAAATTCAAAACTAAATTAAACGTGTTTGGTAGATCAAAACGTTCCACTTTAAAGGGTGCCGGCACGCCAAAGTAATTTATTCTGAAAAGAAACACATTTAGTTACAGGAACCACACTTCGTTACAACATCCCTCAAAAGTTCTGGAAGATTATTTATTAATTATTAATTTTCAAGATACTGCAGGCTAGTGACGCGGCACAAGAAGGAGTGGATACATTTTTTTCTTCACATGATACCCAGGATTTATACATCAAAAGAAAAGGAGAGGCAATTAAAAACACATACACCCCATAAAACACAAATTGCACTTCAAAACGATGTTCAATGAATCGATGATAGGGCTACCCTTCTGAAAACAAAAACTGGCTTCAAACAATTATTATTTTAGGTAGTGTTCCAATACCACCTTGAACACAAGGCCTGCACGTTTCCTCCTCTAAACTGTCATCACCAGTAGATCCCCTCAGCACCCCCTAGCTAACCGGGATAAGCACCATCGTCTGCTACATCGTCTGCTCCATCGCCTGCTTCAGTGGTTAGTGTAGCAGATAATGAAGCAGACCCTCCCGCCGAGTGTCTGTTGCTATAGCATACGATGAAGTTAGACGTTCACGTGAAGCATAAAACGCATGAATGAAAATGCCTTACTGCTTTGCGAAGGGCTGCAAAGCCCTTCGCTGGACGCTGGCACTGGACGCCATCTTTGAGGTACCCAGCCAACGCCACACGCACGAGAGCTAGAGGTCGCTGCTTTGAAACGTTCTTCCGCAGAACGAGCGCGCGCGCTAGAAATGCACGTCTCAAAGCCAGGAGCGCGTCCTAGCTCGCGCTCCTGGCTGAGGGAGTGTTCGCGTGCACGTTGCAAATGAACTGGAAGCTGGCTATCAGCTCTTTGCTCAGCAGTCGCGCACACAGCTATGGCCGCCAGTGAATGTCCTTGTGACGTTGCCTATACTCTCGTCAAGCTTCGGGGTGTTTGCCGCTGGGGGCGGATCGGGAATCTACCAACGATGACGTCATGCGCAGGCCTTGTCTTCTAGCTGGTATTGAGTGTTCCCTCTCAGAAAACACTGAAATAATAAACAAATGAAAAGGGCGTATATATGGGACGCGTATAAATAATAATAAAAAAAAAAAAGATTCTACGAAAAAATATTTTTGCGCAATGTTTACGGTAAAAAAAGAGATAAAAAACTAAAAGAATCATCAAAATAAATATGTAGTCCTTTCAGTTTTTCTGTTAAGGTTGTTCTCTTGCATAGCGTCTGCGAGGAAGGTGGGTGAGCGTCTTGATGAACAATTAAAGCACGACCTAAAAATATTCGCTCGAGGACTGTAGCTCAAAACTTGAGCCACAGTCCTTCCGAAGCAAAATGACGGGGACATACTTGGACAAACCCGACGTGAGGCGAACACCCAATTTCTTCCGGCCAAATGCCTCGCAAATTCTTACCTGTGTACGTTACCTCTCAGAACTGAAACTATGGTCACAATCATGACCGTTCTACATTTTCAAAGTATGGCGCCGCTTTCACTCGAACCGACGCATTTCGTAGACATTAAAAACCGTGAACGAACAAGTCAAGCTGGATCGAACAAGCTAGTTGACGTGGGACACTAGGCTTACGCCAGTCGCGCCAAGAAAACCAACACTCGCACAGCGCTTCCGAAGGCGTGTACTTGCGGCAGTTGTTTGCTGCAAACTACATAGGCTGACAATATCTTCCTCTAAACACCTCGGTGAACGCGATACAATACGATACGATACGATACGATACGATACGATACGATACGATACAACCCGATACGATACGATACGATACGATACGATACGATACGATACGATACGATACGATATGATACGATACGATACGATACGATACGATACGATACGATACAACCCGATACGATACGATACGATACGATACGATACGATACGATATGATACGATACGATACGATACGATACGATACGAAGTTTAATGATTCACCACACAGATGCATGCGGTGAATGGGTGGTCGGAAAAAAAGCTGCAGAAACGCAGCTTGACGAGTCTCTCCCCCCCCCCCCTTTTCAGCAGCTGCGACGGAGTGCATACAAAATTGCTTTCACTAAAACGTGTGCGCCTACCAATACGTATTGAAAGAACCATTTAAGAATACAGTTATTAGACATTCACATGGCATCTCGCACGACTCGCATTCATAAAAACAGGCGAGCTGGACGAGCTTCGCGGTGTGTGAAACCGCTTGCCGTAAACGCCGGCAACCATGTGCTTGGTCTCTTTTGGAACAAAAGACGATCTCGGGATATTTTTTTTTTTTTTTAACAATATTGAATGTAGCTCTATAGATTGTTTCTGAAACATAAAAGAAACGCCGAATAAACGACTACCGTGGCACGGAGAAACAATTTAGTACCAACATTCCACACGTCAATCATTTCTTCATCCAATGACAGCCGGGAAATGGAGCGTAACTAGTTACGCTCCTGGGCGGGATAGTGCGGGCTACGTCCAACTAAGTTCGTCTAACGGCGTAAATACTGCGTAAAATAATTTTTTTACGTGAAAAAATAAAAAAATGCATGTCTCATAAAGTTTTTACAATGTTTCACTTTTTTATTTCGGTGTTTTTTAATATATATTTTGTTTATCAAAATCGCTCTGCAACTGAAAAATAGAACCCAGTTTTCTAAAGCAAGCCGTCATACTCCTCAAGATGCTGGCACCGTACTAGCACCACTACAAAATTCTGCCTTGGCGTTTGATTTTAATGAACTCCGAAGTTATGACGCCACAGTACCGTCCCCAGTTTGCGGATACGCAGAAGTCTAAAACTCAACGATGGTCAGGTAACCGCACACCTCTTTGTGGCGCCTTCCATCTAGCAGCAAGTTCCTGCTAAAGATGAGGAATTCCTGCTAAGGATGAGGATGAGGAGGCCGATAAAAAAAATTCAGTGAAAACACCATTGAATTACGATACACTTTAAAAATAGCTTTAATATAGTTTTCAGGATTTAACGCGCAATTCAGTCAGTTTAAACAGCAATTTCTCGGATCGTAGTCTAGCAGTAGTCGCGTAACTTTTATTCAGAAGAAAAAGGCTGTTTCCTCGGCACCATCTTTCGCGCGAGCTTGCGTTGGTGTTGTATCTTATTCTGCATATTATCTCCGATGCATCGTCAAAAATATTGGAGGGAGCGCAAAATCCGAACTCTTAAGACGATTAAAATGAAGTTGGAGTTTCATTAATGGGTATAAAAATTTTGAGCAACTTAACTGCGTGGGTCATCAGCGTAAGTCGTAACCCCTGAAAGCATATAGAATTTTTATGCTTTGCCTAGGACATTTTGCAGGTAGAATTGAAATTCTCTAAACTTCACACCGGTACCGGTAGACCATGTGCTAAATGATCTAAATATATGCTCGTCTTTTGGTTGCAATTGCGTTAAAAACTGTAATGCACTAGTTATGCTCATCTTATAAGCAATCATTCGCTTCGCCCGATACACGAAAACATCCCTCGCAACAAAGATGTCAATATTATTCGAGTTACCATTCGACGCATGGCTACCGCCGTCTTATAAACTTTTGAAGATGTCTCACTTAGACACAACATTATCCCCAAAGAATGTCTTAATCTTTAACAAAGGTGGATCAAGGACCCCACACCACCAATCAAAAGTTATCGAGAGAACTACACCACCCCACCCCCCCCCCTCTCCTCCGGACACATGCGTACAAACCCTGCAATTCATACACACAGAAAGACACCTTATCTGTTCAAATTAATAGACATTGCACCTACAAGAAACGTGCCACCAAACAACAGTGAACAGCCAAAACTGAGAACGCAAGATATCCTAAACTGGTGAAATAAATCGAGGCTGCAATGTGCCGGGGATGTCGCACTATTGCAACGAGCCGAGTTTAAGCTCGATATGGACCTAACAGAACCCACGCACGCACCTCCGTTCACTGGAAAATAAAGCTTCGTGGCTCGATTCAAAAGCCTCATTGGCTCAACCACCCGTGGTTCGCCATAACGCGTACGATTCCCAGCGGCTGATTGGTGAACTCGAAAAAAAGAACACTGATGACGCGGCCACATTCGCAGACTACGAATGGCTCAGATGGTCCGTAGCCTCTGCTTCGGTTCATCGGAAATATAAACGGTCTAGGGAAAGCTCGGATTAAGCCTTCCGAGCGGGGTTCCAGATCCAGATGTAAGCTCGGGAGTGGTGGGTTCTTGTCTTTTGCAGGTCAGAGCTCGGGTTGGTGTCTGTGTGTGCTCTTGGGGGTGAGCCCAGCGGGGGCTACGGTTTGTCTCCCACCCGTGCGCCAAGTGAAGATGTCCGGGGCCACTCCCGCCCTTCCCGAAAAAGCTTGAGCTCCGAAGTCGTGCCAAGGAATCCGATTGCTGGATGATCGAGGAAGTCTCGCGCCACTCCGCGATCTCTGCGATGGAGCTTATGGATCTGTCCGCCCCCTCGGTGAGCTGGCACTTTCGTCCGCCACGTTAGGACTGAACAAGAAAAAAAAAAAATTAGATGGCGGACGGTAAAACTAAAGCGAACAAAGGCTTAGTGTAGATAGGAGCGCATTCGTGGCTTTTTTATACGCTAGTTTGACACTATTTTTTGTTTAGTCACTATAATCAAGATTGCAGTTAGTTTCACTTTGTACAAAAAAAAAAAACATACTTTCATTTTCGGCAGTAGTTCCAACATCAATTAAAATTTTTTTTGTTCCTGTTGAGGTGATAACTACATGTGGCTCCAGTCACGCTGGATAGTTTGACTTCTTGATTGCGATAGTTAATCTTTTAAAAGTAAAACCAAACTGCTAATGAATCTCCGAGGCCGAATACGACCTAAGCTGAAAAAGCCAAATTATCAAAGTTATATTCAAATAGGTTTCTTTTTTTAAATTATTAGTTCGCTCATATTATACAGAGCAAAAGGCAATATCTTATCTAAGCATCCGCAGACGCATAATATGGTTATATTTCAAAACATCGACATAGCAACAGTAAAATATGTGCGTAACGTAGATAGTACCTACACGCTATGTACCTGTGTAAGCGAAACTAACACTCGATAAATTAAAACAATATTCACGTGTCATAAGCAAAGTACTTCAACCAGAACTACGCTCTTTTTCGCTTCCTTCGTTTAAATATATTTGATGCTCCCGATAGAGACAACCATTTGCATAGCACGATATCTTTCGTCAGACTTGCACAAAACGTTTAGTTCATCAGATCCCAAAGCCGGCCTCTCAGCTCAACGCGTATGCCTCCTCCATCGGGGAGTCCAATACTTTGGCGAATTGTCAGAGCCAGTCTCCGTCCGCTTTTCTGATTACAAACTGCGTATGGTTTGAACTTCTTCGATTCCCCTTCCCTCACCGTAGGATTTTCAGACCAGCCACTAACCAAACGTTTCCCTTCCTTCGGATACCGCGAAAGCAAGACATTACCAGCGAATTGGGCTTCAGTACGCTACGATTCGGCCGACCCGAACCGACCAGCTTCCCCAGGAAGGCACCACGTGCATTTGACAGCAGCGGCTCCGGCTTCTCCCTCGCAACCCAATCCGCGTCTCTCCCCCCTCTTCCTCATCTCCACGTCCTCGGTGGAAAATCTCGCCGGTTTCTCGACTGAAAGAACACGGGCTTTCGTTTTCACAGCTACGACGTTCGAATGGTAATTTTTATTAGTTTTGTTTGTTACTGTTGCCGATGTTATTTATTACTTTTGTGTACGTCTTTGGTTATGACCGTTTCGCCCCTTGCTTTATAGATGTGGTGTATTGCAGTAAAATAAGATAAATTCGATACATTTTGCAATATCTACAAAATTAGCAAACGTAAATATAAACAAAACAAATCGGTTAAGTACACGAATCCTTCATTACGTGGAGGAGATCGGTAATAACCAAGCGAATAAGTAGGCATCCTAACAGGAATAACAAGTAACATCTACATAAAAAATGTCAGGCACCTTTCTCTCCAAAGTCCTATAATTCATCATAATCAGCATCTACGGAGTCAGGCACGATTCCAGGGGGGGGGGGGGGGGGGGGGGGCCATGGGGCCCGGGCCCCCCCCCCCCCGAAATCATCCATTTTGCTGGGACCTCCTCTCCCCCCTCCCCCTCATTGAGCATTTTGTCATGGGCGGCCCCCCCCCCCCCCCCCCCGAAACAAAATCCTGGCTACGTGCCTGTACGGAGTGATCGTTTAAAACTATAGATTGCTCGCACCGACGACGTAACATCAACCGCCATTCTGGTGGTCTTGCTTCCGAGCGCGTGCCTTCTGCAGCATTCATTATACACAAAGGAATTCGTTTTTCTCTGCAAGAACAAGTAGGAACGATGAGCAGCATGGTGCGATGACATCACGTGCAAGCCATGTATTTGGAAGGCATTAAACAGTCGTTTCGGGGAGCGACCAACTTGTATATTTATCAGCAGCCCGGTACACCCGGCGGAGAATCTGGGTGCATAGATCGCGCGGCGTCCATTCCCCGCTAAATTTAGCGGGGAAGTTAAACTGGTGTATATGTCGCTTGACGTCAATTTCCTTGCTAGATTTAGTGGGGAAACTGTATCGATGTATGTGTCCCGCGTTGTGAGGTCACGAGACGACCATTTTCCCGATAAATTCTGCGGGGGAAACTGAAGGCGTTTAGGTCACGTGACATCGATTTCCCCGACGAATTTAGCGCGGAAACTGAAATGGTGTGTAGGTCACGTGATGTACATTTTTCCGCCGACCGGATCAGTGAAAAACTTTTGGGGCTGCGAGTTTCGTTAAAAAAAGCATTTGATGCTTCAAAATTGTTCGTTCGCTATACGTAAAACGCGACCGCGGACGCAGAGCTGCCATAGTAAGGAAGACTGCACCTATGCACCCCGGTTAGGAAAATCAATAAAAGGCTCGTTATGTAGTATATGTCCTTTATGTAGTAACTGACAGCCTGAGAAACAATGGGCGTGGCCTGTTGTGGTCACGCTTTGTGATTCCTTCTTCGGTGTTTTTATCGGTTGAGGCCGCGATTCATTGGCTCTTCTTGCCTCATTATAAGATTGCTGAAGACTAGCCACGGCCTGCGTTAGTGATTAAGAGTAAGGCCGAAATTCGATTGCTGTTTAAGAAAATTGCAAAAGGAATCGATTGCTGTTTGAAGGGACATCATAAATTGTTTTCTAAACGTATCAAGTGTGCATTAAGGGTATAAAAATTTCACTGAGGAAGCTTACCTGAGTAAAAAGTTAGAAATTTAAAACTTCAAATCCCTACCTATGGCGGCCATGTGCTAAACAAAGGTCTCTGCTTGGCCTTACAGTTGACAGATGTCAGCAGTGCCCTTCGAGTCGACGAGTGGAGGCCGGCAGGGAAGGTATCGAGTATCGCATCTTTCGGCTTCAGCTTCGGTGATGACGTCACTTTTGTCGGTGGCTTGTTTTGGACGTTTCCCTCCCCGTCGATGCACCTCACCCAGCCCAGAGGTTGCGCCGAAATACCACCCGAAAACTTCGGTGGACATCTTTCGTCATCTGGCACTCCCCGTACCAGAGAGCACCCTTCACCCTCTCGTTGGGAGCTAAGCGTACCGTGAAGGCAACTTGCCCCCCAAAACAGCACGGACGAAAGTTCCAGGGAACTTGGAAGAGACGCAGTGACAACCAGGCAGTGCAAAGCAGACGGCGACATGTAACCGAAAATAATTGTCGAGAAAAAAATAAACGAAATAACACATCTGTTTTGTTTTCGTTTCATCTTCATTTTTTATTTTTATTGGTAGAATAAAATAATCGTGCCCTGACAATTCCTACAAAAAAAAACAGCTCATCGCTTGTGGCTTATGAACGTTGTCTGCTATAGCCGAGGTCGAGGGAAGCACCATCATGGCTGCCTGCGATCTTACGTGCCGCCATCTGTCGGCTGTTGCGCCAATCAGGTGCCTTTAGTTAGCGAGCGACCACCGTAGGTAAGTTTGTTCAGTGGATTTTGTATACACTTAAAGCACGCTCTTCGGCCACCTTTGGGTAAAATCTTAGCGCGATACGTTCAGAAATCGATTTATGCGGTCCCTTCAAACAGCCATCGATCTCTTTGACACATCCTGTATAAAAGGGAGTCTTACACCAAAATGAACATGCCACTATTTACGCCCCTCAAAATTGTCAAGAAATAAAACATTTAAATTATACTTACTCAAACTAGACTGCGACTTGGTGACGTCGCAGACTCTTTTTATATTTTAGTAGTTCCTATTGTAACTATTAGAATTCCGTCCTTAAGCCCTATTTTTCTTCCCACCCAACTAGAACTTTCAGTCAAACTCCGGCGCGTCCATTACTGTATTTTTGGCAATCAATGTGTTTGTGCACCAATCAAAAGTAAAAATAACTGGCCTGTCACATAAAGAGAAGATCACCTAGGTGAGGCTACTCCTCAAAAACACTGTTGCAAGTGACCATTAAAAAAAAAAGACAATTTAAAATATTTTTTAAACTGGAAATGCCGTTATTATATTTCACTAACCTGTTTATATTTCACTGACTTAAAACCCAAAATAAAATCGGAAGTGCATTGCCACCTATTGAACTACCTTTAAAATTTCACTTGCAAGGATTTCATGACAACCGGAATCTTTGCTTCGCAAACCATAAATAAATCTTAAACTACCAACTTCGATTTTATATACAGATTAATATTATTGATTGGAACCAAACTGTTGATCTACGATCCGGTCAGTGTTGACCGTGGCGAGCCGGTTAGCCCAAAATTAAACAAATGAAGAAAAACAAAATCCGGAGAAGCGGTCGAAATTTCTACCAAATGTCGACAAAAACTTCGATCCTGCCTGCCTTCATTCTCGAGGTTTCCCTATGAGACACTCGCTTCCCCCTAAAAAGTTTTTTTTTTTTTTTTTATCTAGTATTTTATGTTGTGTGCGAAAGGTTTCGACTTCAAACTGTTCCACTTACACTTTCTCACCCGCGTATACATACCAGATTTATGCGCTCAGTTTCTGCGGGAAACGAAATAATAAAAAAAGAGATTCAAAACAAAGCCGTGCCAAAACAGTATCAATCGCCGTGTAGGCGGCTGCTTCGAGGCAATGGCTGCGGAAAGTAAAATAAAAAAATGAAAGAACGCTGTGAACCAATCTCGAAACCAAAGCAAAATGTAGCAACCGACCGAGGTTCCTTGGGAGGCCACAGAAGTGTCGGAACGACTGCTTCAGCGGAACGAGGAAGGGGAAAGGTGGAGGGGGCAATGGTGGGCACACAGCGAGGTTCCAGGGAGCCGAGGGTCGGCTTTCAGCGACACCTGGTGCCTAGCTCGGGCAACATCTTGCGCCGCCAGTATTACGGGGATATGGTTTTAGAGAGAGAGAACGAAAGGAGGCGGTTCGTGAAAGGGGCAGAGGTTTCTCGGGGTTTCGCGTTCTCGACGTCATTGCCCGATATTTTTGAAAGAGAGAGAGGGAGCGAGGGGAAATGAGAAAGAGAGTAGAGGACCGGAGGAACGCAATATGGTGGTGTCAGTTTGAGGCTCTGGTGTTTCGGTGAGTAAAGGAGTGTTCGTAGAAAAAGAGAGAAAAAAAAAAAAAGAAAGGAAAGCTATCCTTTTCGTAGAAGCGAAGTTGTTTACTCAGTCTTCGAGGTCCGCCGGTAGGCTTTAAGAAGCTTTCGTGAATGTTGGCGAATTCGACAGTTTTTGTTTACTTTTATTTCTTAAATAGAGCGCAGAGAAATAGCTTTATGTTACCAGCTACTATGAGTGTTTACGGTGATGTATCTACGGGAATATACTCTTTTACGTGAACCAAAATATAACACAAAAAATCACTCGAAAAGGCACATCGTGCTGGGTTTTTTCATTTAACACTGATGTCTCGAAAATAACGTCTTGCCATTTAACCTGCTTTCTTTAAGGTATATTGAGAACATGTTCCAACGAGAAGCAATGTGCTGGGCGTTACACGTGTGATTTTCAGTAAGAAATTAAAACCATCATAGATTACGCTACCAACCTATCCGCCTATAATATGAAAGAATTGACCTTTCTATTGGTGTTTAGGTCACCACCACACTTATATTAATACGAAGCACGAAAAACAAACCTAATGAACTGCTGGACCATAATTACACCTAGTTCTAGTCAAAGACAAGTAGGCTTGGGGATGAATTGGAAGAAATCAGAGGTTACTTTAAGACACCTCTACAGTTCGATCCCCTTTTGACATGTGAATATTTTGTTGCCCAAGAAAGAACTTGTGATTTGTTTAGTTTTTTGTTTTTATGCTCTATGCGATGCATTTATAATTACCAAGTGAATATACACTATCCGTTTTGTTGGAATTGTAGAAGTTAGTATGACTGACAAATCTATCCATACGTAAGACCTTTTTAGTCGCTTACCGTTCGAATACAGTACCATATTTAATTTCTCGAGAGAAGAAATGTTCCCCAATAATGAATGGGGAACATTTCTCCGATATGTTTCCCATCCAACGTTGGGATGAGAGTCTGTCTAGGATTATTTATAAAAGTTAGTTTTGCGCCTATGTGTGCCTGTTGAAGATATCCTAGTTCCTAGTTGACTTTCGGAAGTGCACAACGTGGTTCTCGTAGTTAGGTTTCGCTGCGCAAAAAGTGTGCTTGAGTTTATCTTCTTGGTTGTATTCACTGGCCTCTCGCGTGTGCTAGAGCGCCGATGCATTGTATAACATCCGAATTTTATTCTCTGCTACGTTACACAAAAAAGTAATCATACGAAAAATACCAACTAACACAATTCTCCTATATCCAATCAGCCCACCGTCACCAGCCCCCATTCCGAGCTCAAGTAACGCTGCCTTTTGCCAACGCGAAAGGCTACGCCCACGATAGCTTCCCCCAATACCCTAAAGTAAGATGGAAACGCGACACTATTTTGTTAGTAGCGTCGTATACGATAGAAGAGCCCCCATAAAATGGTCCTCACACACGTACCCTTGGCAAGGTTAGCTCCCTGAAGGTGACAGGCTGGAACCCCCCCTCAAAGAGAAAAAGAAAGAAAAACCTTTTGTTTCCGTAATCTTCTTGTAAGCACCCTCTTTCCAGAACCACCCGGATGTACGTCCTATAAGAAGACCCCACTTTTAGTTTCGTATTGTAGGTGTTTTCTCTTCATCCGACCCATCGCTGTCTCTTTGGCCGTTCGCTGACCAGGGCCAAAGTGGAACACTGATCGCCGATAAGTTATGATGGAAGGCCTCCCTCCTGGCACCGACACTCGGGATCTGGGGACCGCGGCCTCGGGGGGTAAGAGTGCCTGGCCTCGCGAGGTTCCTGGACGGGAAATATATCGGTAAATAGATGCCTCTGTCATCTATAGCTGCCGGACGCCGGTGCCGATAGCGGAAACTGGCAGCAGCAGCAGCGGGAGGGGGGACATCGCCGGTGTTTATGGACTGCTCCCAGCCGAACGCTTCTACCCCACGAGGAAGCCTCATCTGTCCCGAGGTTGGGCCACGGACGGGTTCGGCCGGTTCCGGGTCTAGGGTCGGTGAATGGAAGCCATTACGAGGTCGCGTCCCTCACCCGGAATGAAAACACAAACGCGAATCATACAGGACGAACCGTATAACGTTTTGATTGAGGGATACGATGTCATTGATCGTTGGAAACGTGAATAGGGTGTGCAGAATACCCCTTTTCCTCTCTCATATGCTGCGAAGTGTGCATACTCAGTATTTCTAAATACTTAAAAGTAAAATAAGCGTTGTTCTACGGTTAGTATATAAAGCGGTTTTGGAATGGCGTCTTGTGACGCTGCCCTAAACTTGTATTTTGACGAGTGATGTTCACCACGGCTAATGCGGTGTCCCTACTGTTCATCACGCAGTTGAGCTCACACGACTACACGATTGTCTGCTTAACGCATATTGCATAAATCGATGAGTAGTGTGCATTTTGGAGGCGTGTTGGAGTTTATGTTATATATTATTTTTGACATCTGTATAGGTCCAACTAATTTAATATATTGGTCGCGATTTGTTTTCTTCGTGAAGTTACAGATTTTGGTTCATCCCCAAACATAAAAAAGGGTTCAATTTCCGGTTACTACGTCCAAACAAAATTCCACTCTTAGATGTTTTACGGCTTACATTTCGATTTGTATTTTGATTTTCTTACCAATTTTAAATTGTAGTTTTTTTCTAGTCCACCTTCACTGCGGTTTGAAGTATTACCATTACTATCGTTCGCACAAGCCACCAAGGAAAAGAACCACTGAGGCTTCTGATGTCGGACCTATGCAATCTCTGTTTTGATTATAACAACACAACTGAAGCCTAGGCCGAGATGCAATCCTCAAAGCCAATTTTCAAAAGCCGATTGACGCTCACATTTCTTCCGTTTAATGTTTTGCTTATATGTTATTTTTTTTTTATTTTATCGATGATTTTGTTATATTCTTTTATGTCTTGTGGTCAAATTTATGTGTAACGTGACTAAATATTTTTGTTGCTCTTGTTGTTTTGAAATTCCTTCCCACGTAACAGGTTCCCAGACCCCCCCTCCCCCCAAAAAAGCCCCCTTAACCTCCCCCCCCCCCACACACACACACGCACACAGTGAAAGTGAATCTCTTAAAACAGTAAAAAGAAACATCGTTATCAACTGTCTTCAATAAGTGAAACGTCCTATATACTAGGTTTGTTTTTTTTGTTGCAAAAATTGGTGTGTTTTTTTTTTTTTTTTAACTAATTTACATATTGACGAACGCTCAGGCTCCACCGAAACGTCGCTCTAGCGGTTCGAGCCGGATTTCAAAGTTTTCGAAGTTGCCGTTCTTTGACTCAAAGGCTATAAGCCATTTTCATATATTCTCTTTTTTTCTCTCTTTCCTTATTTCTTACTTAACCTTTCTTCATTCTTTCTCTCCTTCTTTCTTTCTTTTTTTTTTTCCTTTTTCCTTTTTTTCTCTCTTTCTTTTTTTCCTTCTTTCTTTCTTAATACTTCTGATCTCTTTGGAGATTGGAGATTGTTACAGGAGTGGATCAAACATAATAGTATCACATAGGTGGCAAGCTATTCCAATAAATAATTGTTCGAGGAAAGAAGGAGTATTTAAACGCGTCGTTTTTATAACTATATTGTTTTTGTTCATTTTCAACGAGAAAATGGCGGCCAAAGAATCTCGCAAACACGCAAAGATAAATCGCGTCCGATACCCGCGAAAACCGGCCCCATTTTTGCTTTATTATTAAAAATATTCGAGGTTTGCCCATAGATTTTATAATAATAATAATAGCTTTATTTTTACCTAATGATGAGGGGCCCAAAGGAAAAAAAAGTGCAGTAGGCAGCTTGACTGGTCCTCGGGCCCTTTACACTGGTCAGCAGCAAGCATGCGGAAAATATCCAAAAAGAGGCAAAGTATAGACTGAAACCGTTGCACATCTACGGTTTACATTTGTACAAACCAAAGTTCACCCTAGTGCAAAACATAAAATGAAAATAAAAATCACGCACAAAATATGAGCCCAGGTCCTTGAAAGTTAGACTATCAAAATCAATATTATTGATGCAAAGACTATTTAGTAAATGTGGAAGTGTGAAATTTAACATTTGATAGCCATAGTTTGTTCGTTGCGTTCAATCAGCAAGCAGTACGTTCATGAAACTTTGCCATGCATACACATTTTCCCTTCATGTTGGACCGCAGCCGACTCGTAGTATCTGTGGGACCAATCAAACAGCAAAAACAGCACACTGTGACGGCGCTCGTTTTTTTTTTTTGTGTGTGTTTGTCATTACTGGCTAAATTAAGGGCGCAAATGACGCAGAGACATTGCTGCGCAATCTCTGTGCGTGATTTGTTATTCGGCGATAAAACCGTTAGAAGACTAAGAGCGGCGTGATAGTGCGCTTTTCGTGCTGATTTATTGGTCTCACAGAGAATAGGGTAAAGTGCGGTCCAACTTAAAGGGAAAAAGGGTGTCTGGACGCGATTCCCGCACTCCACTCACCTCTAAGCTGACAGCGCGGTGGAAGCTACGCACTCGTCGGACCAATCAACGGCCTCCCTTTTATCGCGTGACTCCGCTCTCATCGCGTGGTTAGGAGGCGGGAGGAACGTGGCCACCGCCTGGCGAAAGATAGGCGCCGCGTGAATGGTCGAACGAGCACGTAGCTTCCAGAGCGCTGTCAGCTTAGGGGTGAACGGAGACTAGGTGTTTGGCCGCCTGTTAGCCGAGACTAGGTGTTTGGCCACCTGAAGTTTATTTTCGAAACGAGAAAAAACATGTTTTTATTTGTTTCGTTGTTTCTCCGAAAACCTAGCACCTAAAAAAAGTCGACAAAGACACTTAAGACTGCTCACGTGCAGGAATGCGAAAGGATTATAGTCCCAAGGGTGAAATGTTTTCGAGTAATGTTTTTTCACGTATTAAGGTTTTTTTCTGCCGGTATTGTATTCGGTGTGTTTTATGAAACAGGAACAGCGCGAAAATAGACGAGAGACAAGTAGAAGAGGTAACGACAGACACGGCGCTGACTAGCAACTGAAAGTTTATTTGCGCACAAAACACGAAATAAACAGGAATAAACACACAAACAACCCGTTAAAACGATTCCACGCACACGCTTATCCCCGATCAGACGAACTTTCCACAAGTCCTAATAAAATTCACCTCGTCACTCTTCAGAGCTAAGGACGACGCACTGACGCACGCTTCCTCTCCATTCACAGTGTCACGGCGTCAGTGCGCCGTCCTTAGCTCCGAAGAGTGACGAGGTGAATTGTTTCATGACTTGTGGAAAGTTCATCTGATCGCTGATAAGCGTGTGCGTAGAATCGGTTTGACGGGTTGTTTGTGTGTTTTCCTGTTTATTTCGTGTTTTGTGCGCTAATAAACTTTCAGTTGCTAGTCAGCGCCGTGTCTGTCGTTACCTCTTCTACTCGTCCCTCGTTTATTTTCGCGCTGTTCCTGTTTCCTAATGAAAAACCAACTCGCCCAACTTTATGCGTTGTTGCACTTCATTCGGTGTGTATACTTGTGTGTCTTCCTTTTGCTTGAGCTGTCGTCCGGCGGTGACATCGCGCCCCAGCACTGTGCAGGCGCGGCGCCCTTGCCGGCTCCACGGCTTCCATGACGAAGCATTTGCGTTGCTGTACTTCTCTTTTTGTTTTATTTCTTTGGCGCGTCCGCTTTGACCTTGAGCGCCAAGCTGGCTACCATGACAAAGCATCTGCGTCGCTGTTCTTTTCTTAGTGTTTTATTTCTGATGACATGCTCGATGACGTAGTTCTTTTTTCTTGGGGCACAACGCCGCCGGCTTTTCACGTAATAAAACAAACAAAACGTTCGCCTTAAAACAAAAATCCTGTTTGTTTTTTTTGTGCGTTAGAAATGAAGTGCGGCGGCAGCCGAGGCGTTGCACGTTCTACTTCACACGCACAACTACAGTGCGCACGAGCCATAACGACACGTGATGCCGTGACGTCATGCAACGACTTACACGAAACTCACCTTGTGATGCAATAGCGGCTGTCGCGGTAAAAAGTAAAGACTTAAACGTGCAAGCAGCTACCATTCATTGACTTGCCAGCTTTGGCCTAAACCGCTCGAATAGCATCAGTGGCGTCTTCGTCCACACGACGAAGCGTTCGGGCGACAGCAAAAACAACTCCCACGCGTAAACCAGACACCGCGGCGCGTGAGCGAAGCGAGCGTCCCGCTGGTCGGATTCGAACGGTTCCAAATTAAAGCGAACGTTCGCCACCCCGTGTGCTCGGGCCAACGGAGAGCTCGTCCTTTATTAACGGGGACGGCCTCGTTTAATTGTGTTTGCATCGATTAAATTAACGGGGAGCAAACATGCACGCGAGATGCCCCTTCCCGGTTCGCTTTCCAGTGCGTGGGGCGACGGCAGGCAGCCGGGTTCTTGCTTTTGCCGACGCGGCGGGAGACCAAAGGGAAACAAATACAATTTAGAGGAAGCTTTCCGGAACCACGTGAAGCGAAGAGGAGTCGTCACCTTTCACTGTTTTCTTTTCCCCGCGATGCTCCTGGTGTCACTTTCGTTGTTTCTCTGCATTCTTTGGTTGCTCCATTCTGTCGCTGGTTAAACGTGGTCTGCTCAGCGTCGGAAAACGTCAATTGCTTTGAGGAAAGTGCTGATATCGCAGAGGGAGTCATAAAATAGCGGATCTCTCAATACTTGTACGTTTTAAAACTGATAGACGAGGTATCACTGTTACTCCATATTGCATATTGTTCTGATTCCATAATAGCATTAATGACTAACAAAACATGACGCACACTGCAGCATAACCTTATAGCAAATCTTCTGCGCTAAAATTACTAAATTTGTATTAAATAACTAATAAAATATGTGAAAAAAAGAAAGCCAGGAACCCACTGCTGACAACATTATTTCGGGTAAGTAGAGAAGCTAAGAAAAAAAAAATAGGAAACCTCATTAAAAGAAATAAGAAAACACACTGAAACACACGATAACCATAGTGTAACGATAATAATCCCTGGAAAAGGGAAAGTTGTGTTTAGGAGGTTTGTGTTTGTCCTTTGTTGTCCTTCTCCGCGGATTATTATCGTTATTCTTGTCCAGCTTGCTTTCACCTTTTCATTAATTGTATTCTAAATTAATCAAAGCATCGTGTAAAACTATTTCGAATACTTAAATCTGGCCAATATAGCCACTGGCCTACCTAAGCACAGGTTGAGGATTCGAGTTCTAATCAAAGTCTCAGCAATTGTTCGAAGGCTTATTCGGGTGAAGCCACTCTAAAGTTTAAATTTTAGTTCGATGTAAAAATATTTCAAGTTTCTGTAATTGACCCTCGGCCATTTTCTCTGTGTGTGTCTGTGTTTGTGTGTGTTGGGGGCATTTATTGGCTTGGCATAAAAGATCATTTTCTGACCTATTGATTTGTGCCACAGGCTTCCTTTTTGCTTTTAGCTTAATAATTAGACAGGGTACTTTGTAGAGTCAAACCAATTTCTTCAATGTGCCCGACGTTTCGAAGCAGGCTCGGCTCCTTGATCACATGTGACTGTATGTGGGTCCAAAGGTAGCAATTTGTCGTTGTTTTCTTCTTCTGTTATTGTGTGTGGCGCAGCGTAGCCCGTGTATATAGCTGCTTGGCAGCGTTCCGGTGGATCGGTTCAGATTGTGATTAGTACTTTGTATGTGCCAAGATTCTAATAAGAGACGCTTTCTCCAGTTTCTTTCTCTATCGAGGATGGAACTGCTGTCAAAGCCGATAACGTGGCCGGTCTTCTGAGCATGTTCCGCCAGCGCGTTGCCTTGGATGTCTTTCGTCTTTACGTCATACTTATGTCTGCGCAGACGTTCGAGAAAGTTCTTTGTTTCCCCCACATTAGAGGCGTCGCATTCAGCACAAGGAATTCGGTAAATCAGGCCTTGAGCTTTTTCTTTTGGGGGACGATCCTTCGAAAGAGGAAGAAAATGGCCTAAAGTTGAGACGGGTTTATGTGTAACTGCTATGCCATACGGTCTCAGAACGCGGGCTAGGACCTCGCTCGTGCCATGGAGGTACGGGACGCACATGCGGCTGGCGGTGCTTTTGTTCTTGTATGTACAAGGTTGACGAAGTTTTTTGTATATCTTGTTGACGAATCTCGTGGGGTAGTTGTTTTTTCGAAGGTCTCGTTTTATAAGATCGACTTCCATCTTAAGTGACTCCTTTGTTGAGCAAACCGTGAGAGCTCATTGAAAGAGCGCCGACACCACAGAGGATTTGTGAGTTGTGGGGTGGTCTGACGAGAAGTGTAGGTAGCGACCGATGTGCGTTGCTTTTCTGTATACTTGGAAGTTTGAGTGGTTCCCTGTTTTTTCCACGGACACATCCAGAAATGAGAGACAACAGTTAGACTCACGTTCGACCGTGAATTGAATGTCTGGATGGATGAAATTGAAGTGTTTGTGAAGGCGATCGACTTCGCTGGTCTTGGCAACACAGAAGCAATCATCCACATAACGTAGAAACAGAGTGGGTATGGGAGAAAACGTTCTTAGGTCTTTTTGTTCGATGGCTTTCATTATGAGGTTGGCTACCGTGACGAACACAGCGGCACCCATGGCTGTGCCACTACTTTGCTCGTAGAAGCGACCGGCGAAAGAAAGGTAGGTATTCGTCAAGCACAGCTCTAGTAGGCGGCATATCTCATTCACCGAGAGGTGGGTTCTTTCAGGTAGAGTCGTGTCTGACGTGAGTGCCGTTCTGATAACAGACACCACGAGTCGAATGGGAATACTCGTGAAGAGAGATACCACATCAAAAGGAACAAGGCACTCGTCGTCGTTCCATTCCAGGTCCGAAGCAAGTTCGATGAAGTGGGCTGTGTTCTCGACATGCGTGTTTGGTCTTTGCCATGAGTGGAAGAAACAGACGATCGAGATAATTTGACAGCGCTCGTAATGGTGACGTCGTAAAGTCGACTATGGGACGGAACGAAATTCCAGGCTTGTGTATTTTTGGTAAGCCGTAGAACGCAGGTGTCGAGCCGTTTCGACAGATAAGGTTCAGGTAGAGGGCACGAGACTCCGGATATTTATTGAAGACAGCGTGAAGTGCTTTGTTTAAGATTCCTTGAATTTTGATGTTGGGTCTTTCGGTAGCATCGTGTACGCTGTGGTGTTCAGAAGTTCGTGCACCTTCTTCTCATAGTCCGTGCGGTTCACCGCCACTGTGACATTTCCTTTGTCAGCAGGGAGAATTACGATGCTCTTGTCTTCCTTTAGCTTCTTGAGGGCGGACCTTTCGTCTGTGCTATAGTTGAAATGCCTCCTTTGTTGAACCGCACGGACTATGAAAAGAAGGTGCACGAACCTTTGAACCCCACAGCGTACACGAAGCTACCAAAAGACCCAACATCGAAAATTGAAGGAATCTTAAACAAAGCACTTCACGCTGTCTTCAATAAATATCCGGAGTCTCGAGCCCTCTACCTGAACCTTATCTGTCGAAACGGCTCGACACCTGTGTTCTACGGCTTACCAAAAATACACAAGCCTGAAATTCCGCTCCGTCTCACAGTCGACTTTACGACGTCACCATTACGAGCGCTGTCAAATTATCTCGATCGTCTGTTTCTTCCACTCATGGCAAAGACCAACACGCATGTCGAGAACACAGCCCACTTCATCGAACTCGCTTCGGACCTGCAATTGAACGACGACGAGCGCCCTGTTTTTTTTTTTTTATGTGATATCTCTCTTCACGAGTATTCCCATTCGACTCGCGGTGTCTGTTATCAGAACGGCACTCACGCCAGACACGACTTTACCTGAAAGAACCCACCTATCGGTGAATGAGATATGCCGCCTACTAGAGCTGTGCCTGACGAATACCTACTTTTCTTTCGCCGGTCGCTTCTACGAGCAAAGTAGTAGCACAGCCATGGGTGCAGCTGTGTCCGTCACGGTAGCCAACCTCATAATGGAAGCCATCGAACAAAAAGACCTAAAAACGTTTTCTCCCATACCCACTCTGTTTCTACGTTATGTGGATGATCGCTTCTGTGTTGCCAAGACCAGCGAAGTCGATCGCCTTCACAAACACCTCAATTCAATCCATCCAGACATTCAATTCACGGTCGAACGTGAGTCTAACGGTTGCCTCCCATTTCTGGATGTGTCCGTGGAAAAACAGGGAACCATTTAAACTTCCAAGTATACAGAAAAGCAACGAACACCGGTCGCTACCTACACTTCTCGTCAGACGACCCCACAACTCACAAATCCTCTGTGGCGTCGGCGCTCTTTCGACGAGCCCTCACGGTTTGCTCAACAAAGGAGTCACTTAAGATGGAAGTCGATCTTATAAAAAGAGACCTTAGAAAAAGCAACTACCCCACAAGATTCATCAACAAGATATACAAAAAAACTTCGTCAACCTTCTACATCCAAGAACAAAAGCACCGCCAGCCGCATGTACGCCCCGTGCCTCCATGGCACGAGCGAGGTCCTAGCCCGCGTTCTGAGACCGTACGGCATAGCAGTTACACATAAACCCGTCTCAACTTTAGGCCATTTTCTTCCTCTTTCGAAGGATCGTCCCCTCAAAGAAAAATCTCAGGGCCTGATTTACCGCATTCCTTGCGCTGAATGCGACGCCTCTTGTGTGGGGGAAACGAAGAACTTTCCCGAACGTCTGCGCAGACATAAGTATGACGTAAAGACGAAGGACATCCAAGGCAACGCGCTGGCGGAACATGCTTAGAAGGCCGGCCACGCTACCGGCTTTGACAGCAGTTCCATCCTCGATAGAGAAAGAAACTGGAGAAAGCGTCTCTTATTAGAATCTTGGCACATACAAAATACCAACAACAATCTGAACCGATCCACCGGAACGCTTCCAAACAGCTATATACACGGGCTACGCTGCGCCACACACAATAGCAGAAGAAGAAAACAATGCTAAGGGAGAGAAGAACAGGACAACGACAGATTGCTACCTTTGGGCCCACATACAGTCACCCGTGATCAAGGAGCCGAGCCGGCTTCGAAACGTCGGGCGGAGTTCCGCCGAAATGTTTACTTTTAAGCTGAATAATTGTGAAAGCGTTTTCGAGAAACCACGGTATATCTCCAAAGTGGAGGAGTTCACATACAAGATTGAGATCATCAGTATGTCAGGGACGAGTGCAACCTCGGGAGCGGATTTACATAATACGCCGCCTCGGTGGCTCCGAGGCGAGAGCGTCGGCCTACGGATCCCCATGTGGCGGGTTCGAATCCCGGCCGATGTGCCCGCAATCTTACGGAGGCTTATTGCGGAGAAGACGCCGTGTAACCGAGCTTGCGGTTGCACGTCAAAAGATCTCCATGTGGTCGAAATTAATCCTTAGTCCTCGGCTGGGGCGTGCCAGATGCCCGTCATTGGTTTGGCACGTAAAACCCCCCAATTTGATTTGCATAATACAGTGGAGACACAGGCTTACATGCGACATTTTGTCTCAACAAATTCGCTAGGGCCATGAACGAGTTGCGCCTGACCCACGGCTAGCGTCTGTAGTGTGTCCTAATTTATTTACCTTGCTTAGAGACAGGGTCAATACATCCGGCAGTCTTTCTCAAACATGATCTCCGCCAACCGGAATGGCACATTGTTGGGGTTAAGTGGTGCCAATCAAATTGGATCGCCAACAATTTGTTTTTTGTTTTGTTTGCGACAATTGTCGGTTGTTTGTGCCTATGGTGGGGCTAAGTCCTTAGGCGTATCAGCGAAGCAACCCCTTAGAACAAGGAGCTGTGCAACAATTTTAACGTTGAAAGAATTTGCATTTTCTACTTTTGACATTGTTTAACTTGACACAAAGGACAGAAAACACATCTCCTCCCTTCGAAATGTTGCGATCCCGCGGCGTAACCGCGAGGCAAAAATTAGAATATTTCCCGACCTTTAGCTGCGAGCGGCGGCCATGAGAACCACGCGGCATGACGCAATGGGGGCTTGTAAAAAGATCGGAAGTTGTGGAAATACCTGCTAGATAAAAGGCAATTTTTTTTTTATAAATCTTGTCATTCCAACGTAAACACAAATGCGTCAGAAACCTGGTATCATCGACAAAACTTTTATTATACACAGTTTTAGTGGCGCCATCTATACAAGGTCAACAAAACCGTGAGCTCTATCTGCTACCGCGAAAAGCCGCCAGAAGCCGGAGGGGGGCGGGGGCAGAGCCAGATGGGAATGGCCGGACGCGGACGAGACTTTCCTCCTTTCACCATGTTGATCGCACTGCGCAAGCACGTGGTCGCGTGGTCGCGAGCGGTTGAGTTCTCGCTGCTCACTGATGGCTCTAGAGAGACAGAGCTTCACCCGAACCCCGCGCGTCCCCCATTGACGTCACAGCGCACGTGACTCGGAAGATGGTGAAGGAGTTGAGAGGTGCCGAAAACGTCAATTTTTGTCCATTTTTACAATAAAAACTAGAAAGTGCAGCCAAAAGCAGTTTTTTGTTCTTTACTTCAGAAAGGTCGAGACACCAGCTCCCAAATTATTTAAGCAAAGCACTGAAATTGTTGCACAGCTCCTTTCTGCGCGAGGTATTCTAATCTATCCATGTTTTATTCTTCAGGACTAAGGTTTAACTGCAGCTCTGACAAAACAAAAAAGAAAAAAAAAACGTAGCCAGGCCTGTACTTATAGTGCGCATCTATCTGTTCCACAGCCGCAGCTCATGGCGGCCGCAGTTTCCCAGGAACAACCTTGCAATTTTCTATTCGAGCCTCACCACTCAACCCAACAAGCAAACCCTACAAGTACCCAAAATGAACCGGTAAAATTATTGTAGGCTAATGCTAAGGGGCTCGTAGGATACAAGTCAAGAAAATTCCAACACCCCGAGTTATTCTCATTATGGGGGAAAGTACTCGGCCTTTTCCATGCTAACGGTGAGGACCCGGGGTCTCCCTTTGACTCTTTCATTAATACAAGTGGAAAGATTACCCGCAATATTATGTATATGCAATTCCAGATTTGTTTACTCCCCATGGCTCATATCCATTTCTCGTTTTGCGTCGGTGGCTGCGGTTGACAAGCGAGGAAACAGCCTATAGAGAGTCGCACATTTGGTTACAACCCGAACAACGTCCTAGAAATTGCGGGTGTCCCATTCTTATGTTCTTCTAATATTTATTAGATGCGGAGCATCTCTTGCTCGGGTCTATGTCCCGCGGCGTCGGCGTCGTAGTCCGCACTCACACTACGCATGCGCAACTCTCCTCCTTCCCTCTCTCCAACAGCTGCGCGTTACTCTCTCCGCTCTCTCTGCGTGCACTTCGCGTGCGTTCGCTTCTACTCACACCGCGCGCGCATGCGCAACTCTCCTCCTCTAGTCTCCTCTCCTTCAAGTGTGAATATAAGCAGCGGTAGCGCGCTGCGCGCGTTCAGTTCAGCGCTGTTGACTCCACTTCACTCCGTTCTTCCGATGAAGTGTGACTACCAAAAGCAATACGCAGACACACATCCTTTCATGCTCATTGGCGACTTTAATGTCAACGTCATGAAGAGCCATTGGATAGTTGAGTACATGTCATCACACCACTCGCTGCAACACGTATCATACGACGACCGCAAACAACAGCCAACTACCATTCACGGCACATGCATTGATCACGTCTTCACCAATTTCAAGATCCACCCACTGCACCAAGAGGGGTAATAACACCGTTAATAACGATCCGCGATGCTCCGCATCACCCCATGGTTCCCCTCGAGAAGATGGTGTAATTTTTTATTTATAGTTTTAGCAGTTTTTTTTTTTTTTATAAAGACCAGTTTTGCGTGGGTTCGAGGTGACTGTACGACTGTTTGTTTCATGTTACGCATCACCTAAACCTGGAAAACTAGCGGGATGATATAGAAGTGCGCTTAAAATTGTGGCGAAGATTTCGTTTCAAAATTTATCTTTATCGTCGTTCCGCGAAGAAGCGTATCCGCTGTGCCGTTTTGATTAAATGAAACATCTATGCTTAGTAAATGGTAATAATAACGATTACATATATATTTATTGTTGCGCTTTAGCAGATCGTGTTTTTTTTTTTTTATTCAAGACGATATTAATTGATGTCGGGAGCTCTCACTGCCAATCGGACCTTTGAAAACAATTTACTGCGAATCCACGTTATTGTTACATTTCGCGCGGAAGTTCTCAAGGTGTTTTCAAGTGAAACAACACAAAACGTCAGAGTGGCATAACGATGTTTTGTTTCAGTGCGTTGACCACCCGTCGGCTCGTTCATTTTGTGCGCAACGGCGACAGATACTGTTTCGAGACCGCATCAAGAGCAAACGCCGCTGGGTAAACCTTTACACTTGTTCGCAGAATATTCGCTCGTGGAGTTCAAGCTTAAGACGCGCACCAGACGTGAGTAGATTACTTATACATACATTTTTTTAAAATAAACTTGATTACCCAAAAAGCACTGAGACGCAAGCCCTTCACTCTCGAACGCTCGCGCAGTGCGATCGCGTTGCACTTATCGGAGAGCTGAAATGAACGCTTGATATCCGCACGCCTCCCGCTTGGTAAGACCACTCGACAGTCACAAGTTAAAAGAACCCGGGCAGAGTTTTATAACAGGCGCCTGCCATTCACTTTCAGAAAGCGGAAAGTTAGGATTGCTGCTTCCGCATTTGTTCATCGGGAACTCACATACCGCAAGAATTAAGGACCTTACAATATGTCACAATGTATGCATCAGCCAATTAACGACACGTCGACGCAAACGGAAGCGTTAGCAAACACCGAACAAGTAAAGCGGTAGAGTGTATCCAACGAGGTAGAGGAGCTTAGAGCGGTAAACTGATATCCGATCAGCAGGCAAAAGTGACCCCCCCCCCCCCTTTTTTGGCTGCCGTCCATGTTGCACAATTTTCGACCTCTAGACTCACGACAGTACAAAATCTTGAGGCTTTTACGCAAAACTGAGCCGAGATTTGTATTGTGATCGCTGTAAAAAAACATGATAACTATTTTTCAATTGTGTTATCCCCAGAGATCAGTGTCTAGCTCCGATAAAAACCCAAAATACAGCATCCGTGGCTGACGGCATCTAGAGGAGTCATTGCGAAGCTGCCCAAGTTTTTGTCGTAAAAACACATTTTGAAAAACGAAACATAACTTACCTTGTCGGTACTGTTATCAAAGATCAATAAGCAATTTTCTGTGCCCAATGCTTTGTTCAAATCTAGATGCTAAACTATAAGGTCACGTGTCTAGTGGCCAGAAATGTGCAACATGGCGGCGGCCGGGCGGGGATCAGTTTCAGCTGTCAGTTTATCGTTCTAAGCCCTTCTACCTCGTTGAGTGTAGACAACAAACGTAGGTTCCATCGATGCGTGGCTTACGACTTGGCCAGTCCCGTTTCAGGAGTCCGTCAGGCAACACTGGAGGTCACCATCTTTTAATCATGCATCGCTTCCTGTGCCAAGTGCACGATGGGATACGAGCTCACGCCGAGCACTCACGGAGCACTTGTGTCCAAGGCAGACTTGTACGTAGTTCAACTACTCTACTCAAGTTACTGTAGTTTAACTACTTTTTTGAGTAGTTTAGTAACTTGCAATTACATTTTTATTTCGGTAATTAGTAATGTGGAAGCTTGGGCAAGTTGGTGATTCATGCTTGGATGGAACAGCGCGGATGAACAGTCACACTCACATGCACACAGGAAGCAAACAAATTTTCTGCTCCATGCAAGCTCTCTAGTTTATGTAAAAAAGTCAATTCCTCCTCCGATAGGACCTTAGGTTGTACCAAAAAGCACCACTCCCGGTTTGTTCCATGCTCTGAAGGGGTGGTTTATGCCATTCCCCTCTCATGCGGAAAACAGTATATCGGGCAGACCGGGAGGTGTCTCAATGACCGGTTACGAGAGCATCATTATAACATAACCAGAGTGATATCAGGGAATCTAGGTATCCATTGCCGAGATTGCGGGTGTTCAGCGGACCTGAGTAATTGCACTGTCATAGCCAGAAGTGGGAATCAGCTGACACGAGAGATCATCGAAGCAGAAAAAATAGCCAGGTTGGACAAACAATGTGTTAGTGTATCATCCGTAGCTTTGTCAAAGAAAGAATTGGATTATCTAGAGATATCATCAAAGCACCAATAGGGATGAGAAATATTTCGCTTTAAAATTTTTAAATTTAATTTTTAATTTTTAACTTAGTTTTTAATATTTATTTAATTATTAGTTATTTTTAATGTGTATTTGGCTATTTGGTGTCTGGTGTGTAAAAATTTAAATTGTTCTCATTAACGGAAAAGGTGAAGAAGTTGAAGATTTGAGGAAGAAGAAATATAGAACTGAGTTGAAAGTCAGCGCTGCGAGTCTGTTTGCTTCCTGTGTGCATGTGAGTGTGACTGTTCATCCGCGCTGTTCCATCCAAGGTAATTAGTAGTTTACTTTAATTACCTTTTGAGTAACTTCTACTCAAGTTACCAATTACTTTCGAATTTTAGTGGTTCTTTTGCCGATCAACAAACATTGCTGCACAAGAGAGATAAGATATTGGAAGATCCGCTGATATTTGCAAAGAGGGGGAAGCATATGGCGTAGGAAGGGGGGGGGAAGAAAGAAAATGGTTTAAAAAGTCCAACCCCCCCAAAATATATATATATATATATATATATATATATATATATATATATATATATATATATATATATATATATATATAATTCACGAGTCAGCCTTTTCACCTTCCCCCCCCCTCCTCCCCCCCCCCCCCCTGCAACAAAACTGCTACGAGGCGCGGGGAGCGAACAGACACGACGCAAGAAAGGCCGAGTAACTGTGGGTCTAGCGCCGAAGACTGGCGTTTCTCTATGTACCGTAGCTCAAGGAGACTTGACCCATTTGAAGAAAGGGCTTGTCCCCGCTTCTCTGCAACGTAGAAACTCTCGCCCACTACATTAGGTACACATACTGCATCCTCACTCAAAGGAGGCAACAAAATGCAGCACCTGCGCTGAAACTAATCTGGTGCTCCCGTAGTTTGTGCTGTACTCGAAGAAACGCGTACTAAAGGGCAACGCCAAGATTACCTTTTTGCGTTGCCTTTCCTTCCAGAACTCAGAATATGCAGATCTGCAAAGATTCGAAGATCGTTCAAGAAACCTTAGTAATTCCCCAAACGTTTTTTTATATAAAACAATAAACAAACAGTGTTGGGAAGTACTCTACGTACATGATACTTAAAGTACTACTGTTTAGAAAACTTCTACTTCACTTGAAGTAAATTCTCTGAACATGTACTTTCCGAGGAAAGTAAAACTCCCGACTTCAATGTACATTCCCCGAATTTGAAAACGAAAAATGGCGTATCGTCGTGTGAAAACGCGCTATTTCAAGACGTCGTCTGGCCATTTCTCTGAGTGAAGTAATGGCGGCTATAACACCGACACAAATAATAGCCTTATAAGTTTATTGTGTCAAATAGCTCGTCAGCGAGAGTAAAACAACTACTGTGTGGCGACTTGACCTTATAGAATATTTGCTGCTATATCCGTAAAAAGCTGGTGCACCTCCGATTGGCACTGGAGCAATGCATACCAGTTAAAAAAATACTGTATAGGGAATGAAAGGGAATCATGTAAGATTGTGTTAAAATGGCTTGCACTTTACCTTGAAATATATTGTATTTATATACGTTATCTCAACTACATTGCACCCGTTGTACTTATTACTTTACTTGAAGCACAAAACCTTTCATTTACTTTGTACTTTACTTCAAGTACTTTTTAGATGTACTTTACGCAACACTGTAAACAAGCAAACCCTGTCTAAACTGTCTGAGACAGTGCTAAACCTCGAAGTAGAAATCACACATTCGCAGTACATTATTGACCAAACAAACAAGTACAAAACAATTAGCCATGCAGAAGCAGAGCCAGCTATTAAAGCATTTCTGTGAAAAAAACAAGCCGATTCATATTTGGTTAGACAAACTTCGCTAATGGATAAAAAAATCCCCTGTACCTTCTTTTTACCATAAAATAACATATAAAAGTAACTTCAAAAGTAATTCGCTACTTTTTAACGGTAATCAGTAATTTTCTTAATTTCTTTCTATTTGAGTAATTTCTACTCTACTCAAATTACTTTTCACGTCAATACTCAGTAACTTAACTTATTTACTTTTTTTTTAGTAACTTGTAGATGTCTGTTCCAAGGCATACTCAAAGCGAATACCAAAAATATGGCGGCCTCGGATAATCGACTCATAGCTATTGGAGGGCGCATTTTGTTTAAAGTGTTCATTCATTGAGGATGGCTTACTTACAAAGGTCACCGCCAGTTTTCCGTGTACGCTAAAGGATAGGCCTAGAAATGTTATTTTTTTTCTTTGGCCAATAAAAATCTTTTGAATAAAATGAAGGAAAGATAAACGTCGTTGCCACACGTTCTAATTTGAACACGAGACAAAATACAAGAAAGATTAGCCAGTCACAACACACAATAGAAAGCGCTTTCTATTGCCCGTGTTGTGTCGTGAGTCGTATCTGGATCACATCAAAAACAATCATCTTTAAGTATTTGTGTGTAATTGTTTTGTATAATTTTGTATAAGGGTAATTATCCGTAGTAATCTTAATTAGTACAATATGTTTATTTATGTAATAAGTCTATCGTGCTCTACTTTGGCCTCTGAATGAAGAAGCAAACGCGAAAGGAAGAAGTTTAGACTAAAACACCCTTGGTAGTCATCTGTTTGTTCTCACCTGTCCTTTCTTTCTTTGTGTTCGAGCATAATTCTACTCAAGCTGATATATTTAGTCTATTTTGTCTTGGGTGTATTGACATCCAATTGGCACCGCATGTTTTGTACAGCATACGCCAGACGAACCATAGTACCTGCAGGACCATGGCTGTTATAGACAATGTTGTCTTCTCGCCAGAGCGATCAGTTTCAATTTTTAAAGCGGAGCTGTTAAGGGCTAGTTTCCCCAGGATCGTGTCCGTCAGCAAACAAATGATAACACAGAACTCTGGACAGCTACCGCCATCTATAAGCGACGGCGTCAACCAGACGACCGGCTTGCCCGTTGTCTGGTTGTCGCCGTCGCTCATAGATGGCGGCAACCTTTCCAGCCTTCCCACTCTGGCTTGCCGACTTGCGGCCGGCCATTACTTCCTTCCCACCATTTTACAGCTTCGCTGGTCTTCCTTCTTCACCAGAGTACAAATGCTAAAAGTGTCTTTTTTGTGAAAGTTTGAAGGAGTCTGAGAGCATTGAGACTAGAATATTAAAAAGGCCTTCCGTGTTTGACAGGATCAATTATTTATAATTTAACTCTCAGAGCCAATCGTAAAATCAATAAAATGAAGTAAAAGTAAACATAAATTTTTTTAAGTGTGTTTCGCCTATTTAAGAACGCAAAGGTAAGACTGGATGTTTCGCAGACGGCCAGCGAAGGAATTGGCAAACTTATAGCAAATCCAACTACTTTCAATGTTCTTTATTTTTCTACGTTTCCTATGTATCTGTACAACGCAAGAATGATAACGAATAAGCTATTTTGGGGATATTGTACCCAGCCTTCTATATGAATGTGCGCGTCTTCAGATTGTCGGTGAAACTTCCGACAACTAATCTTTAATCGGCCTGAATACCTTCCGCTGTCTGCAGCGACTGCCGAAGCTCACTGCTTAATTCTCACCGTGGCAGCTGCAGCTTGGTCGAGACTGATTGCGACTACCCGCTCTAGTGAACACAGCCCACCGGGTAGCGGCCTTGATTAGTACAAAATCCTTTCCGGAGCTGAATATTGAGAATTGCTTCGCAGTCGCCATGAACCAGGATCGAATCATCAGTTCTTCATTGGTGCAAACGTGTTTTGAAGCTCAGTTTTTTTACCTAACTGACGATGACCGGATTACATTTGAAGTAGTCCTATGCAAGAAAACGTTGAAATAAATGGACACTGAGAGCATCGTTGTATTAGACTCAAAGTTATGCGGAGAGCAAGTCGCCGGTGACGTCAGAAAGACGCCGATCTCTGATTGGCTGCGATTGGCTCTGCTTGAAGGATAGTGGCTAGACCTCAAAGCAAGCTGCCTTGAGGTCTACCCACTATCCTCCAAGCAGAGCCAATCAGAGCTCGGCGTTCTGACGTCACCACAAACCCTACAAAAAAAGCAGACGAACTTGCCCTCCGCATAAACTGAACACTAACTGAATTAAAAAGAGGAACACAATTCGGTGCGTTAAACATCTGCTTTATTTGATCTCTCCTTTGGCTCTGTGTTCGACAGAGCCTCTTACACGGTCATATATTTCCAGTAATATAAAAACAACCATATAAAGACGTTATACCGGCACAAAACTTGAGCTGAATAATGAGCCTTGTCAAAGCTCTCCTAGTATAAATATTTCGGTTATTTTTTTATGTGTAGCAATAGTTGTGCAAATTCACTGATTACAAAGCCTGTACCTGACTTCGAACGAACATTGTTCAGCTATGTTTGCTGCTCATTACTGCGAAAGTCGAGAACCTCTCCTTCTAAAATAAAACTTCTAAAAAAAAACTAAAAAAAAACGTCATACCACGTTCCGAGAAAGTTGCTCAAATCTGCAATGAGAATGATACGGAAGTAAATGTATACTGCACAAATTGCTCGTTAGCCACAGTGTTGTATAGGCGTTACAGAAAATAAGTAACGAAATACGTTACTCGTTACTAGCAAATTAAAGGAACGCGTTACCGACCTACGTTATTCAAAATAAAAGGAACGCCTTACCGTTACCATAAAAAAGTAACGCACGTCCCTTGTACGTTACTTGTTTGTGTATGAATTAGCGCGTTTTACTTTTTTTTACGTTAGTGGTTTGCATAGGCGCAATCTATTTCAAGATGATTATGTCCATCCAGAAACTGAATATATTTACATTATTTTTTTTACGGCACCACTAAATACCAACAAGAAAACCCAAAGAAGAACGAAAAATAACCTAAAAATGATTATGTGGCTAGGCGCTTAAAAACACAAAACATTGTAGTGCATTTCTTAAGTTTGGGGAATATGTAACGAGAAACGTAGCTACGTGACACGTTAGTCGAAATAAGTAACGTATGTGCGTTACCCTTTAAGGCCCGTTCATACTCTTGCGACCTCTTAAACCTGGGTTCCTTAAAACTTCTTAAACCAGAGGACACACTGGCGCCATCTATTGGGTAGCAGTGTAAACTCGGCGGTCCGGCATATTTTTGTTATTTCTCTCGCGCATTATCCTTTCTTTCTTGGCTCGAAAACCTTTTTTCAATGTTATAAACGAGCCTTTCTATGGGTATTACGCACATTTGACCTCGGAAATCCCGCAAAACCTTCGCTCTTGTGAAATGCAGTTCCAGGGTCACCGCATAGATGGCGCCACAATGTCAGTGTGTTCCCTCGTTCTAAACAAAAATTAAGAAGTTTTAAAAGATCTCGTCTCTCTCAGTCGTACTCGGTCGCAAGAGTGTGAACGGGCCTTTAACGTTTTGAAAAGGTAACGAGTCCGTCAGTACGTTGCCGTTAATTTTAACGCGTAAAGCGCGAGACACATGCGTGTCTCAACTGTCCGACCTGACGTGCGAACTGCCGGAACGACGTTCGGAGGCGAGGGTTTTCGTCGCACCGGAGCGTCGGACGGGGGTTCCGTCCGTCGCCGGCGTGCGTCCAACTTGCCAGATATCGCCGCACCGTTGTCCGATTTTCGGAGGGCCGCAGCCAATGGCAGCACGGATGGTGCGAAGGTCATGTTGTCACGTGACTTTCGGACCGATCGGGCGAGGAGGCGCTACGTGGCTCGGGGAAGCGGATGTGGCGGTGCGTCACGCGACGCGAGTCGGGGTTGTGAGGGAAACGGACGCCATCGAGTTTTCCCGCGCGCACAAAACGAGCTGCTGATTTCGCGCGCCAAAGCAAGCCGGCCTTCTGGGACCGATCGAGACCGTCGAAACCCGAATATACTCCGTTACACCTTACGATAGACTGCAGCGGACGCTACGAGCCATTCCAATGTCATGTGAGTGTCACGTGAACTTCGGGAGAGACGCAGCAATGCGCGCGGTACGTAGTCACCTGATTTGTAAGCAGTGCTCGCTTCGCTGGGATGGCTCCTGAGGTCCGCTGCGGTCCATCGCGATTAAGTGATGTTGAGCAGAAAAGTAGCCTCACGGAAAATCTTCATACACGCACACTTTAATAGAATGTAATAAAAATATTGTGACTTTCGGACCGATCGGGCGAGGAGGCGCTACGTGGCTCGGGGAAGCGGATGTGTTTGTTCTAAAGTCAGAAAAACCAAGACGGGCGAGGGAAGCATTTTAGTTTTCTAGGCTAGGTGGCGCGAGCTACCGCACGTTATAAATATAGCCATTAGCATCCATCCATCCATTCGGTAGAGGGATACCCGAATCTGGGCGGAGCTGAACGGAGCGACGCAACGACGCGTCGGAAACCATGTGTCGCGAACCGTCCTGTGCGGCGATTCGGAGCAGCCATCTTCCCGACAGTTCGCACGCCGGATCGGACAGTTTTGACGCGCAAGTGTCTCGCGCTTCACTGCCAACGCTAGGTAGCCGTAACGGTGATTTTGCAGTGAAGGTAATTTTTGTGAACAAATGTGAGACCTAGCTGTAAATGCATCGACCAAAAAATAGAAAAAACTACAAAATGTATATTATTTTACACACCGGCAGAGTTTAAGAGACTAGAAACTAAGTAAGTTTAAGAACTGTTAATACATCGACTCCAGTAACTGTAATATTCCTCTCGAAGTCGTACATGCAAGTGTATCTGACACCCTTGCCACTCGGAAAAAAAAAAACAACGTATTTCCCAGCGAATGCAATTCCGATTACGACATTAATTTTAGACTCTGGCACACGCAATCTTTTTATAATATTTCACCCTACCATGATAATTAGATTAACACACTTTGGGGATCTAGTTGTGTACCTTACTCGTATTAAAATAGAAACTGCAATTCCCTTTGGTATATCCCAAGGACGCACTAAACACCTAGCATTTATGGGTCCTGCGACGTCATGGTGTCAGCGGACGTCACGTGATTACGTGACGTGATGTCAGGTCACGTCACGTGACCTGGCAGTGATCAGCTGCAGTTTCTAGAAATAAACATTACGATCAACGAGGGACACGTGGGTCGAATGTATCGCCCTCGGGCACGTAAGCAGCTTGCTCCTGTAGACTCAGCTCACTTGAAGACTGTTAAGACAGCTATTCTGACTTCATGCCCGAAATCTGCGTTGCTGAAGTTGTGAGAATACTTAGCGACTGCTAGTTTGAATTTCCAGATATCTAAGCTGAAATCAGCTGGGTTATAGTTCCTGTTGCAGAAACCATGCCACAGCAAATAAGTGGAATAAAAAAAGTTCCGAATCAAGCAGAGAACGGAAATATCGCAAGTTGCGCAGTACCTCGTCAACGTTGCTCACAATCTGAAGAAAGTGGCAAGTGCGATGTAAACAAACGATCGAAGCAAACGAAAAATAATCCCCGGAGAAGGCGAGCAGGGGTGGACAAAGGACTAACACAAATCTCCAAACTAGCTAGATGACTGGTGCGCGCCGAAAACATCCGCCTGGTCCTGGTATCGAACCAGTGACCTCTCCATTTCAATGAAATGCGATGTGTCCGTTCGAATTTAACATCAAGTCCGATATGCCCGTTATTTTTTTAGCTCTCCTAAAGTTTAAACCGGATCACAATCTTGCATTTCGGATGGAAACTCTCAACTACCATATGAAAAAAAAAAACACCTGACACCTTAGGTTGACAGTGCAGTGGGTGTAGTTTATGACACCCCAGTGAGTTGTGGGGAGGTTTACAGCGGCCAGGATGTGACCAAGCACGGTTCCACGCGCATTCAGTCAAGAATAAGTGTGATTCGGATTCGCCCATTCACTGCTTCAAGTGCACCTCAGTTCTGCAACTTTGGGAAACTAATAAACTTGGTATAAGTATTTAGATGGCTGCCCGCGAGCTTCTAGAAGCCTTTTTAACTAAGAAAAACGGCCCTCATTGTGCGAGTCCTACGTCGACTTTACTTCATAACAATTAATTCCAGTTTTTACATCAGTTCTAAGAAACACAAAATTGCTTATTAGTTTTTTTTTTTTTTTTTTTTTTGCCGATGTCGGCTGCATAAATTGTTTATATACGCCTGCCTTTTCCGAAATAAAGATATTTGAAAGTTAGCGCCCGTCGTGTTTTACCTGCTTTCCTTGTCTCTTTTGCGCGATTTTATTTTCATAGAAACGTTTTAACCAGCCCTGCAACTTACTTTACTAGATGACAAATTCGTTTCTGTAGATCTCAGTTTTTTGCGCGAATTGGTTAATGTAAAGTAGGTCATGGGTCCGTGAAAATTACCGATTATGTTAAAATAAAAAAAAACTTAAAAGGTTTTCTCTGGTTTTTATAGAGCAGAGCAATGGAGGAAGAATTTTAAAAAACCGAAGCAATGGGTGCAGCATGGAGCATATAATGGCCTACGTTTTAACTTTCAGGGCGCCGAAAATACACAAGGACAAGAAAGGAGACGAAACAAGGCGCACTCGCAACTAGCATTTATGAAAAAAACCACTCTCTTATATGCTCATGGCAAACAACACAGTCACACTGCACAGTCATACTACATCCGGTGTAGCCCCCTTCGTAAAAAAGTGTGCTCTTTTGCCGATAGTGACACAGACGTGTCACTAATGCAATCCTCGCCTTTTTCTTTTATTTCGAAGGCCTCGCGCAGCTCCCTCGATATCCGATCGGCGCATCAAATACCTTGTGTCACTGAATGACGGTGTACACGAGCAACGGCTGCAATGCATGGCGAGGTGTCCCGACGGGGTAGCCCGTGTAGCCGCCGCATGTTCGCGGGCGCGATCATTAAAACATCTGCCCGTTTGGCCAATGTACGATGATCCGCATGACATGGGGATTTCGTATATGACGCCCGTGGCACATTCCGTGTACCTGTTGCGGTGCTTCGTATTGCAAGGATCTGCGGACTCACGGGGATTGTTGATTCTGCGGCACAGTCTCGATAGTTTGTTTGGTGCGGAGAACAAAATAGGCACATCGTACCTATCAGCAACCTTTTTAAGATTGTGGGTTAGTGAGTGTACATAGGGGATTACCACCGGCCTCACTGCTGCTCTTTCACGGGGCTGCCTCCGTGTGCCTTTAAACTTTTTTATTAGGGTGTCCGCTACATCCACCAGAACTCTCTGCGGGTAGCCTGCTTTCTGCAACCTCGCTACCTGTCTCGTGAAGCTCGCTTGAGCGGTGTGTGCACATGATCTTCTTAGTGACGCCTCGAGACAACTAGATGCAATTCCTCTTTTTACAAGTTTCGAATGGGCCGAACTGAACGGAAGGATGCCCTTCTTAGAGCGTGCCTCATATGTCCAGCATATGTGATTTCTTTCAAGACTTAGCCTAAGGTCCAAGAACTGTAAATGCCCGTTCACTGGCTCTTCATGCGTGAACGACAACCCATCCCCGCATGACCTAAATATGTCAAGCACTTCTTCAACCCCGCAGCTCGGTGCGTCGGCGGGTCTGCCGAGTACAAGAAAGTCGTCCACATATCTGAAGATGCGACACCGGTTCGCGTCGCCCAACCTCTCGGCAATCTTTCTTCCGCACACACTTAAAAAAAATATTGGACAGTATCGGCGCAACACATGACCCGATGCATATTCCCCTCTTCTGCACATACATCTCTCCCTCAAAAGGCACAAACATGCTCTCTAGGTAAAATGCCAGAAGTTCCAAAAAATGATCAACGGAAATGCCGCAAGAGGCTTGGAACGGTAGAACACCGTTTCGTTCAATGCACTCTCTGACAGACTCAAACAGGGGCTTGTGCTCAATCGAATAAAACAGATCTACAACGTCGATCGAAAAAGCGCTGCGCATTCCGTGTTCTTCATCACTCAGGTATTCGATAATGCAGTCTGAATTTCGCGCAAAAAACGGATCATGCAATTCCAGCGAGGTCAGATACTTGCAAAGGTAGCTGGCAACATGAGCCTGCCATGACCCCCTCTCCGTGACAATAGCCCTGAAGGGGATATCTGTCTTGTGCGTTTTCGCGGTAAAGAAAATGTCAAGTTGGAGGTTCTTACTGAACTTGGCACTCTTTAGCAGTCCCGTTAGTTCCAACGCACCACAGATTTCAATAGCGCGGGATTTCACCTTGGCTAGTGGGCCTGGTCTCACTGGTTTGAAGTTCTTCTGGATGGCTTCCTTTGCTTTGGTTTTGTAGAGGGCTTCAGGCAGGACCACGAAGCCTCCTTCTTTGTCCGAAGTGAGGAGCTTGAGGTTGTGCTCCAAAAAGTAGTCGACGATGGTGTTGGTCTTGAACTTCCTAGTCGTTTTGCCCTCCAGGCGTTGCAGGACATCCACGCCATCGGCTACACACCTTTCTCTGTCTTCGGGTTTGGCTTTGTCTCCCATCCATCTTATCAGCGACAGCTTTAAAACGGGATTCATGCATGGTTCCTGGCTATACTTCGGCCCTTTATCCAAGCAGTCCTTGATTTGCTTTGGCAGTATTACGTCTTCAAGCACAGTTACCTCCTGCTGCCCGCCTTCGTTGCGTCTAGCTTTCTTCGCCAGCGTCATTCTTGTTTGCTTTCTTCGCCAGCGTCCTTCTTGTCAATAATTACAGTGCTTAACTTAAACTTATTATTAGGTAGCAGGTTAACTATTATCAATCCAATACCCTTACATCGCATCACAAAATGAAGAGAAAACACTAGTGGCAATGGCCCTTATTTGTGCACTACATCCTTACAACTCTTAAGGCTTGCTTGGACATTTGTGTCGAGTGCGTTGACAACGAATGAAGCCAGAGTGTCAGTGCTTCCCCTTAACGTACGCGAAGAACGCCATCTGGTTTTTCGCGATACCACAAGCTGTCGACTTTTGTGGGCGCATGGTAATAAACCAAATTGTATCTGAAATTTTATTTGACATTTAATATAGCAGGAGTTAACTAGCGAGACCAAAAACCGACGAGAGAAAAAGAAACAGGTTTCATCAGGAATTACTTTACCTAATGAATGACGTGCGTGAACTTGTTTGTAAAGGTACCGTTTTTCAAAATGAGGTCGAAAATTTGGACACGCAACTCTTCGTTCCGGCTTGATGTTGAGCTAAGAACTTACACCCTGCTTTCATTGATGCCACAAAAAAATATATATATATATATATTTATTTTTTTATTTCACAATACTGCCAGCCCTGTCAAGGGCCAAAGCAGGAGTGGATAATACAAAACAAGGAATGTACACTGTTTTCTGCACACCGCACACGCACACGCACAAAAAAACGGTGTTACAAGTTTGCCCACAGAGGCGTGCCAAAAAAAAAAACAAAAAAAAAACATACATATATTTTTTTTATTCAAACAACACACGCAGAGCTTTTTCGAAATCAGAAATCGACTCGAGAGCAACAACAGCACCTGGAAGTTTATTCCAAAAATCTATAGCCTGCACAAAAAATGATTGTTTAAATATATTTATACGGGCGTGAATGGGTTCGAGCACTTTCGGATGATGTAAGCGCTCTGAACGATGGCTTTTGGGTGTTAAATATTTAGAGCTGTCGATTTTTAAAAGATGATTATAAATCTGAAAAAATAATTTCAGGCGTTGGCATATTCTCCTTTTTTTCGAGGGTTCTATGTCTGCCTGCTTTTTTAGCTCCGTCACAGACGTCGTAGTCCTGAAATCAGAGAATATTGTACGCACCGCAAGTGACTGAACCTTTTCAAGCTCATTAGAAAGCGTGGCCTGCCAGGGATCCCACACCTCGGAAGCATACTCCAGTGTTGGTCTTACAAGAGCTTTATAGGCAATAAGCTTAACCGAGGGAGGTGTCCTATACAGCTTCCTTCGTAAATACCATAGTTTTTTAGTTGCCTTTTTTGTTACATAATCCACATGTCTGTTCCCATTTCAGATCACTAGTGATAACCACACCCAAGTATTATAGCTGTCAACTTAGTAAGCCTGACAGAGTCAAGCTCATAGTCAAAGTAAAAATATTTTTCTTATTCGTCAAGTGCATATATTGCGTTTTCTGGGTGTTTACTATCATATTCTTTTCACTACACCATGACGAGATGCGATATAAAACATCATTTACTTCTATCTGATCGTTAACTGACAAAATGGGAGCATATATAATACAATCATCGGCAAACATTCTTACTTTCACGCGCCCGTTACTGCAGATAGAAAACAAACTGTTAACATATATTAAGAAAAGCAAGGGACCCAACACGGAGCCCTGTGGAACCCCTGAGTACACTTTCAACAATTCCGAAAAGGTGCCATTTACATCGACGAACTGCCGGCGATTTCTGAGATATGCGCTAATCCATCTATAATCAATGAAGGAACACCGTAGTCAATTAAAACATTAATTAGTTTAAAATGTGGTACTCGATCGAACGCTTTAGACAGATCTATAAAAATGGCATCCACTTGCAGGCAATTATTAACATAACCAGAAATGTCATGATAGCATTCAAGTAGTTGGGTTGTTGTTGAATACCCTTTCCGAAAACCATGCTGATTGGAACTTAGGATGCTTTGTCCTCCATAAAAGAAACTAGCTGCTTATTCACAATGTGTTCTAGTAGCTTACATGACGTACAGGTCAGAGAAATAGGGCGATAATTATCAACTGAATCACCCTTCCCACTCTTTTTCACGGGCACAACTCTTGCTAATAACCAATCGTCCGGTAAAACAGAGTCTCGGACCGAAGTGAAGAATATAATTGTTAAGTATTTTGCAACCCACTCAGCGTATCTCTTTAGAAATTCATTTGGTATAGTATCTGGTCCTGGCGATTTTCTAGTATTAATTGATAACAATAAGGATACGATACCTTGTTCTGATACAAAACCACTCAAGTTAGAGCTTTCATCGTTGGGAATACTGCTGAATTCAGTTGAATCTATCGTAAACACGTACTGAAAATAGTGATTGAATTCATTCGACATTATGGCCCTGTCGTGCACAACGTTGTATAATGCGTAACTGACTTATCTTAGTCCGTGACGGAGTGAGATAACGCCAAAACTTTTCAGGGGAGGATGAAATGAATTCTGGCAATGATTTGTAACATAGGCTTCCTTGGCTAGGTTTATCAATGTTTTTAACTTGTCACTCTGCTCACAGATAGCAGGAGAATGACGCTTTCGAAGCCTCTTTACTTTACGTTTTGCCTGCAAAATTTCTCTTGTAATCCATGGATTGTGGCTTGCTCGCACATTTCTGTTGAGTGCGTTGACAACAATTGAAGCCAGAGTGTCAGTGCTTCCCCTTAACGTACGCGAAGAACGCCATCTGGTTTTTCGCGACACCACAAGCTGTCGATTTTTGTGGGTGAAGGGTAATAAACTAAATTGCATCTGAAATTTCATTCGAAATTTAATATAGTAAGAGTTAACTAGCGAGACAGAAAACCGACGAGAGAAAAAAAAAAACAGGTTTCATCAGGAATTACTTTACCTAATGAATAACGTATGCGAACTTGTTTGTAAAGGTACCGTTTTTCAAAATGAGGGCGAAAATTTGGTCACGCGACTCTTCGTTCCGGCTTGATGTTGAGCTAAGAACTTACACCCTGCTTTCATTGATGCCACAAAAAAAAAAAATGTTTTTTTTTTTTTTGAAGTTCTTGAGCCGTTTATTTCGCTGAATTTGTCGCTACTACCCTCGGGATCGCGACTTATTGTTTGGGAAACACTGACATAAGTGAACGTGAGCCCCGTATTGATAAAGCAGCCTCCTCATGCTTTGATCTTCAAATGAAAAAATATATATATATATATATATATATATATATATATATATATATATATATAAACGAAAAAAACGCTAGAATTTGCGTGCACGCCAAAACCTAGCACTGTTTCTACCCCAACGTTGGGACCCGCTAATCACGAGTGCAAAAATAGAGCGTCGACAACAAAACTTTCTTTCTTTCTTTTGTCCCCTTTCACCCAAACCCCGCTTTGTCGCGGCCACGCGTGCTACACACCGACGGCAACGCGAATCAAGTATTTAAAAGTGACACCCGAAGCGAAATTGAGATTCGATTGCAAGCATCACTCCCGGAAATAGAAAAAAAAAAAAAAAACAATCGCTATTGAATTGAGAGATAAAGTTGTATATAACGTAGTCAGTGGGGCACGCCACGTGCCGCGTTTCACACGTAGGCAGTCTGTTATTACGCGACGGTTGCAACACTCACATCGACGTGCGGAGGTGAAAATCAACCTCGCATATGAACCTATTCGAAGCGCGGAGCAGGCCGTAACAAAAACACGGAAACAGGAGATTTGCCCGAGAAAAAACAAAAAACAAAAAAAAAAAAAACAGAGAGAGAAATGCGTCCAGGAAAGATTCAAACACGGCGTCGGATGAATGCGCTTATACGCCTACGTGGAAATGCACAAGTGCGGGTCGCTCGTTTCCTTGTTGGGGTATAAAAAAATAAACGCAATGACGATTTAAAAAGAAAAAAAGAAAGAAAAACACCGCCCGTTGTACTCTTGCATGAGCGTAGGCGTCAACAGTGCGAGGCGTCGCGAGCATAGGCAGGTCCCCGTAAACACCGCGTTGTTACATATAACTAGAAAAGTTGGTTTCTTCGTTTTTTAATTGTATTTATATGGCGACTAAAAATTATACCTGAAACGAATTGATTTAATTTTTGTTTACTGTTATCGGTGAAACCTTGTGGATTTCGTGTTGTACGTGAATGTAGGTGTTGTACGTGAATGTTCCTATTTACAAAACCCTATTCGGATTTTTCTTTATCTTCTTTCTCTACTATATTTATATTTTTTACGGGTCAGGGGGAGGCTTTCAAAGATCTGTTTACCAAGCTCAACGCAGGTACGGGTTTTTTGGTTTTATTGAACTCTTACGCGGTGTAACGGCGTGGGTTACGTATAGATGGAAGCAATTATATTTCCCCATATTTTTCTTTCTGCACGACGAGCCTTTAAAAATGGGAGTGGCTGTCGATGGTCACAAACAATGCGTATAAGTTTAGTTTGCATCTGTGTGTTTCAACGTCACAATAACATGTCACGCAGGTTCCACAAAAATGTTTTTTCCTTTTTTTTTTTGCTTACGTGTGCTGAAAACATTTTTGCTATGGAAATTGTATTGAGGTTCTTCGTTCGCCATTACTGTCCCTCAAGTATCTCACAGAGTCTCCGGGCCATTCGAAGCTTCTAATTGATGAGGAACCCAAACACGCGAAACCTGTTTTAACGATAAGGACTTTATGGTGTCTAGAAAAGTAATAACCCCTCGCGTAATTACATGAAAACATTAACTTTAACCTTTAATAAAAAAAAAATTTAAATCAGTTAAGCGCAGTTGTGGCTACGTTTATGCACGCCGTTTTCCGGCAATTTTAGCAAACCAAACGCGAGCCGAACGGTTACAAACAAACGAAAGAGTCGGCAAGAAAAGGCTGCACTGGAAGACGGAGTTCACCTGGGTAATTGTCCCCTTCGGACTGTGTGCTGAGAAAGAGGGATGTGAAGATTGAAAGAAAAGTTCGAAAAGGGGAGGAAGCGGAGATTCAAAGGCGCAAACTTTTAAAAATTTGAAAGTAATAAACACGGCGGTGTTCGAGGCGGGGTTGAAGCCGCACGTCCGGAGGCTTCCTGGCTCGTGACGACGACCATTCCCCGAAGTGAAGAACCCAGGGGTCCAGAGGAGGTGGGAGAATTGGTAACGTAACGAACGGTTTAAATACATGGTTGCGATACAGTCGTCAAATCCGAGAGAACAATGGAGCAGCCTCACGCTCCGCCTTATATAGGGTCCGTTTTCTCCCTCACTCTCCGCCAGGGCAGCAGGTGCAACCGCCAAGTGCGTTGCAGCAAAGTCCGCCGCGTCGTAGCCAGAAGTGCATCGTAGCCATGGTTCTCCGCAGTTAGGCCATGCCTCTCTCCCCTTCCGGAGCGCACGAACCCACACGCACACACACACACGTCCCGTTGACGTTACGGACGCGTTGAGACTCGTTTTGGGCAGGCTTCGACAGGTGGGCGACAGTCCTGAACAGATCGTGACTCGTTTCCGCAGCGTTGAAACTCGGAAGAAGGTTGCCGAAGGTTCCATTCTTAACAGCCCCTCCGGGGCCAGGGAAACCTCGAATGGCCGGTGATACAATCGCTGGCCTGAAGAGGTGGGCCTGTGGTAGGCCTTGAGAAGACGCTGCAAGCACCAAACAAACTCCCAAACCTCTTACAATGGAGGCATTAGCGGAAACGTCCCCCACAACACCACGCCACACCGCAGTCAAACGCTCGGAATTCGCCAGAGACCCGCCAGACTGGATTACGAATTACCATAATCTGTCAAAACAATGCAAATTGACCCGCTGTCGCCAAAACAAAACTCATTTTTCCAACGAGGTCACAATGAACAAAATACAAAAGACAAAAACTCTTCGCAGTTTGTGAGGTCCTTTTTGGGTTTTAACGAAGTGCCCCCTCTTAGATCCTCATTCCCGTGGATGACGAAGACCTCTGAGATCATCCCTACTGTTTTTCGTGATGTCAGAAAAATCTGCTCAACCCATCGGCATTGCCGTTAAATTTGCCTTTCCTTTTTCTTACGCTGAAGTCATAGTGATCGATTTTCACGTGATTTCTAGACGTGAAAATGCGGTACTTATAGCGCCGATAAAACAATCCGCCTTTTTCATGCCCCGTCACATTGGTCCTAGCAATCTCCTGAGCTGTACCGCGAAACCCTGACACACTAGGGTCGCTCTTCTGCTCGACTGTCAAAGACACTCTGTCTACTCGTAGCAGAGGACCAAAGTTACGTGACGCCGGAGCTACGAGAGATCTTTCACTGATCCCGTCTTCCTCCGCCTTTTTCTTTGGCGCGTTGGGACGGCGTACGCTTTCTAGTGCTTAGAGGTCAGGCTGCTCTACAACCTGGTCCCTCTCATCCCGGTTTTCTGCCTCCAACTCTGGGAGTGCTTGCTCCCCGTCAGCTGCCTCTGGCGCTGGATCACTCGTCAACAAAGGGGCGACCTGACGCGATTTGGACCTCGTACATGACTGAACTAGCCCTTCTCCCAGTTGTTGACCCCTTTCGCGCAGCAGGAAATCTGACCGGTTAGAAAACAAATAAGGATACTCCGACGGGACTGTTTGCGAGACAGCCGCCTCTGTCACTAGCTCTCCGAACGGGCCAGTTATCCTTACTGTCGCCATAGGCAGACAGACACTGTGCTTTTCGAGCAGCTGCTTGATCCAAACTACCTTTCCAGTAAAATCGGATGGCGTTACATACGACGGATGAACAACGTCCATCGTCGCGGCACTGTCCCGAAGCACCCTGCACGGCTTTCCGTTTACATGGAGCTCGTGAAGATAGGGACGAAGAAGCTTCAGGTCCTTGTCACTACCGTTCACGTACGAGAACACAACCCGCTGTTTCTTACATCTGGCCGCTGTGTGTCCCGGCTCCTGACAGTTGTAGCACAGGAACGGCTTCCTTGCCTCGAACTGCCCTGTTGGGCTTTTCCGCGCCTCGTCTCCGTTCGGGTGTTCTGTGCTCTTGTCTGGGACCTTTTGTCCTGCTTCGGGCTTCTCGGGCCCGTTTTCTCGCGAGCCGTTTCCCTGTTGGAAGGGCTTACGCACAGCGGGATCGCTCCGGCCGGGTTCGCATTCCTCTCCGCTCAGCTTTCTACGCGTTGCGTACTCTTCGGCTAGCTCAGCGGCCCTTTCGACAGAGTCGACTCCCACCCTATCCTGCACCCAGAGCTTGACTGACTGCGGAATGCTACGAAAGAACTGTTCGAGGCACACACACTCGACCACCTTGTCTCGGCTTTCGTACACTTCCTCGCTCTTCAACCATTCTATCAAGTTGGTTTTAAGCCCGTACGCGAATTCCGAGTAGCCATCGCTGCTCTTTTTGGATGCGTTTCTAAACCTTTGACGGAACGCCTCGGCAGAAAGGCGGTACCGCTTCAAAAGGCTGGACTTCACCTTGTCGTAGTCGTCCGCGTCTCCAGCACTAAGGCGCGCGACAACCTCTGCAGCCTCACAGGGCAACAAAGTCAAAAGCCGTTGCGGCCACGTTTCTGAGGCGAAGCTCAACTTCTCACATGTCCTCTCAAAGTTAACTAAGAATAGGCCCACGTCTTCCCCAACTTTAAACGGCTGCATGAGCTTCTTCATTTGATACGACTCGGTCTCACTTGCTCGTACCGGAGCCCCAACTCTACTGTTCTGCGAGTTTAATCGCTGTTGTTCAATTTCGAGCTCTAGCCTTTTCGGCGCTCGCTCCTCTGTCGCAGCCTGCGCTCGTTCCTCTCTCGCTGCAGCCTGCGCTCGTTCCTCTCTCGCTGCATCCTGCGCTCGTTCCTCTCTCACCGCAGCCTGCTCCTGCTCTCGTTCCTCTCTCGCTGCAGCCTGCTCTCGTTCTCGTTCCTCTCTAGCTGCAGCTTGCGCTCGTTCCTCTCTCGCCGCAGCCTGCGCTTGTTCCTCTCTCGCTGCAGCCTGCTCTCGTTCTCGTTCCTCTCTAGCTGCAGCTTGCGCTCGTTCCTCTCTCGCTGCAGCCTGCGCTTGTTCCTCTCTCGCTGCAGCCTGCTCCTGCTCTCGTTCTCGTTCCTCTCTAGCTGCAGCCTGCGCTCGTTCCTCTCTCGCCGCAGCCTGCGCTTGTTCCTCTCTCGCTGCAGCCTGCTCTCGTTCTCGTTCCTCTCTAGCTGCAGCTTGCGCTCGTTCCTCTCTCGCTGCAGCCTGCGCTTGTTCCTCTCTCGCTGCAGCCTGTGAGCTTCTCTCGTTCCTCTCTCGCTGCAGCCTGCTCTCGTTCTCGTTCCTCTCTAGCTGCAGCTTGCGCTCGTTCCTCTCTCGCCGCAGCCTGCGCTTGTTCCTCTCTCGCTGCAGCCTGCTCTCGTTCTCGTTCCTCTCTAGCTGCAGCTTGCGCTCGTTCCTCTCTCGCTGCAGCCTGCGCTTCTTCCTCTCTCGCTGCAGCCTGCTCCTGCTCTCGTTCTCGTTTCTCTCTCGCTGCAGCTTCGCTCTTAGCGTTCTGAAGCAGTTCCCACGCAATTTTAATTTCCTCTGCTTCCGCGCTCTCTGAAATCGCTTTACTGATCTCAGATTTCTTCATCTTTTGCTCCACCTCCACACCCAATTCTTCACATAAACAGATTAAATCTGTTCTCAGTAACCTCATTAGATTCATGATCGCTGCTCTTTAGCTTTGGCTTTGCTATAAAACTTGTCGCGAGGTTGTACACAAACCTAGCGCACGAGTCAAACACTAAAGATTCCCAGCAGTTCAAAATTAATTACCCATAATCTGAAGCCTGGCGAATCTCAAAGCGAAGTCCAAACGCTCACCCACAGATGTAGCACGATGTCGCATGGTCCGATTCCAACCGCTGCCAACCAGTTGTTCGAGGCGGGGTTTAAGCCGCACGTCCGGAGGCTTCCTGGCTTGTGACGACGACCATTCCTCGAAGTGAAGAACCCAGGGGTCCAGAGGAGGTGGGAGAATTGGTAACGTAACGAACGGTTTAATTACATGGTTGCGATACAGTCGTCAAATCCGAGAGAACAACGGAGCAGCCTCACGCTCCGCCTTATATAGGGTCCGTTTTCTCCCTCACTCTCCGCCAGGGCAGCAGGTGCAACCGCCAAGTGCGTTGCAGCAAAGTCCGCCGCGTCGTAGCCAGAAGTGCGCCGTAGCCATGGTTCTCCGCAGTTAGGTCATGCATCTCTCCCCTTCCGGAGCGCACGAACCCACACGCACACACACACACGTCCCGTTGACGTCACGGACGCGTTGAGACTCGTTTTGGGCAGGCTTCGACAGGTGGGCGACAGTACTGAACAGATCGTGACTCGTTTCCGTAGCGTTGAAACTCGGAAGAAGGTTGCCGAAGGTTCCATTCTTAACAGCGGCAAACACGGGTAGGAAACCCAGTTTCCTAAGATCCCAAAAAGCCGCGCTCACATTGTCAATTCATTGTGCAAACAACCTTCTGCAGACACTGTCCAAGGTGTGCTTTTTTTCTTGCACAACACTCCTGTCACATTATCCACAGTACAATCACAGCGATAGTTGCGAAACATTACGACGAAGTCACTGGACTTTGTCGTCGTGTTCACTCACCGTGGTGCAGTAGGGTGCGTTAACAAAAGCGTTCGGAACAAAATAGACAACTGTTTTGTTCCGAAACCTTTTGTTTCGTGCTATTTCTTTTTCGAGCGCTTTTGTTTTGTTGTTTTTCTTGAGCACGAGCTCTTGATTCACAGTGCTATGACGACATTTTGTTTTAATCTAAGCTATTTCTTTTTCAGAGCCCGCGTGCAGTGGGCGCTGGGTACTACCATAGTCTCCTCTACACTCACAAAGCCTAGCAGTTCGACGATGGAGCCATAGAGTGCCGGCTGCAGATTTGGAGCGCGAGGATCTGGTAGCACAGAGCATTTCTTGGGGAACCTGGACGTCAGCGCACAGCATTTGCAGCGGCGAGGACCCGATACATGTTTTTCAAACCCGACGAGACAAGAAGCGGTAGCGCGAGGAACGCGAGGAGCACGAGTGAACGTTCCATCACTCGGGAGAAGTATGTTTCGGCGTCTCGCCGCAGCGGGGCGCCCGTCACGTGGTTCTCCTCTCATCCGTTGTCTGCCGCTCTACCTTTTCAATTTCGGCGGCCACTTCTCGTGGCAATCTGTCAGGCTTTGTCAGCATGGAGAAGGCTATGGTACTACAGAAACCCCAAGTCTAGATCTGGTTATCAACACCGTGGCGTAGATTGTAAGTGGAAAAAACTGGACAAGATAACCTTTTTCGCCGCGTGAAGTTAGGAAGACTAATTGTTTGTAGCATTTGCTCATACGGCATCTGGCCGACTTGCTAGAAACAGCGTCTCAAGCTGAGTCTGGGTGAAAGAAAGCACTGCCAAATCCAGCAGACGAGCTGAGCGGGACTCAAACCGCGTCTCAAGACGCTCGCGTGCTCCAGCCTTTGTAGTGCTTTCGTACACCCAGTCTCATCTGAGACGCTGTTCTAGCAAACCGGCACTGGCGTTTATTTTTTTGTTTGTTTTTTTTTTTTTTTTTATAGACCATGCATTTTTTTTTATAGAATTGTCATTTAAGTACATTTGTTCAGGGAGGTACCCTAGTTCATTGCTCAGACGTGTGCCACGCCTGATGGCGAAGTTGCGGGCTCTTTTAGCGAGTGTAGTGTTATTGATCTTTTATGTATGGCGCGACACGCGTGTGGCTATCTCTTGTCGTTCCTCGGTATGACTTGACGAAAGTGTCTCGTGCTCATATCTTGTTATGTGACCTGGTATCGGGTCATATTGGATTGCTGGAATAAACCTGGGGGTTGTTGCTGTTTATCGGGGCCCATTGTTGGAAGTGTTGCGTTCATCACAGCAGGAAGCTCGATAAAGAGGTTTGCGCATACCAATTTCTTAGTGTACGATTTTGGAGGAGTACACTTAAGCTCTATCACACGATATCCTCTTCACCGTCCCACTGTATCGCTTTCCGTTCTTTGACAATACGGACCGTGATTTGCTTTCCCGCGTAAAAAAATGCTAATTACTGAGTTTGTAGAAATATTTTTTTAACTGCACACCAACAAGCTGCCAGTAAAGACATATGCTTAGCGAAAAAAAAACATGTTTGCAACATAAAGAGTAGATTGTTTTTTTTTTTTTTTTTTTTTTTTTGTGCAAGAGACCGGAGGCCGTTGATAGTCGTTTTTGAACTGTTTGGATGCTATCCTGTTCTGGAACGTGCTCCATCGAACCCTGAAAGACGACGTTACACTCACGGCTAGTGGAAGGCGCTTCTTTTCTGTGGAGGAGAGTCTTTCTCATATGGCCTCCTATTTTTAGTGGGCCAGCACGCCATTTAGAAATGTAAAATGCCAGTTCGTCATGCGGATCTTACGCCCTGGACGGGCATAAGACTCGCTCTGAACGGTATTATTTCATCGAAAATGTGAACTTGATAGCAGCTGTGCACCAAAAAATATGCCCGGAACTTGAGTGGTTGCCGGCCTTTGAGAAGCTGTCAATGATCGAAGAATTTTAACGATTCTCACCGCCTGTCAAAACCTTGCCGGCAGTGTTCTATCACCATTTTCATTAACGCCGTCTTTTGCTCAATGTTTCATATGACACGCTTAAGTGAAATGCATCGTGCATCGTGGATCTTTGTTCACTGTCTAAACACAGCCATAATAATAGAAGAAAGCTGCGTCGTAGCTCAGCGGCAGAGCCGTATATGTAGAGAGTTTGGTCAATGGGAGGCGCGGGCAGAGCCAAGGCGTGCGCAGACTCGGAAAGAGGGCTTGGCATGCTCTCTTGACCCACCAGAAACCGAAATGAATCCCCTAGCGGTGGTAGCGAGAAACAGTTCTGATCAAAGGTATATGTTCGTATATGGTTCTAATAAGCGCGTAAGAGTGTAGTGTAGTAACTCTTTGTGGTTGAAAATAGGGTGGACGTGTTGTTTTGATCATGATCATGCAGAAAGATGTAAGAAACGAATGCGCCGCTCAACTCTGTTTTGCTCGGACAGAGTGTGACCGCTCGGACGGTAGATTCACGGCCCTCGGCGCTTGGCGTACGGATTATGTCGATCGTTCCGCTAGTCGCACTCTTCCACCATCATTTTGAATGAGCTTGATTGAAACATCACGTGTACCATATTTTCAGTCACCGAGAGTCACTCCGATGCAGTTATGAGGTTTGCTTCTCGCGACCACCGCCAGGGTATTATTTCCGGCTTCTGGTTGGTCACAATTGAATTTCTGAAGTTGCCCTGGAACACGCCCAGCCCGCCTTCGGCCAATGGCGCCTCCTCATTTGGCTCCTATACTTCCCAACAAATGGCCAAACTCTCTACATATACGGCTCAGCTCAGCGGCAGCGCCTCCGCTTCGCACGCAGCGGACCTAGGTTCGATTCCTTTGGGCGGCGGTGATCTTTTTTCTAGGATTTAGCAACGTCGACGACGGACGCCCCCCGTTGCCAACTGTGCAAGCGTCAATAGACGACCACTACAACATCAACTACTACAACACCAACAACGGACGTCATTTCCGGTGGTGGTAAGAGCCCATAACAGCTATCACCATAAAAACTGTCATTAGATGCATGTTCGACGGATACATACGCCATGAAGTAAACGCGCTCCAAACGTGGGTGAGCCTGTCCACAGATACGTCTGTTAACTATGTCCTGCAGCGCGCACATTGATCTTTTATACGATGTAGTGACAGCGACTTAATATCGACGTAACAGACCATGCGTCTTCGCGGATTTCTAACCACCCGACTTGCATTTAGAAGCCTAATTTTTATAAAACAAAAATTAAAAATATTTATTTCATCGAAAGTGTGATTAACTACAATCGGTTGAGTATAGTGTGAGATGCTGTTCCAAAAGCCACATCTTATCTCGCCGCCAAGGAAAAAAGGGCCTTGTCATAACGCCCGGATTGTCGACAATTTCCTTCGAGTTTCCTGTTTTTCTTATATATTCGCAGTTTTAACTTTTTTGTCTTTTTTTTTAATTAGAATTTTTACGCAAATATTCACCAACCAAAAGAAAGGAAACGTCCACCAACGAAGCCAAAGAATGTGAGAAAGAGAGAGATAAAGAAAGTTTTGTATAAACAGAAAAAAGAGGCGGCTGTTTTGATCATGAACACAGATGGCGTAAAACATACAACCCGTGACAAAATGACACTCCAAAGCTAAGCCGCATTCAGCTACGCGCAGAAAAAAAAAAAGAAAAGGACTCTCCAAGTTTTGAAAGTCCTTCGGGGCTTAATTTCGCCCCGGCTTCTACAAACACGAGAGCATATTCTGCCTTTTTTTTTTTCCCCCGAATCAACTCGTAGCGTCCTTGTCAATAAACCAAGAAACCGTGAACGCCGGAAGAACCAGACGCGTCAAAAATCAGCGCCCCCCCCCTTCCCCCACTCTCCCCTTCTCTATGTTTACGCGCAATAAGGAGGTCCCTTCAACAAAAACGCAGAAGAAAAGCAACCGATATCCCGTGGATAAACTGCAGTAAATCAAGAAGCCACGCTAAGAGCAAACTGCACCAGTCCCTGGAGAGCAGTAACAAGTTTTGCGCCTACTCGACCGGATAACTTTTCAGTTGCTTCAACCAACGAGTTTTCATAACACGGCCGGCTGTCAATTCTAGGACGCTTGACGGCGCCGTGTCATTACGGTAGCATAAGCAATATTTCGAGAAGCGCCAGTCAACGGTCACCCTTTCCCCCAACTCTCAATCCTAGCTTGTTTATGAGCGCGTGTTGAATGTTATACGCACATTATACACTATCTAGCTTGAGGCGAAATAGAAAGCACAGTTAATTAACGAGAGTATGGGCAGCGACGTCAAAAAAGAACGATTAAGTAGGTTCGCAACATGTCTTTTTTCAATTCCACTCTTAAGGGTCATAACTGTTTCTCGTTGAGAGTTAATCGTGTCTTTTTCGTGTTAACGTTCTGCTCGGTACTGTAGGTCCGATTGTTTCTGTCAATATTTCACTTGTTTGAAGGGCAATTGCACGTCCTATTTTTTTTCCTAAAACGAGGAGTCATAGCTAACCTAAGGCTTTTGATAAATTCAGGCGGCCGAAGAATGGAGTGGAATACGGCATTTTCGGCGGTTATCGGTTCGTCCGGTCAGGCGAAAGCCTCGAAGTGTATTTATGGCACACAATTAAATCGCTTGCCACTGCGCTGAAAAAACACTTCATGATCTCCACTAAGTTCATTCACTCCGCACCATAAAACTCCTAAACATGCAACTTCTTCATCACATCGGTGCTCGCGTAGCTTCAGGATTCACTCGGGAAATATCGCACACTCAATGAGTTCAGATTGATCAAATTACGCAAACTTGCAATAGCATGCAACCAAAAATAAACCAGCATGTTAAAACCTCTTCGTATCATATTAAAAGGGATAGAATAACGTACGCTACTTTAGTGCAAGCTAGCGCTAAATTGAGCGATTGCTTGAGCCCACGCTACGCAATAGGAGGTATTCACTGGCTGCCATATTTGAGGTCACTGTTTAGAGCGCATGCTCAGAACGAGCTCGCATTAATAGGCTGCCAAGACTGGCAATCTTGGTGGAGCGGAATGCACGTGGCGAAAGAACTGTGGAAGCTCGCGTTCAGCACGCGCTCCGCAGCCGAGCACACAGCTATGGCCGCCAGTGAATACTCCCTATAGAGTTTTCTCTGCCGCTACTCAAGAACCAAAGCACCTCGCGCTAGCAGCTCCGCCAACATGCAGTAACAATTGTTATTACGTATACGGAATGCTGCAACATTAAAGATTAGTTTTTTTTTTAGTTTAAAGTAATTTATATATATATATATATATATATATATATTGTTACGTTTTTATTTTACAAGAGGACGTCCATAACCAAATTAGACCCAATTCGAAGTGTGTCACGCGCCGTCTGCACGCGCATCGTCGTCGTCGTGTAGCGGTGTTGCTGAGGCATCGCGCCTCAGCAACACCGCTACACTATTTCCCCTCTGAGTTTTTTTGTGATGTTTCTTCCTTGGGTGGTTGATTCTGCTAAATAACCTCGCCACGTTTCAATAAAGATAGACAGTTCGTTTTGCAGGTGTCGTTGCCAATGGTCTTCTCGCAGTCAAACGGTTTAGTCGAGAGGAAGAATCGAACGATCCTACAACATCTGTCCATGTTCGTCAGTGATCAGCAAGATGACTGGGACAGCATCGTGCCTTTGTTTTTGTATGCATATCGCCCGTCTGCTCATGAGGTCACTGGCTATACGCCTGCCACAATGCTCTTCGGTCATGACCTTCGCATGCCCTGTGATTTAGCCCTTCCACGAGCATCAGAGCCGACCACAAACCCTGCGTCCTACGTAGGTGAACTGAGAACAAACCTCGAGCCGATGCACGCATTTGCTCGACAGCGTTTGGTGAGCGGCTTGGATCGCATGAAAGCCCGGTACGACGCGCATGTCACAACACGCCCGTTCTCTCCAGGGGAAAGAGTATGGCTTTACAACCCGATTCGCAAGAAAGGACTATCTCCGAAACTGCAGCGTAACTGGCAAGGATCTTTCATCGTCATCAAACGTCTCAGTGATGTGGTCTATCGCATACGTCGCAGGGATAGATCACGGGCCCTCGTGGTTTACCGCGACCGGCTGTGTTTGAATCAGGGACTTCTGTAGGACTTGCTCGGTCTTCAAAGGACGGGAGGGGGATAGTGTAGCGGAGACGCTGAGTGCGGGGTGAACAAAAAAATTTACACCATCTTCCCGAGGGGAACCATGGGGTGATGCGGAGCATCGTGTTGGTTCCGAGGAAAGAGTCAGTTGCGTGCTGACGTCGAGAGATGGCGCCACCGAACTGCCCTAGCGCAGAGCCGTATATTAGGAGAGTTTGGACAATAGGCGGAGCAAAGGCCGCCGCCAGCGCCGAATATTCCCCCCACGCTTAGAGCGTAAACTAAATTTGTGACACAGCGTCGACCAATCAGGAGACCTCTACTACATCTCACAAATGTCGACAGTGAAGACAAAGGCACAGGCGCGTGACCCTAGCTCAGCGAAACGCTATTGTTTGTACGAGACCTCGTGCATAGGAGGCACTTTCCAAAGCCACGCGCTCGTGCCCATGCCTTTGTCTGCACTGCTAGAACAGCGTCCTGAGACTGGCTGAAAGAAAGCAGTGCAAAGGGTGGGGTGCGCGAGCGTCTTGAGACGCGGAGTTCCGCTCGGCACGGCTCAAATTATACTTCGTTTCACTTTACCTGCGAGCGAAGCCAAAGCTAGAAGCGCGAGACCAGCGCCTTTTGCATTTCTCCCCAGCTCGCGCGCTCGAGCAAAGCCTGAACGCACGGAGCTTCCGTGCTCGCGCTTCCAGTTTTGCCTTCGCTCGCACATAAGGTGAAACGAAGTATAGTCGTGGCACAAATTTAGAGCACGCGACCACCGCTAGGGGCTGTTTCGCGGCCTGTGGTTGGCCCGAGATGCTCGCCTATTCAAACCAATGTATGGCCAAACTCTCTCAATAAACGGCTCTGCCCTAGCGTTAAGCCTGGTTCACATGCAGCGATTTTGGCCCAAGAGCGGCGCGATTTCTGCCGTCGCGGTGCTCGTGCCGCTCAACCGCTGGTGCTGGCCAGAGCGCCGCGACGGCAGAAATCGCGCCGTTCTAGGGCCAAAATCGCTGCATGTGAAACCCGCTTTACCCCCTACGCGAGCCTTCGTCGCGGCTCGCGGCAGAGAAACTTGGAACGCTCGCCGCTCGCCGTTTATTTTTTTTCACACTTGAAGGAGAGGAGACTAGAGGAGGAGAGTTGCGCGTGCGCGCGCGTTGTGAGGAGAAGCGAACGCACGCGCAGTGCACGCAGCTGGTAGAGAGAGAGAGCGGAGAGAGTAACGCGCAGCTGTTGGAGAGAGGGAAGGAGGAGAGTTGCGCGTGCGTAGTTCGAGTGCCGACTACAACGCCGACGCCGAGGGACATAGACCCGAGCAAGAGATGCTCCGCATCTAAAACATAAAAGAGAAGGAACCGGCACGCGACAAAGGGAACGCTCGTGTGCTCGTGCTTGTGCGCTTGGCAGTTGGAAGCCAACCGCCGAAGATGAAGATGTCGGACCTCTCTGTGCGGGTACTAAACCAGTTAAAAAGGAAAGCAGAAATTGTAACAATATATATATATATATATATATATATATATATATATATATATATATATATATATATATATATATATATATATATATATATATATATATATATATATATATATATATATATATATATATATATATATATATATATATATATATATATATATATATATATATATATATTGTTACGGTTAGACCGCGATCACATAATTTGGTAATACAAAGAACGACGAAGAAGCCGCGGGGATAGGAAAGAGGAAGTGGTTCGTAAATAAAAGACCGAACTGACAAGACCTGGTTGCCCTGTCTTCCAAGTCCTTTCACACCCTATTATCTGGTGGAGGTGAAGCGACCCCTACCTCAAGGCTCAGAATCCAACACCGAGCTTCGATCAGGTAATTACCGGGGTCTACAGCCACCATTGGGCACAAACACCGTAACATCCCAAACCATGCCGAATCCACCCGTCACAACGTCATCGACCGTTACATGCCGTCAACGTGATCCTCCATTGTTTGGCGGCACAGCCACCCAAGATGTCGTCGAATGGCTCCGCGACTATGACCGGGCGAGTGCGCACAATCGCTGGGATGATACGCTTAAACTTTCTAACGTTAATTTCTACCTCAAAGACACGGCGATGATCTGGTACAATAACAACGAAGACGCTTTCACCTCCTAGGATCGATTCAAGGACAAGTTTCTGGAAGTTTTTGGACTTTCTACGCAGCGCAAACAACTGGCCGAAGGGCGTCTCGCTTACCGTGCCCAAAGTCCTGACGAGGACTACATCGGCTACATCGAGGACGTACTTGCTCTCTGTAAACTCGCCAATCCAACCATGTCGGAGGCAGACAAGGCTGGCCATATACTCAAAGGAATATCAGAAGACGGGTTCCAATATCTCATGGCTCGTGACTCCCGCACCGTCGAGAGCATCATAGAAGCATGCCGTCGCCTCAACGAGACCAAAAGAGCCAGGATTCCAGCAACCACCTCAACGAGGTTACCCTCTCTACCCTCGCGACTGCAAATCCCCGTCACTGAAACTATACGCACAGTCATTCGTGACATCATCAAGGAAGAGCTTCGGATTATGTTTCCCGACAGTGCCACATTACTCGAGGAAACAACTGCAGCCACGCGTATGTCTTTAAGGGACGCCATTCGAGAGGAGCTTTCTGCCGCAGCTCCTAATTTATCTGCAATTACCATGAGCCCTCGTCTACATGCTGACTCAGCGCCCAGACTTCTTTCCCAGACAGCTGCCCAGACTTCTTTCCAACCCAGGTTCCCAAGACCGATGAGTACCGAACCTCCCAGGACGACTTACTCCAACACCCAGTGGACCTCCACTGTTCGAAGCCGCCCCACCTGCTTCCACTGCGGAATCCGAGGTCACATTGCTCGCTTCTGTCGCCGACGCATCGCGGAAGAACGAGGAGATACCTACAGATTCTTTGGTCGCTCCAGTTACAACTCGCCACCAGTCTATCCGACGTATCCATACGACGAGGATGTTCCAGTACCAAGCTTCCCACATCGTAACCGATCTTCATCTCCGAGACCACCAGCATACAGGCGTCCGCGCTCGCCCTCGCATTACCCACGTTCGTCTGCGTCATTCCGACCATCCCATGAGCCATCCACTTCCTACCAGAACGAGGGAAACTAGACGCGGCGGCAGTAGGAGGTAACGCCGCTTCGTTCAATTCTTGCCAGCCTCCGCCTCCCGCAAGAAATTTTGTTTCGATAACCGTCAAAGGACAAACGTTTTCAGCATTAATAGACACGGGTGCATCAGTTTCAGTCATGAACGAGTCCACGCGACGGAAGCTTCGTTTGGTTGGCACACCTCCGGATGGCAGGTTATTGCAAGGTGCGAATCGTTCTCTTTTTTTGCCATGTTGCTTGTGTACCACTCGCATCACTCTAGACAAAGTTACCGTGGCGTCTTTCACTGTTGTTCCTCACTGCAGCAATGATTTTATTTTGGGATGGGACTTCTTATCACAACACAACGCGCTCATAGACTGCGGCACCGGGTTGCTAAATATTGGTAGAGAAAATTATGATGACTATGACCTAGACACGGTTCAAGTAAGAAAGCTATGTTTGAGTCATGACTATGTAATTCCGTCTTTGAGTACCATTTTTGTCACGGCGGTGAATTAGTTTTTTTTCGCCGACTATAATGGTAATGTCCTTGTGGAACCTTGCCGCGACATGTTGCTACGCAAGAACCTAGCTCTTCCATTTTCATTATCGACATTGACCAATGGCACGGCCACAGTCCCTATCACCAACATGTCAAACGAGCCTCAGCGTGTATCAATTGGAACTTGCGTAGCCTTTGTTTATACCCTTCCCACTTGCCCAGTTTTTACTCTTCAGCCGTGCGCTGAAACATTATTAGGTTCGTCTAGTTCATTGCGTGACTCCGTTTCTTCTTTATCATCCATGGTTGATAAAAAACTACCGGGGGATTATCAAGGGCTACTGTTGGATTTATTGAAACGATACTCTTCATGCTTTGACATCGACGGTGGCCCATTGGGTTTAACAACCTCCGTAAAGCACCGAATTGATACCGGCGATGCTTCACCAGTTCGACACAGACCTTACCGCGTCTCTCCTCCAGAGCGAGCCTTAATTGATCAACATGTTAAAGACATGCTCCAAAAGAACATAATTGTACCATCATCAAGTCCCTGGTCCTCACCTGTAGTTCTGATCAAGAAGAAAGATGGGTCGTGGAGGTTTTGCGTAGATTACAGACGCCTAAATAATGTCACCAAAAAAGACGTGTATCCTCTACCACGAATCGCCGACGCTTTAGACAGCTTACAAGAATCCGAATATTTTTCCTCTTTAGACCTTCGATCCGGATATTGGCAGATACCAATACATGACCAAGATCAAGAGAAAACAGCCTTCATAACTCCCGACGGGCTCTATGAATTCAAAGTCCTTCCTTTTGGTTTATGCAACGCTCCTGCCACGTTCGAGAGAATGATGGATGTTTTATTGAGGGGTTTAAGATGGCAAACATGCCTGTGCTATTTAGATGATGTTGTTATCTTCTCTGCGACATTTAAAGAGCACCTCTTACGATTGCAATCCGTCCTGGAATGCATTAAGACAGCGGGTCTTCAACTTAATACTAAGAAATGCCACCTTGCTTGCCGCCATATTCAGATCTTGGGTCACACCGTCAGCGCAGACGGCATTCGTCCTGACCCCGACAAGATAAAAGCTGTCTCGGAATTTCCCCGGCCACTCAACATTAAACAATTGAAAAGCTTTTTGGGACTCTGCTCATACTTCCGTCGCTTTATCCAAGATTTCGCTGACCGTGCAGCACCTTTAAATCGCCTTCTCTCAAAGGATACAGCATTCGAATGGACAGAAGACCAAGAGAACTCTTTCAAATCCTTAAAGCTGTCCCTGACTAATGATCCTATACTATGCCATTTTGACCCCCGCTCTCCCACAGAAATACATTCAGACGCAAGCGGATATGGAATTGGTGCTGTCCTTATCCAGAAAAAACATGGCAAGGAACAGGTCATCGCGTATGCTAGCCGCACGCTCACTAGAGCGGAGGTAAACTACTCTACAACCGAGAAAGAGTGTTTGGCTATAATATGGGCCATAACCAAGTTTCGACCGTACCTATTTGGGCGACGCTTTCGAGTAGTGACTTACCACCACGCTCTCTGCTGGTTGACAAACATAAAAGACCCATCAGGACGTCTCGCTAGATGGTCACTTCGTCTACAGGAGTATGATGTAGAGATAGTTTATAAGGCAGGCTACGCTCACCAAGATGCCGACGCTTTGTCCCGCTGCCCTCTACAATCCACCACCACCGATGACACGGATGCCACCGAGATCCCTGTTCAAGCCTTATCCCTCCAAATGGACCATCCGAAACTGCGGAGTATCATCCGACTCTTACAGCATCCTTTGCCACGTAGCAGACAAGCGAAAATGGAACATATGTATGCAATTGTCGGGAGAGTTTTATATCGCCGCAATTATGAACCCACAGGACGACCCCTACAGAAGACCAAGAGAACTCTTTCAAATCCTTAAAGCTGTCCCTGACTAATGATCCAATACTATGCCATTTTGACCCCCGCTCTCCCACAGAAATACATTCAGACGCAAGCGGATATGGAATTGGTGCTGTCCTTATCCAGAAAAAACATGGCAAGGAACAGGTCATCGCTTATGCTAGCCGCACGCTCACTAGAGCGGAGGTAAACTACTCTACAACCGAGAAAGAGTGTTTGGCTATAATATGGGCCATAACCAAGTTTCGACCGTACCTATTTGGGCGACGCTTTCGAGTAGTGACTGACCACCACGCTCTCTGCTGGTTGACAAACATAAAAGACCCATCAGGACGTCTCGCTAGATGGTCACTTCGTCCACAGGAGTATGATGTAGAGATAGTTTATAAGGCAGGCTACGCTCACCAAGATGCCGCCGCTTTCTCCCGCTGCCCTCTACAATCCACCACCACCGATGACACGGATGCCACCGAGATCCCTGTTCAAGCCTTATCCCTCCAAATGGACCATCCGAAACTGCGGAGTATCATCCGACTCTTACAGCATCCTTTGCCACGTAGCAGACAAGCGAAAATGGAACATATGTATGCAATTGTCGGGAGAGTTCTATATCGCCGCAATTATGAACCCACAGGACGACCCCTGCTTCTTATGATCCCGCGACATTTACGCTCTGATGTACTTCGTTCCCTTCATGATGATCCGACTGCCGGACATTTGGGTGTGTTTCGAACATACAACCGCGCCCGCTCTCGTTTTTTCTGGTTTGGCTTATACAAGAGTGTCCACAGATACGTCTCATCATGTGAAGCTTGCCAGCGCCGAAAAACACCTACCCTCGCTCCTGCGGGCTATCTGCATCCCATTCAGCCCCCTAGCCACCCATTTGAGAGTGTTGGAATTGATCTCCTTGGCCCTTTTCCTGAGTCGTCACACAAAAAACGATGGATAATCGTTGCCGTCGACCATTTGTCGCGATACGTAGAAACCCAGGCTCTCACGGCACCAAACGCAGAAGAGGTGGCCTCGTTTTTTCTCCACAGTATTGTTCTGCGACACGGATCCCCGAGGAAACTCGTCAGCGACCGAGGGCGCGTCTTTTTATCTACAGTCATTCAGCACCTCCTTCGGTATTGTTGCACAATTCATCGCACCACAACCGTCTACCACCCTCAAGCAAATGGGATGACTGAACGCTTTAATCGAACCCTCGCCTCGATGCTAGCAATGTACATTTCCAATAATCAAGACAATTGGGATCAAGTTTTGCCGTTTGTTACTTATGCTTACAACACGGCCATCCATGAAACTACGCACTATTCTCCATTTTACTTAGTCTACGGTCGGGATGTAGTAACGCCCCTAGACACGATCCTTCCAAGCGTCTCCGAACCATCATCTGACTATGTACAAGACGTTCTTCACCGGGCGGAAGAATCCCGCCAACTCGCTCAACACCGCACACTTGCTTCTCAGCAGACACAGGTCATCCGTTATAACGACAAGCACAGACAAGTTAACTACTGTGTCGGCGATCTTGTTTTAGTCTGGTCACCCGTTCGTGTTGTTGGACGTTCAGAAAAACTTCTCTCCCGGTATTTTGGACCATACCGGATAACACAGCAGACATCTGACGTCAACTACGAAATAGAACGTGTGACGCCTATTTCAGATGGTCGTTCACGGAACAAGGATATCGTCCATGTGTCTCGAATGAAACCATACACCATGCGCTCCGATCACGACAACTATCTTCAACCCGTACCTTCGCTTTCTCCAGAGGAGGGGGGTAGTGTTACGGTTAGACCGCAATCACATAATTTGTTAATACAGAGAACGACGAAGTAGCCGCGGGGATAAGAAAGAGGAAGTGGTTCGTAAATAAAATACCGAACTGACAAGACCTGGTTGCCCTGTCTTCCAAGTCCTTTCACACCCTATTAATATATATATATATATATATATATATATATATATATATATATATATATATATATTTTTTTTAATTTGTCTGAATATCAGAATGCGACACGAGCGGTCTACCGTTCGTGTCCGCTCGCGTCGCCTTGGCAAGAGAAGTCTCATGTACTGAACTTCGCCGAAAAACGCTTGCGCGTCGCATGCAGCAAGTTGCCGGCGATTGTTGCCCGACCTTGATAGGTCTTTCAAACCTTTTGTGACGTGCACGCTCTAAAACAATTCTAGACGTACAAGAACTCTTGAGGGTTCTTAGTCTTGTCTATATTTTGCACCCTAAAAAAGTGAAACATTTCTTAAAAGTTTTTTTTTTTTTGCAAAAAACCTATATAAGGGATTTGTTTAAGCTCCTTTTTGATGCGAAATAGTCTTTCGTCACCCAGTTTGCTTTCTAGTGCGCCAGGGGGTGATAGTGCTTGCGGCGACCGTTCTTTACGAACTGAAAGAGTTTTGGAGCGCCAGAAAACCGTTAACAAATGGACTTATTTTTTAGAGTGCACCTTTCGTAAGAGTGCTATGGAGGCCTGTATTGAAAAATCGGAGTCGTGAGGATGCCGCTCAAGTAGCGCTCACGACAACCGCTCAAGTGGCCGAAGGCGCAGTACTGGGGGTCGCCATGTTTTAGCTGTTCTCGTCTTGGCTTTCGTCAAGTTTTCACGCATCAAAGAATCCTACTTGGATGAACGCGTACGCAGCGATGACTACGCTATTCTTTGCGTACGCAAACTTTTTTTTTTGCGTACGCTATTCTAAACCTTTTTAATGAGAATGCCGCAATGCGATTGCGTGAAATATTAAGCCGCACAATGCATTTCTAAGACTGTTAGTGTGCGTAAAAAAATTACCGTCCATTGAATGCCACGCAGAGTACACAAAACGTCCATAGATAGATTTAGGGAACCTTTTTTGCACATCCCATACCGTACAATGAGCCCTCTGGTATGAACTGCGCATGTGCTACCGCAGAAGACTCGCACATGCGCAGTTCATACTGGAGGGCCCATTGTTCCGTATCGGATGTGCAACCACGGTTCCCTACAACTCTCTATTGACTTCCATCTTTTAGAAGGTCAGAGTGATCGGGTTTCGTGTGCTCGACTTTAAAACAAGGCGCGCGTACGTTTGCTAGAGCGTGGAAGATTCCGCACTCTGATCCACCGAATTTATCTCGCTTTGAAAGTGACGCATTTCAAACAGCGTTCGGCGGCTTCGGTAATCTAAATACACGCATCGTGATTGAACACTCCAAAAGCACGCTGCTGCTCAAAGCAAAGCTGCACGGTAGGGTAGCTTGGATAACTACAACGGAAAACCAGATTTATTATTTGGTTCGCGGACTGGTTGGCGCAGCATAGACGTCTGACGTTCTGAGAGTGACAGTAAGCGTCCAGATCAGGGTGTAAGATAGACAGGTGGGGAAACGGCCCATAGAGGCCTACAGAAATGCCGCGACCGGATTGTGTACTCGTCTGCTTGCGGGTACCCCCGATTTGCGACAGATGGCGCTGCGGCGAGAAGAAAAAAAATCTCCGTCGGTTTAGCCGGTCGCCACCGGTCGCCCACCTGGAGTGAGAGTTCGCGGTGCTCCACATAGATGGCGCCACAAAAAAAGAGAAACCCGAAAGGGACACAATTCGGTCGCTCATTTGGCTCTCGTTTCCCCACCTGTCTATCTTACACCCTGGTCCAGATGGACTTTGACTTTACGTGACGCACAACTGAGTTGACTAGTATGGTTCGTTACGTAAAAGTGAGCTTGACATCACTGAGCTTGCCTATGTATGCAGACTGGCAGCATCAATAGGTGCACTCCCTCTCCTCGCCCTTTAGACAAATAAAATGTAAAACAAGCCACCAAAACACACAAATAATCGTACAAACTCAGCCACACAAAAAGAAAGGAAGTGGTGAGTGGAGGGTTTGAAACACTCCTTCCGCCAGAGCGGAGAGTAAACGCACCCAGAGTCCGAGCGTCCCAACCATATCCTCGGACGCGGTGGCTACGGTCCGCGCAACCGCCCACGAGGCAGCGGGCCTCCTTTTACGGTCGGACGTGCGGGCTCAAATTTAATTTGAGCGGGACACGGTGGTGTCGTTTGCAGAGCAGGGAACCCAGAGCCCGACCTCACGTCGGCTTTGACCCGGGACGCCGCCGTCACCGCCTCCGCAGTCCAGCGTTGCAGCGGGGACCACCTATACTCAGCTCGCCCCTAAGCCGACTGAGCAGTGGAAGTTGCGTGCTCGTCGGACCAATCGTGCTTCTGTCTTTCGACACGTGGTCACGCTCCCGCCCATGTTCATGCGCAGAAAGTCGAGGTTATGCGATGAAAGGGAACGCAGTTGTTTGGTCCGGCGAGCGAGTAGCTTCCACCCCATCGCCAGCGTGGGGATGAACGGAGGATAGGAAAACGCGCGTCAGGTTAGGCTTACCAGTTGGTTCGTGCGCCGTATGTCTACTGCCCCTAATTAGCTTCGATGGGACCCCAGAGGTCGGGGACGAGGGTACGGCGACGCGAGCTGCGGGGACGGGCTAGAAAAAGGGTCGTCGGGATGTGTCACGTGTGCTCCCCCCTCCCCATTCCGGTGTGCCTTTTTTTCTTCTTCCTGGCCGCCCCCACTCTTGAATGTCAGTCTTGCTCAAGTTGCCTGGTCTCCGTTTTCCCCTATATTCGTTTACCTTCAGGTCGAGGAAAGATTAGAGAGGTGAATAACGAGCGAGAAAGTTATATCCGGCCGAAGTAAACTTGGCTGATTTTCGGTTCTCATTTACTAAATTCTGCCATTAAAAAGAAAAAAGAAGCTATTCGTATGCCGTGTTTTACGCAGTAAATTTAACGGTTTTATCCCAAACTTTTGTCGGTGGCTTCTACACAATGGTGCAGCTTGTATTAGCTTTTTTTGTAAGTATAAACTTTAATTGGGTCAGTTTGCAGAGTTGGCTATATTTTGCTTTGAATTTGTAGGCGATAATATGAAAACTGGCTCCCGCTTGCCCACATATTGCGATCACAGTACACGGATGCGAACTTATCAGTGCAGTTTCACCGCGTCGAACGTGGAAATATACATGTGTAAGTGCGACTTATTCAAAGGTCCACCATGATATAAAATCTTCTTGTTAAAAACGGCCCTTTATAGAAGGGTGCGACCCGTAGACCGAAAAATGAGGTTTTATGCAGGTGGGCGCATGTTACACCTGAAAAATAATTAAGTTCCAATGAAATGAGCAGAAATATAACTAGAGATACATATTTCCTAGAGATACATATTTCCTATTTATCTCGTTGCACTCACAGATACCCAAAAACAACAAGTTTAGAGGTTTCACGCAGTGTTCCATGTTTTAGAATATAAAAAAAAAACTCGCATAAAACGCTCGCCAGTAAAATTTTCGTCGATTTAAATTTATCCGAAAAACTTATAATTTCGGGGTTTCGACGGAAAAATAAAAAGCAAGAAAGGTGGCATATTTAGAATAAGGTTCGTCATATCACAGGATTAGTGGTCTTTACAAGAGGACACTTCAGTTGTTTATTATGATATCCTTTTAATATCGGCCTATTAAAAAAAAAAATGTTTAGCTTTCATCGCTTCAATGTCAGTTCAGTACAAAGAGTCAATGTACTTCTGGGCCACAAGCTACTGTTCAGCTGCCAGTTTGTATCATACCATTTGTGCTTCTGAGAGGGAGATTGGATTCTTTTTTACAGCGACAGTTGTTACGGGTTCTTCCCATCACAGGAAATTGTTGATGTTGTTGATGTTGGAGTTCTTTATGTTGGAGTTGATGATGTTGGAGTTGTTGATATTGGAGATGTTGAAATTCTTGATGTTGGAATTTTTTATGTTAGAGTCTTTGATGTTGTGTATGTTGGAGATTTTAGGATTCTTTATGTTGGAATTCTTGATGTTGGAGTTGTTGATGTTGGGGTTGATGATGTTGGAGATGTTGATGTTTGAGATGTTGATGTTGGAGATGTTGGAATTCTTTATGTTGGAGTTGTATATGTTGGAGTTGTTTATCTTTGAGTTGTTTATGTTGGAGATAGAAGTCTTGATGTTGCAGTTATTGATCATGAATATGTTGGAATTCTTGATGCTGGAGTTGTTGATGTAGATCGCCCGCCGCCCGCGGGAATCTAACCTGCCGTCGTAGCACTGTCAATGCCAAGAGCTCGTGCCGGGACAGGCCCTCCGGAACAAAAAAAGAAACAAAAGCGTTCCGATTAAAATTGATCAAAGCAAGGGCGTTCGCAACAAAACAGATGTATATTTTATTTCGAATGTTTTTGTTCACGCAACCACGGTGTGAGAACGCGAAGCCGACACCCAATGACCTCGCCGTGACGTGTCGCAGGTATCCCTCTGACTGTATTGCGGATGAACACAAGCTAAAGCTTTCGTGCTTCCCAACGACTGTGTAGGGAGTTTAGATTTAAAGTACCTACGTTTATTGAAGTAACACTTGTTTGCGAGATTTGTCGTACTACAGTTAGTGCTGCCAATCTCAATGGCGCGAATTCCAAATGCAGCTGTTGAAATACATTTCGATAACGGCAATTTTGAAAAGATTAAGAAAAAAATCAGAAGAAACTCCGAACTTTCGAGAAAGAAGTTTAAAACAAATCCGATAAACCCCTAATTTCTAGCGAAACATAAACTCGGAAAACGCACAACCCCAGTTATATGGCAGTTACTTGTAGAACATTGCCTGCTCTACGGCCATTTAACCGTGGTTACAGAGGCGGTGTTCAGTTTCTCATGGTGACAAACTGCCGCCTGTGAATCTTTGCACTATAGTATTACTTTTTAACCAAGACAAGTTCGTTTTTGGCCACTCGAAATCGAGATACTTATTTAATTGCCGTAAAAGCCGAATTCAGTCAAACATCAAGCAACCTACAACGTGTTGAAACAAACTAAAGACAGAAAAAACGCCGAACATTGATTTTCTTTTAATTTGTTATCTGAACGTCTATTGTACTGGTTTCAACAAATTTTACGAGATACGCTGTCAGTCGGGAAAATACCATAGACGCTTACTTGCAGTAGTCAATTTGCTCTCAGCCCTCGAACTTTGTCACCATGCAGTTGATTGAAGCGCCGCCGTTTCTGGCTGCTTTCGGCGCTGTTTTGGAGACGTGCCGTCGCATTATTTACCGCTGGGGCTGACAGAAGTTGGTGAAAAGCATCGGGGTTGGAGAGAGCGCAAGGAGGCTTTTAAGTCCCGTAGGTTGTTTTTTGACAACAGCTTCTGCGCGTTTTGCGAGCGTTGAGAATCCCGTAGAGTAATTGAAGTAACTGGACGGAACCAAGCTTTAAGTTACATGAAAATTAAATTAAGTTGAGGCAACGACTATTAACGCTCCATCGTAACTTGAATAGTAAATCATCACTGTAACTTCAATTACGTAATTACACCAGTGTTGGACAAAATACTCGATAAAAGTAATTAAGTTAAGTTACTAAATACCTGCTTCATAAAGTATTTAAAATACTACTCAAGTTACTTTCCCTGTAAAGTATCTTGAGTAGAGTACAAATACTTAGAAATGTAATTCAGTTACTTTTGAAGATACTTCCGCATTGCGTAATTTAAATCGACGTCAGTGACAAACACAATTATACGGTTGCGCAAATCCGGTTTACCAGAATGGTTTATTTGCGCGAACCAACACAAAACAAAAAAAAGAACATCGTAAGGCTATTTAATGCAGTCCAACTATAAGGATCAGGATATTGACACGAATGACAAAATGATGAGGCGGCGAATAACTGAAGAAACTAAACGTCTAATGTGGCGAACTTATGCCCAAAACAAAATAGAAGTAAGTTAGCGTCGCAGGCGTCGATGTCGGCGGAACAGCAGGATCGAGCGCTGGACGAGACTGGCACCGAACCAAAAAAAGAAAAAATTGGCTTGCTTTCTCAACAGGTAACCGGTCGCTTAGCTGTAGATGAGAAATTTAGCCAGTGCAGTACAACCGCTAACCCGGGGGTTTTAACGTGCATCACGCAGTAGTGATTACACGAACGCGTGCCGGTGCGAAACTTATCCAGATCAAAAGGGCGGGGGCAGTGGGGATCGAACCAAAGAGGTTCCCAGCGCAAGCTTTCGCTACCGCCACGCGGAGCACCTTTTGTACCCGCGTGGGTTTCTCGAAAATTCGGCGTAGAACGTTCCTGGCGTAGAATATTCGTAACTCGATCACACGACAAGGTTCTCGAACTTACGAGAATGTCAAGTTGAAAGAATAAATAAAAGAGGAGTCCGCTCCCTGGAATCGAACCCGGAAGCTCCGCGCGAACCATTCGGCCTCGCGCTCGCTCGGCGACGCGCGTGGCAATATCACTGATACACGTTACAAAACATTTCTGGGACATAAATAAAGAGGTCGCTTTAGCTATAGTGACATCGCTGAACATCACCTCCTGCGGCGCACCTTAGACGCAGCGTTTAACTACAATCCATATTTCCTATATGGGGAGTTTACTATAAACGAACTTGGGACACGGATATGAGTGAACGGATATCGAAGAGAACCCACATAAAAGCCATCGGCAGTGGTCGCACCTTCTTCAAGTTGGTTGAGTTCAGAAAGGCACTCAGCTTTGGGGGGCACTTTTGTTGGGATTTCGAGAGATCATCACACTTTTAGTTCGTTTCCTGTCCTGTTCTCCGCTTATCAATGTTCGCGAAAGCAATAAGAGACGGACTGACGACAAAAATAAAATAAACAAAAGGAAGCCTAGACGTTTTGCGGTAGGGGGGGTCAAAAATACAACAAGTAAAACAAAAATGTCTTCTTTTTTTCCTATCCACTTCTCTTCTTTTTTTTTTTATTAGTTATTTTCTTGACAGTCAACTCTGCATTGTTGTCGTAGCTCGTTTCCCGGTCTGCGCCGCGCCTCAGTGTCCAATCCTAACTTCCGTCAAACCACCCCTTTTGTTTGAGGATTTTTTGGGAGAATCTCTGGAAACAAAAAGCGCCTTTGGGAAGGGAACTTCATTGCACGAACTTCGGGGTGAAATATGAGTCACAATCGTCACAAAAGCGATCTTTTCAAGAGCTCAATATAAGTCACCGTAGCTTATCGGAGCTAGCAACAGGATTTGGTTGCTCGAAAGAATGTTCACGTTTCCTCGTGCCACGCCCACGCCACTTCATACCGAAAAACTCGGAAAATGGCGGAATGTCAAAAATGTATTTGAGATAATGAGTACAAGATACTCAGAAATGTATTTAAGATAGAGTTTTAAATACTCTCGATCAAAAGTATTTGCAAGATACCAAGATACTTCAAAAAGTATTTAAGATACAGTATCTTGAGTAGAGTATTTGAGATAGGCACAAGTCTGAATTACACTAATGGCTATGGAAATATTATCTATGAACAGTAAGGTATGCGCGATCCATAGGATATTAAAAAATAAAAAAACACGTCTTTTTTCTATTAAAGGTGGCAAAACACTTGATCCATTGCAGCGTTAGTTTTCCGAAATCATGCAACAAAACAAAGAGCATCGGCTGTTTCGCATTGCGCTCAGATTGATACGAGTAAATCTGGCAGGTGGTGAGCGATGCCTAAAATACAAAGCAGAATTCCAGCCACAGTGAGTGACCGCGAGCCCCCCGAAGAACCCTGTGCCACATCGCGTCACAACCAATGCACGGAGAAACTGCGGTGAAAATTTAAAGTAATTGATGTTTGTATTTGTAATTAATGCAATGTAGCTTGAGACGACGCACAAAGCATGCGCAAATGTCTGCTATGTGCAATGCGATACTCAAAGCTGCTTGGTGTTTCCAGAGCCTTGGACTGCTTGGGGTTCCCAGAGCCTTGGAGCCCCCTATTCTAAAAGTCTCTAATGTCAATCCCATCGAATGACATCATGTGATCAACAAACAGCTTCTGATCCTTCTTACAGCGTGCATTGCGCGTGCCCAGCGCTGCGCCAGAAGTGTGTGCACTGACTTGCCGATCACGTAATGCCATTCGCTTGAAATTACAATAAAGAATTTTAGAATAAAGGGCCCCAACACTCCGGTTGTTCCGAGCAGCTTGAGGAACACAGGCAATATATGACCTCCTATTCTAAAACTCCCTATTACAATTGCCGTGTGGCAGGACTATTAGGTAGAGAGCTTATATTTAGGAGAGGGAAAAACTAAACTATGGACTGTGTTTGCAATGTAATGGCGGACGAATCCTGTTTGAGATTGGTTGCAAGTGCGCATAGGTTGCGTCGACACGGAGTAGGGAGAAAATCGGGTGGAGTAAAGGAGACGCTTACATGCCATCAACGCTTTCACGTCCTCCTCGCAACTTGTGTACAGAGAATTCAACGATAAAGAGAAACAAACATGGCCGAACTGCCTGGGGGAGTATATGTTACTTTCGGTTGGCCATCGTTTTTAATTGTTGTTTTAAAAACCCGCAGTGAGTAGCGCGTACTGTAAAAGTCTTCTCACGGAGGACACACTGCGGTACTTCTAGAAATGTACTTACATGGCACCGATACGCCATCCTGATCCCTCGGAGAAAAAGAATGAGCGCTTGTTCCTCGAGGAACTGATAAACCTACAAAAGGTATCGTGGGCGCATCTTTACGACTACCTATTCGAGCCATCTGGCCCGTATACCTGAGAACTATTTAAAACCTACAAGGCCTTAAACGCGTTTAATTACTTCACTCTTAGTAAAAAGGGGAACAAAAGGAAGTAACAGATCGCCTTTAGCACCCCCCTCCCGGCCAGGGGGAAAGCGCTACGCTTGTTACCTCCTCAGGCGCAGCAGACACTAGCGCCCTATATTAAGATTGCGTTCCTACAAGGTGTAGTTCGCCGCGAGGGAGCAGCAATGAGGTAAATATTACCTCCCAAAAGGTGTGCACCTATTTGGGTGCTGCGATTGGCAGTGGAAAGGCGCAAACGAGTTCGCTAATTGGTAACAGGCTGTAGTTGTGGATAGAACACCGAAGTTCTACATGGTGCTCCTAAAAGGTCGTCGTCGGGAAACAGTTTTCCCCTAGATAACCTAAAAGCCCCGCCTTCGTTTCCCCTTTGGACACAACTGCCCACCGTATATATTACTGAAAGGTCATTAATTTATTGCCGGCATGAGATTACATTTTATTATTGTCTTGTGCGGGTGGAGGAAGGGGCAGAGCGGCGGCGCGGCGAGCCTGAGCCGGGTGGCCGCGCGACAAGACGCCTTGTGAATCGGGGGTCGCCTACGTCTAAGGCGCGTTCACACCGGCGATGCGATCTAGTCGCGCGATCACTTTCATCGCAAAAGCGACCATTGCGGGCAAAAAGCGACCCGATTTCAGCAGTCGCTTGCTGACCCGACTTTGTAGATGCGATTTAGTCGCGGAGCGGCTGAGCCAATCAACGGCGTTCGGAGCGAGAGTTTTCGAGAAAAAACTTGCCAACGAAGGCGTGGACTCGCTCATAGCGCACGCCAGTGTGACCATCTAGTTCTTTTGCGATGCGATCTAGTCCCATCGCGCGACTGCTTACATCGCCGAGTGTGAATGCGCTTTTAGAGCGGGAGGGGGTAGAAGGTTTTCTCTTTTGGGGGCCTTGGTGTGTCGCGTCCGACATTAAATTGAGGTCTGATAAATATTTGAAAATCTCATACGCTCCTCAATAGGGAAACAGGTCATTAAGTAATTTGATAAGGTATTAAGTTAGGCAGGGCATAGCAGTATATTCTTGTCTGGCATTTTCTTTCGTGTATCAGGCATTTCTAAAGTCTGATCATTCGTAGGCGAGTTAGATAGGGCTCAAGTTTGCATTATTTCAATTTGATTGAATATATTTCTTTCGTCCTGCGTCAACGTTGTAGGCTGATTTCGTCAAGGGTACTGGATGTCTGTTACCTTGGACGTATATCGTGACAGTTCTTAACACTGTTTACTGCAGGTAAGCGTAGTCAGATATTTTATTTTGATGTTCTTGTTCGCATTTCGGCACTTGAAATGAGGCTTTTGATTTTTATATTTTCTTCGTGTGTGTGGTGTTCGTTCATTTTCCAGAGAAAATTGAGGGTATACTTCGAGTAAATAAATTAGAGTAAGAGAACACACAAGGCGCTTGAGTGTGTCTTTTTCGGTGTTTTCTTTTTTTGTCTTTTTGTCCTTGTGTGCTGTTCTTCTCATCTCTAAATAAAACATACATTCAATATTAATCTGGCAAAGCACTTCGGCGAAAATATTTGCATATTTTCCGAAGTTCGGCTGTTAGGGTTGGCGGTCATGGGAGTCGGCTGTGGTGCTGAGTAGCTAATGTGGTGTAGCGCTCTGTGGTGTATGTTCTTCCTCTGTCCTTGTCTTAAAGCGCAATCATGTTTTTTTATGTACAATACCAACTCGCCCAACAATCAGCACTTGTCAATACTAACCTGCTACAGTAGTTTTACCCCTTTGACTAAGATTGTTTAGTCACCTAAGTAAATCGTGGTGACAAATTTAAACATGACCGGTGAATACAAAGTGCTTACTAATCTACGATTACCACCCGCCATGTGATAATTTTAGTCAATTGTGGTTATTCAACAGTTAAACTGGTCAGGTCTGGTAAGTATGGTTGATGATTTTCAATGCCGGAATCAGTGGCTCATTAAATGCTCCAAATGCGTCTTAGAAAAATCTAATATTTTTTCACAGTTTCTTTAAATTAGGGATGATAAGTTTCAATTTCATATCACATGAGTTCCACATTTTTTTGGTTCCAGGCAGGCAGTGCAATCTACCCGGTGGCTGTCAGCTCAAGCCTAATTAATCCTGAGGTGCCCAGTTATGTGGCACTGGAGGGAGACCTCGAAGCCGCGTCACCCTGATGAAGCTTCGCTATTCCAAGCAGTGTTCCAAGCATTCACTGTTATTTGCAGGGTAGACACTGAATGTTTATGCACGTTTTGTGATAATTTTATTGAGTGTCGCAAACTAGACTCCCGAAAGTGTTGTTTCAAATGCCTTTATTGCGATTAGAACTTTTATAAGATGTCTAGTCATTCCATTGATTTTTATGCCATTTTGTTTGTGACAGCCAAAACAAAAAGTTGTCATTTACTTTCAGAACTAGTGCCGTCTTCATCTATTATAAGGCCCACCCTTGAAGCACGTACTATCACACCCACAAAGGGCCACAGTACCTTCCTTTAAAGGGGAAAAGTGATTCCATCAAAAGTACATTTAACCTGTAATAAGGTGGTGAACTGGGCCAGTTGGTTGCTGTTATACATGATGGCGAAAACAGCTCGGAAAGCCCGGACTACGAAGAACAAACATGCTGTCGTGTTTGTTCTTCGTAGTTCGCGTTTCTTGAACTGTTTTCCTCGTCGTGTACATTTAACCCCAAAGTGGATCATAGTTCCCTCCATAAGGGGGAAAAGTTGAAACTAGGGGCGTGTACTATTGCCCCGTAAATGGGGCAACTGTTCCCTCTATATGGAGCGAAAACCAGCCCCTCAAAGCAAGTTCTGTTGCCTCCAAAAGGAGGTAAAAGCAGCCCCCTCAAATATATTGTCTCACCTCCCAAGGGGGTTGAAGTTTCCCCCTAAAGGAGGTAAATGCTGACTTTGAAAGGATGCACTTTTAACACCAAAAGGAACTAAGGTTCCCTCCAAAAGGAGGCAATGTTGCACCCTAACCCAGGGGGTAAGTTTGCACCCTCGTTGCAGGGGGTAACGTTACCTCCAAAAGGGGTTGCCCTGTGAGCAAGTCGGTTACCCCCTTAAGGAGGGTACTACAGTACCCTTTTTTTTAAGAGTGTTCGTGAATGACAAAGCATTGGCGGTGGGCACCTACCTTCCCCAGGCGCTGAAGATAGCGCCGAGCTTCCCTGCAGGGGTCGCCGAGCCGTGTCTTGGTGCTAGAAGACGACCTTCCGAAAGTTTTTTTTTATTACGCTTCTTTCGCGTGACTCGAATCTTTGTAATGAAAAATTTTCTAATGCGTTAACTTGCTTGATTTGGAATTCAAGGTTTCGTTGCAACTTTTGGTACCGTAATGACCCGGTTGGCGCCTATCGTTGTACAGAAATGGTCGATCGAGGCGACGAATCATCGCCTTTCTCACGTTTCGCCATCTCTCAGAAGCACATCAAAGCAGGCTAGCACCGTCTGCTAATACCGCCCTCGTGCGATCACTCGAGCTTGGCGGCGTCGGTGACGTCCGTCGTCTTAAAGGGGCACTGACACATCAAAATCATATTTTTTTTTATTATCCAAAACGATTGTAAACGGTGCCGGGACATTACCCTCAAAATTCGAAACTTGGGAATTGAGTATTTGTGAATTAAAAAAAAAAAAAAAAACAATTTTCAAATGCCGAATTTGAAGTTCCTGCGCGATCCCCGCCAGTGCAGTCAGTCAAATTTTGCGGTCTCCTGCGACTCGACTTTCTCTCGGACCTCCGCTGACCCGATGGGAGGAGGAGGCGAGCTGGCGCGATAGAAGGGAGCCGGCGCGGAAACCGGTTTCTTCCCCTACTCGCCGATCTGCTCGAGCGCCGCCAAGTTTTCTGAGAGAGGACACAAATCTAGGAAGGGACATCTCACCGAACTCTGATTTTTGGTATTTCAAAAAGAGGGGCCGTAGTGCGTTCGCTATTGCGTTAAAAAAACATGTTTTACGATTGCCGTTATTAAATGTTATAGAAATGTCGCCTACAAAGCTTCTAAATTTCCTGATTTTTGACGTCACCGATCAAAAGAAGCAAGGAGGAAGCGGCGGGAGATTTAAACGCCAAAAATAAAAAGGCGCGCGCGCGCGCGGGGAAGTTTTTTTCCGCGATGCGGTTTTTTTTTGCGTGTCTATGACTACACCTTGCGTCGTTTTACACAATAAAAAAAATACGCTCTTTGGCGTGTCAGTGCCCCTTTAAGAAAATCGAAGCAACTTCACTTGTGACATTTCGTTTCTTGCCGGCGCGCATCGGCCATATAAAGCCATGAAGCAGGGCCATTTATTGAGCGTAGCTCTCACGCAATTGCCCGCTAGTGAACCGAACGTCGTGGTGCTCCGACTCAAAAACAAGCTAAACATGAGAGAACAGGAACTATTTGTCTCCCCCTGTCATGGCAGCCGGAAGTAGCGCGTATTGCAAACCCGGCCCATAAATCCCGTGACCTGACCGAACAGTTGGAAACACTCTGAAATAAATGTACATTAGAGGAGGAATTAGTCCAGTCCACTGCGACTCGAATCGAGAAAATGCTCACCTGCGATCTTTAAATTATCTGGGATTGGTCGGTCGCAAGCGTCGTGAACAAACCTTGCCACGTGGCGTACGAAGTACCATTGACCCGTTGCCTCAGGCTCGCTGGCGTCGCCGGCGTAACGAACGCGCCTACCATATACGTGAACTTGCCTCTAGGGGACGCTCATATACCACCATTAAGGGACTCAAGCCGGTGCCATCATTACACAACTGCTGTCATTGAATTCTACGAAAAATAAAAACATAAAAATAAAAGAAAAATAAAAACAAAAAGCCTGGCGGTCTTCTTCTCACCGGGCATTCTAACGCAACTAAGCGCAATAAAAGCAAGAAGGCTCCCAATCTGGTACAAGATGCCTGTCAGCCCTCAAAAGCAGCACTACTTGTACGCAGACTTTCTTCGGCCTTACCTGAAACTAAAATAATAAAAACGAAGTGTGGCAACAAAGAAAGCTGGGATATAGAAAACAAACAAACGAAGTAGGCACATAACAACTCGGAGTGGGAGGTTGCGAAACCCAAGAAAAAGAAGAACGTAAAAGAGCCGTATAAAAAAAAAAAAAGAAAGTAATGGAAGGGACGAAACAAGATGGCAAGATGCGAGGGAAACACGTGCAGGCAGCGGAAGGGGTCCAAAAAGGGGTGACCTGATAAAATTTTCATCAAGGCTCGACTAGGGAGGGCAGGAGGCCGCTCCCCTCGTATCCCCCTCTCCTCATCCGCCTTGTCAGCAGCCCTGAGCCCTGTCTCGCTCCCTCTATCCCCCTCCGTCACCGCTGTGCCGCCACCGAGTTCGAAACCCGGTGGCGGCGGCGGGAGGGGCAAATATTTGCTCCTGCACAACACCCTCAGACACGGGGCTGCAGTTTCTCCCTGAGGGAAGGGGGAAGTCGGCTTGCTGTGGCACCCGCTTCTCGCCCCACTCTCTCTCTCTTCCCTGCATGGTGAGAACGTGGGAGGGGCCGGCACCCGCGTCGACGCGACCAAGTAACCGCTGCGGGCGTTCAGAGGAGTTGTGGAGAAACGTGCCCGTCCTCCACACTTGAAAATATTTATTTAAAAAAAAATATTAAAACAAACAAGCGAGACAATTTTTGCCAACTTTTTTTTTCCCTACTTGTATACTATTTTTTATGTCTAGTTAATTTTTTTGTTGTTCTAGGAGCTTCTAGCTCCACAAACCAGTACATGACATGACGTGTTTTGCTCCTGTTTACTTTTATGCTAACCTTATCTGCTTTCTCATGTTTGACTGCCCTCTTCATAAAACTTTTTGGAAAAACAGGGTTTGTTTTAGTACATGTTTTCGAATATTTTTGCTCCCATTTTTTTATAAGTGAATATTTCTGAATAAGCCGGGAGAAGATGAACGTTGCAAAAGTAGAAAAAAAATAACGTTGACGAAATGCCTTCAACTGAACACTAGGGAGGCATCAAGCTGACTCTGAAACACCTACGTGAAAACATATATGAATAGCTCTGGAGCTTAAAGTAAGAGGGAAGGCAAAAATAACCTAGAAAATGACTGAAAATAGGGACATCATTTCATATGGAAGCATTGTAAGGTACGTTAAATATATACGCCATATTATTCCATCTTTCATTATACTGAAATAAGACAATAGAGCACAATTGACTGATGTTTTCAAGAAATTGATGTTGAAATTTATATTGTTAGCGTTCTTAGGTATTCAAAGGCGTTTTTCGCTAAGATAACTTGATTTCACTATAGCGATGTCTTACTCGTTAAACAAGTTTTCAATCAAGCTCTGTTATAAATTTTATTTTATAAAATATAAAGTAACAGAAGTTATCCACCCCCAAACCAGGTAAATTACTGCATTATCGCAAGGATGCCTAGATTAAAATTGTTTTACAAAAATAAACAAAAAAACCAAAACAACTATTTTTCGTATTTGGCGCTCTTGATGTAGCATACGAAACGCCGTAAAAAGTTAAGTTGTTTCGCGTAAGGTATCTGAGCCTGGCCAATCTCCCCAATACATGACCTGTGACGATCACCCAAATCCCCAAATCCGCCTTTGATCCTCTAGATGTCACAAGCTCAAGAACGAAAAATATGACGCAAAAACGATTTCAGCTTCGTGCTAGTGATAAAATTTCACAGAATATACGTACATTTTCTTGAACATGGTTAAAATTGCGCACAGACAGAAAGGAACAGAAAAGAGGGAAGAGAGAAGAGACAAGCGCATTTTCTTTTTCAGAAATTTTGAGACGTGACTCTTTTTTTGTGTGCACGATTTGAAATTGAATCGCGCAGGGATGACTGCCTTACCTGGCAGGGTATACGCCTGAGCACGCGTAAACTTTTAATAATTAACCGGGCGTCCGCCGCCAATCCTCGTTTGAAGGCATCTTCTCCAGTAACATTTTGCAGTGTCGGGCTGAAGAAAAAATCAATCCCTCTCGACGCTGCCGATATCTTTATATGTTGCCCTATTCTGCGAGTAAGTTTTTCAAAGGGCATATGTGCCGCATTGAAACGCAAGGATGAACACGCCGATGGGGGGCATACATAATTTGAAGGACACGCGGGTTGACGAGGCAACCAAGCGCGCCGTCATTGTTTGAAGTCGGCGCAAAACAAAAGCATATGGACACTTTTTTTTTTTTTTTTTTTTGGGGGGGGGGGGGGGTAAACAATTGCAAAATGTGAGCAAAGAGCAGACGAACTTGCACGCCGTATAGTGCTCGACAGTTTAAGAAACGCTGGGCGTGACATGTTATCTTCACGCCTCTTTGTTGTTGATTGGCGATTTCCCAAGTGGCACAGTTTGGGGCCAAATTTTGCTTCTTTTCGGGTCTGGGAATTTAGGGCCTCAAAAAACCTCGAAGATGTCAAAGTACAACCAAACTTCACTTTTTTTGGGGGGGGGGGGGCAGAGTTTAGGTATCCTGTCCCTAATTCGGCCAACAAGCGCCGAAGATAGGCTTCACTCCTTGTAGTTTGGCTAGCATCTGGAAACTTTGAGCCTAAATCGCCAAAGAACTGTCAGATTTAGGCTTCACAGCTGGTTCTTCGGTCTATAGACTTTTCTTTTTTTTCCAATAAACGCTTTTTATGGGCTGCCATTTTCGCCTATGGGCTGTAAATTTCGTTCTGAGGCTGCGCAATATAGCTCTCTTCCACGAAATATAAGACGTCGCGCGTTGGTACACAGCGCAGTGAGTCGGCATTTTTCGCCAGGGGGATAAACCCTGAAAGAACTATACGGGCAACATGTGTTTCAAAATATCTCTTTGGGGCATCAGAACCCAAGGGGGAACGCGCCATTCAAAGGGCAACATAGAGAATGCCCAGGGACCGTGTAACGACGAGGCAGCTGCCACGCGCACGCCGCCATTGGTTGAGGTCGGGGGGAAAGCAAAATCACGTTGGCGCGTTTAGAGGGTAAACAAACGGACGAGGTACGCAATGAGCAGTTTAACTTGCACGCTGTATACGTGGCTCAATTCTCACACTTTGGCAATTATGTGGCGAGCCAAAACAAAGTCATAGAAACGCCAAAAGAAGTACTCTAGCACTAACTAACGCCTTGGGGCAAGAGCTCCATTAGGTCCCAGTTAGGTCCCCTATAGGTTTGCCAAGCTTGTGCCAGGTTCCCCGGGGTATACTACCTGAGTCGGTGCTTTTATCTGCTAATATCTCGATGTCATTGGCTTTGAAGCGATAATAAGATGATTGGAACTACCATGTGTATCTTAGACTCTGTCGTTGGTTATCGAAGACATTAAGCAACACCTTCTATCGTTGCCTGCCAAAATAATCTCGCGACACGTTTTTTTTTTTCTTTCTTTTTTTGGACACTATGGTTGCCACATTTCTTCGATTTGGCACAATTCAAACTTCAGTACCGCAGGCCTGTTTTGTTGCCATCAAAATCCTCCTAAAATTAGCTGGCGATGAATGACACGCCAATGAGATTTAATTTTGCAAGCACAACTATAGCATTTAACGTGCTGCCACCGTATTTTTTTTTAATTATTAGCAGAATATTTAATTTAAGTTACTATAAAGCATTTTTTTATGAGGACACGTATTGTGTGAGAGGCCTTGGTAACGCAGTCAAGCGACGCCTATGGAGCACAGCTTAAAACGTAGCCCTTCCGGCTTGAACAGTTTGAAACACTTACTGGAATGTCATATTGCGTAGTATACTCTTCATGTTGTCGCGAATCGGCCTTTCGCAGTAGAACATCCTGCAGAATATTTTACAGTAATCGCGATTCATTTGCCTTTTGTCGGCGTCGCCCCCGAGTGGGAAACGCAGAAGTTAATACGATCACTGAGTTTCCGAAACTACCAAAGTTCTCCAAAAACAAAAATAAAAATATAGTAAATACCAGACTAGTGACACTATTGCGAACCATCCGGAATTCTATCGCAGAATAGATTCATCAATTTCTTTACATCTATATATGTCATTGTCTCGTACGCACGAAAGAACAAAATAATCAAAACCATTTTCAGCGCGCTGGCGCTCTCGCCTATTCCAAATTTCACGCCTTTCCGAAATACCAGGGCGCAGATAATACAATTACGTGCCGAAAATTCCAAAAATCATAAAGGCGCCCTTTACATTTTTCAGAAATGTCACTCGGGAACATGAAAAAAAAAACTATAGCAAATAACGAAAATATTTCACGGAAAGTACAGTAGATCTGAAAGCAAAGAACGATAATCCGAACAAATAAAGATAATCGACACTGGAATCCAAACTGTCGAAAAACGTGTAATTCTATTTTATAGTTCTCGTATATATATATTCATTTCGCTCTCCGCCACGCATGACACGGGTTCCAAATGACACGGTGTGCGCTCCCCGTAGGCGTAGAGGAGAAGAGTTCGCGCTTCAATATGCAAATCACGCCGAACGTGCAAATCAAGTCCCTATAGTCTCTCGCGCTCTTTCTACACCCAGTCCTTCTCACTTCCCATTTCCCTTATTTTACTCTTTTTTTGAATTTGCGATTTATAGTTTCCTCAATGTACCTCCTTTTATTTCCTCCATTTTTTCGCCCCAATTTCTACAAGAATTTTAGGCCTATTCACCTTTTCGCGTCGGCCTTTCGCTGCTTCCAGTCTCTGCGCGATATTACCTCCCCACACATACATCATCACCCGCTTCTCCCGAAAACACGCCCCCTAGCGACTACCTCTTACATCAGTGAAACTTCGCAACGGACTAAACAAGACTGATCGCGCATATTAACTTATGCGTACAATGGTCTTTTTCCGGGACTGTCTCCCCACGTATTCGTAGCAGAGCGCGTTGAAAACTACAGAATACACAGAAAGAATAAAACACGTGAAGGACGAACTGTGTGTGTCTGTGTTCGTCCTTCGTGTGTTTTATTCTTTCTGTGTATTCTGTCTCCCTACACGCCTGCGTATCTGCGGCAGAAGTTCGCCATGGTTGTTGGCACCAACGTGGTGGTATAGGCGGTCAGCAACAGCCTGTAGCCAGAGACAGACCGTGTTTCATTTATAATACTCCGTAATTTTGGTTCGCCTTCTTTGCGACAACAATGAAGCGTAATAGTCAAGTGAAAGTGTTGTAGAAATCCATCAGAAACGCTTACTGGTTTGCCAACAGATGGTGTCAAAAAATTGCGGAAAAGGCTTATTGTTGCCAGTAGTTAAAACTATTTTGTATTAAGTTCTCGACCAACTATATTCTATTTTTTACAAAAAAACACACACACACACACCTAAAATGTGAATACAAAAACTTAAAAACTACACATGAACGGAATTTGATGTAATTACAGCTAAAATGACATTTATAAAAAAAAATAGTAGTCAATCGAAAATATGTAAGCCAGAGTGATTGAGCCGCAGTCAAAATTACACGCAGCAATTAGAAAGCGTTCGTTATCTCGAAAGGCTATATTTGAGCTCGTCCGTAGCAAACGGGCGGAGTAGCCTCTCGACTAATCGATTTGCTTAAACGTACGCGGCGCAAAACGGGACAGAGGATGTGAAACATCTTGTGGGTACCTTACAGTGACGTCACAAAGCATCTCCGAGTGATGTGTATATTTTGTTTCTTGCGTAGCCGACGGTACAAGACAAGAGACCAATGTGCATAATCATCCGCCGGCCCATCCAATTAATCGCGGAGTGCGCCGTGACTTTCTTTTAATCTTTGGGCATTCGCCTTCTTGTCTTCCAAGTTTTTACTGCACTAGGATTTAAGGTAAAACGAGCGATAAAAACTGTCATTCGTAAAAGCAATTTAAAATCTCGTTTCCAATATATTTGGGACAAGTTTGTCATTTGACTTATTAGGTTCACGTAAACGTAAAATCTTATTCTAATAGCGCAAAAAATAAAAGATGACGCTTTTTTTTTACTTAGAGATGTTCTTAAAGCTTTCTATTATAGGCCGCACTCCCAAGGTCTCAGACGTGCGCAGCAAAAAACTCCCAGACATCCATCAGGAGAGAAACGCACACACACACACGGCGGTAATCCGCTACCACATCCCTCGTCCCAATCTCAGACACCACTCCCCAACCCCGGTAGTGTTCTCGCAACTGTCGACGTGTTATCGAGACGGCCGATACTCTCTCCGACTCAATCCGCGCAATCAGGACTCCCGTCCATCCCCGTCTTTGACGAAGATAAACATCGCGCACGACACACAGCCTCGTCTACACAAAGGAAACAACAGCGTAACGCAACTTGGCTCTCGCTCAAACAAAGCCCACACCCACACACAGAGACACGTCGAACCGTACTGCGTAGTACACACCGTACACCGATCGACATCGCCGCGTTCGGCTGGCTAGGTCTCGCCGCAGGACATGGCAAAGATGGAGGAGGACGCGAAGAGTGCCTTATCACGTCGTCTCGTCCCATTCGGGACAAGGCGAGAAAGTGGACGATCCTCCGCCGGGTTCTGGTGTATACATCAAATCGATAACGTTCTCCTCGGCGCTCAGCCCTCCGAATCAGCACCCTTGTCGCCCCCTCACTGCTGGCCAACGGGTCTCGGTCCCGTGGCTATCGCCTCGGGGGCGCTCGGTTTGGTGGACATAGAAGGACGACGGGGGAGAAGACGTCCTCCGCACCGGAACCGTTCAATCGTCGACGTGTGCTCTCCTCTGCATCGTCCACTTGGGTCTGAGAAGGAACCATGATAAGCGAGAAGTGGCATTTGATTCATTTTTTTCTTTTTTTCGGACGCCGATGTGGCGTGTGTTCGTGACCTGCGTTCCTCGGCAGCGAGGTAATCGTTCTGCGAACCGGTAATAAAACGTGGAGCACGGTTCAAACTCCCTGTATACTGCGAAGAGTGATGTGAACGAGGCTGTTGTTGCATCGTTGTAGAAGAAAGGACAACGTCTCCCTAATTTATTAAATATAGTTCATTAAAACAAATGATGGCGATAACTGTAAACATGCAAACAAGCTGCAGGCGTGTTTTGATATATGTCGACAATGTAGTGAAGAGTAAAGCAACACACCGACACAGCACAACGGAACAGTAGGTATTGTGCGCCTCTGTTATGGTTTATAGTCCCAGATTTTTCCCACGTGATTAAGAAACAAATCGAATAAGCAGTCTTAACTACCAAAGCAACGGCTTTTTTAAATTTTTTTGAACCGTGTTTAGAGAGCTTGATTTCTCAGTTCTCGTCAGCGCCCAGCAGTGTTGCGGAGTTGCCACTCCGGAGTTGGAATGATTCCGGAATCATTCCGCATTTTCGTGACCCCGGAATGGAATGGGAATGGAATGGCGGCAACGTTGAGGGGAATGGAATGGGAATGGAATTAGATGCTTTTTCCCCGGAATGGAATGGGAATGGAATGGGCCCGGTTTTTTATTTTTTTTATTTATTTATTATTATTTATTTATTTGTATATATTTTTTATTCTTTGGGGGGGGGGGGCGCGAGGCGAGTCAGTTGTTCAGAAATAAAATGAATGGAAAAAGCAAGCGTCAAAGCAAAGAGCAGAGGGGGGAGGGGTGGGGGGTGGCGGTGGCGCCTTTCACGGACAAGCTGGCGACGGGCTTCACTGGTGTTATACGAGTGCGAAACAAGAAACCAAGCCCCAAGCAAAAGAAACGAAGGGTGCGGCATAGAAAGAAACCGCCATGCACGGCTCCTCATCGTCCTTCTAATCTCGCTTTTTTTTTTTTTTTTTTTGCGACTGCAAAGCATGTTTGCGCAAAGTCTGAGATCTGGGAGCGGTGGGCGACTCATAACTCTTAGAGCTCTGATAACTCGTTGACTCCCGCGCCACCGAAAGATGATCCGTTATTGTTTTCTTATAGTTCGAGGAGCGTTGTTTAGCAGGTGGCCAACCCTTCTGCCTTCCACGTTCATTCGCGCGCACTCCTTTGAAGTGCGAAACCTGGGTTTGCATCGGCATTAAAACAAAGCGAGGTTCACTTCTCTCTTCTCCTCCTGCGCTTTGCTCCGACGCTTGTTTTTTTTATAGTGCATTTTTACGTGTAAGTTCGCCTTTTACTTGGTCTTCGTTCCGATGCTTGTTTTCTGTGTAATATTTTTTTACATTCAGGTGGGTTAGGGTTACAAGCAAGCTAGCGGATTCCCGCTCATTTCCTTTGACTTTAGTCTCTGCATACCTTGTTTCACCTTGCGATGGACCGCTGCGGACGCTACGAGTCACCCCAGGCAATCCAGCACCGTGAGCTTAGTAAAATCCTTGCTTTTTTGAGGCATTTAGCATTTTTTTGCAATTGTCTATGCGTTTAATAATGTCAGCTTTCAGCTGCTTATGCCGGCAACACAACAAGGTTGGGCAGTATCGTATTTCAGCAATACATTGCAAGCAGAGCCGTTTATTGAGAGAGTTTGGCCATACATTGGTTTGAATAGGCGAGCATCTCGGGCCAACCACAGGCCGCGAAACAGCCCCTAGCGGTGGTCGCGTGCTCTAAATTTGTGCCACGACTATACTTCGTTTCACCTTATGTGCGAGCGAAGGCAAAACTGGAAGCGCGAGCACGGAAGCTCCGTGCGTTCAGGCTTTGCTCGAGCGCGCGAGCTGGGGAGAAATGCAAAAAGCGCTGGTCTCGCGCTTCTAGCTTTGGCTTCGCTCGCAGGTAAAGTGAAACGAAGTATAATTTGAGCCGTGCGGAGCGGAACTCCGCGTCTCAAGACGCTCGCGCACCTCACCCTTTGCACTGCTTTCTTTCAGCCAGTCTCAGGACGCTGTTCTAGCAGTGCAGACAAAGGCATGGGCACGAGCGCGTGGCTTTGGAAAGTGCCTCCTATGCACGAGGTCTCTTACAAACAATAGCGTTTCGCTGAGCTAGGCTCACGCGCCTGTGCCTTTGTCTTCACTGTCGACATTTGTGAGATGGAGTAGAGGTCTCCTGATTGGTCGACGCTGTGTCACAAATTTAGTTTACGCTCTAAGCGTGGGGGGAATATTCGGCGCTGGCGGCGGCCTTTGCTCCGCCTATTGTCCAAACTCTCCTAATATACGGCTCTGATTGCAAGGAAACGCTCTAGCGGAACATGCAGAAAAGAACAACCACGTCATCGACTTCGACAGCAGTTCCGTCCTAGACACCGAAAAAACTGTAAAAAACGACTCTATTTAGAGTCCTGGCATATCCAGCATACCAAGAACAACCTAAACCGGTCAATCGGTACCCTCCCAAGCAGCTATATCCACGGACTTCGAGGAGTCACAAAGAGAAGAAGACGATTTTAACGGCAGCGACAAGGAGAAGAAGAGAAAGACCAACACCCAGCCAAATAAGTCACCCAAAATTGGGTTCTGTGTATGTTTATACAGCCTAGAACTTGGTCTGCCTCAACGGGCGACGAGTCTCCCAGCTGTAGATGAGCAATTTAGCCAGTGCAGTACAACCGCTAGCCTGGGGTCTTTAACGTGCACCACGCAGTAGTGATACACGACCGCACGCCGTGAACAAGCGTCCGAGCAGGCCGCGAAACGTCGGGCAATTTAAACCAGTTGGTTAGAGTACTTTCAGTTTCCTTTTCGCAATACATTTCGTATCTGTATTTTTATATCGCAATACATTTTTTCACCAGTATCTCTATTCCTGTATCAAATACATGTAGAACAAAATACAATTTTGAACGCCTTTTTTTTTGCTTTTTTATTTCTGACGGCATTAAGGTCAAGAAGATGTTGGTGCATTGTTACTATGCTGAGCAAGGTTCCTTCCGAGTTTCCAAATTATTTTTTTCTTCTGAAAAATATTGCGTAGTCGGGACTCAAAACAGGTAGCGTGCACGGAGTCGGAGCATCTTCTACGGCAGGTCCCTAGGTAGGGATTTCATGAGTCTTTTTTTTACTGGCATTCAATGCCCGCTTCTAGTTAGTTAGAGCCTTGAGAAATAGGAAATCAAAGCAAGTGTTGCTTGGCCTGTGGCCGAGTAGCTGAGTCACAGTCCGCTGCAACACGAGTCTGGCGGTGGTTGACTTGAAATAGAAGGATGACTGACGCAGCAGTGAAATTTGACACATATCGGAATGCGTCTGCGCCTGTAATATTGCACTGCTCAAGGGTACGTCATCAGCCGACGTGAACGTGACCCGCTGCTCTGGTGATCCGATAACCAGGAGGGAGGCCAGACTTGGCCTCGCTGTGCCGACCCAGACTTCGTACACCTGCGACTCGTCTCGAGCGCGCTGTTTCTCGGGGAGCTCGCACCTGTGCCGGCCATCTCGGGTCGCAATCCACGAGGTCTCTGTTTGGATGATGCTAGGCGAAACTTGAGGACTGCCATTTATGCGTTGGAGGCGGAAGGTCGGCAGGAAGGACCGTCACAACAGAAATGCCACCGTATCGATTTTTCAACCGTAACAGAAGATGAGACATGTGCTCCAGGATGCTTCAGGCGGTCCACTATTCTCGAAAATTCCAAATGCAACTGCCTGCATGATCTTCAACGAGGTCACCTACAACAAAAGTATGCATTGTCCTTTCATACAGCAGCGTGCGGGGAAAGTTTCATGTTCAAGGCAACACCTACAGATACAAGAATACTAATTCAGTCCATCGTGACGTCATGTGATCAATGTTGACAGGGGCGCCCTTATTGGACAGGGGAGTGGTGATGTTATGAACTTATGATGGAATATATTTAGAGGTCGAAGTCTTTTCGCATCACTCGTCAGACAGACAGGATGACAGGAAAGGGACCGCGGCCAATCCTTGATGGAACGTTTTTTTGAACCTGAAGGCTCCTCTCCGTCCGGAACCACTACCTTCAAGGTGAAGTGCCAAGCCTGCGGGATAGTAATTTTGGGATAAAAAAGTTCCACTTACTTAAAGCCTCATCTCAGTTGGCGTCTCAAAGAAATTTGAAAATTGTATTGCATTATCAGTATTTGTATTTCTGCCCTCCCTAAAATGTATTCATGTATTTTTATTTCCAGAGACGTTTTGCCTCTTTTTTAAAATGTAGTTCCATATGGTATTTCCAATACGTATCGCAGTACATTTTTACAGATATATTTGAGTATAAGTATTTTAGCTACTCTTTTCATCTGTCCCAGTATTTGTATTTCCAAATACATTTTTGAGTATTTCCGCCCAACCCTGCAACACAATGTAGCTGTCAAGTGCCTTTTTTACGTTTAGGAATTAGAGGAATGGAATGGAACGATTCAGCCATTCCAGGAGTGGGAATGGGCCGTGTGTCCCCATTCCTAGGAGTTGAAAGGAATGGAATTATCGAAAACTCTAATTCCCCGGAATGGAATTGGAATGGAATGGGGGTGCCCATTCCGCAACACTGGCGCCCAGAGACGAGAAACGTTTGTGGAGAGTCACATATAAAAGACTGCTTATGAGCCGTGCTAAACAATATATAGATATATAATTTTTTTTTTTGCAAATGTGGATAATACAGCAATGTCTCGTTAATGTGGACTTCGTTAATATTAATACCTCGCTATACGGACGAGCGGGGTAAGTGCATGCATTTTTGTCTCTTTACTATCAACGTAGTCGAACGTGAGCGCGTTGGTTTTGATGACTTGTTACAGAAAGAATAAACAAAAAGGACGGACAAGTTACTATGAACGACTTATATTATAAACACTTGTTTGGGGAAAAGTGCGTATTCTTATTAGCTAGATATCGACGCAGCTAACATAGGCGTTCTAGGTTTCTCCTCATTCTCCTCAATCGGTCCTAGATAAGGTTATTTCTCTATTTTGACTAGTTGGTTTAGTGCGTACTTTCTTCAAACACGATACATTGGTAGACTATGTACCACCAAACCTGTGAGATTGTCAGTCGTTCGCGTGCTAGCTATCTTCTGCCACATATAAAACGTTCCCGAAACATCACCTCCATATAGCAATATATGATTGTGACAAAAGAAACTTAATTACCGGCAGAAGAGCCAACCCCTACAAGGCCCACTTTCCCGTCTTCTTGCTTGTAGTCAAGTCAAGTCAAGTCAAGTCAAAATGTGTTTTTATTTGTAAACAAGATGTTAGATAATTACACTTATTCAGACGGGGGTCCCAAAGTTTTCACAGAAAACTGTTGAAGGGACCCCTTGGTAATAAAGGGTTAGTTAGCGATCAAGTTATCACCATTATATATAAAAAAGAAAAAAGAATGGAGAAAAAAATGTAAAAAAAAAACAAAACATGATTGCGGTATTTACATAATCAAAATATAAAACCAACTGAAAAGAGAGAGAAGAAAAGCTAGAAAGTCAAGGAAAAAAGGACAATATCAGTGTATGTTTGTGTGTGTGTGTGATTGTGGGATTATGTGAAAACTGTGCATAGCAGAGAAGAATGAATGGGGGAGAGGCAGAGAAATTGATGATGAATCATGCAGATAGTATGTGTGCACGTATGGCTTGTTTAAAGATATAGAATGATGACATGGCAGTTAGGCTGTGTGGTAGCGAGTTCCACGTTTTAGTAGCAATGTAAATGAAGGTGAACGCGCCATAATTAGTTCGTATGCATGGCACAGACAGTGACGCTTCGGAATGTGAACGCAGAGGATACATGACATCATGATGAGTGAAACTAATTGAAGAGCATGTTATCTGATTGGTGATGAACTTAAATGTTAATAATGCTATACGATAATCGAGGCATTGATGAACTGTTAAAATGTTCAGGAAGCGGTATGCAAATTGAGCACTTTCGCGCCTATTAACAAATAGCATTGCTCGAAGTGCTGTGTTCTGGGCCATTTCTATGGGTTTTAGTGTCGTTTTATATGTCAATCCATAGATGGATAACCCGTACGAAATGTGAGTATGAATAAAGCTATGATAAAGCATTTGGAGGGTTCGTAAGGGAAATATGTGCCGTAGTTTATATAGAATTGGTATATTTCGATATATCTTGTTAGTGGTGTCTTTTACGTGTTGATGCCATGTTAATTGATGGTCAAGTGTTAGTCCTAAAAATTTAGTATGGTACACTCGAGTTAGGTTCATACTTGCAAACGAAAGCTGAGGTGTGTTTAATATTTGTTTGTTTTTTGGGGCAAAAATTATGTAGTTTGTTTTCGCTATATTGGGAACTAATTTGTTATAGGTTAGCCATTTAGATAGCTTTTCTAAAGTGTTATTAGCTTCCATGTATAGTTCTGTCACGCTTGCATTAGATATAAAAATATTTGTATCGTCGGCATAAAGAACACAATCTTTTTGTAAATAGGCTGCCAGGTCATTAATATATATTAAAAAAAGAAAGGGACCTAATATTGAGCCTTGCGGAACATCGATGGTAAGAGATTTGGTTGTTGAAATAGTGCCAGCTAAAGTGACAAATTGGCATCTGTTAGATAGATAACTTTCGATCAGTTTGAGAGCAACACCACGAACCCCGTAAGCACTTAATTTCTGTAGTAAAAGTTCATGGTTAATAAGATCAAACGCCTTTGTTAGGTCTACAAAGATTCCCATTGTTAATAACTTCATTTCAATGTTTTGCTTTGTTTTCTCTACCATATTTAATAACGCGAGTTCTGTTGATTTCCCTTTAAGAAATCCATATTGTGACGGAGTGATCAAATTATTTTCAGAGAAAAACAGGTTAAGTCGCTTTAGTAGAAGTTTTTCAATCACTTTTGTAATAACAGGAAGTAAGGCGATTGGTCGATAGTTCTCTGGTTTTAGTTTGTCTCCTTTTTTAAATATTGGAATCACTTTTGCTATTTTGAGTGAGTCAGGGTAAGAGCTAGTCGTGAAAATGTTGTTTATAATATCAGCCAAAGGCTGTGCGATGATGGAACCACATTGTTTTAGTATTACCGTCTGTATTCCGTCGCACCCCGACGACGAAGTATTTTTTAGCGTGTTAATGGTATTATGAACTTCTTCTGGATCGACAGGGTAAAGAAAAAAAGTCGTGTCATTTCGAGCTATGTTTGGTGTGCCAGTGGATAGATTTGTGCATGAAAGATACTGTACGTTTGTAGTGATAGTTGAAAAGTAGTAGAAAAGTTGTAACTCAGCAAATCAGAATAAAAAAATATATTCATAAGTTCAGTCAATAAGATAACATCACAAGTACTCAAAGCGATAATACGCAAAGCCATGCACAACATTTTTATCCCCAAGCGCGTAAAAGCTGTTTCAAACATTAAAAAATATATATTTTAGTCACACAGGAAAAAACTGTATAACTTGACGCACGTAAAACGCTTCATTGCGGTGCTTCTCTTTTATATATATATATATATACAGTATGAGGAGTATTCACTGGGCGCCATATTTGTGGGTGATGTCTAGAGCGCATGCTCTGAACGAGCCCACAATAATAGGTTGCTAAAACCGGCAATCTTGAAGGTGCGGAATGCACGTTACAAAAGAACTGTGGAAGCTCGCCATCAGCACGCGCTCAGCAGTGGTGCACACAGCTATGGCCGCCAGTGAATACTTCCTATAAAAATGTCGTTGAGCCATCACACCCCCATGGTCTTTGCACTACAGAGTCTTCAATCACTTGATAGCGTGCGGAACAAAATAACAAAAAGAGGCAAACTACCCAAGGCAGAAAACGCGAAACGTACTTTCCAAGAAGGCATGATATCATTCGCGACGTCACACTGCAAAGAGTGGCGTATTTTTTTCTTCTTTTTTCATTGCCATTTCGATTATTTAGAAATGCGGCGTTGTCAAGTTATGTTTTCTCTCGTCTGCTGAGTCACTCTATGAATACTGAGAGCTTAAAAATCGCGGGGCGTGGCCTATTGTAGTCACCATCTGATTGGCTGCCGGGAGATAATGAGATGCCCAAGACTCCTGCGCACGCGATTCTTACGCTGTCAACGACAAGAGTGGTACGCAGATTTCAGTATAGTAACCTTGCTTTTTATCTAAAAAAGAGTGATTAATAAAAAGAAAAAAAGCAAGGAACGGACAGAAATTGCCCCGAACGATTATTGAGGAGATGGCAGCTTTCAAAAGCACGTGTCGCTCAGCTGACTTAAACGCGCCCATACACTCACGCAGGTAAGGACAAAGCAGTAATGTGTTGGTGAGAGAGACAGTGCTCTAAACTCAGACTTACACCGCTTTGCCGCAGCTATTGTATGGTCATAAGCGGTGATGGGGTGATCAGATATATAAAAAAAAAGCAGTGCCGTTACGTGTGTTTCAACTAAGTAGCGAGAACAGAAAATCGTTCTGGAGCGACTGAATGTCCTTATGGCTGCCTCATATAGGGCCATGTCGAAGACGCGATATCAAAAAACTAAGTTACTGCTTTTGTCAATGTGAATATTCAAACTAAAAACATATATATAAATGAGCACAATTTATATTTTTAGTAAGTCTGCAGCTGTTTTTATGCCACATATTTAACGACCGTATTTTCCGGACTACAATCAGCACCCGGTGCATAGTCCGCAGGGGCATATTTGGGGTCAAACATAAAAGGTTCTGTTTAGGTATCCCGCACCCGGTGTATAGTGTGCACGCAGTGCATAGTCCGCACGCCGTACCTAGTCCGAACGACAAAAAATATACAGAACACAGCTTGATAAATGCCTGCTGTATTACCTCACCAAAAAGCGTGTATCATAAATAAATAAACATTAATATACTCCATTATTCCTAAAATCCTTCAAGTCTTGTCCAGTGAACGATTTAAAAAAAAAACAAATCCCTGTATAGCCTGCACCTGTAGATATTCCGCACGGGGTAAAATTTCAACTTTTCAACTTGCATTGTCCGCGGCGCGGACTATGCATGCGGAAAATGCGTAACTCTGGTGCATGCACCAAAAGGAACGCCAACTTTTTACGGTATGAATTTTCACATTGCGGGGTTAAAAACACGTTTTTCAACGTACACTACGCAGTCGATCGAAATGTTACATGCACATTCAAGTATAACTACTTATTTCGTATTTCAACTCGACAATACGTGCAAATAATTACCAAATATTGCTGCAACGTAATAATAAGGCAATGGGCTGCTTGTCATTACGACCACCGTGCCTCAAGTTGATATAGGCCCACACAATATAAAAATAAAAGCTTCCCTGCTCCGCAAAAGAAAGTAAAAAAGCGGAAGTCCCAAACCGGAACCGGAAGGTGAAAAAAAGAAGGGGAACGCACCGGAAGTGGAGAGCTCACGATGCCAAGACAGCAGTTTTCTTTTTCTTTAGCCCTGCTTATACTTTTTCGCATTCGGAATTTTGTCCACTGGCGTAGTTCTGGGTTTGTGAAGTGTAGAAGTAATTCTAACGACGTTCCACAGCATGAATTCCTAAACCAGACACTCGACAGCTTCAGCTTCAGCTTCAGCTCAACTTCTTTCTTATTTTGGGGAAAACTGAAACGGTGTATCGCGTGACCTGGGATGACGAAGGGACGCAACTGGGGAGGGGGAAGGGAGGCAAGTGGAGAGAGGGAAGGGCACTGTAAGACGGTGACGAGAGGTATTAGGAAAAGGGGAGAGGGAATGAAGGGAAAGAGTGCAATGGGGAAACTGAATTGGTGTGTCTCCATGAGTGAGGGGAAAGGAGGGATAGGAAGAACAACCTAGGAGGGGCAGGAGAAGAGGAATGCAAAAAAGGAGTGTGTCACCTGACGTCAATTTCCCCGCTAAACTTAGCGGAAAATGAGCGGACGGACGGACAGATGCACAAAGTTTTGGTATTGGGATCCTGTTAAAAAGCATTTCAAACTTTGAAACTTTCACATTTTTTTAAGACAATATAGCGTAAGATTAGGACGCCGGCGAGAAGTCGTTTTGTTTTTCACTTTATTACAAAACTTCTGACAATGACTTATGTGTGTGGTGAACAAACTCTTCTTATATGCCATGGCGACCGAAAAGAATGTTGTAAATAGAAACGGCAAAAAACTTTCTCTATTTCACCAAAAATTTACCTGCGTTTTTCACACTTTTGAACTTCTTGAGTTGAAACTTAAGTCTTTTTCAGCTCCAGAAATAACACTGTTTCACCACAAATTCGGGAGATTTTAATGTTTCAATCTTGAAAAGATTAAAATGAAGACGTTTGATTAAGTTACAATCATATCTGGGCTTACGATTTCAAAATAAATCTAAAACTTTTCTAGGTCAACCCCCCAAAACGTAGTTAACCTAGAACCTAATTTGCCCGTTTTGAATATATAAGAACCTCTGCAAAATCGACAACGATCACACTCGCATTTTGCTGCCAAGATTACGACAAGGTTAAAAGTCAAAGTAATGAAGTAATTAAGTACGGTCGCTGTCGTAGAAGGCAGACTCCAGTCAAGTTTTTATGACGCAAGCCAAGCCGCGATGATAGAGATCAAGCCGATGGCCCCAATGGGTTTACAAGCTTTGCCTCCGAGCTTTGAGCACTGTTATAGTTTAACTTTACAGACCACAGCTCCCTAGTCCGCTTTAAAATTTACCAATATAGTGGTGTATATAAATTCGAAACTTTATTCGAACTTCGCAAACTTGACTTTAAAATGTGTTTGGCATTGTAATTTTTTTTTTTTTTTGCTGAAACCTTTTTAGAATACGATTCCGTCAAACGCAAAGTTTTGGAAACCTCGAAACCTTCAAGTTGCGTGGTTTTGAACCTTGGCGATATTTAAAGGATTGGAACACTGCGAAACGTCAGGGTGGTTCCAAAGTTTCTAAACTTTCCGAACTCGATCCTGGCAAGGTTGGCGACATCTCCAGTTGCTTACACTTAGTGTTTTATGTATTCATTAAACGTAAGCAAAAGGATAACACATTTTTGTGAAACTTTTCTCAAAAGCTCTTAAATTGATTATATTTAGACCATGCTTTCCATGCACTGAAACGTGTTTTTTTTTTCTATTGCTTAGCATTATCATATTATGCGAGTTGGGTTAGCAGCTGACTACCGCCGTATATACGCTGAACCTCGTCATGACAGCATTTATTTGCTTTTTCTTTATTCCGCAAGCATGATATTCCAGGTAGCACGCCAGAGGAATGCGCAAATTTACACAAGCTTGGCAATACTTGGCCTAACTTTCGCCTAATATACGGTTTTGCTCCAATGCGTTAGTTAGTGCCACGGTACTTTTCTATGGTTCTTTGATGGCGTTTCTGTGGCTCGCCACAAAATTTCAAAAGTGCCACACTTGAACCAAGGATGGCACCTAGAGACCGAAAGACGACCAGTGAAGCCTACACCTGGCACTTGTTTGGCGAATGAAGCGCAAGGCACGCAGGCTCAGACCAACGAAGGTCAAGTTCGGCTCTTCATAGGCCTCTCAGTTTTTTCTTTTAAATTTTTTAAGGCCCTAAACTCCCAGATGAAAACAAAATTTTGGTTCAAGGTTTTCTGCTAGATGTTTGTTAAAAAAAACGATTTAATTTAAAGCGAAACCGTATATTATAAACCAAAAACGGCGAAATTCTTCGGACAATTTAGACTTATATCTTAGGTTATAAATTACGTGAGTCAAATAATCCAGCGGCCCCCACCCCGGGTTTGTTCAAAATTGAGTTCTTCCGTATTTCTTAACTTCCAGAAAATTGATTGCCGCAGCGTTGTTAAATATTATAGCAATGGGTGTTTTCATTGGGCGGAAATAATATCTAGGTTGAAATTCAGTGTCCCATTCGTCAAACTTTCGCATAAAATTACTAATGTGCAAGTGTAAACGTAATTGTGAAATAATATCTTCGAAGAAGTGTTTTTTTTTTTTTAGCATGGTTTGACCAGATAAACTTCTTCACAATATGTTTTAACGTGTTCCACACTTTTTAGACCAGTATCTTCACTGGAGACTTCATAAAAAGAAGACCGACGTTAAAATACTTCCACTCAGAGTGATTCTCTTTTTTTTTTAATTTGCTTCATAGGGGTTATAAAGAATTTTAGACGTTCACGACATTTACTTTGTTTTAGAGCTCACGTCTTAAAATGTTGTCAAAACGTTTCCCGAGCTTTTCGCGCCCGAGCGGTCGCTAGGACAGGAGCACGTCTATGTCCACCCTAGCGAGAGATTTCCAATACTTCCGTGTAAAATAGTATATACATATAAATATCAGCTCCAGTAAAACACCTCGAAATATTGATGGTGGGCAAGGGTTTCGGCTGTTGGAACGAACAAAGAATAAGACAAATGTAAACGGCACCCTCGACCGGTCAGGCCCGTCCATCTTTCGCGCAATAACGCCGATCGTCGCATTTTATTCCATAAATCAAGCATGGATTTTATGAATTCGTTTAAACGCTGGAAAGTCAATATGCATTGAAATATAAAGCAAATTTCAGAGTGTCACTCTACCTCATAAATTATTATCTTAAACTTGTTATTTCAGAACCCCTGGACAACAAGAATGACAGTCGGGTACACCGCCGGAAACAATATTATTAGGTGTAGATATCTTTTTATTCTCGAGGGGGTACTCACACTAAGTAAAAGTGACCTAAACAATGACTAAGATAAGAAAAACAGTGTATGCATTTGAACAGTCTACCAAATAAAACACTGCACGTCATGTTAGGAGCATTATTGTTTCAGCAGCTATTTACAGGTAGATATTTAAATTCGAAACCATTGCTCGAATACAAGCCTCCTGAATATCGGGGCTGTCGTGGTTATTGCCATCTAGAAACGGTTTTGGACGTCGGCTGCTTTATACGAAGTGTAATCAAAAAGTTCAGGGTCAGATTTTGCAATATAAGAAGAGAGGGCACCACAGTGGTGCTCGCAGAGCAGTCGAAGGCAAGGACCTTCCTGCGTCATTATGTCAAATGGCGTCGCTCTGTGAACATTTGGAACTGCGCTACACAAGTTTGTTTGAACAGATACACGAGCATAATAGCGATATCTCCATGTACTGCAAAACCAAAGCAAGAGCGAATATCAATTTTACGTTCAACTCGACAAATCTAAAACGAAGTCCTATGAAATTATTCAGGAGGCTAATGTCGAAAAGCAACGAAGTGTGCGAGGTGTATTGAGTGGCACTCGTGCCTCAAGCATGGCATAACGTCACTGACGTCAAGTAGAGGTCGGATAAGGTCGCCTTACCGCTCTTCGTCTTCTAGCGATGATCTTCTGTTTCTGAAGCGCGAGTGCCACTTGAAACACTTTGCGAAATTCACTGCTCTTTGACGCAAGCTTGTTGAATCATTTCAAAAGGTCTCTGCTTCTTACTTGCCGAGTTCGACGCAGAATTTATGTTCGCTTTCGTTGTTTTCCAGCATATGGTGAAATCGCCATTGTGCCCATGCACGTGGTCACAAAGCTCGTGTAGCGCATCCCCAAATGTTCACAGACCCGGAGACTCATCTCGACACGGAGACTCATCTCACCGTGCAGCGCGAATCGGCGAAGCTAGTCCAAAATGACACCCAGCGTCCTTCAATTGGAGCCCATCTTTCCATGGAAAGGCATTCATGAACAATATCCCCACATGTTTCGTCCAGCATCAACGGACACACCGGTGAAACATTCTGTGACCCACTACATAGAGACGACGGGAACCCCTTGGTTCGCCCAACGCCGACGCTTCGCACCAGATAGCCTGCGAATAGCGAAGCAGCCGTTTGAGCTTATGCTCGAACTGGGCTACGTCCGGCCTTCCTCCAGCTCCTGGTATTCTGCCCTACACATGACACCAAAGAGGAACGGCGACTGGCGTCCATGTGGGGACTACAGGGCCCTCAACCAGAACAGGGTCCCCGATCACTACCCGATACCCCACATACAATATTTCACCGGTGCCTTGCATGGAGCAACCATTTTTAGCAAGGTGAACCTGGTAAAAGCCTATCATCAGATTCTATAATCAAATTCCTTTGGAGCCGGCTGCCGTACCAAAAACCGCCATCGTGACGCCCTTCGGTACGTTCGAGTACATCCGAATGTCGCTTGGTATCCGCAGTGCGGCATATACCTTTCGAAGGTTTGTTGACCAAGTCCTACGAGGCCTGACCTTCACTTTTTCATACATGGACGACATCTTAGTCTTCAGCGACAACCAGGAAGACCACGCAGAACACCTGCGTCAGCTCTTCGCTCGCCTCCGAGACTGAATTTGTCGTGAAGCCCACAAAATTCACCTTTGGTGTTGAAGGCCTGAATGTCTTGGGCCACCGCGTCGACGGTCAGGACATACGTCTTCTACCACAAAGAGTGGAAACCATTCCCGAATTCTCACAACTACAAACAACAAGGAAGCTCCGCGAATTTCTGGGGCTTGCAGACGTTTACAGGCGTTTTGTTCCTCACTGTGTTACCATCCTCCAACCTTTGCGTAACCTCTTTGAAGGAAATCCAAGCAAGAACACCGTTCTAACTTGGACGACACCTGCTGACACAGCATTCTTCAACATCAAGAAGGAACTTGCAAAAGCAACGCTGCCGAAGCACCCACATCCTGGCAGAGGCGTCAAACTCAGCCGTCGGAGCTGACCTGCAGCAAAACACCAACGGAACATGAAGGCCAACAGCATTCTTCTCAAAGAAGCTATCACCCACCGAGTTCCGTTATAGCACTTTCGGAAGAGAGTTACTAGGCGTCTACCAAGCCATCCGACACTTTCACTAATATCTCGAGAGACGACCATTTTTTCTGATGACAGAACACAAGCCATTCATATACGGCTCAACATCTAGCAGCAAAACGCACACGCCAAGAGAAATCCGTTAAATGAGTTACACCTTGGAATATTCGACGGACATTCGCTTCGTATAGGAAAGGAAAACACAGTGGCAGACATACTCTCCCGCGTTGATGTGAACACGTGCTCTACAGAACGAAGCGCTGTTAACTACGAGGATCTGACGAAAGAACAAAGCACACGACCCTTCAACATCTGCGAAAAATCACGACGTCACTCAAGCTTCAACAAGTGAAGAACTCGGACTGCGCTGAAACGTTAGTGTCCGATGTATCAACAAATCTACCTAGACCATACGTCCCTTAAAAGTTCCGCCAACAAATTTTGCAGGCGTTGCATTCCCTCTCACATCCGAGAATTCGAGCCACGCAACGCCTAATCTCCACCCGAGCCACACAACACCTCATCTCCACATGGAGATGTTGGCGTTGTAAAAAGCGTCAACATGTCCATCAATTTCCACCTATTTAGGGAATTTCACTCTTAATCCTCCGTACCTCAGCTTTATCACAGACACCGAGCGCCCTCCATTCTGTGTGTATGGTCGGCTGACGACAATGAAGCGAGAACAAACTTGACAATAAGGTGTACGTAACTAGAGTAACTGTATAGGCTCTGCTGCAGAGCTAGAGGATCGCGTTTGTTTTCCTCGCGCGGCCAACTTCGTGTTGGCGGAGAAGCGGTCACGTGCGCCGAGCTGGATTCAACGTTCATGAGGGAAAGTGACCTTGCAGGTGCCGAATTTAGGGCGGAGAGTGTTTCTAGCTTTGCGTTTGCGAAATATACATTCTACACTAAACTTGAAGGAACTGGAAGGTTCCTCGAAAAGTTACCATTGTCTGTTGCCACTGGGTACAATATAGTCACGTTGGTTTATAACACGAGCGATTTTTTAAACATGTTTCCGAAAGCAGACGACCCGGAGGACGAACGTGTTGCTCGCGTGTGCGGCGCTCGCGTTGTGATACGCGACCATCGCGTCCGGGCACCTCGGACCAGACAACAACGCGCAGCTACGTCTTGCGAAGGGAAGATGTTTTCGTCAACTAGTACGTTGTACCATAGGCATAGGGATAAAAGCGGGAGACAACGGACAAGACGAATGGTGCACGCGCTGCGTGTCGCCGCATTATATGTTCTATGCTGCGCACGCCGCAGTATCCGCGTCTCCTGCAGAAGCGACGTTCGCTTCCCGCAGTGCGGCCTTGGATCCAACATGGCCGCCCTGAGAGCACCATTTGGATTCTCTGCTCCGCAAGCCGAGCATATGCAGTTTCTCTATCCGTTACCTGTCTGTGATATTGTTTTTTTTTTTTTTTTGTTTAATCAAAGCGATTAGGGATTCCTCATAGGTGCTTTGTGTTCAGGGTGACAGCATCTTACAATCATGTTCCTCCATTTCTGGCAGTTCTTGGCGCAAGCGTGTTGACTAAACTTGTTCTTAGCTGCCGTTTTTCTCTTGATTTTCTTGTTCCACCACATCCAAGCTGCAACAGGGAATATATGTATTTTTTCTAGTTCACTTTAACGCAGAAAAAAAAAGACCCAAAAAGCCTTTAGTTAAGAACTTGAAAATACGTTGACTTACTAAACCCCCCCCCCCCCCCCCCTAAAAAAAAAAAAAAAAAGAAAAAACTTTTTTTCTCTTTTATAGAAAAGGAAGTCGAAGAATCACAATCTCGATTTTTTGCGCTTTTCTCACTAACGGTATTTTCCTAATTCCTTCGTAAATTACTTTTTTCTAACTGTAATTTAATTTCACGTTCGTTTTATTTATTTTACTGTTCGCTTTATGTCGACTCGACAAACTGTCATCCCCTTCCTCGCACTCCCACTAAGAAACTCTTCCCTCAATCTCTGGCATTTCTCTCACTGTACTCAGACAGCCCTCCTCTCTCCCCCTCCCTCCCTCCCTCGCTCTCTCTACTTCTTTCTGTCTCTCTGCCGCTTCCATTTCATGTCACTTTTTCTAGTCATGTTTCATTAAAATCGGTTCGCCCAGCGCCGCGTCCCTCCTGTTTACCACCGCGAAATCAGACTTTCGCAAGAATCGGGAGCGGGCAAACAGAGGAAGTTTGCGCGTCGACGGGGAAGCCTCTCCCTAATTAAAGCAGCTGGCTTTCCCCTCGGCGACTGCACACCGCGGCTCCCGACGACACGTCAGGGAACGACCTTATACACGACGGGCTAGCTACGCACCGGTGGACATGTCACACACACTCGCCTACAACACTCCCTTTCACCTTGCGACGCACCGCACAGGACGCTACGTGCCATCGTAGCCAATCCCGTGCCGTGTAAGTAGCACGTGACCTTCGGAAGAAGCTCAGCGATAATAACCGAGGCGTTCACAAGGCTATAGCGACTACGGTGGCTTGTAGGGTCTGGTGCGGTCCATCATAAGATGAAATGAGTTATAGTCGCGTGGGTCTAGGTTGTTTTTTTATGGTGTGTAGGTTTTGTGTACGGTTCTATGTCTCGCTTCTGTCGCGTTTGTGAGGCGGCCTTCTTCTGGGCTTCGAAGTATGTTTGAATGTCACGGACCATGTTCTGCTATGAACTTAGGCACACGCACGGTTCCTCTACGACGCACGTAGCAGTGGTCTCCTTGGGATCGTTTGTAGCTAGCCTTCGCGTCCAAGGAACGTGATCTTGAGACGTGTTTCGTTGCTCAGTGGACTGGACGTGTCTAAAAACTTGAGACTTTTAGTCGGTGACAGATTAAGAATTGAGTAACTGCTCCGCGTCCGACGCGAACTTTCTGCCTTTAAGGACACATCCTCGCACGCGCAGTCAAAGACCGGTGGAAGGCAGTAAGCGAGGGCTGAAGGTGGAGCTTCTGCTGCATTGTTAGCCTATCATTGACTATTGGCAACGAGATGTTTCGGTGGCGCCCTCTTAAAGTTCCTGTCACCGACGTAACGACCGAGATTATGCGGAGCGCAAGTTCGTCTGCTTCTTTTGCAGGGATTCTAGTGACGTCAGAAAGACGCCGAGCTCTGATTGGCTCTGATTGAAGGATAGTGGGTAGACCTCAAAGCAAGCTGCATTGAGGTCCACCCACTATCCTTCAGTCAAAGCCAATCAGTACTAGGCGCTTTGACCTCACCACAACCCCTGCAAAAGGCCTCGCTATTTAGATAAAAATTTTGGGTATAAACCGGGTGAATACTTGCATTTGCGTCTTGCTAATATAGACAACAAACATCATGGACACTTTTTTGAGGAAACGAAGGTGTTCATATTCACGAGACATCACTGCAGCTGGCTTTAGCTTTTCCATTAAAGAACCAGATGCTTGGGTCAGGTTCAGGGAAAGTTACTATATGCTCTAAACAAGGTTTACGCGTTAACTTCTTCGTAGAGCGAACAGAACAGGTGCAGCAATATACAGGGTGGGTACAGCACATTACCATGCACCAGAAACGGTATGCATCGAAAATGCAATTCCAGAAAACACCAAACGTCTCTGGGACATCCCAAAATAGTGCGGAAGTCCCACGTCCCGAAGCCGACATCCGACAGACATCCCACGAACGTCTCAGGAGGGACTATAAAAAAAAACACCTCCCGGAGTATCAGTGATCAGGACATGGAACACAGGTGCGCAAATCCACAACCGCACATCAGAAAAAAAATCGATGCTTTTTTGCATCGACAAGCTCTCACTTCGCATCAGTTCATGCGCTCTCACCGCGTAGCTTTTCGATGGTCACGTTTCTTGTGTCATAGCCGCTCAATTGCTCAGAGAGGTGGACAAGTTGAGCTGCCTTGGTCGTGCCGTCGTTGTAAATTGTAACCGCAGTGTAGTCGTCTACACGTACTTGTTGAGGCTAGTGTAGGCCTGACTGTGGCGTTTGCAGACTTGGACGTTACGAGTTACAAGCAACTGATTACTTGTAATCAATTACACTTCATTGTTACATTTTAACGCTCCAGTTACCTTTTTTCTGTTGTAACGTTCGCTGTAATTCAGTTACTTTTTTCTGTAATCAATTACAAGTAATCAAATATATGTTTACGAAAGAGCTAAAATTATTGAGTTTAACTTTTTTGCCTAACAAATCCCCTGTCCGCCCGTGCGTTATTCTTCGATGTCACACCAACTTTAAACATTTAGTGTTACCCTTAAACGACTAAAAAACGATACCAAGATACTAGAAGGATTAGAATGTCAACGCGCTCAGCGACCTGAAACGCTTTCAACAGGCGGTCGCGACAATGAAGCGCTTCGCTTCCTAGAGGACATGGAAGCGTCCGTCGAATCACTGCGCGACCACAAACCGGTACGGAAAGTGTTTGTGCGCTACTACACCGCTCTTCCCTCAAGCGCATCCGTCGAGAGGGTCTTCAGCGTCGTGGCAGATATCTTCGCTAGGAAACGTGGAAAGGTGACTGACGAGAACTTCGAACGACAACTGCAGTTGAAGCTTAACAAGGTGTGCATCACAAAAAGAAACCAAATGTAACCACTTTGAAGATATGTTTGCATTTTCGATTTTGGAATAAAAAGTTAGGAAAGTAACGTGACACGTAATGACTTACTTTCTGGTAACTTTCAATTATTTTTCTGATGCAGTGATTGATTACTGTCATCAGTTACGTTTTTCGATACAGTAATTGCAATTGTAATCGGTAACTTTTTTTTCAGTAACGCGTACACTACTGGGCGTTTGCCGCAAAGTCCTAAGGCTGACCGATCCACAGGCAAGATCATCGCTAGCGTCATCGGTTTCGGTTCAGCAGGCAGTGTCTTATGTATTTGGTCGTGAGAATACGGTGGTTTTGTATCACTAGAACATTTTAGAGCATGTTTTTTTATATAAATTTTCACTTCTGTGCAGTTTAGTATGAAAATCTTAGTAATTCAAGCAGAGCTTTCAATCGCCACCACTGTGCTTCCATGATCATCACGAAGTAAAAACTGAAGGTAGCATGTCAACTGAACTGAAATAGACGCGTGCTCTAAGATCCTGCGATCCGCTGCTTCCACTTTTGCGAGAAATTAATGGTGCTTCTCGAAGTATTACTAGCTATTCTCGAACAATTTTTACTTATTTCTGAAGGCGTTAGTTTGTTTTCTTCAGATTTTCAGTTGAACGCGCGCTGTGCAGAAAACGGACAAAGCAGCCATGGCTGGAGAATGTAAGTACGATTCTCTTTTGCTTGGAGATACTTCGTGGCCGCATTATCTTACATGAGCTTAGGTTGAGCAGTGAAAGTGTTTCGACACTTCTATTTTTCAAAAAGGTTGTCAATTTCAATTTAAAAAAAAAAAAAAAGCGAGGCGAGCTTTGCATGTGTCTACTGTCATGTTCCAAATACAGTTCAAATAAATTTATAAAATGTGAGACATTTCCGTCAGGAGGCCTGTATATTACGGATAAGATTTCAGAGTTGGTTTTAATTGTTAATATTTATAATCATTGGTTACTACGCAAAATTCAGGAAGTCATGTTTTATCTGCGACCAGTTTTAACGTAAAACAAAACGCCGCCGCCTCGCCTGTTCGGCCGGTTAACGGAATAATGTCTGTATCCGCGAAGGTTAATCATAATGCTATTATAATTATTAAACCATATTTCGGTCAGAATTATAAGATCGAAAGTAAAAGTAAATTATTTAAGCAAATGTGTTATCTCGTTTTCTTTGTTACTAGCGGAACGAGCATTAAGGAGCAGAACAGAGCTACGTGACTCGTAGGATAGCTGGAGGTGATAGGGCTGCACGATTTCGCGTTATAATTTGACTTCAGACATACTTTCTAAAAAAAACCTAAACAAGTAAAAAAAAGAAAACAAGAAAGACTAGCTTGCCGTCATCTTGCAAACGTCATCAACACATGTCACCTTCACAAGGGGCGTTTTGTCGGCCTTGCGTGCAAAAATGTTACCGTTTTGCAGCACAGGTGTTTTTCTCACGATTACCGGAGCCCCTGATTTTATGCCAATGTCATCGCATGTGATGTGTCGTTTCCTGTCGTGTTCTAAGAAATCATCCCGCTTGTTTTTGCGCGTGAATTGAACAATAATGTTCTTGGCGGTGATGCTGGGAATGGTAACCCGGTGGCACACTTCGATATCGGTTTCCAGTATGGGCACGTCAATGGCCACTCCCACTTTTTTTGCAATTTCCAGAACGCTTTCATTTTGCTGGGGTGGGATCATTTTAGTTTCGATGTTTTGATTGAGGCTGTACTGCTCACAACCTACAAGCCAAATTTCACATTAGCTGGATCCCAAATGTGTTTGCATTCCGATCGAAGTTCATTGTTGTCTGCCTTAAGCTCCCTATTTTCCTTCATTACGGATGCTCAGTTGATCCCTCGCGTCTTCAAACATTTTGTTAATATAGTCCATGCCTACTTCCACCTCCTTTAGTTCCTCGCGCAACTCCCTTTCAACCGAGCTTTTCAATTTTCTGTGTTCCTGCCCTTATGTCTCGCTTATGCCCGTGTCCAACTAGAGCGACAGACAGAAACAAAAGACAGCGACAAGCCTCAAACGCATGGCGCATGCTCGCGATGGTACCTTTGGCAGGCGTTTAGTCGTTCGGTGCTCGTGAAGTAAGCACGAGCGATTGCAAGCCTGACAAAGATATCCTCCTGTGCATGATGCTCGTGTTTGAGCATAGCCTCCTTTATTCTACAAAGCCTCTCCAATCGCGAAAGACTCTGGTTTGAAGCTTGTCGCTGTCATTTGTTTCTGTCTGTCACTCCAGTGGGACACGGGCATTAATGTCTTTACGTATTGTTAAAATTTCTTTCGCCACTTTTCTTCACAGGTGGTTTTCTGTACAATCAGGCACAGAAAGGATGATACAGTTTGAGACCCCCAATACAAAAAAAAAGGCACATGCTCTGAATGCAAAACAGTTCTTTCTGTGTTCGGCAGCAGTAAACATTTAAAACAAAAAAATTCTTACCTGCAAAGCATATGATAACAGCGTTATCTTGTGTTACGGCGGTCTGTTGCCGAACGTATAAATAAACGCGAGAAAAAAAAAAGAACAGGCCACTGCGCGTGACGTTATACCCAGACGTTTCAGCTGCCGTGCCGGTTGGGAGGGAACGCGCGCTGCGCTTTTTTTCTGCTCAGGTAAGAGCTTGCAGAAAGCGCGAAAATGTTGAGATCTCCGTAGAATACGTCATGATTCCCTCCTCGCACCCAACGCGACGGGAAGGAGGGGCTTCTTGAGCGCTATTTGGAAAGCGCTCTTGTGGGTACTTGGCGTGTCCATCTGCAAATAATTTTGATATTAATAATTCTAGACGCCAAATAAAGACGATTTAAGTGTCTTTTTGTTTGCTCAAATAAAGAGCCACTTCAGTTTCTATTTAAGCTCTGATCGAGAAATAGCTGTGCGTTTACAGTGTACCCATTTAAAAATCCGTGTTCCTTCCTGTGTACACTATGCAGAACAACGAGTACACACAATAACACTGCACACATGCATTATTCTCCACTATTTAAAAAAAAAAATTGAATTAAAAAAACGATCCGTGTTGATAAAATAATATCCGAACACCGAGTCTAGCACGTGGTGTGGTGGTATTTGTGCCATTGTTATACGTGTAGAGTGCAAATTCATTTTATTTTTCCTAAAGTCGTTTAGCCACGTTTTTTTGCCCTCGGCGCACGCTCAGATTTAAATCTTCTGCCACGAGCAGCAGAGTGTCACGTGACACGGTGTCACGTGACGTCATGGCCTCAAGTTTCGTGAGGGTACCAGGTGCGATGACACAAATGTTTTACGTCATAGTGTCACGTAACTTCACAGTGTTACGTGAACACCATCCGCTTAATTTAAAGGGGATATATAAGTCCTCTAAATTGGCAACTACGTACCACGTGCTTTGGTCACATGGTTATTATTTTGTCATATGACCATGTGGCCTGCTGTTACTTCTGTCGCAGTAATGTTTTCCTTCATTCTCGGTGAATATCACATGCTGAGCTGTATAATCTGTTTCGTTAGATATTTAAATGCACCATAAATCACATTGTTTCATCGTCAATCTTATATTGATGTCCGCAGCAATTCAAAGCTCTACACAATTCCATCAATACAAAAAAAAAACGCCAGCATTATTTTTGACTGTGAGCAACGAACAAAAGAAGCGGCAGCCGAAATCCCCGGGTCAGCAGCGGCCCGGGAGACCTGCAACCTCGTTGGCAACAACACCCCCGAGCTAAGCCGTCCACGGCTCAGCGAATCGACCACCCGAAGACCCGACCTCCTCCCTTCTGCCCACCACTCGAACACGAGACACGAGTAGCGGCGGCCCACCGACCAAACGAGCGCAAAAAGACCGGACCGGAGCCAAACCGACTTTCACGACCGAAATAAGACCTCAGACTCGTAACGCCAAATCCTCGACCACCACTTCTCGGAGCTTCCGCGACAGCCCTCACAACAACACACAGCGACAACCGTGCAGGCAGGCAGCCGGGCGCAGATCACGTGCTGTTTCATTAGACTGATACCCGAAGATGGAGGGACCGGACGTGCGCCGGCCGTACTGTGTAGCCGCCTTTCTTTTATATTTATTTTCTCTAATCGTTTTGCCACGTATAGTAGTCGAGTCAACCTCGGTTGATATCTCGAGAACCTCCGTCAGCTTCTAAGTGATGATTTAAAAAAGAAAAGAAAGAGTGTGGTAGAGTTCTCTTTTATTTCCAAATGGCTTTCTTTTTTTATTTTATTTTACATAGAAAGCCTAGATTCAAGAGATGGAGCGATTCAAACCATAGACGGCGTTTGCAGTATAATGGCGGATATCCCCGAAGACAGGTTGGTTACTTATGCGCACGGGTACGTCGCCGCGAGCCGAGGAAGATAGCGGACGGACAGTCTGAGCAGAGCCTATAGACGCTTGCAGACGATTGACGCTTAAAGGGGTACTCCAACGTTTTCTTCATAATTCTTGATTTGTCTGAGAATTTGCCAAACACACAAACAGACATCGCTGAAATAATGACACAAATATATTGCCAAAATATTTCTTTTTCGCGAAGTCATTGAATTTACAATTTTGGTTCTCACCCTGTTCTTCAAAGTAAAAGTCTCCAGTGGCAACAATGAAAAGTGACGTCATGGGAAGGCAGGGGTTCACTCTTTGAACTGTAGCCTTTGTTAGCAACTGATTACTAGCAGTTTCATGGTGTCGAATGAATGTCGTGGAAGCTCCCTCCAGCACCCGCGTAGCAGCATGAAACAAATGCTCGGCATAGTCCATTTTTAGACTGCCCGCTCCAGCTGCAAGCCTGCCTTTTCCCGACGTCACGCCACTGAAAAGTGTGGGTATATTTGAATGATCGTTATGACATCATTTTCACTTGCCAATTTTACAATAACTGTTCTGAATTCAGCGATACTAAATAGCATACCGGAAAGAGTAAAGGCCAGTGATTCCGTAAATATGGTTATTTGGGGTAGCTAAAAAAAATAGCCGCAGTGCCGGGTCCGTTTAAACCTCCTTCCTTCTCAAACCCTGTTTTTAGAACGCATCACATAAACAACGTGACACCGGTAGAGCCTCTGGCATCACTCTCAAATCTAGGCGCGCTAATTCCATAAGAAGAAGACTTTACACAATGCGGAGAAGACTGCACTAACCCAAGGTGCAATAAACGTTTGGTTGGCCTATATCACGGTGTAAAATGTGTGGACACCGCGCGCGTCGCAACTTCCAGATAAAGTCGTCTCCTCACCTTTTTTGCAAGCTGCGACACCAGATGGCTTCTCAATATGCGGCTAATGGTAGAGAGCCTAGATGTAATAGAGGGTCCATCACGAACCATGGAAAGCGTTTGCAATATAATGGTGGGCACGCCTCCTGCGGCGATCGGTCCCAAGTGCGCATGCGCAGCGTTTTCGCGTGGCGAGGAGGAAAGCAGGAGGAATGGCGGAAACGTTCGCAGACGACCAACGCTTTGGTCACCTTCTCGCAGCTCGAATTGCAAATGCGGCCCATAGACCACGTTTCCCCGGTCGAGCAGTTGCAAACTCTCTAATACAGGCTCTCTATAGAGAGCCTGTATTACAGAGTTTGCAACTGCTCGGGAAAACCGGGCCCGCGACAGGCTGTCATTGGCTATTGGCGACGTGCGCGATCGAAAGCGTCGCTGTGGTCGGCCTTCCGCGATTGGCCGAATGCTGACTATGACGTCAGCAAAGGATTTCTCATCGACAGAAACAAGAGGAATGGAAGAACTTCAATTTCGACGGTGTTGGTAGAGTTGCTTTAAGAGCGCAATGATTTCAAGCTTCCACCATGCTCCTTACAAACACCATCGAACTTGTTGTTCGCAAGGTAATGACGTCACGAAAGGTAACCATCGGAGGGCGCCACTAAAACATCTCGCCGCTAATAGCCAATGACAGCCTGTCTCGGGCCCGGTTTCCCGTGCTTCGCTATGGGAGGCATGCTCCTTTTTAATGTCGTGTTCTACATCATGTAGAACTTGGCACTACGCGTATTGCTTAGTCCCGCCTCCGTTATTGACCCTAGTTTCGTGCCTCAACGTCGCCAATAACAGTTTCATGAACGTGTTCAAACGGGGCTATCTCTGGCGTGGTGTTCAACCCAGCGTCCGTCAAGGTCAGAGCAAACGCTCTGAGCGGAAACAGCATGCGCACATAACAGGACACTTTCTCTCTTTTTCTTTTTTCCATTTTTTTTTTTTTTTTCGTTTGCTCTGTTTGGACGGTGGAGGCGCAGTCGGATTAGGCTACATAGAGTTCCTGTATAGGCTCCCTACGGGAGTTAGAGTTGCGCGTCTGTTTTCCGCGTGCCGTCCTACCGCTATTCGCCGAGACGTGAGAAGCAGACTCAAATGCCGTGCAGTAAAATGCAACGTTACTGGAGCAAGCTTGCTCCAGTAACGTTGGGAAAATGAACGTTGCGCGCGCCCCGGTGCACGTTCCCCTGCTTGAAGAAAGATAAATCTAAGCAGGAAGATAAATCTAAATTAAAGTGCGAAAAGATAAATCTAAGGACATTATTTTTTTTTTTCAGAAATAAAATGTATATTTTACATTTCACTACTTCTTTTGGTATCCAAAAATGACCACTCGATTTTGCGTTGTGGTATTGGCGCGCATTGTTACATCTGGATACTGGCTTGCATACATATGTATGATGGTCTCGCATGGAGCTTTTAGAAAAATACTTTAACCCTCTGTATTTAATACATTTTGAATTGGTGTTTGTTTGCGTCGAATTTGGTTCGTGCACTGAAATGTTAAGAACTATATCTGCATTTTTGTTTTGCATTAAAAAATGCCGTAAAACGTCGTGGGTCTCTTTTCTTTTTTTACATGCGGCAGGGAAGAAGTAATTAATTGCTAGAAATAACATATAAAACATTCGATTCAATTAGGTGTCATCTAGTGTAAACCATTGCATAAAACAGCCTAATGAAAGTTATATACAAAAACGCTAAAAATGCTCCGTTAAAAAAAAAAAACATAATAAAGCGGTTTGTGCTGTTAGTCGTTGCTCGAGCAGTTTGGCGTAATTGGTTCCTTCAGAGTTAACCGACTCCTCGAACCTGGCACGAAACTCGCCGGAGCAGGAACAAGCGACAATGGAACGGGTTTAAAACCTCGATAACCGTGGCACGACACGTTTGCGGAACTATTTCATGACGGTTTTTCAACGTGAAACACAACAATCCACAGGTCCGTGGACTTGTCCTTGGAGACGTTTCTGTGGTCCGCTGGCCACCTCAAAATTTGCATGCTTTTTTGTCTCCTCGAACATTGCGGATTTCGAACCGCAGAAATAGTGACCTCACCGATTTCGTAGGAACTTCAAACGCATTACGCCGATGACTTCAACATAAAAATATTCAGAGCCCAGAAGTGGTCGTAGGTACGGTGCCTGGAGCAGGCAGCTCCGACTGGTGTGTTTACCGCGTCCAAAAAAGTGTTTTTTTTTTTTCGATCTCCGCCTGGTGACGTCATAAGAGTGTCATGCTGTCGCCGGTAGCGATCCTGGCTGTGTCATAGCAGCGGTAGTGGATATGGAAAGTGCATGTTCTACTGCAGGTCGCTTTCCAGCTTGACGACCACGGAAGCTTCGAGAGCCAGGGCCCGTATGCCCGAAGCCGGTTAACTTCAACCGCGGCAAAATGTTAACCGCCCTTCCCTACTAGGTTCCTACAAGTACCTAACCAAGTTTGACGAGGGCTGGATGAGCGATAACTCCGTCTTTTATTATGGGGTGGTAGCAGGTGTCACCTGCTGGTCGTAGCGAATATAAGTGGCGGTTGTCCTGCATACTTATTGTCCTTGTCTTTTTGCTCAGTTTTACATGTTTAACTAAGATGAACCAACTAGCCCAACAACGTACCCTACTAAAATATAAGTGGCATTCGTGGAAAAGTTCCCGAAAAAGGGTGGACCAAAGAACCATATAGTTATTATAATATACGCTAGAGGTTCAAGTGGCGCTAGTGTGCTGGCGCAAATAAGCAGACAGCAACCAGTCGAAAACTGACTTCCGGTAATGCAATTCTGTGGGAAAAAGTGAGTGCATTTGTGCAGTTTGGAACATAGTCAGGCGGACGAAATAATTGGTTCATTACGGCATTTTTTTTTTTAAATTCATTGCATTAAAAACGGTGCTAAAACGGCTTCGTGCATGAATTTATGTGCACTGTCGGACACTGTTAGCGCGAACAGGACGTCGGCGCTTTTCAGCGTGGAGAATATACGTGCCAAACGAACGAAGGACATCCGGAAAACTAAAAGAGACGACAAGAACTACGCAGTAACACTGGATCAGTACCTGCCTGTGCAAGTACGATTAAAATAAATTTGAGGCCACGTAATATAGTCCGATTTTCAATAAGTAAGTGCCGCTTTATTCCTTCTGCTCTGGGCGAAGATGCTTGTTCTACGTTCAAATCATCACCCGCACGATTGAAACCTTTGAAAACAAGTGCCTGATAAAACTTGCCCGTCCTACAAAAAGAAAACAAAAAACTAGACACCTTTCATAGCCCACGTACTATGTTATTTACGTTTTGAATGTTTTAACCGCTGGTAAAGATGCAAGACGGGGTGATTTTCATATAGTGACGAGACTGGACATACTACCAATGTATCAGCGTCACCGCAATGCTGGCGAGCCTTGAACACACTCTATATTGCTTTCGCTTGTTATTTTGCTTAGTATCGTCGCTTGTTTTTACGCACCTGCTGTGCAACACAGGTTTGGACCTGAAATATAGCCAAGTTAAACATCGTTCATTAATGAAGAAAATGCGCTAACTCTATCACTGCTTATTAAAGCAATTGCACTATTACAAGGTTAAAGAAGGTACATACTATTAGGTACGTCCCAAATAACAAAAGTGTTCCCTGCTAGTTTCCGGTAAAGAAAAAAAAATACACGCTCGTCTGCTCAAAAATGCACAGGAGCACCGCAAAAGTAGACTGGTTGCTGTCTGCTTCAATTTGCATCCCAGAAGTCGCGTAGACACTAGCGCCAGTTGAGCTTCTGGCGTACATTGTAATAACTCCATGAGTCGAACACTGCTCAAGAAAAAAACTCAAACTGGAATGCGACGCGTCGTCTTCCCGCAAAGAAAGGACACGTGGCAAGCGCGGAATGAAATAAGCGCGCGATTGGCCGGTTGGCAGGCGCGCGCGCGCCGTGATTGATAAGCGTAATGATGGGGCGAAACTTTTTTCGAAACACGTTTCTGGAGCGAAATCCGGGGTTCCGAAAGCTTTGGAAGAGCGGCCGATCCTCAACTGTTTTTTGAAGGTTCACGTAGTTTCCGAAAGTTTCTAGACCACATGGGTGAGCGTTACAACTTTGCGTTACGAAACGGCTGATTTATTGGTTTTTCGATTATCTTCAGGAAGTTTCTATATAAAAACATACATATAAATTTATTAATAAAAAAGGTAATTACTCGATAGTATGTAATAAACTAATTGTACCTAATGTGTTTTTTTAATTGGTCCTTTGGCAGAGACCAATACGACATTAACCTTTTTTCAGTGCGATTCATACTTTTCGCATAATTCTTTAGCTCACGTTTCGGAAAATACACCGTGCAAAAAAAAATCTTACAAGATCAAAGTTTACAGTTAAACTCACGCCGGTGTTTGTCGCCAGTGTTTGTACCATTTGTGTTGTCATGGAATTTAATTGACACTTTGGTATTCAAATCATTTACTCTAATATGACGTTCTATCTGTTAGCTTGTAACCACAAAGTCAAAAAAAAATATAGATGCAGATTGAAAATGCTAAATCTGCGTACCGAAACATGCAAACATCAAAGATTTTCTTGGATACGATGACATCACAACACAACACGAAAAAAAATTACACCATCTTCCCGAGGGGAACCATGGGGTGATGCGGAGCATCGTGTTGGTTCCGAGGAAAGAGTCAGTTGCGTGCTGACGTCGAGAGATGGCGCCACCGACTGCCCTAGCGTTACCCCCTACGCGAGCCTTCGTCGCGGCTCGCGGCAGAGAAACTTGGAACGCTCGCCGCTCGCCGTTTATTTTTTTTCACACTTGAAGGAGAGGAGACTAGAGGAGGAGAGTTGCGCGTGCGCGCGCGGTGTGAGGAGAAGCGAACGCACGCGCAGTGCACGCAGCTGGTAGAGAGAGAGAGGCGGAGAGAGTAACGCGCAGCTGTTGGAGAGAGGGAAGGAGGAGAGTTGCGCGTGCGTAGTTCGAGTGCCGACTACAACGCCGACGCCGCGGGACATAGACCCGAGCAAGAGATGCTCCGCATCTAAAACGTCGATAAATATTTATTTACCAGATTTGCCGAACTTCAACTGAATGTAGTAACAGCACTGAGAAACAACCTATTTCCGGGATTTGTTCCTCGGCTCATCCAGGATTTGAAAACTTTAGCAGAACCGGCTTTCCTGAGCTCTTCCTTTTCTTTCCTGTCGACATTTCCTTTCTGAAACCAAGTTGTCTATTATTTGCACATGATCCGGTTCACATGTGTCTTGTCGAGTTAAAGTTGTGTTCCTTACCATTTATATTCTCATTATGCTCGCTAAAAGCCACCACGACAAAAGGCGCAGTCACTATGGAGCTCACATTATGATCTTTTAGGCTGTGGATACACTGGTAATAGTGCTATACAAAACAATCAACAAGGTGGAGGGCCTTAGAGCGATAAACTGGTAGCTGAAAGGGACCCCCAACTGGCCGCCGTCATGTTGCACATTTTTGTCCACTAGATACGTCACCTTGTAGTCTTACGTCTAGATTTTAACGAGGTACCGCTCACAAATCATTTCCTTTTGATATTTAATAACAGTACTGACGATATAAATGATGTTTCTTTAGTTTTAAGTCCAAAATGTGCTTTAACGACAAAACCTCGGGCAGCTGCGCAATGCCGTCAGCCGCGGTGCTGTATTTTAGGATTTTATTGGAGCTAGACACTGGTCTCTGAGGCTAACAGTATTGAAAAAATACTCATGTTTTTTTCACAGCGATCGCAATACAAATCCTGGGTCAGTTTTGTGTAAAAGCCTCAAGATTTGGTACGGTCACATGTCTAATGGTGAAAATTGTACACCCGTGAGCGATATGAAGGTGAACAGCCGTCTTCTTGTTTTTGACGCTCCTGCAAGTTTTGGAACAAGCTCTGTTCCAGAAGAGGACTAGAACGCAAAGTTTAAACCCCAAGCCACGTATCATTTGAGACGTTGAGAGTTAATAGAACTTTAGGGAGCCGTAAAACAGGCAAGAAACCAGGTAAGGTCTTCACCTGCATATTGCCGGCGGGTATACAACATGGCGACAGCCTAGGGGGGCTCACTTTTGCCTGGTGAACGGGATACCAGTTTATCGCTCTAAGCCCCTCTACCTCGTTAAAACAATGCAGTCTGCAGACACCGATTTCTTTATGTACGACACTGTCTGCACGCGTCTGCGAAGCAGACATATATATGAAGCAAACCTGCATCAAACATGCGTGCGTGAGGTGTGTCCGCCGATAATTTTGTCATCGTGTCTGCAGCGGTGTCCTTTGTAAAGGCCGGTTCAGACACTTGCGTTTGAGTGCGTTTGACTGCGTTGCGGCGAGAACCGAAAGCGAGTCACCGGCACATCTGTGCTTCGTATGAAGCGTGGAATCCAATTCAAGGAATCTTCTTGGCACGCGATATAAGCAGCAGGGATGTCCTGGTGTCTCGCTGCCGCAACGCAGTCAAACGCAGTCAAACGCAACTGTGTGAACCGGGCTTAAGATTATGAGCAATGCCACTGCGGCTTTACGGTCTCAGTATTTATGTCTTTCATTAACTTTTAAAAGAAATATATACTTCGTTTTACCTTAAGTCAAGACGCAGCCGACTCTAGCTACGAGCCGACGAGACCAATCAAACCGCGTCGAAAGTGCAACGTCATGGTGTTCGTCGAGTGCCGTACGTGGTCTATGGCCCCTGAACCGATCATGACAGAAACTACCGAGTGACTTGCGCGTTTCGCTGTGTTCGGTTGGTCCCGTCAACTCGTAACTTCTTCTGTGTCTGGACTTACACGGAGCATGGTGTGTCTGCTTTCACAGGGAGCACGCCTGGGAGTAGTCACTGGGAATGCGCGTCCATAGAATGGCAAGGTCCTAGGGGGTGGTTAGGCTCAAAAACGTGCCCTGACCAAAAAGGAGGCAACAAAATGTTTAGCTGGGCTTGTTCGTTCATGACTGGAAATGAGCGCCAAAGGAACGGGGACAGGTGAAGAAGTGGACGACAACACGGGGCGCACAACAACACGGGGCGCACTCGCAATAAACTTTATGTTACGAGTGCGCCCCGTGTTGTCGTCCCCTTCTTCACCTGTCCCCGTTCCTTTGGCGCTCATTTCCAGTCAAAAAGGAGGCATTTTCAGGTATTCATCGTTTCAGTGCGCCTTTTTAATGCGGAATGCGCATTGGGTATCGTACCTCCCTCAACGCAAGTCGAAGAACGCCCGGCTCACCGCGTTTCTTAGGGGTACTAAGCAATCGGGCAAAAATGTCATCAGAGTTTGTAGTGTATAAAACGAATCGATCGGACGACCACAGGAGTTCACCGCAGCCACAAAACTGCAATTTTGTGTTTTACTCAGATGCATAAATACCATCATTCCAGAGAAGAGCAAATTTACAACATCAGACTCTTGACTGTGTGGTAATCAGTGTTGAATATAATAGCAAAATGCCCTGAAAAAGAATGTCCACACTCTTTTGGTATCTATGGGAATTCTTGAAATTGGCGGACGCAGACCAATACACTTTCAATGTTGACAGCTTGCTTTTGTTTGTTTCGTGTTTATTATGTATGTTTTAAATGGAATAGCATTTAAAAGACACGCAGTGGCGACAAAGAGAGATTGAGATGTGCTGGCGCGGACCCTTTTCAAAAGACTGCACCGTCCCCTGTCCGCCATTGCTTGATCAAGTACTCTGAGCATGGCAAAATGGCGACCATCAATCTTGTTTGACTGACTTTTGAAAGTGTCTATCGAAAGCTTGGTCGATGGCGTCGTTTTAGGGCACCTCGTTGCAAAGATACACGACTCACACGAGTACCATCAGAGACCAAACACATATCTAGGAAAATACACTCTACTCCGCTCATTTGCATTAGACAAAGCGTCTTCCGCTCATAGTCTTTCATAGACATTTCGCGTCCGACGGAACGCATGTCGCTCATTCGCGCGGCCCCGAGGGAGAAGGCTACCACCGAGACACCGGATTCGCCAAGGCGGCAGAGAGGGCTGCCTCTCCTGTCTCGACGAGTGTCTGACGATAAATGGTGGCAGCCACGTTGTGCACGAGAACGGCTAGACGAGACTGCGCCCGTCCAGCCGTTTAAAACTACGCAAAGCGGCGCCAATGTCATTGGATTTTTGCGAAGTGAGACGTGTTCCCCTCTACCCTGCTGCAGGTTAAGAAAAGCAGGTCAAGTTCCTCCAGCGAAGCCCTTCGCCCTTTCCACTTTTAGCAGAGCGAACACCGGATGAGAGGCGAGGCGAGAAGAAGCTCGCCCCCTCTCCGGCGTTCGCTCTGATAAAGTGGAAAGGGTGGAGGGCTTCGCGGAAGGAGCTTCGCCTTCTTTTCTTAACCTGCAACAAGGTATAGTGAAGTATACTAGCACACTATCAAGGCTTGTCTCCTCTCCTATCCGATCGCCCGCGATTGAGGCAGATTCCTCTGATATTATTTGACTTCCGCGTATATTAGTGTTCACTGTGGTATTTTTTAGAGCGCAGCTCTTAGGCGCTCGTTTCCGGCTTGAGTGGCGTCACCGTCACCGTCGCCGTCGGCGTCGGCGTCGGCGCAACTGCGCGTTTCATTATGGGACGTTTCCCATAATGACGTCACACGTAAAGTCACGTGTGACATCACGAGGGTCACGAGGGTCACCCGTGAAGGTCACGACGAAGGTCACGACCTTCACAAGGCCTTCACGAGGGTCACGCGTGACGTCACGAGGGAGGAGGGAAGGAGAGGGAGAAGGAAGGGAGGAGGAGGGCCATATCCTCCTCTCCGTAGCCTCCCCACCTCCTCCTCAAGAGCTGCGCTCTAATTCGGCCTTACAGGGAATTGTAAACGTCTTTCCATTTTTTTTCTGCGCTATCTCAAAAATACTTGTGTATTTACTTCTTAAAAAATCATGGGGAAAGTCAATACTTATATAGTCCGTTCTACTCAAAGAGAGCAAGAGAAAAGTGAAAAAGGGCTGCCGCTCGCTTTCCTGCTTCCTGGGTTGCGGCAAACGGGAGTCAGATCTACATGGCGTCGATCACGGAACTGTATTTCATCGGGCACCCTCAATTTCGCACATCGAAATAAACAAATCAGCTTCCACCCCCTCCCCCCCCCCCCCCCCCTCAGCGCAGCCGCAGAATCCGACGCACCCCAGCAGGCACTGCGCTGCTCGAAATTGCGCTGCCCGCAATTAGCCCCGTGCGCCACCGAAAGCGTCGCTGTGGTCGGCCTTCCACGATTGGCCGAACGCTGACTATGACGTCGGAAAGGGGATTTATCATTGATGGAAATAAGAGGAATGAAAGAACTTTAATTTTGACGGTGTTGGCAGTGTTCCTTTGAGAGCGCAATGATTTCAAGCTTCCAACATGCTAATAACAAACACCATCGAACTTGTTGTTTGCAAGTTAATGACGTCACAAGGGGGAACCACAGGAGGGCGCCACCAAAACATCTCGCCGCTAATAGAACAGTTTATACCAGGGGTGGCCAAACTGCGGCTTGTGAGCCGCTGCTCTTCGCGGGTCCAAGCGCGAATCGCGGCTCTATGGTAAGCGAGCCCCTATTCTCCTCCTCTATCCGCAAGACGAAAAGAGTTCTAGAATTCAGAAAAAGCTCACAGTCTTGGCAGCCTTGTATTACACTAGGTATATACAGCTGTACTGCTTTTTTACACCCTGATGTGCCCATGACCATGTTTTCTTTATTGTTCCAGAAATAGGCATCAAGCGCCGTGGCTGGCTAGAAAACAATGCATTTCTTTTTGCTTAGCGGTTGAAGAAAGGTTCTGCTGCCCGGTGTTATTTGTTGTAGTCGACAATTCTGCCTGTTCCCTTTGAAAATGACTGTTCCTTGCGTATCGTTTCTTGTTAAAAGTATCCTCCCCCCTTTTTCGTTTTGGTGACTCTATGAAATTTTTAGTTTTGTTTGCGACTCTAATCCCATGTCAACCTGGTCACCCTCGTTTATACTTTGTTGTACCTACGTCAGAGGGTAGTGAAAGTCTATAAGGACACACATAGACAGACACACGTAATAAAAGGGCAATGTCACGGCGTATTCACCGCAGATGGTTGGTTTAGGCGTTGCTAACGTACGCACAGAAAGTCGACGAACGCAATTACATTGCGTTTTGGCCACTATACTTCACTTGTCCCACTGACTCCTAACGTCTAGTGACTATAGTAACGTCAACTGCTTCCTCTGATGGTAAAACGAAGTACATCAAAGGTGTGAGCCCAGCGAACGTGGATGCTCCAAAGGGTTTAGTTCCTAAATGATATATGTGCTGAGACAATGAGCGAGTCAAACACAGTTCGAGTGTTCAAGCGGATTTGCCATCTCAGGCCCCTTCACGCACTCGCATTTGCTTACGACCGGGTTATTACGTCAAGAGTTCACAGTGGTACGATGGCGACACCTGTGAAGTTACCATGGAACTGCGTTTCACTAGAGCGAAGGTTTTAGAGTATTTGCGCGATCGTATGTCCCTGCTGGGTCTAGGAGAACTCGTCACAAGCCAACTCGTCATAGGTAAACTCGTCAAATAGGGCAAATCGTCAAAGGGCATTTCGTACATGTGGAAGACGTAACAGAGGGCAACTGGACCCTTGTCCACTTCGTCACAATTTACCTTTTTCGCCGATCTTGCGTTTGCAATTCGGCTTAGATAGCTGGCCAATAATAATTTAACACAAAACGACTGTGTCTTATATTGATTTTTCTCAAAAAGCTTCTGGCAGCTGCCATCTCGGGAGTTTGTGCGTATGGCGCGTGCTTTGCCCGCTTTCCGAAGGAATGAACGCGCACGTACTGGTCTATATATCGCATGCCGGGCCGCACAGGCCGTACCTGAGAATGGTGTATTGTCGGCGACAAGTAAAGAACACGCACGTTAGCTTCCTCCGTGCCTTGGTTGGGCGTGCGTGCTCGTGCTATCAAGGAAAGCAAACTCATTAGCCTGTTACGTTTCCGGGCAGCCCACCGAGATGGAGACTGTAGTTGGTCTGACTGCGTTTATTGCATCTCGGCAGCAGGACGAAGAAGAGCCACGCGCTGCGAGGCGCAGCCGCTTTTATCGGTTCCAACACGGCAATATGCGCCGCTGACGCAGCAGGTTGACGGCGACGCCCTCGCTAGCGTCGATAAGCGAGGCCAACAAAACAACAGCATAACAAGCCCATGACCGACTATAACAGCCACTCTGAAACATGAAAATATTGGGTCTAATAGAACTCGTCGAGTAGGGCAAGTCGTCATAGGGCATCTGAGGGCGGTGACTTTAGCCTTGCAATGCTTTCTACCTCTACTGACCCAGCACACAGCATCGGAGTCTTCTCGGCTACGCGTATACGAATACCCTTCGCACAGAAGCATGGGAGCGCCACGCTGGGTTTTTGGTTACGAAACGCGGTCGTACTATCTGAAGATCCGTACATTTCGCGCCTATATACGTATATAAACGTATTCGAAGCCGCTTCAAAGGAAAAACACCTTTGGAGTAGCAATAGAAAACAGAAAGACGCCCCCAAAGACGAAACCTAACTACTACGATTACTAACATCCTGGTGTGGAGCCAAGCTGCGGCCCGCGAGCCGCGTGCGGCTCTTCGCGGGTTAAAGTGCGGCTCGCGGCTCCCTTGTAGCCTGCACCCCCCCCCCCCCCTCCCCCGCCTCCCTCCCGGTCACACGAGCACTTCCCCAAAAAGATAAATGGAACGTGTTTTAAACTGAAAGACAGGTTGCGGTTTGGTAGTCTTGTGCTGCTGCTACCTTATGTACAGTTGGACTGCTTTTGACTCGGATAGATCAAAAGTAGTTGAAGTTCCGTTTATTGCTCTGGACACAAGTTTGCCCCCCCCCCCCCCTTTTTCTGCCTTTCCTCCTCCAGGTGGCTCTTGAACATTTCGTGGTCTTTTTTGAGGCTCTTCGGCCGGGTCAGCCTGGCCATTCCCGGTCTCTACCACAGGGTGCCCCCTGTTTTGTCATTGCGCAGTAGGTTCCGACCTAGCAAAGCTTCCAAAAGGATCTAATAACAAAGGGACATCAAAAGTAAAGATAACACCGAAAAGCCGACTACAACCGTTCCCTGCAAACAAACAAAAGGAGAGGCCAAGTTTTGAAACTGTGACAAGTTCGATGCGACCACTTTTCAGGTTGAAGCGCCCCCCGCCCCTCCCCCTTCCCCTCAACGAAAAAGTCAGTGACGAACTTTCCAAGAACGAGATGCTCTTTGACCAGTTCACCTATGACCAGTTTCCCCATGACGAATCCCGGACAAAAGCTCACCGGACAAACGCTCACCGGACAGAAGCTCACCGGACAAAAGCTCACCCATTTTTTCACAGACCCGGACAAAAGCTCACCAGACGAAAATGTCATGTTGGTTTTAACACGAGTGCGGACAACTTAGGTGCATGCGTGCGACACTAAAATGCAACGATAATTTGAATATGACAGGCGCATGGTTTGTTTATTAGATTGGAAACAAGTTTATTTATTTATTGGTTAGAAGCGAATGCAATCCCTTACTTGCTCCAGCACTCTTGATAAATCTGAGTGTACCTGGAGGCTGGAACCCCTCGCAAAAATTTTTCAGAAGCTTCTCTGGGGGTTCACCTCTACGGGCTTGTGTCAATTCCGTGGCAACGAGTGCCTGATTTTCCTGTAGGCATTCAATCAGCCTCCAGATGCTTGGATAGGCGTGGCCGACCATCCTTCGCAGGTGAAGTTTGCCGGTCTTTATCTTGAAGAGTGGCGTCGTACATATTTAGGGTTGTTCGTTTTCGGGTTTTATATTATTTTTAATTCGGGGGGGAAAAATTGGGTGCTATTTTTCAAGCTGATAATCGGGGAGAAATCGGGTTTTTTGTGGAAACATTTCGAAATTCGGGTTTTTCGGGTTAAAGGCCGACGACCAGACTCGAGATTCTGCAAGGCAGAAGATTCTCCTCATCATGGGGGAGGAGGAAACAGGCAACGGTGGACAGGGGAGAAGGGGGGAGAGGAGAGAGCGGGGGAAATGTGGAAAGCGCAAACTGGTAGTCGGGCTTTAAATTAATAAATTTACAAATGTGCTCAATAATACATTCATTTTTTTTTTATCGGAGCGTATTACGAGTTTTTTAACGGTAACGCGTTAAAATTAGGGGTCTGTTTCAAGCTGGTAATCGAGGGGACATCAGGGTTTTCCAGCTTTGATTACCGTTGTTCGCTTCAGGGGAGGCACCACCTACGGAATTCACCTCACCCTCAGGTGTCAACCAAAGCCCCGACCGTTCGAGGGACGGTCTGGGACGGTCGTCTTCGATGAGATATTTCGCTATAGAATAAACCTGTTAAGTTTTTCCGATCTGTTGACGCGACTGACTGGCTCGGACGTCGTTCGTGAGAAAGGTTGGACGCCAGCGAGATGGCCGTGCTACCCGAGAGATCCTGCTGGGCGTCCACACCTCACCGGTCGAAGGGGAGTTGATAGTACTTTCACAGGCTGCGTGCAGCAGGGCCAAAGCTACATGGCGTGCTGAGGCGGTTCCACCTGCACTGCTGGTGGACGGAAATGTCTCTCCGAGGCCCCGATGCCTATTGTCGCTTTTCCTCAGCCGGCCTCTGTCGAATGTCACGGTGAGTTAAGGCCGACCCACATAGGGCGTATTCTCGACGAATTTACGCGCGTATCAGCGGGCGTAATCGCGGGATTTGGCGGGCGCTTTTTTTACAGTAGGCAAGAGGGGAAGGTCGCCAAACCTCACATGACGCTTTTCGCCGACGTCTCCTCGGCGTTTGGTCCAGTGTAGCCCGATTCGCGCCTTTCATGAAAGGAGGCAAAATGTAGATCGGCTGCTATATTACTACGTTCCGCAAGGGGACAGAAATATCTGAATGTTAATAAGCAACCAAAGCCTAATTTTCTAACACCTGTTTCAAAAATGTTCGTTGCAACCGTCAAGTTGCCAAAAACTCCCGGCAGGAGCACGGCCACGATCTCTGCTCAAAACCCTTCCTTTTGTAATTCTTTTCACATCGCCCGCAACATCGATGGTACTTTCTTCTGTCTCAGTCGTTCATCACTCGTTCCAAAGAGATATAGCGATTTCGTACGGTTCGCCGATAAACCGGCGAACGCGACAAGCGATCTGCCATTTCGGCGGCCGAGTCAAGCAGCCAGCCGGCCGCATAGCTAGGCAAGCCGATTCTCGAGCAACTTCCGGCTCTCTACTCGGGAGCTGATTGGCCGGCACCGCGCCGTACGCTTCCGGATACGCCACGCCGAAATACGCCGATGCGCCGAGATCTGTCTCGGTCGGATCGCCGAATACGCGCGTATTTACGCCGACCTCGGAAGCGCTCGTCCCGACGCCCGCTGTACGTCGGGATTACGCACGCCAAAACGCCCGCAAATACGTCGCAAATACGCCCTATGTGGTTCGGGCTTTAGGCGTGTTCGGTGGGCGGTTGGTTGAGAGTCGTGTAGCGTCCACAGTGCTGCACGCCGCTTGCGAAATGAACTATAGGTCACCGTTATCCCGAGGTAGGGTAGCTAGCGCGTGTGCACCGCAAACGCCGGGCGGCATAAAAATAAATAGGTTGGTTACGTGGTTTTGGAATTGGGGGAGAAATCGGGTTTAACCCGATTCTCCTGAAACATGTTCGGGGTGTAAAAATCAGGTAAAATCGGGTTTTACCCGAAAACGAACAACCGTAACATATTCCACCGTTCCTGGGGAAACACCGGTCGTCGTCGGCGCACAGTGAGGCAAAGGGAAGAATTCGCTCTCGGTGCCGCCGAAAAAAGAAGGAGCAGAAGCATAACGAAAAGGGCCGTTGACATACGTGCAATCAAAGTAGTCCAGCAGGTCGCCGATGTCAACGGTAGACCTTTCCCTGATGTAGGTCAGTCCTTCGGGCGCGAGGTGTGGTGGAAGGGACGAGGCAGCCTATCCAAAATCCCGCACAGCTTTTTAAATTGGTCATCTGTCTTGCTATTGTCCAAAAGGCCAAACTTCTGTTCCTTCATATTGTTTTTAATATTCGCAACTCAATGGTCTGTATATTACAGTTTTGCTTCAGTTTCCCTTTCACATAACCCTGAGATAATTCTTGATTTCAAATACATCTACGACGCTCAATGGCGGAAAGAATTTACTTTTCAATAAAATGGATAGGTGGGCTAGTTGGTACATGTTTAACTTGTGAAGCATCTAAAAAACGCGGACATGAGGAAGACGAGACTTTTCCTTGCCATTCACTTCAAATATTACACTGAACCCCAAGAAAACCAATGCATTATATTCCGTTTCAGACATAGCGTGCAACGCTGAAAAAGGTACTGAAGTAGTGCGCATGAACAAACACAAAAAATGTATTACCCCGCGCGTTGCGTGGACGAGCGGTACAAGGCGCTGCTCTGGTGATACCGACGTCTCAGTGGCGGTGGTTCGAATCCACTTAAAGCGCGAAGTGTTTTTTTTTTTTTTTAGACGTATTTTTTGTGCGAGATTGTGCGCATTGCGGAAGTGCATATTTGAATTCCTCTTTTCTTTTTGCGTTTTATTTATAAGGGGGTAGACTAGGGGCTGGTGTTCCTCTTGAACCCCGCGCCGGCCTCGTCAAAATGGAAGAACGGTCGAGATCTAGGGCGTCTCTACTTAAAGCCGTTTATTTCTATGATAGTGTGAAAATCAGAGAGTGCCTTGAGAGTGCGGTGAACGGTCCTTTATATAACGAATACTGGGATTAGGGGACCGCACTGCCATTGGTCAGATGGCTCGGCATTCCCTCGCGTGATGTGACTTCATGAAAGTTTCCTTCAGGGTCGGGATCTTGGCGCCGGTGTATGGAAGTCATCCAGACGGCAGTTTCTCGTTGCTCTGGTGCCGGCGCCCCCATGAACCGAGAGTGACGCACAATAAACGCGTACACAACACACGGCACTCGAGGTCAGGATCGAGTGTTGTTTCCTTTTCGAGGAAAGCAGAGGCCTCGGAATGCGGGCGGCGGAGAAAAGCTCACCGGAGAAAAGCTCACCGGAGAAAAAACTCACCGGAGATAAGCTCACCGCAAAACGGGCAGATGCAGAGAAAAGCTCACCGGCCTTTGAGCGGATGCGGAGAAAAGCTCACCGATTTTTTTTAACTTAGAGGATTCTGCGTCAGACGCGGCGAATTTAACACAATTCGCATTTGTCACTTCCTTAAAAATATGTCCTCTTTTTTTGTAATCTTCTTGGAGATCATTGGGCATATTTACTAATTCCTCAGACATTTGTAATCACCCATTTTGTATATTAATGAAGCCGCAAGTATAAAATCAGAACATCGTACCCCGGTAAAAAAGACAACGCTTTATTGACAGCTGACAGTGCGCTGTCAGTAGCTCTGTCAGATAAAGAGGTTTGTTCTTTGCGAGCTAATATGAATAGTGGTGTTTGAACCATTTCAGGTCCAAATATTGTGTAGTGCCTAATGGATAAGTAGGTGTTTGTTGATGTAATCAGTGTTGGCTACGTTGTTTTCTTTCTGTTAATTTCACTAACAAAACTTTAGTTGCGAGAACAGCTTCGTCCTGTCGTGTTTGTTGTCTTCACTCCGTAGTCGTCGTTTGAGCGGTTTTCATCATGCATGACCTTTACCAACTCGCCCTATTCGCTACCTTACAGAGGACCACTTCTTATATAGGTCACGCGTAACAACGGTGCCAGTGTGCACCTCTGAAGGTCATGGGTGGCTCGCCGTAGAAGGGCACTATCACACAAAGGCAACGTGTAGAAACACCAGCACGAACGGCTAGAAAACGTGCATGTCCGTGGAAGAAAGAAGCCTCGATATCCTGCCGACTGTTTTATCTTGTTTTCAAAGGTTAACAAAAGCTTCAAAGAGAATTTCAGGCACCGCGTTGTTGCGCATGCACTTTCGGATTTTCGGCATTTACAGTTTGGATTTTTAGGTTTTAGGCAGGCATTATTAAGTTTTCGAACTTTTTCCTGTTCTTCAAAAGTTTTCAGTTAGGCTTTCGTTGCTTAGAGAGTAAGCCACAGAAAACACTCACCCGCAATTATTGATTCGGGAGCTATAGACCCAATAAGCTTAACAAATATTACAAAAAAAAGGACATTTTCTTTTTTACAAAGCCGGCGATTTTTAATGATAATAAATTGACATATGTTACGCGTGATCCAACAACCTCTATATAAAACGAAGAAGAAAATCGGTGACCTTAGAGTTAAAAACAATTCACAATCTCGATTTTGGTTGAATTCAAAACTAAGTCCTTGGTAATGGTAATCAGTTTATTTTTAGGACGAAAAAGCTTGGCTTTTGTTTTATTCACATTTATTTGTAATGCGTTGTTATGACTCCACGTTTGTAACCCTGACAGTGCCAGACTTGCCATATCGAATAACCGATCAGTAGTATCTGCAGAAAACAGTATGCTCGTATCATCAGCATAGTTTACAAATTTTGCGCTTACATTAATATTGACTATATCATTCCCGTATATACTAAAAAGGAAGGGGCCCAATATACTACCCTGTGGTACACCAGAAAGAATAGGTTTTATAGCGGAGGAATTCCCATTGATATAAACATATTGCGTTCGATGCTCCAGATAGATCTTATCAGCTTAAAGCGTGCCCTCGAATTCTATATTTATCTAATTTCGATAGTAAAATTTTATAATTGAGGCAGTCAAACGCCTTGGTAAAATCTTTAAAGACTCCAAGAACCATATTTTTGTTTTCAAAGCTTCGTAAAATAAATTCTTTTAGAACAAGTTAGGCAGATTCAGTCGACTTGTGTTCTATAAATCCATACTGTGATGCAGTTATCAAGTTATACTTACTTGAAAATTTAGTCAAACGCGTATGAAGTACTTTCTCGAGCGCCTTGGAAAACACTGGTAATATTGAAATTGGCCTGTAGTTTCTCATATCATTTACATTTCTTTTTTTATGCAATACTGAAACTTTGGCAATCTGCATTCGCTTAGGAAAAACTCCAGTAGATAAAGAGATATCAAATATATGAGTTATTACAGGTGCTAACAGATGAATAACATGCTTTACCGGTCTTATCTGGATGCCATCCACGTCACAGCTACAACTATTTTTAAGCTGAAGAAACACGCTTATAACTACTGGTTCGACGACGGGATCGAAAAATATCGAGTCACTGTTTCTTTTATCATTTAAAACCAAAGGAGTGTCGGTGTCAGTAGTACCCAGAATATTTATAAAATGTTCGTCAAAAGCATTTGCCAGTGAATACCCAGTAAATTCAGCACTATTGTACAGAATTTTTTGGATTGAACTGAAGGGGTCATTACAATAAAGAAGATAATTTAGTTGCTTCTACATGATGTCAGTGCGTCCTTGTGCGGCCTTGAACAGATCAAAATAATAACGCGCTCTGGCGCACTTTAGTTGTTTTGTTAGGTTGTTGCGATAGTTTTTAAATATTTTAAGGTCATTCTGGTCCTTAGATTTTATAAATGCACCATAAAAAACTCTTTTTATCTTAATTTTACAGAGAAAATCTCTCGTTATCCAAGGCTTCTTTATGCGCTTGTTTGTTTTAATAGAAGTGAAAGGAAAATGTGTCTTATACAGTCCAAGAACTAACTGTCGACACCTTCCATGGGATGGGACCCCAGTTCTCCTAAAAATGGTGCAATGTCCATCGTGTCCGCACTTTATCCCAACCCGTGTTTCGCCTGGGTGGCAAAAAAAAAAAAAAAGAAAGAAAAAGAGGTGAGCTTTTGTCCGGGTCTGTGAAAAAACGGGTGAGCTTTTGTCCGGTGAGCTTCTGTCCGGTGAGCTTTTGACCGGTTATCCCCTATGACGACTAGACTGTGACGAGTGGCCCTGTTCCCGTCCCTGCTATTGATGAAAAAGTGGTTCATAATATTGTCAAAAGGTTTTCAAGTAAAAAAAAAAAAAAGAAAAAAATATGTTGCTCGTAAGATAGTAAATATAGGGAAATGTTAAGTGTTCCACAGCTACCCATCGATAGTCCAGTGTGTTCTTTCGTTGTGAGACATCCCAAGAGGTTGCAAGCAGTCGCAGGTGTGTGAACCAGCCTTTCCCAGCCGTGGAACGCGGCGATTGGCTATTCGGAAATTCTGAAGAAAAATAAACGCTTGAGCATTTTAAGATTTTTGGAACATAGAGAGATCGAGATCCACAGTAGAGGCGCATTGCCCAGCTTGTTTTCCACGCACCTCTGTGTTTACATCAACGACCGCAAACAACGTTGACTTTCCACTAAAAAGAAATAGTGGAGCGTCACTTTCCCCTTTGTCGACACGACGAAGTATATCAGTTCCGAGAACTTGTTCGTACTTCGATGATCCCCATGACTCTTGTGATAAAAAAACAACGAGCAATTTCTTTGCTTTTTTTTTCCCCACCGCTGTAATGAACCAATAGAAATGTGAGTGCTTAACCTTCTGCCCATCCTGCCCATAACAGCGTACAAAGAAAATAAACTAACGTGTTTTGGAAACACTGCATTTACGTACAAAGGCTCACCAACAGAGAAGGGCAATAAACGCGAGCTTCCATTCCGAGCCACCGCGAAGAAACACGACCCACCAAAATGCTATTGAATAGTCTGTTTCGTGCGAACATTTGGAGGAGGCGCGCAAACAGCCGCAGGGAGGCGAGGAATACCAAAGAATGCACCGAGGAAAGAAGACGTAGACGAATGAGGGAAAGTACTGCAGAGGGAATAAAGGAGAAACCCGAGACAATGGGTGCGACACTCAATTAAGGGTGCCCGCAATCTGATGGATTTACGGGGCCAGTACGTAGAACGTAAGCGGTCTATTCTATTTTCCCTGTTGGAGTGCGCGCGGCTTTTCTTTGTGCATATATGTTTTTAGTTGTTTTGTTAGAAGACAGTCCGCTTTTATAGCTACGCACTTCGCGATGCTTTGTTCTCCGAAATCTCTTCGTCCTTTTTCCTCCCTTTTTTGTGCCCCCAACGAAGCCGGCTTTGTGGCGAGACTTAGAGGGTTCGTGGTCGAATTTAGGCTTCCCGCACGCCATTGTGAATGCAGACTGGAGCATTAAGGCGATTGTCGCGCCCTTTGTTGAGAGGGACGACAGTTTCTTACGCATTTCGGGCACCCCGGCGGTCACTCTGTTTGCAGCCTGACTTGTCCCGCAGATTGTAATTTCGGACAGGATCTTTTTAAGCAAATGCGGGATTTGATTTTCGGACGAACAGTTAAGCCCTTTATTGCATCAGCGTCTTAAAGCGGAACTTATTCCTACAAGGATTTGCAACACTCAATAAACTGCAACACTTCTGTTTTTTGCCTGCTTGGATGTTTCTCGACTTTGTTTCCACGAGTCTACGTCAACGCAATCATTCGAGTCAGTAAGATATCCGAAATTGGTGGAGCATACAAATGTGCGATCACTACGCTCCTATACCTGTGTGACCTACGTACTTACAGCGCATAAGAAGGGCGGAACTTCAGATGCACGTTGCAAATCTATGATACCTGCAAAGTTACGTACTTGGCCACCGTTTATCTTAATTTAAATGTCGCCCTTTCATGGCGTCGCGTTGTGATCTCGATAAACGCGTACAAAGGTTCTAGTAACACTCGAACTATGCCAAGGCGGGATGAGGACGATTCGTCACATGCGCAATCGTCACAGGACGATTGGTCACAGGATGATTTGTCACATAGGAACATACGTCACAGGATGACTCGTCATGCGGGCAACTGGTCACATCGATCGGGCAGGGGACGATAGTAAATTGTAAATTTCAACAACTGCCCACATTCCTGATGAGGGGTTTCACGACTTCCCACTGTCACATAAACCAATGGTTAGAAAAACTAATCTCACAATACTCATCCGCTTTTCCTTTCATTATATTACGAGTCTTCAGCAGGTTGATCTCAGTTGCTGGCTTGAACGAGCAATCATCCAACTGGCAGCCAAATCAGTTTTTACTTTTGCCTTGCATACACCTATTCGACAAAACCAATAAGTATCGGAATTCTTTCTGCTGAATGTGTACAAGTACCCCTCGTGCAGCATCATGGCTCTACCTCTCTCTGTTGCGATCACCTCAATCCTTTTGAAAGTAGTCTTAGTTCAAAAATAGTCGCTCTTCTATGGCCTCCGCATTCACAATTCAGGACGGACCCAGAAGCTAAAAAGTCTGTTACAAATTCTTTGACCTTGGGAAGCGAAAACATGTTAAGATAAGAGCTGACCCACCTTGTCAGGCCGAACCAACAGTCAATGTTCGGGACCAAACCAGAAGCTAACACGTTTGTTACAAATTCTTCGCCTTTCAAAAGCCGAAGACATACTACGTTATAATGTGAGCCACTGTGTCCGCCCGAACCAAATTGAACAATACATTTTTGGGGGGACGAACTATTGTGGGACCGGTTGGCCGCGTAAAGAGTCATACTATGACGAATGTTCCTGTGTGACGAATCGTCCTGTGACCAATCGTCCTGTGACCAATCGTCCTGTGACGAGTGTGCATGTGACGAATGGACCATATCCCGCCAAAGCATTATTTCTCCCCTCTCGTTTTCAATATTTGTTTCTGATAAGCAATTACAAAAAAAATCTTTTACACAATTTTAATACAATGATGTCTCGTTAATATGGACACCCTCAGAAAATCGTCCATAATGTGAGTTGTTATGACAACGCCGTAAAGGCCTGTATTTACTCAATTCGTACCCGAACACATTTTCCATTAGCGGGTTATTCGTATTAATGGGGTCCGTATTAACGAAACATCACTCTATAATAAACTGCTCTCCAAATACCAGGATAGTTCTTTGCGGACTTTCAGAAGTGAAGAGAACACGCGCGCATACCTCTGTCCTACACTCATTGCGCCCGAAAGCCTCAGACCGTTGATCCTGCGTATAGCTTTTTACCCGACATTTTCTTAATAGACTGTTCGTGGGTAAGCGCTCTACCCGTACTAACGCGGGGAGTGATAACATTCTCCCAGAGAAAGTTTTAGTCTGCAAGGGCGCAGGCTCAATTGAAGCCTAAATTATATCCGCATGCTCCCCAAACTACGAATTGGTAGCTGTATTGATTTTCCTATTGTGCTTCGATATCAAATTTGCCGCCGTCAGGTTTTCTCACCTTATTATTTCTCCTAACAGATGTGCCTTTTTTTCACCCTCCGCTTTAACAAACAGTGTTCCAGCTGTAACTGACGTTCAGGCTGGTCTTGTATCAGATATGCCTAAGTGTTCCTAAATATCCGAGCGCCCCCCCCCCCCCCCCTCCCACCCCTCCTTTTCCCGATTCCCACCACCCTCAACTAGAGGAAAGCCCAACTCCCGGTGATTTCCTCATGAGTCGAAGGCTGCGATTCCACGCTCCAAACTTAGCAGAGTCGCCAGAGATGCAAGTGCACAAACGCAACCAAAACAAAGGGGGCATTGCCTGCAGGTTCTCCGGCCCGGCGATATTGTAACAGTGACCCTGCCACACCGGTCGAAGCTCAAAACTAAATTGCTCGGCTAAGTAGCTCCAAGATGACGTTCCGTCATGGAACAACCAGATTCTACACAGTGCCTGACGCCGGCGCAGAAATCCTTCTGCCTACACGGTTGCAATTGACGACGAACACTACCTGTCCAAATCAATCGAATCATCACCACTGGGCTTTGTTATACCTTAAAGACTGTAACAAACATTTGCGTTCGACCTTGATAGAATGCGCTATGACCAGGTGTGATAAATTACGGCGAGAGAAGTCGGTTAACTCAGTGTGAAGCCGGCGCCATGTATCAGGAACCTCGGAACTCCTTTTATTTACGCATGAATATATCTAAAGAGGCTTCCGTTTATTTGCGAAAACAGCGCGCTAAAGAATGATATATAAAGAAAGTGCAGATGTGAAGCGTTTCCGGGTTACCCAAAAGACGGTGCCAGCCTATTCTCTCGCTGCAAGCCGCCACACGCGGTCGTAGCGCAGCCAATCAGAGTCGACCAAAACTTTAAGTCAACGCGCAGCCAACGTTACGAGCAGATGGGGTGAATGAAGCATTGCCAAGAGCGTGACGTCATGGCATTCGAGGTCCTTGAGTGCGTGTGATTTCGACGACAAATCATATTACGTTCACAGGGAGCACCGCGGCTCTTTACTATTAGCTCTTTTTTTGGTGTGTTTGGGTGCCTGCTAGCTTCGACTGCGCTCTGACTTCCAATGAAACGGACCATATTATAGCCACAGCTCACTTATTCAGCCGTCATAAAATATCAAAACCCACGGAAATAAAAAAAGTTGACATGGTAACCCAGGACCGGGGGGAAAAGGGAACGGACAATACAAAACTCCAAAGCTGAAGTTTTATTAGGCCGACTCATCCTTAAACAGGCCCACGACCAAGAGACGTACACACCAAACGAAACAGCAACAAAAAAGAGAAAAGAAAGATAAAACACCTTTGACTGCCCCCCCCCCCCCCCACACACACACACACACCTAGGTTACCATGATAGTATTGAACCCGCTCGCCTTCACACATTCTTTAGTTTCGAAAAAAGACTCGAGGTACACCTAGGCACTTCTTATGAATTGTGAATGCGAAAGCATGTACGTCATTCTTCCGCTCCCTTATTTCGTCTGCAGCGTATTTGCGAGGAGAGGACGCCTTGCCTCGTTGCCCTGACCCTGGACGCTCCGTGTTAGCGGCGCGCTGACGGACACGCAGAGCCATAGGGTGAGTGGTCGTTGAAACTGACGCGCAGAGGATAATGGGAGCCTCGTCGACGCGCGCCGGCCAATGGGACCGAAGCCGAAAATCCATCAGCTTTACTCCGCTCCTTTGGGATCGGGGAATTTAGGTGCCGTTGGCTGGCTTTTCGCGTGGTTTCATAGCTGGGAGCTGACTTCACTTGGAGAAAGGATTTAAGGTGCCGTTTGGTGCGGTTTCAAAGCTGATGATGTCAGCTCGCTCCATGAGACAGCTGATGCTTTATCATTAAAAAAGTCGATGAAGTACTCAGGTTAGATTGAGTGGTTTCAGTCTCCGACAAGATTGAGCTTATCTGATGTCATCGAAAGTCATCACGAGCTATGACCTAACGCTACGGCACGAAAACAAAAAAAGGAAGGGGCAGGAGTGGCATTGCTAACCTTAAACAAATTATATCTCGAGTGTCATGCATGATCACGTTACTGCGTCAGCGCGATCCTGGCATCGTTGTTTTTTTGTAGATATAATTACCTTTCACTGTTTATTTTATGATCTTCCGAAGGACATTTAAATTAAACCAGCAGGTTGGAAACCGACTCTTCTTTCTCCAATGGACGGCACTGATATGCTATGGTATATATCTTATCATTCGCGTTCAGTGCCATCAGGGATTATTGGTTGCCAAGGTCCTATTCATTTCTTTATAGTGCTATTTTGGAGGCTCGATAGCCCCACTGTGGTGCGTCTTCTGCTTGACACAGACATGTACAAGTTACTCAAAAAGTAATTAAGTTAAGTTAATGAGTATTGGCCTCAAAAGTAATTTGAGTAGAGCAGAACTTACTCAGACGTAAAGTAATTGAGTAAATTACAAACTACCGCAAAAAGGTAGCAAATTACTTTTGAAGTTACTTTTGTGTTTTTTTTTATGGCAACAAGAAAGTACATAGGTTTTGATACGTTAGCGAAATCGGGCTAGCCAAATATAAAGCGGCTTGCGTTTTCACAGGAATGCTTAATTGCTGGTTCTGCTGCTGGATACCTAATTGTTTTGTACTTTTGTTTTCTATTATTCTCTGCGAATGTATCATTTCTACTTTAAGGTTTAGCACTGCCTGAGCTTTATTTTGCAGAAAAGTACTTGAAGTAAAGGAGAAAGTAAATTAGAGGTTATGTACTTCAAGTAAAGTAGGAAGTATACCTCGTGCAATGTACTTAAAGAAGTAAAGTACTATAAATACAATGTACTTTTAAAGTAATGTAAAAGTATTTTTTAACATAATCTTTCATGATGCCATTCAATCCCCCAGTGTTTTCTTATTTTTTTTTATTATTTGGTATGCATTGCTCCAGGGGTAATCGGTGGCGCATCAGCTTCTTTCGGAAATGGCGTTAATACTTTCGTAAAGTACAAGGACATGCTCAGAGAATATACTTCAAGTAAAGTACAAGTTTCTCAACCTACTTGAAGTAGTACGTTAAGTGCAATGTACTTAAAGTACTTTCCAACACTGCTTGTTTATTATTTTTGAATGCAAAAAGTTTAGGGAATTATTAAGGTTTCTCGAACGATCTTCGAATCTTGGAAGAACTGCATATTCTGAGTTTCGGGAGGAAAGGCAACGCAAAAAGGTCACCTTTGCGTTGCCCTTTAGCACGTGACTCTTGAAGTACGACACACACTACGGGAGTACCAGATGAGCTTCAGAGCAGGTGCTGCATTTTGTTGCCTCCTGTGAGTGAGGATGCAGTGTGTACACCTTCTGTAGTGGGCGAGAGTTCTTACGATGAAGAGAAGCGGAGACAAGCCCTTCTTTCAAATGCGTCAAGTCTCTTTGAGCTTCGGGACACAAAGAAGCGCCAGTCTTCGACGCTAATCCCGCAGTTCCTCGGACTTCCTTGCGACGTGTCTGTCCGCTCCCCGCGCTTCGTAGCAGGATTGTTGCAGTGGAGGGCCCTTGAAATTTTGGGGGCTCCCTCCTGCCTAGACCGCATGCTTTTCCCTCGTTGCGAATATCAGCTGATATTCCAACATCTTTTTTTTTTTTGTGCAGGAATGTTTGTTGATAAGCAAACCTACCACTCAAATTTCAAAAATTTGTAATTAAGGAGAAGTTACTTGGGGAAATTAATTAAAGTAAGCTACTAATTACCCAAATAAAATGTAATTGAAAGTTACTAAACTACTCAGAAAAGTAGTTAAACTACAGTAACTTGAGTAGAGCCCAGTTAAAAATAACCATTGGTTCCAATTGGTTATCGACAATTAGAACCAATGGGGAATCCTATCTGTGATTTCAGACTCCTAGTTAGAAAAAGTCAATGGGTTCCAATTAGTTATCGACAATTGGAATCCTATCTGTGATTTTGGACTCCTAGTTAGAAAAAGTCAATGGGTTCCAATTGTCGAAAACTAATTGAGCATCACCAATTGGAAACAATTGTTCACTGCCCATTGAATCGAGCCAATTAGGCATTGCCAAATGGATGCAACCAATTAGGCATGGCCAATTGGATGTAACCAATTGGGAAAATCTATTTGTGTTTTCGGAATTCCACGGACTCCAAACTGGAAAAAAGCATTGGTCCAAACTGTTCAGATATAATTGATAAATACCAATTGGGACATTCATTAGGGTATTTATATATCCCAAACTAGGAAGAGTTGCAACTGCATCCAAAGGAAGATAATCACTACAGTTTTTATTTAACTGATCTAAAATCATTCCTAGCATTCAGGCATCGCCTTCATCCAGGATTGCAGCAGCCGTGGCTTCCCTAAAACAAAGAAATAACTATACGTTAAATGACTTATGGGACTACATAAATGATAAAATCAAGCTTAGAAACATGTTAAAAAAAACGTTTTGCTGCAGAGAGATTAGCTATGGTGGTAAAAATCTGCAGGCATTGCATTAAAAACTGTAAAGAAATTATTTGAGTGGCGAAAACGTGCAGGCCTTGCGTTAAAAGGAAAACATCCCTGGGCGACTGGAACAGTTTGGTAAAACATTACGAGACAAAGCTTTTGCCCAAATTGGTAGCTTGCATGTGGGATGCTTTAAGGCTACCAAGTTTCATTTGAACCAAATGAGACCTACTCCCTGCTGCAAGGAGAAAAAACAGTCAATTCAAAGGCATGTCTGTAAAGCTGGTGCACCTGGAAAATGCTTGAAGTGTGCGTAAGCCAGCACAGAGAAAGTTAAAAGAAAGATGGGCATAGCTGTGTGAAAGATAATGCAACTAGAATGTACCTTCGCGCTTCCAGCCTCCGCAGCTCGCCATATTTTTTCATTGACGAGCTTTGTGACGTCCTTGTCCAAGGGCTTGGCAAAAATCACGAGCATGCCGCCGGAAACAAGCCTGGCCATGTAGATATCTTTAAAAAAATAAGCTATTTTAGTCAAAACTGTCTACAAGCCCTATAATCAAAACTCACATAGATGGGTGACTAACATAATTGAAGTCTGATTACATTGATGAAGTAGAGCAAATACTATCAGATATATTCTAGCAAAGATGCTCTGCGCTGCAGGCAGCAATCTGAATTGAAAAAGAAGGAAGCTGAACTGAAGCTGAAAAGGAAGGAAGCTGAACATTCAATGGAGATCAGTAGCCGAATGGTTAGCACACCCCAGCTCGGAGCACGTGGAGTAAAAACTGGCACTGCAGAGCCCGGGAATCAGGGATTCGATCACCACTAATGCCCTTGTTTCAATCTGGATGAGCTACATACTAGTGTGTGGTCGTGTATTACTACTGCATGTTAAAGATCACAGGGTTGCAGCCATATTTCACTTAGCAAATTTCTTATCTATATCGTGAAACAGAGGTGCAAAACGTAGAGGTCGCGACCCCCAGGCGATTGCGGGGAAAGGGTGGAGTCTCGGAGAGCTCCCGAAAAAAAGCACATATGCCAAACTAACACACAAATTAGGTGGCAAGGGATTGCCGGCTGGCGTTCAAGTGTCTTAGGGGCTGCATACCGAAAACGCTTTTGCACACGTCTCGTACTGACATGTCACCTTTTTAGACGGATGACAAATATGAAAGACCATTCATTGACAGAAGTCGTCATGCTACAGTTAAGTGAGCCATACAAATTCAATGAATCGCCACCAAGGACACAGGTTCAATCAATCAGTAACGTCTAAAGTGTATAGGAGATATCGGGCAAAAATGCGAAGCGGGGACAGATCACTCCCGCCTTCATTGTTTATGAGAAATGCCTAGAAGTATATGATATTCTCTCTGCCCCTCCCCCTGTTCCAATGTCATTGCCATAAATATATGTCGCCCGATTCCAGCAAAAGTAAACAGCATGAGCAAGAAATAAAGAAAAAGTAACTGAAAAAGTTTCTAACCAAAAAAGGACACCACATTCTGTCAATGTGATGTTTTCACTGCATCAGCACATTAGTATACACCTTTTCTACATCGGTACCACCATCTTGAATTCTGTAACTTTCGGTATGCATGAGAGCATTGATTTCCTCTCAATCGCCAGTGGAACGTGTTATTGTTTAAATTGCAACCGTCACTCATTTTTGTTATGTCCCTTGTATGTTTTTTTTTTTACTTCTTCCGGCTTGTAATCGCTTTTTTTTTTTCGGTACATATAGCAGATATGGGGACAATGTGACTGGGTATAAGGCTAAGCGCTAAGCGGAAAAGATGTATTGCAAAGATTACATGTAACTGTCACGCGAATGCATTCCACTACTTTTCTCCGCCGGCTTTGCCTTAAAGAAACAAGTCGTTCAAACTCAATGCAAAATAGAAACAAAAACTACTAACCTTTCAGGACACTGAACTTGAGAGGACAGAGGGGCTGCTTCTTCTGACGGTCAGAAAACTTTGGGCAATGACGTCCTTAGAAAAATTAAAAAAAACATCCAATGAGATTTTGTTATATTACATATATATAAACGTTTTAATCACTAAGTAATGCAGCGCAATATACTATAAGTATTAAAAGCGTCTGTACTTACCTAGCACCGAGCTTCCCAAGAGGACTTTAGGTCCATACATAGCCACAGCCACGTCCTTCACAAACACTGTATCTCTCTTTGCTAGCGCCTGCAGCCACGCGGAACGGTCAATCAGGACTCCTTTTCCGATGTCCACCTGAAAATCAAGATAGTTGAAGTCACGAGAGGAATAAAATGACAAGATTAAAAATCGATAGTGTTAGATTACATCAGAGGTATGCAAACGTTTTGGCCTCGGGACCCTAAAAGAATTCAAAAACTGTCAGGCGACCCCCACCTACCTATTCTGTGCTATTTACGGGCATATACATTTTTCCCGAAATTTTCACAGTTCCTCAGACATCACTCTGCGACACCTCGGAGGGTCGCAACACTCAGTTTTCGCATCTCTCGATTAGATCACTGACACTAAAACACTACCAATTCCAACTTGACACCAGCAAGGACAGAGCTGTTAGGAAGAACGGGAAAAAGCTTCCAGTTGGCCTTAGAGAAGCATGCCAAAGTTTCAGCAAGGCCTGAGCCAAGTGCCTTGGCAAAATGTTAACGCACTACTTTGAGGCCTAGTGGAAGCTCCTTTTCCATCACTTGAAACTTAGGCTAATATGCCTTATGTGATGTCAGCAATAAGCATAATGCTATTCTATGAGCTTATTGATTAACCAATTTCCTGTACAATGATGAATAGAGCAGCACCGCTGCACTGCTATAATTCCTATAAGCACTGCAGTAGATAGGGATACGATGTGCTGTAGTAAAAAGAAAAGACGCAACATGGAAAAGAGAGTTCCACTATTGTGTACATTCCATAAGCCGGTAAGCTAAAGCAGTGGTTCTTAATCCGTGAAGGCACTTTGTCAGGTCCAGCAAACCCCGACTCATTAGTACAGCCTGGAAATAAGACTTTCATATAAAAACAAACACCCCACTTATGTGTTTTTTCTTCTGTCTGTGTCAACAAAAAAAAAGTTCCCTTTAAACTAGCATTTAGATACATTTATTAATTCTGTCGTAATAATGTGCCAATCCAAAATAGGGGTCCTTGATACATAGTTGGTTGCGAACCACTGTGCCAAGGTTTAGTTTGTATTGTAAACGCAATTTTGCCTGTTGCAGCAGCACAAGGTTAGAGACTGTCAATGATGTTTGCTTGAACAACCTCAAATGATACTATTTTTTATTCATGTCGCAATTTTCCTTACATTTTAGCATGTCCTTTTTGGTATTATAGACAGCTGACGTACCATGTCATCAGCATTTGCTGCCATGCCAGCATTCTGCATAGCAGGCAGTGCTGCAGGTTGAAGGTCAGCAGCCAGGGCGTGGGTAGCTGGCAGCTGAAGAGGGGGAGGGGGGGAAGTAGCAGGGGAGGGCCAGCAGCCAGGGCAGGGGAAGCTGCCAGGGGGACAGCAGCCACCCGAAGAAGGACCGCACCCAAGGGAGGAGCAGCAACCAGGGTAGGGACTGCACTCAAGGCAGGACGAGAAGCCAAGGCATGGCCAGCTGCCAGGGGAGGGCTCATAGCTGGGGCAGGGGAATTCACCAGGCATGGGTCGCCGGCCACTACTTGAGCAGCACCATGATTAGGAGCAGCACCAGGGGCAGGTGGGGCTTCGACATGGCATCTGCAGTTTCTTTCATCACCTGCAGAAGGCATCGAACAATGAATAAGCCCTTTGTTCTTATATAAGAGCTTAAAACACCATACCTTTCATCCGGGATTACACTTTCATTATTACTATTTCTTGGAGGTTGAGGTTCAGCTGCCTCAGTTGGCGAGCTTCCTTTTGCAACACCAACACTCGCCTCTGTGCACGCTCGTACTTCTCTCGGACAAGTTCCAACTCGCTCTTCTCCGGGTTTGTTGCACTCATTTTCTTTCTTTTCATCTCCACGATCTTCATCAGGTCGGGCTTGCTTGCTGAGGTTTACCTCTCTTTGATGTGTTTCTGAAATTGACCAGATGTTACTCCTTTGTTTCACACACACAGACCTACATTGAGCGACATAGAAATATAGCTACCTTCTGCACTTTGACATTTTTTTTTCCGTGGTTGAAGAGTCCTCCTCAGAATAGTCACAGCTATCTATGACTTTCCGGACACGCTGTCGTCCCTCCTTCAACTTGGATTTCAGATTCTCTTCGGAGGCTAGGGATGATGAAATATATCAGCGTGAAATAAAGCAGAGCACTTGTAAAAGCTTCGACTGATTATATAACTAAAGAAACAGCTGTCAAAACCTTACTGGTTGGGTTCTTAAGATTCCACTCGCATTAGTTTTTCAGACGCTGAATTTATTTGTTTCTCTGGACAACTGTTCGTATTATTTTGACGAGATATTTTTTGTTTAGAAAGCCCACTGACAAAACCTTTTGGCTTTGTCTCTCTGCCAACATTTGGGTTTCACAAAGTCAAGCTACTCAGTGGTTCTCAAAGGTGGGTCTGCAGAACTCTTGGTGTCCACGAAGGCATTTCGGGTTTCCGCGAAGCTCCGGCATGCAATGTCCAGCCATGACTCATTCACAATTCCGGAAACCCCAAAACCTGCAGAAGGGCACCTGCTTGCATTCTTCCCCTTATTTTCTTTCCCACATACGTGGTCCTGTTAACCCCCCACCCAACTCCCCGCTGCATGGAGTCCTTCATCACCTCCGCCAGTCCAAAAGGGGTCCGTGACCACTGATCTCTATTGTAGTAGACTGGATCGCACATCAGGAGCCCAACGGCGGCACCACCAGCGGCCATTGCTTGACACCAGGCAATACCCACAAGTCCATGGGAGAAACACACGAAAGTAGGAATACTGAAGCTTGTATGCGGTGCTCGAAGGCAAGTATTTGTCAAGTGTTCGAACGTGATTAAAAGAATCAAACATGCTGGAGCCCCACCGACTGTGCCGGCGTCGCTTGCTTCAGTTGCCAAATAAATGACTCGTTCATCAAATGAACGACACGCTCGTTTTAGTTCGTCACAGAAGCCCTCACTGCAGTTCAAAGCAAAAGCTTGCTTGAGAAGTACTCAGTACAAGCACTTGAAACCACTGCGAATGTCCCCAGTAAAGGCCTTCTAACTTATCGTCTGCTAAGCTCTGATGACTGCGAGATCACAAACGACTCCACATTGACTCCAGGCAACCCTTGGGTCATTGAACCGAGTCACAGTTTACGCCCAACAAAGTCGCAACCCTCGATCCTCAACCACAAAACATTTATTTAAAAAGATTGGTATTCTAACGATTACAATATTTGCACCCAGAATATTAAATGTCATTCCCGGAAAACAAGATAAAAGTTTCATCGTTGAGAACAACCTACTAAGGTCAGAAGTTGCAGTTTTCCCAGTTTCTCCCGTAAAGTCCCCTGCATTAGTTGGCGTCAAGCGACGGCTGCCGGTGGTGACGCTCGACCTTAGCAAGACAATCCGCGATCCAGCCTACTACAATAGAGATCAGTGTCCGCGACACACCCGTGGTTGAGAACCACTAGTGCTATAAGTGATCCTATGTTCACGGGCACAATATTCCGAAATTGGGAAGCGATATGGTTCGTAATCGCGCGGTGATTTCTTCAGGCGATTAATGTTCGCAATTTCAGAAAGTATGTCGTTTAGAGTATCGATGTTGTAATTTGCACGTGCAGCAATACAATATTACACGATTTCAAGCAGGGTGTTTGGATCAGAAGCCGCAAGAATGTGCATGCATGCACCCAGTGCGCAGCACACGCTGCGCATGCAGGGCGGGATGATAAAGCCGCGATATTTTGCTGACAATACATATGTAGTACGCGCACAGCTTTTAAACACTGGAACTTACCTCCCAACAGAAGAATACGGGTTTTATAAACGTCACTCTTGCCATCATCACCAGTCCATTTCACGTAGTACTTCGCAATGCCATCATAGTCTTTCGGACCACTTGGATGGACGTCTTTGATGAAAGATGTCGGCACAATCGCTTTTGTTTTATTGTCGATGTAACGCACGTAGGCGTAGGTTGTCATCGCGCAACGATTACCTTACGAAGACCGAAGAACCAAAGATTCGTGGTTATCCAAAGTAACAAAGAAGCAGCAGAAAAGTCCTAAGGCTCGGCTTGGCTTTGGATTACAATGAATCAACACGGTCTCATATGAAGAGTGCTAGGGGAGAATGAAAAGGATCAAATGAATTGTTCGTCCTTTAAAACAAAACGTTTTGTAACGTTTATTAACCTTATATTTTATTTTGTTAAAAAAAAACAATTTAAAAGCAAATTGTTTTTCTACATGCAGTGTCCACCTGCAGACGACATTCGTCCGGTTGGCACAACCGAAAGATGGCGGCAGTAGTAAACGCGTTTCTCTGAGAGCCTAGATTAAGGAAAGCTCAAGTTGCAGAAAAGTGTTTTTTTTGTGTGTGTGTGTTTCTTTTGTTATAGAAAACGTCTGCTCCGCCCGCTTTCCTCCGCGCTACGTGACAGGGCGATGCATGCGCACTTGCGGCCAATCTGCTCAGGACTCATGGTTTGAGTTGGTCCCTCTCTTTGATCTGGGCTCTCTACGATGCTCTACGGTAGGCTGCTCCAGGCAGCGTCGGCACCGCGGGCAGCTCGCCATTCATATCGTCCTCCTGCGAAAGCTGACGTCTGTCGGCTCTCGTCGACCAGACACGTTTATTGTCTCAAAGGTTGAAAGGTGTTTATTTTGTTTGTGAAGTTCCATCGTGGTGCCGACGATCTCTTCGACTCTGCTGTCCCATGTGGTACGGGCAGTACCGGTACGAGGACAGTGCGACATCGGGCCCCGCTGTAATAAAAGCTAGCACCTCCCCGTTCAAGATGCGAGTTACTGGAATTTCTAAGTCCCCAAAAATGTTTTCGAACCGGTCTTTCTAAGAATGTATTACACTGCAGAAAGACTAAATGCATTAAATTTGAAATGAGGTAGTGAACTGGGCCAGGTGGGTGACGTTATACATGATGGGGAAAACAGCTTAGAAAACGCGGACTACGAAAAACAAACACGTCCTGTCGTGCCTCCTCTTCTACGTAGTCCGAATTTTCTGAATTGTTTTCTTCATCATGTATTAAACTTGAAACTCAATAATACTGCGAGGATTAACGCAAACGCATCGCGCGCCATCGTGAAAATTAGTATAAGGCACTTGCTCGGTGCCCGCATTTTCTTTTATGTTCAGCTGATTTCTAACTTGTTGAAGACATTTTTAAAGTGGCAGAACAAATGCACGAGGAGACAGGAGCTGTTAGACGTACGCGTCAGAAAATCGTCGTCTCCGACAGCGTTAGATTTTGTCAGATTATATCTTTCTCATTGTACGCTTGATCCCAATGCTTTATTTAGACTAATGCATGTTACAGTGCGGTCACTTTGTTTACTTAATTATTTAGACTGCCCTCAAGACCATCAACATTAGGGCGCCATCGGCAATCTATAATGAACCCCCACTTCGGTCGGGTTAACTTTGATCACATTGAGGCATATTGAGGTATTTTGAAGCCGCGTTTATGGTGCCTTAAAATCAATAGGACTACGAGACTGCATGCACGCTCATGATCCTGAGCGTGCAGTCTCGTGGTTCTGTTCGCTCGCCAGGACGCGTGTGCGAGTCTCAAACACAGTTCAACGATCGTGGACAAAGAAAAATACTTAAAAGCCTCCAACCGCGTCGACGAAATACCAGTACGCTAGCTCCTGGATATTCCACCAGGCAAAACTTCAGACCACGTGGTTTCACACCATTTGCTGCGGGGTTGAAGCTATGTTCAGGTATACTCCGTTCACCCGAGACTGCAGCCAAAGCGAGAGCTCCTGGTATTGAGACAGGCATTTCTAGCGCGAGCCTCGTTCTGTGGAAGAAAGTTTCAAAGCAGCGACCTCAAGCTCTGCTGCGCTTCCGACGTTGATGTCGGAAACACAGATGTATCTTCCTCTGTGTCCTCGGTTAATTTTTCATTGGTTCTGTTAACTAAATAATAAAATCCACCCATGTGGTTTGTTTAATTTGCTCTGTAGGGAGAAAAACGAGCGCATTAGTGAACCAGTAGCACAAACGTTCCAGAGAAGGCCGAAGATTCTAGCGGGTGCTACCCCGGAACGTTTTAAAAAGAGACAACGGAACGACCACTAACTAGGCCTGACGACCAGAAGTGAAGTGAAGCAGACATGACCAAAAGCTGGATTTTAGCTACTGGAGTAAGTCTGAGTTAGAGTTAGTTACTCTGACACGTGACAACTTATCTAGAGCTACGCTGAGTGCGGGTAGGTTTTTGAGATTTTTTTTTTCTTTTTCTGCTTTTTCTGAACGCCAAGGGTGGAGAACTTTAGAATAGAGCGAGATCAGGTAGATTTTGGGAACACGGCCAGTGCTTTGTTTTTGCACTTTGTGTAAGCGGCTCTCGTGCCATACCCGCTGCTGCGTCACTGAATATGACACTTTCTTCTGTTAACGCGCGCTGTTTTCCTCCGAAACTTCATGCATATGAGCGTCTCCTAGTGAACTGGTTTTGTCTATGGATGGTTCGACAACACACCTTTGCTCATCTGCTGCGTCTCCACTGTGTCCAAAACAATCGAGAAAACGAGGCCCTTATAAACAGTATTTGCATCCGGGGTCTCAAACTACGATCCCGAAATCGACAAAATACGCCCAGAGACAAGACGCTGCGCATGGAAACCACGTAATCCTAAGGCTGTCAAATCAAGCTACGGTAGACTATTCGCGGGTTCGGCCGGCTAAATGCAAATATTCAGGCAGGGCTAGGACAAATTTTTATGCTCTATATTCTTTAAATAATATTGTGTCCGGCCTCGGGTTCACAATAGCGGCGGACAATCGACCCGAGTTTGCACAGACTGTAAAAACGTACCAAAAACCCGCGCAATTCTAAAAAAAAAAAAAAAAAAAATAGTGTTTTGAAAGTGTCGAGCAAACGCCATAACTGAATTTCCGGTTCGCGTGACCCTAAATCCCCAGATGATTCCAGTCAATTGGGGCGGCAAAGTCCTTCATTTTCAGTAAACATATTTTGATCTGATGACCCTGAATTAGCTTACATTGTTTATCAAGCTTAGAAGTGCTTTTATGTTCAAGCTTTTGTACTTGGTACTTGGAACCTTGATCGTACTAAGCCATCTATAGTCCATCAACAAGAAAATTGGATGCTAACCGTTCTAGGGTGATGCAGCAGCTGCATGTTTGGCCGCAGATGCCGACTTGGCTCACGAAGATGGAAAGTCAGCCGACGCTTCCTCTTTGGTGAGTATATCTCCTTATTATTTTAAATATATCACTCTAAAGAACAGAACTCTACTTGGGCCGTTACCGATTAATATTTATACTTATTTCTGCGGGAGCAAAATGTTGCAGAAGATCTGGCCAGAGATGACCTGCCTTGTGAGGTCGAAGGAGTTCCGGCCACTTCTTGCGCGGTAAGCAATATTTTTGTAGTATGAGAATAGTTATTTTACAAACGAAGGACTTGTTGTTATACTTATCCTAGATAATGCTTAACTGCACTTTTTTTAAATTAACACAGTAACCTGGTATGTCTTCGGACGACCTTGGAGCAGAGCTGGCTGCTCTCGTAATTCAAGAGAACGACCTTGCACGTCTCCCATGGTATATATTTCCTTTTTTGCAACGGGCGTGCACTCATCTTTAACCTGAATAAAAAATCCTACTTTGATTGTATTTTCTGCATGATGCGATATACGCCCAAAACAAATGAGGACAGGGACGAGAGGCACACAGGATAGCTCCCTGTCCCTCTCCTGCGCGTTTTGTTTTCTCTGTCTTCGTTTTTCTAGCGTATTCCCATCATGCATCAGAACCAAATTGCCTAACTCCCAATCTTAATACAGTGTACTTTTTGGTTTTTCTGTGCTGAAGCATTTTGAACACCGTCCAACGACCCTCTGCCTACATACATCTGTGCTAGATCTGTGCATCTATATTTTGGGGGGGGAAGCTATCTGAGGCCCTGCAACCCCCAGTTTGCGCGCTTCTGTTCTAGAGCACGGGCTAAGTCTGACTGCCTTGTCTGCCATCGAAGCTCTCTATGAACTCATTTAGCACAGTCATTTCCTGACGAAAATCTTGAAGATCTTGGAAAGGAATGATACCCATATATTTGTTTGTTTCTTTTCTATCGTATGAACCTCTAACAACCTAAAGCGATTTCTTGCAGTTTGTGGGGTGAAAGCATTAAAAAATATTAAAATGCTCGATCATCAGTGTGGTGAGCATATCTTAACCTATCCAAGAGCACTTGAGGTTTTATTATTCTCCTAAAATGTTATAAATGCCCAGGCGATTGGCCCTAAATCTTGGTTTGGATAAACATTACATCACTAACCTTTGTTATGGACCTTAGTATAAATGGGTATATAAAGACCATTATAGAATTTACATGTTGCATGGATGATCTAACTAAATAGAATGTGAAGGTAATTACTAAAAAGCAACAAGTGATGTTTTAGTTGTGTCCTTCGTGTGATTTCTGTTTCTTAAGAAACTTCCTACTCAAGTTTAAGAATTTAATTTTGCATGCATGTAGTAGTGATATGCAGTGTGCTAACTGAGAAAACATGCTGTGTTTTTGCGCTGTACAGATAAATTAAACACCAACGAAAGCCCGGACTCCGTCCAAACATAGGTTTTGCAGTTTCAGATGAGGAGCCAAGGTTACAGAGCTTGCAATTAGTGAGGGGGAATTTTAGAGGCATAAAGTTTATCTGGGTTATGAGAGAATGCTATCCAACAACTAACGGAAGTCGGTAAACGATGCTGGCCTATCGATGAAACATTTCTGATCAGTCAACTTGTCTCCAAAACTTTCAGGAACATGGCTCCTTCGCTGGAGAGGACCTCTCAGATGACGCAAGATCTTTCTCATCCTCGGTAGGCAACCTTCATCAAGCGCTCGTGATACTCAGCGCATGTGGAATGAGAACAGAGCTGTACAGCAGTACTTATAGCATTTCAAAGGACATGCTCAATACTAGATGCAGGACTTTTTATCAGGTATCAGCATCTATATTTTTACCACCATGTTCTTAAAATTTCCATTGATAATTGCAGATTTCATCAGAAGAAGACTTCTGAGATGAAGGTTCAGTGGCCACTGATTCGAATGCAACTCAGCCTGCAAGATCATTTATTGAGCTTTTTGAAGAGATTGTATCTGAACGTCTTGTTGTGTCTAAAGGCGACATTTTAGTAATGCTGCTAAACTATGTTGCTTGTAACAGCCATTCATTTACCGCCCTGACAAATCTAGTCAAGATGGTGAATAGTTTTTTTTCTCGACCTATTCTTCCAGAATTACGTTATTTTCTTGGTAAGATGTTTGTTGATAATGGTGCAACCTTTCACCTTTATTGTCCTCACTGTTTTTACTACATTAAAAAACTGGATGGCAGCTGCAGTTCTTTACAGTGCGCGCATTGCAGTCAAGAATGTAAAATGTCGAATGTCTCTGAGCCACCTTTTTTATTACCTTTGACATTAAGTCACAGTTGCAGAGCATCTTGAGAAATTCAGACTTCTTAGACTTAACAGAATCTCTGCGGGACGTCGACTCCATGTCTGGCATCACAGATGGGAGCAAGTATCGTGCATTTGTTGACGAGACTGCAGAGGCTGGGCATAGGATTAGTCTCACCTTGAACACGGATGGAGCCCCAGTTTTTAAATCCTCATCAACTTTAATTTGGCAAATCCAGCTTTCAGTTAATAAACTTTCTCCCAAGGATCATGTTAATAAACTTGTGCTAGCAGCCCTCTGGTTTGGGAAAACCAAGCCACGAATGGACATTTTCCAGAAGGCCTTTGTGGACATAATGCAGAAGCTTTCGATGGAAGGATTTCCCCTAAGCTTAAAGGGAAAAGTGAAACCTTCAGAGCTTTCTGCATATGCTCAGCAGTTGACTCTGTGGCTAGGGCCCCCATGCAAGGGATCATGGAACTCACTGTTTATTTTGGCTGTAACTGGTGCTTGCACCCTGGCACACGGGTAGGAAGGGCTTTGAAATACCCTGTCCAAGCAGTCGATCCTGTTGAACGTACTGACGAACAAATGTACAACGACATGCCAGAGGCTCTTGAAACTGGGACTGAAGGGCGCAGGGTGAAAACTGTTTCTTCGCTTATTAACCTGGGCCACTCAGCATAGTCTGGGGCTTTGTCCCAGACTACATGCATTGTGTCTTACTGGGTGTAGCGAGGCAGTTCCTGGAGCATTGGCTTGAGTGCTGTGACAGAGATTTTTATGTTGGGCGAGAGATTGAAGTACTGGATAGTAGGCGTTTGGCTACAAAGCCTCCAAGAGACGTGAGGAGGATGCCGAGATCGCTCAAAGAGAGGAAATTTTGGAAAGCAAAAGAACTTGAGAACTGGGTCATGTTTTACACTGTTTTACAGTGTTTCTGTTATCGCTGGAGTTAATGCCAACGAGGTATGTTGCCCACTGGGCTTTCTTGGTGGAGGCTCTGCCCCTGATGCTACAGCAGCGTATCTATTTTGCAGACATCAACCTTTGAGATCTCCTGATGCTGGAGTTTGTTGTTAAGTCTCTGCATCTTTGTGGAGAAGAGAGTATTACCTATAACGTCCATCAGATGCGACACATAGTAAAGAGTGTTCGTCTTTAGGGTCCCTTGTGGGCACATTCTGCCTTCCCTTTTGAAGCAGGTAATGGCAAGATGAAATTAAGCATTAAGGCCGCCAAGGGGATTCCCCATCAAATTTGCAGGATGGTGGCGATCGAGACTGTAGTTTCCGAGTTGGAGGTACTTGTGAGCAGTGCTACTGGTTCCAGTTACTGCTCTTCTCTTGACTCACACTCGACACAAAATTTGTCGGCCTTTGCACAGAGGGAGTGCGTTTGCAGGAGTGAAAGCGTGTCCGTTTAAGGACCCTGGGGGGATCCTGCTCGGTCCTCAAGCTTTATCGCCTCAAGCTCTTAAGTACCAGCGGATGCTGAAGGGAGGAACTTATTCACAACTGTTTCTTATGCTGGCAAGAAGAAAAGTGACAGCTCAGTCGTAAAGTTCACAAATAGTATTATTGACAATAGAAGATTGTTTTGGACAAGAATTGAAGCATTTTGGTTGTGAGGCTGTTGGATTGTGTACCTTTTTATTCAAAGTCGAAGTCAACTTTGTTTAAAGTTCAGAGGTGTCAGCAGCAGTTTCGGCTCGTAAAATGTTTGGAAATTCTCTGCCCTGCAGTTTTCATGGCCACTGATGATACCCACCTTACTCCAGTGCCCAGTGCTCTTACATTCTAAGCTGTTTGTTAGGACTGTTTGATTTTCGGTTTTGTTGGATAGTTCTTTGTTTCGAGTGATAGATTTGCTATGTTCAAACAGAAGGATTATCTGCACAAATGGATGAGCAATTATTTTTTCTTTCTTCCATCTTCAGGAAGTTTCTTTTTTTTTTTAAGTGGCACTACGGCAGTTTATGACATCATATTTTAAAGCGATAGCTTTACGGGCCACACCTTGCAGAGATTTCGACCTCGTCTCTAGTTGCCGCTACTCTCTCAGCTTTTGGTGCAAGGCCAGGAAGTGGGTTTTCCCGTCGACCGCCTTGGCATCCCGCCATTAAGAATGCTACGAAAAGAGAGTCTTCCGCGTCGTCTCCTTGAAAGACTTGATTTGAAAGATTACTCATGTAATGCGAAATCATATTTGGCAGCATCCAGTCGCTACGCGTAATGTTGGACGGTTTTAGAAACTTCCAGCGTGCTTACCCACTTAGTTTAGAGATCACTGGCGGCGGTCGTCAGTAGCATCCACGACGCCAACGACGACGGCTATGAGAATTAACCACGTCGCACTTCCGTCCTGAAAAATGTGACGTCACCATTCCACCCGCATTACGCGACCGTGCTGCAGTTATCACTCATTCGTTCGCACATTGTGGGGAAAAAATCCGACTTTGCTAGTGGTAACTCAATCTATGAGCTTTAACATCCTAAAAACTGCCTGGCATTGCAATTACAGTGGTACATTTGGTCGATTAAAACGCAAAAGAACTAAAGAAAGCAGGGAAAACTTGTCTCCAAACATAAGACAGCGTAGGATGAAGGTTTACCAGCATGGATTCTTGTGAGATCTCGATCTGGAGGTATGCCACCTGGTGAAGCCCTCTAGGAACATCACTAATTGTAACTTACCGTAAAATATCTAGCCCATGCCCATTCAACAGTTAGCGCCGACCCCCAAAAATTTGTAAGATCTGGAAAAATACGGTACAAATATACGTGAAATTGATGACCTAACAGGCGCCCATGCCCCACTTTTTCATGATTATCTCCAAATTTTGAGTGGGTGCTTGCTCAATACTTTCCAGTAGTTCCAGTTTCAGCTCAAGTGACTCTTTTAAGTACTCGCTGGAAGTCATTATACAGATGTGCCTCCCTCACCCTGTCTCATTGCCTTCGCCATCTTAGTCAAGTCTCCAAAAGCCTTGTGTATCACAAACTAACCGCCGGATTCACAAATCTCACTCCAATTGAGGCGCCCTCAATTTCCTCAAGGAAGGCGCGAGGACAGGCGCTGGCCGATCGCGGCGACGGATAGGCGACTTTACTTTTCCAAAAATCAAAGTCAAATTTGGGGGTTTTGCGTGTCAAACCAATGAGGGGCATCTGGCACTGAGCATTAATTTGTACCACCTGGGAATCTTTTGATGAGCAACCGAAAGCTCGGCCTTCACTGCAGTAAGCCTTTCTCAGATTGCGGGCACCTCGGCCGGGATTCAAACCTGCCACCTGGAGATCCTTAGGAAGGCGCTCTCGCGTCAGAGCCCCCCTCCCCGTGTGCCTGGATCCTTTTATTGTTTACAAACGAAATATCAAAGCATACAGGTTCATACATCCTGGAACTGGTTCATTGTATATTAAATGCGCATATTACTAAGTTTGTCTTGCTCTCAAACTTTCCTCCAGAAATGCTTTTTGTTGTCAATAAAGCAGGAGCCTCTTCCACCTGTGATTAGAAAGGGAGAACCTAAATTGTAATTTTAATTATGGTGACCTTGGTTTAGATGAGTAATTTCGATAGGGGATCACTACCACTCAACTAAGGCTTCGGCCTGGCACGTGCCATGCATTATTAACCGAGCATGCATAAGTGAACAAATCAATTTTTGGGCTGTTTAGTTTATAAAACTTTTTATACTTCTTTTTGTGCTAATCGTTAGCAAAGTTTTCATGTGAATCGACTGTCCATCCTCTGCTTCTCTGTGTGGCTTACCGGAAAGAACTGCTCATGACCTGTATTTTTTAATCAGCTTTTCTACAAATGTAAACTACCTTGATTTGTTTTCTTGTAAATTGAACAGATAGACAGTGTATAAAAAACTTCAGATTATTGTGTTATGCCCCGTGATAGCAATCACGAAATGCTTGAGGATATGTTGCTTAAACATGCCATTGTACGAGGGGCGTTCATAAAGTTTGTATTATTCTCACGAAGGAATAGAGATTCAGCAATCAAACTGGAGTAGGAGTTGAGACTTTCTCTACATATTCGCTACCAAAAGTTACCCACTTTTTCTAGCGATGCACCATATGCCGGAGGCCATTGTTATAGAACTCCTCGTTTTGAGGGTTCAGGAATTGCTCCACCTCAGGAATCACTTTGCCGCCGTCCTTGAAATGCTTTCCTCTTATTTGGCCACACTGGAAGCGTCTCCGCCATTTAACCAAAGTGTCATAAACTGGGGCGTTGTCCCCGAACAACGCTCCCAGATTGGAATGAATATCCTTGGCATTGCTTCCCTTCAAATGGAGAAGACGGATCACTGCATGTGCTTGGTACCGATGGGCGGTGCCATTTTTGTTTCGACTCCCTAGCGGCGTTCCGAGCTACTATAGCATGCGATGTTTATACTGTGCGGAAATTAGAGGGACGCGCGCACATGTTGATGCCTGTTTTGTTACATTTTTTTCAATTCTTTGTGCTGATAATACGAACTTTATGAACGCCCCTCGTACATATGTTTGCAATGGATATTTATGTGCATCCATTAGTGAATAACACCTGATATGAGTTTGTGGGTGGAAACAATGAATGTCTAGCTTGTGACTGTATATAGCTTTCTGTATAAAAATGAACGAGAAAAATCGCTATGTGAGATTTTTTTTTTTTTTTCAGAATGTGAAAGCTTGCCCTGTTGTAAAGTGACAAACATCCCGATAAGCCAAAAATATTCCTCCGCAATCTGGCAACACTCTAGATATAATATGTAATTTTTGAATTCACTTACTTTGGGATAAACCAATCCTAAAAAGAAAATGGCAAGATCTTCTGTAAAGATGACAGCACACTATATTCAATGGGGTCTCAAACATCCAGCCCGCGACTTGCTGCGACGCGGCTCGCAGGCAACCGGCTACGAGTCCCGGTTCCCATGTCTCGAGTGCAAGAAATGGCGTGAGCCATAGCTGATCTCATCTCATCGATTAATTTTCGCTCAAAAGTAGCTCTGCTGTTTAACATATTCGCATAGTTTATACTTTTCTGTGTACATTTGCTGTTTGTTTCGCTTTATTATTTATTTATTTATTTATTTTTTGGCTTCCCAGCTTTTTGTAATGTACAAATATTCAGCTAATAAGCTGCAAGCGCGAGCTATTTGTTGGATGCATATATCTACGGCGCGAACTCTCGATCAGCAGGAGCTACTGCAAACGATAAAGCTATGAGCTCGGGATTCACGCCTTCAAAAAAATTATCACCCTTAAAAGACAAGTATTTTTCAGTGTTGCAATAAAATGGTCAGGAAAGCAAGAACTGTTAAATTAGCCGATTGTTTTTTTTAGAAATGTTGAGCTTGGTTAATTCTTGAGTGAATTGAGCAATGGAACGGCAGTGCACTTGCTCTCTTGTTCCATTAAAAATGCCAGCACGCTGGCGTGCAGTGTCATTTTAATTATTGTTATCACATCAGGTCAGGGCCCAAAGTAGTCATATAAATAAATAAAATCAAATATGCCACTGGCAAAACTGTGAGTTTACAAAAAGCATAGAAGCACTGAGGTCTTCTTTTTAAAATTCTTGACCAACATTTCCCACCCCCGTTACGTTGGGCCTCGACCTTAGGTATTAACAACTGCGGTATAAACAACTAACGACTAATTTGCTTTTTGTTTTCCCGCAGTGCAGATTGTGCTTGTGGAGCAACATATCCTTTTTGAGAAGATCCAATATCAATGGTACATTTTAAGCTCGCGTAATCGCACAGGAAAACACAACATACTATGTGGGATAGTACAGCAACGTCATTTAATACCTTCACGCTCTATTTGTAGTTCAGACAGTTCTATCACAGCGGAATCGTCATCATTACGACCATCACACATGCCCTTTTTTTTAAATATTCGTTTCCATGGCTTCAGGAAAAGACAAGATTAGCGTATAAACTATAAGATGATGCTGATATGCGTGTGCAAAATTGATTATCGTAAACTGTACATAACCTGCTCCACATTTTTGCTCGAAGCGACTGATACCGCGATATGAACCTCCCATACTTTCATAGAGTTACTTATTGACAATACGAATTATTTTTAGATGCCATTATTTATTGAGTTAAAACTCAAGTTTCCCAATAATAAACATTCAAATTACGGCTCCCATCGTCATGAACAGCCTCGGAATGTGGAAGTCTCAAAAATGTTCTACGGTCGATATACGTGGCGCCATCCAGGGGCAAGTAGTTTCAACGAGGCGGGTTTTTATCGTCTTGTTTTCCCTTCGACTCATTTATATGAACGTTCTTTAATATTTTTTTCCAATTAAGGATTATGATTAATATTTTACGTGGCGCTAACTCTCTAATGTTGTAGGCTGTATTAGTTACTTTTTGTCAAAGACGCGAACGGCGCGAACCATCGTCCTTTTCAAAAATCGACACATCTGCCCCTGAAGCGTGTTTGTGTTGCTGATCGGTGCTGCCATCTCTCGCTTAAAACGACAACTGGAATTGTATTTCGAATGCCACGCTTATTATTGGGATAATTCAATATACTGCGTGTTTTTCTGCAATACTATTTAAATTATGTTTTGCAATTGTTAATATAGGCACGCAGCAGGAATTACTTTTGTTTTATGTAACAATAATAGTGCGCTCAGTGCCATACGTGCCCGCTAGTTTTTTTCACGCTAAAATAGAAAGGCGCCCAATTTAAAAGGGACCCAGTTCGATCTTTTCTGTTATAATTACTCAAACGTTTGTGTTTTGCGCTTTCATATACCCATAATAAAACAAAAGTAACCCGAGAAAAAAAAAAGGCTTCCGCTGAACCAATTCAAACAACAACAAAAAATATCTATGGCTTCGTTGCTGATCAACTAAATAAGTGAGCGGAAGGGTTGTGCTCCTTTGTTTTTTCTTATTGCACCTTTCCCCGATCCACGAAATCGCTGTATAGTTTCGTGGCATTCTAATACAGCCTTTTCAAAAGTGCGTGCCACCTGGTATCTGCTGCGCCATTCATGTGTCCGACGTGACTGAGGCTCAGTTCGTATCGTTCGCGTTAGCGTTCGCTTTCGCGTTCGGTGATGGCTCAGATTCTATCTCACGCTTTGTGCCCCCCCCCCCCCCCAAATAAAAAAAATGGCGACCAATATTTTTGGTTGATATGATTCTTAAAATGTACTCTTATAGTTGTGAATGTGCGATAAAATGTTGAGCCTCTGAACCGGTATAAACCGAGGCGTTCAGATTAGTTGACGGCGTTGTTGTCCTCGAGACGTGGATTGTTGCCAAGGGCACTAAAATGAAGAATGTTGAACGCAGTGGTATATAGTACAGTCGTATCGGGCCTTAAACATCCAAAGCGTGCCTCTATGAAACAACTTATTGGTCGCTCCTGACAGGATGGCATAACGTCGAACCAAACGAGAACATTACAAAAACACCCCATCTCGTAGTGCCCGTTCAATGACCTGGAATACTGAAGTTCTGCGGCACCGACTGACCGCCGTTCAACGAGACTTAATCGATCTCAAAGGTATGTAAACTTCTCGCCGAAGAAACATTCGCAACGTTAAAGCAAATCTATCGAGTAGGCTTTACCAGAGTAAACACTTTATTGTTTATAGTCATGTCTTATTTATTTATTTATTTATTTATTTTTATTTATTTATGTATTACATCCTACAGACCACTGAATGGTCCAAGCAGGAAGGACGATATAAAACAAAGACAGCAAGGCACGTAAAAAGATCACATAACCGATTAACAAGGTTATTACATAAAATATCAAGTGTTGAGTAAGTCTAGATATGAAATCTGCATATATTACTAGTAATTTTATAAATTAATATTTTTATATTGGTCCTTTGCTTTCTGTAGCCCGATAACCCTTGGGAGGTGGGGGGGGGGGGGGGGGGGGTCGAGTCCTGCGGTTTCTATTCGTGAAACTTACGCGTTCATTACAAAACAAATTTAGAAAATTCTTGGTAACATGGAATGGATTCTAGTAGTTCATTCATCTGACCTTTCTTTTTTGAGTAGCACGACCTTTTTTTTTTACTTTGTGTAATGCCGTGAAGTCCAATTGTTACTGTTTGTCCACTTTCAAATCACCAGGCTTTTCTCTGCTAGATTTAGTTTTCCTTAGACTGAGATGTTCACGCTACTGTTTTCAATGGTCTAAATAAATTATGTAACATATTTTCTTTTCGATCCTTTACTTTGTTTCTTTTTCTTGCTTGCTTAGCAGAGGAAATTCTTGCGAATGTTGATGTCTTGATCTTAGTTAGGAGTTTGACTCAATACTTCGTGATATTTGACTTTAAAACTACAGTCGTACGCGCGTACGTTTAATCGAAGCTAATCTAATTAGGTCGTACGTACGTAAAAGACAAGAGCTTGTTTCTATCAACCAAATACGTTCTCAGACATCAGAAGAAACTAAAACGTGCTGTGCCACAAGGTTCCATATTAGGCCCACTGTTATTTCTTATATGTATATAAAAATCGCAAAACAAATAACCCAAATTATCCACATATAGTGACTTCCGTCATTTACATTTTTCTTCTATGAAAACACAAAAAACAACTTTACAGCAGGCAGCCTAGCAAAATGTTCAATATTGCTCGACAAAAATCAAGTTAAACTTGACGGGGACGAAACGATCTAGATTATATTTATCCCCATCAATAACCAACATAACAACCCAATACAACCGCAATCTAATAGTATCTCCATATCCCAGGTGCAAGAGTAAAAGATCATTGGTATTTGGTTTAATAAGCTGTTTACCTGTCACTAACTAAGAAGTGATTTATTGAAATCGGTTGGTTGTATACAGACTTGTACGTAATCCGTTACAAGTAACGAAATTACTTGTAATCCCTTACATTTATCAGTAATTTTGTAACGGAATAATTACATATTTCCTGGAGTAATTTTAAAGTAATTCCCTTACATTTTTTACGTAACGGATTCCTTGTAATCCGTTACATTTTTTTTTCAGGGCCAACCCCCCCCCTCCCCCCCTTTTCTAAAGAAAGGGTTGTTTTGATTCCGGTAAGGTCGAGCGCAGTGACACTATCGCGCGAATTGACCAGCGCAAAGGGAGGCTTGGCACTCTTCAGTTCCGCAAAGCCTTTGTTTGCAACACCAAGCCCCTGAATCTATTTTTTTAGACGCTAACAACAATGTCAAAAAATTCAAATAAACATTTCTACAAAAAAAAAAAAGAGGGGGGGGGGGCAAGTTACATCCGCTTTTTTAGTCCCTTTGTTTTTTATTTGCGATCGAAGACGGGGAGAGGAGGACACCAAGTGATTGTGTGCCTCTTCGATAACCTCGAGGTGGTGAGTGCACAGACAAGAATTAACAATGTCCTTCTCGGTTATAGTGACTACGACCATTTTCATAATGTCACAACACGAGACAACGCTCCGTCTACCCTAAAATCCACTAAAAGAGATGTGATAATATGTGAAGGTGTTATTGCCACAAGCATCCTTGTTGGTTGCTGCACACTTATCATCTTCTCTTATAAACCAGGATGTATTTTTTTTCTGTTTCTTTCACATTATTTTACCCTGTTTTAAAAGCTACTTACTTTTTTGTAGTCCAACTTCTAGGGTTGGCCCACTTTATTTGTGAATTCCAGCCAGGTTATCTCCATCTCATTCACCCTTTTTGTGAGTCAGCTTTTTTGCGAGCACTTGGAAAATGGTAATAGTCCTTCCTTCTTCTTCTTCTTCCTGTTTTTACCCCAGCAGGACGCATCCTATCTCAATCAGATATTCTTTAGAATTAAAACATAATGGTGGCTGACGTAGACTTGCTATTCTGGGCTTGAGGAGAGAGTGAAACTCGTGAGTGGGGCCATAGCGCGGCTTACTTAGTACTCTGCCCTTCGCTGCCCGTGGCATCAGCGGACGTCTACCTGGAGAACACCGGAGTAAACTGCAGTCGGTTCGTGCTCCGTGCGTTTTTGAACGGCACCAAGAAAGGTACACACGGCAAACGTGCGTTTACATTTCCTTGTTTTAACCGACGTTCTAATTAATTGTTGTTATGAGTGTTCTTTTATTTATTACCTATATTTATATACTGGAAACTTTTTTTTTATTCACCAACGCCTCAACCGAGGCTCGACCTGTTCAGTACCAAAGGAAGAGGAATATCGAGCCAAACCTTATTTAATTTTTAATTATAACCTTACTGTTACAACTATATGTTTTGCTATTGTCTGGCAATATATGTCGGTATAGTAAGATGGACATAAATCAATACTTATTCTAGTTTTGGCTAGATGTATGATGACTTCCACAGCTTCGCGGCAACAGCTGCAACGAAGAAGCTTTGCTCTATCTTCGAGGTAAATAGTACTTCCATTGCTTCGCTGAAAAAGCTCATTGCAGAGCATGAAGCATTCGTGAGGAACAATATGGAACTCCCATCCAGTGCCTCAGTTCAAAGGGTGTTCAGCGTAGCAGTCGACATATTGAGTAAGAAATAACGCAAAATGTCTGACAAGACTTTCGAGAGTCGGTTGTTGCTCAAAATACTCAAGGTCATTAAATGGAACAGGTTGCAACAATAAGAACTTAAATAACCCTCTTCCCTTTTTTTCTTACTTGAGAACTTAAATAACCCTCTTCCCTTTTTTTCTTACTTGAGGACAATAATGTTGAAAGTAACGCCACGAAAGTAACGGATTACTTTTTGGGGTAACGGTCAGTTACTTTTATGTGAGGGTAATTGTAATTGTAATAAATTACAATTTAGCCTTGAGTAATTGTAATTGTAATTCCTTACTATTTTTCAGTAACGTGTACAAGTCTGGTTGTATATACATAAAATATAATTTAATACCCACCTCGCTTAAGGAAAACCTATATTATTTAATGTTTTACTCGAAGCTTTGTTATGGAATTCATGTAGGAGGAACAACCACAATGACAACCTATAATAAATTACGCGCACTCCAAGAGAGGGTGCTGCGTATTTTGAAAAAAATCTTGGGGGCGCTTAAGCCTCGCCTTTAAAAGTGGAACGCGATAGCGTTATCGGGTGGCGTTCGCAAAGCCTTCTCATAAAACGCGTGCTCGTTGCCGAGCCGTCCAAGCCTGTGTGCGTGGTCTTGTCGGTAGCGTCGCGTGTCACGTGACGTCACACGTGACTGTGACGTCATGGTATTATCGGCCCGCTAAATTTGGCGGGAAAATTTTCCGCTATATTTTGGGAGAAACTTTTCCGGTCAATTTGGCGGAATATGTTTCACTAAATTTGCCGGGAAAAGTTCCCGCTAAATTTGGCGGAAAACGTTTTGGCTAAATATGGCTGGAAAATGTTCCCGCCAAATTTAGCGGGTAAATACCATAATGCAACGCGCAGAGCCCCGTGTTACGTCATGAATGACGTCACACGTGACGTCACACGTGGCGGCGCGCGTTGCATTATGGGATTTTTAAGTTCTACCGACGCCGACGCCGGATTTTTTGCGACATGAGCTCCTAAACGCTATCCCGTTAAAACTATTACGGTAATGTTCGCGATTTCCACTGTAGTTCATATTAAAAAAAAAACACGGAGAACTTAAAGCGAACAAGATTGATTCTTTCAACCTCATGCAAACAATTTGCAAGCATAAGCTTTATCAAATAGATGAAGTGCCTACACAATACTGTGAATCAAAAAACGCCGAAAGAAAGAACAATTACAGAAAACAAAATTTACGCTATCAAGTTCTGTGCTAGATATCGGTGACGACCATGCCGACTTTTCGTTATGATTGCATAAATACAAGAATAAAATAAAGAAAAGACACTCTCATTCACGAAGAAGTAGGTCTTAATTGGATCTAAGCGATATATCAAACTGTAATTTCAAAGATTTCCACTACATATATGCAATGGTTTGGTGCCTGCATTAAAGGGAAGCTGAAAGACTTCTTCCAATAAATGTGAGAGAGGTTGATTGTAGCGTAGTTTCATCCCGCGAATCTGAATATCACGTACCTTTTCCGTGAAGATGTAACTAAGCGTGAGAAACCACGAAAAGCTTTTGAGCAGTCGTTACGTCACAATATTATCTTTCGGCCGCCAAGCGCGTGTCACTCGTGTGGACCACGGGTGCGTGCAAGTGCAAGCTAATCAGGTACATTCCCCCGCATTGGCACCAGTCGTGACGTCTTTTTTGACCCTTTTAAAACTAGCAAGAGTGCGCGTGCATACCTTTCATAGGAGCTGAAGATGGGCGAGAGCGGCAATTCCAAAAACTCCTTTTATGACGTTACGCTCCGGGAAGGAGGGGCTTCAGCGGTACCTTGGAAATGATCTTCTGCAGCTTCCGTGCACCAAATTGAAAAATAATATCGATATTCGAGATATTGGAGGCCAAATGAAGATGATTTAAGTGAGTTTCCTCCAGTGCATAAGCGCTTCAACTTCCCTATAAGGTTCTTTTTTTACATATTTATTTTATTGAGTTTGGGCTAGCTTATTTAAACTGTATTTTGTATGCTTTAATGATGAATCCAAATTCTTTGTGCCTCTATGGTGAGTAAAATATTTATTGTGAATTTTCACATAATCTCTTGAAGATACCTCAACATTTTGTTCCATAATTCAACAATTATATCTTGTGTCCTATGTTTCTTAAAAATGCAAGAAAGCTACGAAACTTCTTGTTAGGTCTGTTTTATTTATTTTTGAGAAGTGCGTATATTAAATACGCATGAATATGCAATACTTTTTTTTTCTGTGAATCTTATTTTTTTCTACAGTTGTATGTACTTTTTGCAAACTACGGGAGTAGGGGCCTCAGTTAGGCATAAATGCCTTTTGTCCCTACTTCCCTACCCGGCTTAGACCATAAAATTCCAGATAAACTTCAATTTAAAACCTCAAATTCAATTTAATTCAATTTGGTGTAAAACCAGACGCCCTATCAAAACAACTTGATTTTAATGGAACATAACTCTTGCAGAAAATACTTTCAATTTTTAAAGGTAGAAATGAACCCGCAAACGCAAAGCGCTGAGAAAAACTTTCTCCCTTCCTTTTGTTATTTTGAACATAAAATTATCCAAATGTAAGTGAAGTGTTGGCACCATGTATGTTGTGCCGACAATTCATGAAAATGAGTTCAATGAATATTAAAATGCAACGATGCACACACTAAAATATATTTGGAACGTTTGACCCATATCTTACACAGCCTGCACATATATGTACTCATCAAGGAGACATGCCTAAAGCAATTCAGAAAGGGATACAGCGCGCATAACGCGCAGGGACCAATAGCAACACAGTCATGTATTGCCGCAGAGTACTGCGGCTGAGTAAACAATAAGCTTAGAGACAAGGAACAGAGAGCTCGAGAACAACACTGTCTGAAATATATGGTGGACATTCATTATGAATGTGCACCAGCTCGCCTGCGCTTTTTCTCTTATTTCATAAAACAATAGACACTTCTACAAAGTTCTGAACATATAGCAGTGCCGTTTCAAAACTTACTTGGCGGCAGCGGTGGTGGCACGAGCATCTTCGTAATCGACTTGTGCATTCACTGCAGGTTCCTTGGTTTGTGGTCGATCACGATCGAGTCTACGGATGACAACAACACTTTGCTGCGCTGAAAAGTGCTGACAATATCACCCCGCAACCAAGATCGGTGCCTGCTGAAACAACGCCCACGACATCAGAGGCAGCATTCGCCCACCTGATTGGCCTGCCACCGTACACGTCATCGATTGTAAAGCTACAAAAGCGCGGACATTCACCTTCAACGTCTTACTTGGCGGCAGCGGTGGTGGCACGAGCATCTTCGTAATCGACTTGTGCATTCACCGCAGGTTAGTCACTGAACATTTTTGGTTTCTCCCTCTTTTGCTAGTACCGCCACCGCTGCTGCTGCTGTTTTTCGTACTATTTTTTTTTTTTTTTTTTTTTTTTAGAATGTCGAAGGACATGACTAAGTTAATCCTCAAACTAAAAGACGAAATAAAAAAAGAGTTCAAGTCATTAGAGAGGGACTTCCGAAATGAACTACGTGAGATAAACAAAGAGTTACAAGAAATTAACGAGGGGATGAATTTCATAAATAAGGACGTGGAAGATATAAAGGCAAAACTTGATGCTGTTGTGAGCGAGAACGCCGCTCTTAAGAAGGAAAATGTGGAACTGGCTGCAAAATATGATGCGATCGCAATGTCGCTAAAAGAAAATGAACTAAGGCTCGTCCAGTGCGAGCAATACTCGCGGCGTCATAACATTGAGATAAAAGGGATCCCTAAAATTGATACAGAAGATGTCACTGAACTAGAAACTAAGCTCGGAGACATAATCGGGGAACCGATTGCTATCTCCGATATTGAAGTATGTCATCGTGTTCCGACTAAAGAGATGAGCAAAGCAAACGTGATAGTTCAATTTCAACGCCGGCAAAAAAGAGATAGCGTCCTTAACAAAGCAAAGCAAAAACGGATAACTTGCCAGGACTTTGGCCTGAATGAAGAATCACCCGTTTATGTGAACGAGCATTTGTGTCCCTCTATGAAAAGGTTGCTCGGAATGGCTGTGTCGAGGAAGCGTGAATTCCAGTGGCGATACGTCTGGGTGCAAAATTGCAAGATTTTAGCAAGGAAGGCGTATGGAGCCCCTATCGTTCAAATCTCATGTGAAGGCGACCTTGATAAGATCTGCTAAACCTAAGGGAAAAAAAAAGGGAAAAAAAGTATTTGCTTTGGTACACTTTTTTTTCGGTATGGCTGTAAATCTCGGTACTATGACACTAGAAGATCTAAGTGATTTCTTTAAAATACAGACTAATGCACAAACTAGCTTTTTTCATTTAAATGTACAGTCTGCACGATCGAAAGGAGATGATCTTGCATTGTTTTTTGATTCAATCGAAGCTCTTTTTAACGTTATAATGTTAACAGAAACATGGTATAAGGACGATAATGATGCTTTTGTTCTTTCGGGTTATTATAATTTTATCTTAAATCGCGACTATGGTCGTGGAGGCGGTGTGTCATTGCAGACCAATGTTTCTGGCTTTGTGCTCCTCAGTGATTACTCTGTTGTTACGCCGAACTACAAAATACTCTGCATTAGAAAAAAACTGTTGTATTTACTCTGTCTTATATCGCCCGCCAAATGGAAATATTTCGGTGTTTATAAATTTTTTGGAAGAGTTATTTTGTTTTGTGAATGAAGAAGGCTGTAAATTGTATCTGGGTGGGGATTTTAACGTAAATATGCTCGAAGCTTCTCGCATCACCGATGACTTTGCAAGTTTGCTGATGTCAAATAATTTCAGTAATGTCATAATTCCTCCAACTCGCATTTCATGTTCAACGTCAACATTGATCGATTTGTTTATATCCAACGACTGTGAAGACAACATTAGTCCTGGTGTGCTGGGCTATGGGTTAAGCGATCATCTCCCTATAGTTATGTTCATTAATAACAATGTACCATGTAACAGGGCTATTAACCTTCCAGTAATGTCCCGAAATATTAGCCCTACAACACTCGAAATGTTTAGAGAAAAAATCGGGGCTATCAATTGGAGTCCCGTGGTGAGGGAAACCGATGTTGATAAGTGCTATAACCTCTTTTTAGACCTGATAAAAGACGCATACTATTCTTCGTTTCCGTACAAGGAAATTCACTGTAATAAGAAGTGCAAAAAGCCATGGGTCACTAAACGACTCTTAAGACTTATTAAAAAAAATAATTTTCTTTATGGTAATTTTCTTAGGACAAGAAATGAAAAAATATTGCTAGAATTGAAAAAATTTAGAAACTTTGTCAATACAGAACTGAAACGAGCTAAACACCGCTATTTTGCAGATCTATTTGATATATCTTGTTTAAAGCAACCCGAAGTCGTATGGAAACATTTGCACTCCTTAATGCGGAATCCAACTCAAGATAGAGCAGTCACTAGTATAAGTATAGGCGATAGAACTATTTCTGGTGTAGAACTGGCGAATATGTTCAATGATTATTTTGTGAGCGTGTGGAAAAGTAGTTATAACAATTCTGCAGCAAATAATATCCCCAGAATAAACGAAACCATGTTTTTAAGCCCATGTGATACTAAAGAAGTACTATCTACTTTCATGAATATAAAAAACACTCGTAGCCATGACTGTGAGGATCTTCAAATTGGGCCGGCGAAATTTGTAGTTGACTTGCTATTACCATGTATAACTCATCTGTACAATCTTATATTGTCTTCTGGTGTATTTCCTAGGAGGATGCAAATTGCGAAAGTATCCGTAGTGTATAAAGGTGGTGATCGCAATGACATAAGTAATTATCGGCCCATATCTATCCTTCCTGTCTTTTCAACACCGATTGAAAAAATTGTGCACTCTCGACTACTACATTTTTTTGAAAAATACTCATTACTGACTGATTCTCAGTTCGGCTTCAGGAAACATAAATCTAAGGAAACTGCGTTATTGGTGCAGAAGGAATTAATATTAGAAAATTTTGAAAAAAAAACTTTTAACGTTGGGTATGTTTATAGACTTAAGCAAAGCTTTCGATAGGATAAATCACCAAATTCTTCTAAATAAACTGGAACGTTATGGCATCCGAGGTATCCCATTATCGCTCATAACGTCTTATTTACAATATCGATCCCAATATGTTCGAATTAGAAATTATGCATCTACTACTGAACGAATTTACTCCGGGGTTCCTCAGGGTAGTATTCTAGGGCCTCTATTGTTTCTCGTATACGTGAATGATATAGTAAGCATCGAAAATGCCGCTAAATTTATTATGTACGCCGACGATACTAGCATATTTTTTTCTAGTTCCAAAGAAGACCTACTTACCTCTATAGCAAACGTTTTCCTAGGTAAATTAATAAATTGGATAAATATTAATTCTCTCATTCTTAATACCGCAAAAACTAAGGCAGTCCTATTTCAATGCCCGGGATCGTATGTTCGACTATCACGTGATTTGTATTTTGGGTCATGCGCAATAGAATGTGTTGATACCGTTAAGACTCTTGGTGTTATATTTTCTAGTCATATGTCATGAAATAATCACGTAACATACATTCATAAAAAACTTTCTAAAGTTGTTGGGATTATGAATAAATACAGGCATATACTCCCCGTAAACATCAAAAGGTTAATTTACCATTCCCTTTTTCATTCTGCAATCTGCTATTCCCATTTAGTGTGGGGAACAACTACTAATAGCAATTTAGACAAATTGCACCTTTTACAGAAAAAGGCTGTTAGAATAATTGAAAATGTACCTCGTGATTATCACTCTCTTCCTCTTTTTGAAAAACATAAAATAATTTATATATATAATATATGTATTCCTCAAGATTGATTTTAAATTACCAACAATGTGTAAGAAAGAATATTAATATAATTTTAGACCTCGCTAAACTAGAAAAAAACGAGTCCATTTACCCATCGCGTCATAGGCCCCCTTGGCGTCTTCCTGCATTTAGAACAAATTTCGGCACTCAGAGATACCGCTACCAATTACCGCTATTGTTAAACTTGCTTTTTTCTCACGCAATTGATATATACTGTGTAAACAATCGTACAATACAAGACATTTTGTAATATAAAATCCCTATTTACGTTTCAGATGGCTCTAAATGTGTGTACTTAGGTATTTGTGTATATTTTTTTTGGTAATTGTTATATACTGTTTTTCTTTTTTTTTTGTACTCATGTCAGTTCCGCTGCTGCCTTGTATTAGGGCGCTGGTACTCGTCAAGCTGCAAACGTGCAGCTTTTTTTTCCAGCGCCCTTGTCACGAATGTATTTTTGTGGCAGAAAATAAACTGATTTATTTGCTTTGATTTGATTTGATACTCGAGAGCGCGGAAGCTGGCCACAGTCAGCCGCCGTTGATATCTCGAGTCATATCCTATGGTCGAGTAGATTTCAAACACTTCAGTTCCTGCCGTTACTCGGAATGGACATTGATAATCATCGATAACGGAACTTGACCAGCAATCAGGCTTGCCGCACCTTGCTATACGGAGGAAAGCTAACAGGCTAAAAATGTATTTTCAGCTTCTGAAAAGGATGAATGGTCTAGACATTGGCGATTGAGTTACAACTAATACAAGTCGTATAACCAGGCGAAACATGATAAAACGAGGGGAGAGCCTTTCTGCCACAAAGATGCGTTTCAGAACAACTTTTCTTCATGGACAGTCGTTGAATGAAACAGACCCCATTCAGAGCTCGTTGGCCTAGACTCCCTTGTAAAGTTCTCTGTCAACGTGTAATCAGACCTATCCAACGACATTTCCAACATATAGACAACAGCAATGTATCCCCTATCGCCCGCACCCATGAACTGAACTACCGCCCTGACTCAAACCTGTCTTCATCTGGCTCAGCCACAAAACGCTCATCTATCTCATTCTTTTTTATTTAATTTGCACGTTCATAATATACGTGCGTTGTTTCATGCTACTGATCACTTATCAAGCAGTTTAATTTATGATGTTTTGGTTTTGGGCTGTACTACTTTATGTTACTGCGTACTTATGAAGCTGTTTAACTCACGATGTTTTGTTTTTGCTGTACTAGCAGTGCTCGAGTGTTTGCCTTAGCCTCTTTCCAGGCAGCCAGGAAATTCTTAAATAAATAACAAAAAAAATAATCTTCGGAGGTCTAAATAAGCTTGCAGCATCACCCTTAAGCCGCAGTCACATTGTCATAGACATGGTTTTCAATGCAGACATGATGCCATACTGATCTGCCGACATGCCTCAACCATGCGCAAAGCATGTCTTCTTTTTACACATGTACACTACGAAAATGTCTGCATGGAGTGTTTCTGTGACTAAAGGCGCTGTCACATTGAGGAAACAGTTAGACAACTCTGTTCATCAACACGAGGAAAACATGTTTTCGGCGACCCTGTTCACGTTGAGGCAACGTGAACTGTCGGGAAACATGTATTTTTTTGTCACCCGGCAACCGTGTCCGCCGATTTGTCGTTCCTGTCACACCGCGCTGACGACGGGGCCAACACGGGGAACACTCCAACATCTATAGATTGTTTACCTTCGTTCGTGCGCGACGCGGCGTCGCTGGAAATGTGACTCTACAAAGTGCGTGTTCGTTCGAAGGGCCAGAAACTACAGCGGGACGACGTCAACCAGTGACTGCGATTATAAAACTTGACAAGGGGAGTATTTTCCACCCTTTAATTTATCTGAATGTTCTTCATTCGCTGACGAAACAACTAGCCCTAACCGAGGAAAGTGAGATCGCTATGTTCGTGATTTACGCCACTGTATGAAGTGTTTCTGTACGGTTCTTTGTTTCATGTAATTCTTATTTCTAGTGTAAAATTGAGTTAGTCCCGGCGCACCCCTAATTGTCTTTTCAAGTGTGGTGTTGAGCTAAACTGATAGTGCTTAAAAACTGCGATGCCGACACGATCGGCCTTCATAACGATCGGCCTTCATAACGATCGGTGGAATAAATATGTTTAACGCTGTGTACTTGCCGCCTGCTATGCGGTCACTTCCTTCCTTAAAACGTCCTGAGGACTTTCTTGACAATTCAAGTGTCTGGCAGGGGCTGTTTTCAAGTTCCAAGCATCAACAATCATGATCAGAGCGGTCGCTTTAATGCTTTAATTTTTTAATCGCTCGCTTTCCTGAGTGATTTTTATTAAACTTTATAAACGGGTGAGTAGGCATGCCATTTTATTTCACTAGCAATAATGTGTGCTGGTCTCTCGGCGGTTCTAATTTCAACAACCGTCTGATTGCTCACGACCGTAGCAATAAGCATTTCAACATTCGCTTTCCGCAATTACGCAGTAAAAAATTTCATCGAATTATTTTAGCTGCACGCCAGCCTTAATTACTGTTAAATAGCGTTTTCCAAGCCTTTAAGTTATCTCTTAAAGAAAAAAGACGTTACTGATAGGGATCTTTGCCATCAAAGCTATGGGTGTTGTCGTGTTGACGGCGAAAAATTCGTTCATCCACCGATCTGTGCAACACCCGTCGTCCAACACAAGTTGCTGCTGTTGTCGAAAGCTGTCACACCAATGCAACACTATCGTGAGCGCCTGTGTTGTTCTGATGTTCCCGCAATGCGACAAGGATGTCGGGCAACAGTGCGACCGACAACAAAGTTGATCAAGCATTTGACTAAGAACTTTGAGAGTGGGAAGAGAAAGGATGGACAAACACTAGGTGTTTGTCGCCGCCTTGTTTCCTTGATGTGACGACAGGGCCTTAATTTGACGAACCGTCATACAAGAAAACAAAAACACTTCAGACGGTGCTTGCAGACTTGTATTTTTGTATGGTGTATTTGTAGGGTGCCGCGGCTTTAGGGTGCTGGTAAACATCTTGACAAAGGATGCTGGTGAGCTTAGCAGCTTCTAATAAATATTTTTACTTGCAACAAGTCTACAAGCCGCAGACACTTCATGCAGTTTTGACACGCACAGAAGCAGCAAATACAGACGCAATTGATCACGCAAGTGACAGGAATCATGACCCTGGCGACTGTTCCGCCGCCTATATACTCGACATTTAAAAGATGCCCATCCGCAGCAGGTTTCCGCTTCCACAATTACGAAGGTTACACGCATGTTGCTCTGTTCTCGTCAAGATTTCGTGTAATTCAAAATATATATATATATATATATATATATATATATATATATATATATATATATATATAGGGTGTTTTTGTTTAAGCTTAACAGAATTTTTAAAAACAAACCATGAAAGCTAGGTTAATGCGGTCTGCGCAGGTGAGTTATGAGGCCAGGGGGACATAGTATAGAGGACTAATCGTAACGATCAGTCGGCTAATTATTTAAAATTCGTTAATTAACTTTTTAATTAATGAAAATAGACATATAGTTCCAATTAGAAACTTGCTCAGCGTCATCGAAAACCACTCAATCAGTAATTTACAGAAAGACTTTGAACGTGTGAGAAGCGTAGTAGTGCACGAAAGTTACCGCTCGTGGAGCAGGTACAAGGCTGGGGCTAGATAAGCGACGGAAAAATTGCGCGGGCGCCTTATCGCAACCGCTAGCTTTGTACGTGCTCCACGAGTGCTAACTTTAGTGCACTACTACGCTTCTCACGCGCTCAAAGTCTTTCTGAAAATTACTGATTTAGTGGTTTTCGATGACGCTGAGCAAGTTTCTAATTGGAACTATATGTCTATTTTCATTAATTAAAAAGTTCATTAACGATTTTTAACTAATTAGCCGACTGATCGTTACGATTAGCCTCCTATAATATGTCCCTCTGGCCGTAAAACTCACCTGCACAGACCGCATTAATCTAGCTCTCATGGTTTTTAAAAAAAAATTCTGTTAAGCTTAAAAAAACACCCTGTATATATATATATATATATATATATATATATATATATATATATATATATATATATATATATATATATATATATATATATATGTATATATAAGTTCATGAATCCATCTCCATGCAAAAAACATTTGCACAGGCAATAATAATAAGAAATTATCGCCAAACAAAGAACCGCTAAAGCGGCTGTTTGTCAAACTAACAAACTAACAAAACAATGGTACTGAAAGGGTGTACGTCTCTGGAAAAGAGTTTGAACAACTTTAAGGGTGTAACATTTCTTAGTGTGTTCAACTCCAGACCGTCACGCGAGTAGAGAAGCCTCCCGCATCTTCGGCAGCAATGTCATCGCGCTTTTTTTCTCTTGTGTGTGTTTTTTTTTTATTAAACTGACTTTTTATTATTTTGAAGAGCGTGTGTTGCGTAATTCTTGTTTCATTCCGAATTTTATTTATTCTCGAAGGCACCATGTAAACGGTTTTACTGCTCTGGCTAAATTGCGTATTCACAAGTAAACCAGTGTCTTCATACTTCCAGGGTAGACCTACCTCGCGATGGCTGGACACTTAACGTCTAACCTGCAATTTGCATATTCTTCTAGGTTTTATTTTTTTAACACTACTAACTGCTGCGACTAACATTATCCATATTTTACTACGACTGACTACGCTGGGAAAGGGGGGGGGGGGGGCTTATGTCTAGATACCACTGCAACTTAATGGCTGTTTCACACATTTTTGTGTGGCTAAAACCGAGTGCGTTGTGATCTCTTGTGAGCCCTCTCGACGAGAGAACACGCCGTAGATCAGTGGAACCCACTGGCACATTGGCGTCACCTGTGAGGGGGTCCTGGAACTGCGTAGTGCTAGACAGAAGGTTTCACGGTATCTGCGAAAATCTAGTCTATGCCCTATTGATAAAAGATTGTCGCTTATTACATTGTTGAAAAGTATTCCAAGCCCATTGTGACAAAAAGGATGCACAAAACGTTCGAAAATGAACGCAAATTGGAACTATTTCAGAGCTGCCCGATAGATGGTTCCAGTGGGGTCTTTCGTTGTAAGTGCTCAGAAAAGATTACAACGCGCTCGGTCGCTGTGAAATGGAAATGTGTGGATCTTTCTTAACACTGCTTACTCAAAGTAGTCGTACTTCGATGTAGCCCTCTTCTCCTTTTATTGCAATCAGACGCTATTGTGCGAGCACAGTAGCGAAGACAGTCGACATGGATTTTATTTCGTGATCAAACACTCTTCACAAACACTTTAACATGACCTTCTTGCTTTATCCGTGGGTCCACAACGTGCGTTGGGAGGACTGCTAGAAAGACTTACGTTTCTAAAACTTAGATTAAATTTTTAATAATATTGCTCAGAACTCGAGGGTCAACACTAAAATGCACGAAGGTGTTCCCCGTGTTAAAACAATACGAAAATTTGTTTTCTGTGAAAAATATGTGTGTATTCGGGGAGGAGGGGGGTTCTTTAAGCCTTACAAACTGAAACTAAATTCTGGAAAAAGTAACCAGGCGGTGAATCAATGCTACGGAAGCGAATCGTCATACATTCGATCGCACGCTCTAACAACCTTGTACAAGCACCTCAAGTTTACTCCATCACCCTTTTTATATGTATATATATTTATTTTGTTATCGTTCCCCGTGTACTCACCCCTTCCGAATTTTCGACAACGGTCTTGGGCCATTTATTTTACCCTTCAAGTCCTCGCATCTAAGAAAGCTTAACAACAAAATGAAAACACCTTTCCTCGCCAAGAGGGGGCGCGCTCGAAATTGTTTCCGTTCAATCAGCTCTCTTCGGACGTCGCGTGCCATAGCAGGTGCATAAAAAAACAAAACGAAAAGGGAGCGGACTGTGCATACAAGAAGCTTGTTTTTTATTATTATTATTAAACCAATAAAAGCGAATGAACGAACAAGTAAACTAAAAAAAGGGGAGAAGAGGCGATATCAATCAAGCCGAGGTTTACCCTTTCGCAGACGGTTCTATTCGTGGTGTGCTGAGCAACCAAACTGTTCTCGGGTCGACGTGGTGGAAGCTTTTCGACATGCGTCGGTGAACCCGAAGCCCGGCTTTCCCGATTTTCCCAAAAAGGGTTGCAACCAACTTTTACTTCTATTTGTGATTACTTTTTTTTTTTTTTTGTTCCGGGGGGTGAGGGTAAAACAGTGGCAGGTATTTATTTTGTGGCTATTACCTTTTTTTATTCTGGATTTTTCTGATTCGATTTCATTTGTATACGTCCGTGAGGGGAGAAAGATCATGGGGGAACGGTATGTCGGGGAGACGTCGTGATTTCGCTGGCGATGCTCCCGTAAAAAAAAACAAATGCCTACTGATATTCTTTTTTTTTTTTTTAGGTGGGAGTTGTTCGTGGATGCAACTCTTCCGTTTTTGAGTCTTCAAAGTGTGCAATCTGAAGGCTTTCTGCGGGTCGGGAAAACGTTCGGTGGATGGGGACGTTTTTGAACGTTGCATGGTGCTGTGGAGACTGTTATGATGAAATCGATCGTTTCAGCTAGTCAAACACAAATATTCCATATTTGTTACTCTCTGGCTGGGATGTAAAAAGGCGCCTTCTTTGCAATGAAAATAATTATAAAGAACATATTTAAGTACTTAGATCAGAGGACTACGTATGTTGCTCCGGGGATATTTATTTAGACTTTAGAAGAAATATAATTCGCCTGAAGAAAACCTTTCCTTTTTTCTGTATTTCTAGATTTACTTTTTTTTATTGAGTTTTAGGGCGTAATTACGCCAAACCTTTATTCGACTAATAAAACGTAAGTTTTCTAAACCATGTGAAAGTCTCGTTTCATTAGCTCTTTAAACAACCTAGGAAGAGCGTTGTTCGATTGCTGATCGATACCCTTTTCTGATAGTTCCCAGAAACCTGAAAACAATGGTTGATAGTGTAACGTTCGTAGTGTCGCAGGCACACAACGTCACATCACATCATGATGTCCCATGACGCGGCGAATTGACACCATAACTTCACGTGACGTTTCGTGGCGTCTAAAACAAATTGAAACGTTTGCCCTAAAGTACTACATCCAATGTAACATTATATAACTTTGGAGATAAAGATCGATCGTTTACATTCTTCTTTTATTTTTTTAACAAACGCATGGGTATACAGGCGTACTTTATTATTTGATTTGATTTTTTGGGGTCCGATTTTGGTCAAAGTGAAAGCTAAAGCGTTCTCGGATTCTGATTGGACGTGGCGTCACGTCTTGCGCATAATAAACTAATGAGACAATTTTGACTCGTTCGCAAGTTTACAATAAGGCAATATTTTGGTCAGAACGTTTCACCAACACAGAAATGTGGAAAAAGGCCTCACGGCCTCTGATGTGTTTGTCCTTATAGTACTCCTTCATAGAGCGCTCCGTGTCAGCCTGTGTACTGTAGCAGAACAACTTGAGCTCAGCAAAAGAAGCACGGGCTGTCCATGGCTTCCAACGTGAAATAGCAGACTATCACAACTTCGGCCCGTGCCCGATCTTACTCCGCCGCGGTGCTCGGTTTGTAGCAGGCGATGAACTTTCTTTCGGTTTATTCGCTGACCATGTATGGAGTTTTCTTTTTTTATTTACTTCTGCCAATTACACTACGGACCGTAGATTGCACGGCGAGAGGTTTAGATTTCGCTCTTAATTTCGCACTAACCAAAATCGGACCACTGTTAGAACAAAATTGTCACAAATTGATTAGATGGAGATATTTGGAGTTGGTTGTAAGTACGTTTTAGCAACAACAGAGGGATCAATGGCCACATGTGTCAACGCACCGCAGTTCACAGAGTATGTGGAGCGACAACTCGCGCTGCAGAATCTCGGGACCCTGTGCTCGTTCCCCACTCCTGTTCGTCTCAATCTGCACGATCATTGTGCCGGCGCGCGGTCGTGTGTCACTACTGCGCGATGCGCGTTAAAGACTGGACAGGATAGCAGTGTTACTAAAGTGGCTTCTCACATTGTTCTTCTCGTATACATCTAATCTACACCCTCTCATCTACACCAGAGACCCAACGATCTTTGGGGCCCTTTACGTTGTCTAAACATGCACGCAACACAATTAAGGCCAACAGATTCTAGATAAACCAAACTCGCGACAACTCTTCACTATCGGAACACCATCGACCCCCCTCCCCCCTCACTACTTTTACCGAGGCAAGGCTCCCAGCTCGCTTCGGTTAAAAACAAGACAACATCGCCGCAGGGTGCGGGAACTCGAACACACGGACAGATCCCTGCTGCGCGTCGCCGCGAGCTCGGAATGCTATTTTGATGGTGGCGTGGTTCAGGTGCGAACGGACTACGGCCTCGGTTAAAACTAATTTAGTGGCACTGCGATCGTTTCGTGCACGTAGTCTATTACGACTGCGGTGTACTGCTCTTTGCCGAAAGACTCCGGGAGAGGCAGAGAGGGCGGAGTTGATTTATGGAGCTAAAGGGTAAAGTTCTCCGGAGAATACGGCGCTTTGTTTCGATGTAGCAGCTTGGCCAACATATCCTATTACGTCTAGGTGTTGTTGCCAGGGCTCGAGCAGGGCCTGGGATGACTGTACGCTTGAAAGCAAGGGAAGCGCAGTGCGGTCAGGTTGGAAATTAGGGATGTTACGGCCTGCATCCCGTACATTACTACGTGGCAGGCGTTTGACAATTTGGGGGGGGGGGGGGGGGGGGTTGGAACTGTAAACAAAGAACGCAATGCTTTGGTTAGATACGCTATGGGGCTGATTTGAAGCGTGGGTGGAAGGGACGTGACTCTTTTCCGGCGATGCATAGAACCCTTTATTTTCTTTGCGGAAAGTACGTGGAATTGATTCGGGAGCGTGCTTTAGATAGGCCTGGCATGGGACTTTGGAAGAGCTAGTTGTTGTAAGAGCAGCTAGTCGATTTTTCTGGCATCGTATCTTTTGGTATTGCAGTGAACCCTCGTTCCACTGCAGTTCCGATAGTTTTAGTATTCCGTTTATCCTCGCTATGCCTTAGCTTGTTTGGGATTTGTAAATGGCCGCTTGTTTATTGCGATGGAACGTCTTGTCGTTAACGTGATCAACTTTATCTCATAGAAACGTTGACAAACAGTACAAAGGGGCCGAGGTCCGGGTATGTGTGTGTGTGGGGGGGGGGGGGGGGTAATTTCAGTTTATTAAGCAGTCTTTAGTAATTGCTCCTTGTTTTAGTATGTTTGTTTTTATAGTGTTGCGAATAAATAGATTTACGTAAATAGAATACACAAAAACGAAACTGCAGGTTCCTTAGTTAGCATTGCGAAAAATTAGAACAGCAAACACAGGTTGTAGTAAAATGTTGCTGATATTATTCAGATTCTAAGCGTTCCTGTACGCGCGTGGAATGTCCAAAAATCTGAAAAGCGAAGCAACGGTCGGTGTAAACATAAAACGGTTCTATCTCGCCTTAAATGTCGCTCCCGTCGTATAATGTTTATCTCTATAGCCTACGGGACTAGCCCTTTTTTTTTTTTTCGGGGTGAGAACACCGCTTGAAGCTGAATGTTTCTCTTCCTCTCTTCTTGCCACTCCCTCCCCCCACTCCTCCCTTTCCCAAACTCTTAGGCTCCTCGTAGGTGTGTTCAAGTTACGACTTGGGGGCCCCTCGACGGGTTCGGTGGAGTTCTTTGCTAATTAAGTTTACTAGTTAGCTCGCTGAGCAGCCCACCCTGCCAAGCGGTTCCAGCCCAGGTGTGTAACTTTAATAGGTGTCTGGGCGGCGACTCTATTTGACTCACTTAAACTGAAGTTTTTTTTCGGGGAAGGAGGAAAGGAAATAGATGTGTTTCGTGCGTGACACAGACGCCAAGCTAATCAACTGTTTAAACGATTGATTGTTGGCGAGGAGTTTCGTTTGAGTTGACAATCTCGGCGATCTAAGTTTTAAGGCGGCAACTTTGCAACTATGGTGTTGATGCTGTGCTTGCTCTACAGTGAAGGTTACATACACAATTTGTAAAGTAAACGACGCGCGAGAAAACTTAATGTAAATGTTTACGTTCCATAGGTGGCTTCCATGTGACGTCATCGTACCATGCTGGTGAAAATTTCTGCTTGTTTTTGCCGATAAATGCAGAAAGTACCCGTCACACAGCAAGGCCACCAAAATGGCCCATAGTATGGCGTCAGTGCAAGTCATGTATTCGAGGATCTCCTTCGTTACATTTAGCGCACATTAGCCGTGTCACAAGACGCGAAATATGCGTCACCAATTAGTCTAACTTTAAACATTTCAACATAAAAACATTTCACGAATTTGAACTTTTATCTATCGAGCGGGTTTGCTTTATCACCATTTTTCTTTCATCTGTACAATGCTATTTCAATATTGTTAGACAAGGAGCCGCAAGCCTTCGTGGTGTGGGCGACTTGCCTCTCCGCGACGGCGCGGCTCTCCCGAGCTGAAATAAATATAAATATAAATATTTCACAACAAATTTCAGTTCAATATTTCTTCCTGGGAAAGCAAATTTGACTTTTACTTGGCTAAATATAATACCAGTTATTTCACTTTAATTTACTGTGTTGAGATATGTGAAAGCCAATAATCGTATCTCGGTGAAAAGTTGCAATGCTACACATTTTAGGTCCCGCTCTAAAAAGAGGGCTAAACAAGGTGAAGAAGAAACGTTTAGGGCTAATACGCCAATAGACAATGAGTTTCTATCATACACGGTACAACTACTTCTAGATTTGGGGGTGACTTTTTCTATCAGTCAAGCCAAAGCCGATCAAAGCTGGTCACGCGCGATCTTCACTTCCAATGAAATGCTAGAAAAAGTTTTCCCGAGTATGATTGGCCAGATAGCCACGTTGATGAATGCAGTCCGTCAGAGGTATGAGACAGAGAGAGGGGTGACGTAAAACAAGGGGTAAAACATCTGCCTTTATGCGCCTGCGCAGCGTCATGTCACCATGTTCGTCTACGTGCGTGTTAAGGATGGTTCACAATATGCGTCTGTTGCATTCGCGTGCAACCGAAACGACCGTAAGGACAAGGTCATCGGGACAACTGTTTGCCGTACACAGCATGGCAAGCGATGCAAGGGGTAGCTTGGCGAAGCAGTCCATGAGTCACGATTGTTGCGGTGTTTTGGTCGTTACGTTCGCTTCGGTTGCATGCTGATGCAACCGTTGCAAATGTGTGAACCTGCCTTCAGAGTATTGTCCTGTTAAACAGATTATGCCGAAGGCGGGATTGTGGTGAGTATTTCATGTTACTCTATTTCACCTTATGACGTACCGCAGGAAAGGCTACAAGCGCGAGCTCCTCGCTCTGGGGGACATCTAGGTGGCACAAGCTCTTGCGCATTAAGCGCAGCCGCAAACGCTATGAGCTCGCGCTTCTAGCAACAAGGTGTAAAGTTGGGCGAGTTAGTTGATGGTCATATTGAATGGGTTAAAACAGCGCAAAAAGACGAAGAACCAGTAAAACAAACACGCAGACACAGCGCTGTGTTCTTATTGTTTTTTTTGTACTGGTCCTTTGTCTTTTTGCGCTGTTTTATCCCATTCAATATGCGCTTCTAGCCTTCGCTGCGGTACAAGATAAAAAGAAACGGAGTATAGTAGATGTCGTTTGTTCCACAATCATACTCACCTAATGTCCGACCTTAATGGGATTAAGTTCGACCGAGGCTTCCCGGATAAATAAGAACACTAAACATGATGAATAAAGAACAGCCCTGAGAAAAGCGCGACTCTCAGAAGGACCCAACCGCTCGAAATGTCACGATAAAACTTTACAGATAAGTACAGGACATGTTATAAGCATTTTTAAAAATAGTCCATTCTGGGGAGTCGTCAGCTTCTACTGGGTGAGTGAAGGAGCGGCCAGGCTCTTTAAATCGACCGCAATATTCGGTTTCTTAACATATCGCGCTACGACTTTGTGCAGCGTTGCCCACAGATGGTGCACGGAGCGCACCAGGGGCCCTAGACTCGTCAAACACAAAGTTGGAGCCGAACAGTTCGCAGAGCGCGCTGATTGGACGTTGGCGAAAAAAAACGCGAAGTTTCGTCGTGATAGACCAATCGGTGCGCTTCGTCAACTTCGGCCCCAACTTTGTGTTTGACGAGTTTAGGGGCCCAGACGTAACTTTCGCCCTGCTTTCTTGTTCTCGAAAGTGCCAGTTCATCCTCGCCCCGAGCGCGCGACGCTCGAACCTTCTTTGCCGAACTTCCGAGATAGTGACGCACTGTAGATAAGCAGCTGCCCGCCACCTTGTCAAGTCAGTCTCGCTCTCGCTTTCTGTTACGCTGCTGAATCGCCGCCTGCTTTTCTGCTGCCTCGACGCTCTTTCTTTACTTTTTTTTTGTTTAGCACAAGTTCGCCGATTAAACCTTTATTTTTCATACTTACAAAGAGGGAAACAGCGCCAAAAGTACGGAGGACAAAGAACGAGGAACACACAGACCGTTCTTTGTCCTCCGTACTTTTGGCGCTGTTTCCCTCTTCGTAACTATGCATAACCAACTCGCCCAATTTTCAATGGTGCCCTATTTTTCAGTTCACTGTTCGTCCTCTCGTCACGTTCATTCGTGACAATATAAATCCGATCACATTGAAATAAGTGTAATTGGCCTCTGAAATCTCCGATAACGGCGCAAAGGCAATTTTATATTTTTCAACGCGTCGGTGGTTTTGTTGTGCATATGTCTCTCCATTCGGCTCAGGACTATTTTCGCGTTTTGTTCTGCCCACATTTGCTAAAGACGTGAGCTCGGAGCGTAGGCAACTGGCCCCCTTGCACGAGAACTGGCGCAGCCGTGCGCGTTCCAAAGAAAGCTCGTGCAGAGAAAGACAAGCAAGGGACCAGGGATGTCAAATTCAGGATATAGAAAAATACCCCACTGTATAGAAGCGCCACCACACACGATTGTTCGCATTGATGTACAGGCCTGGAAGGCGATCCCACCGCCATCTGTTGGTTCAGAATCACACTAACCAAGGGTGGGGTTGCACCTTAAATCGTACAGCCGAAGGCACCCGCTAAATTTCCAACTTTGTTGTCCGTGTAGCATTTAAGCTTTCTAGCATCTGGTCACATAAGCAAGCTCGACAGGCTTGCAAAAACAGAGTGACCGGAAGCACTTGGGACGCAAGCCCCAAGTGCCTGTAAGTTTATACCTGTAAACAGTAAAATGGTCTGTATACGCGCTCGCACGCCTCAGCCCTTTTTAAGTTTGTTTATACTGTACATAGTGTATGCAGCATCAAGGTAAAAGACCAGATGGTCTGACGAGGCCACGGTGCCGCTATAAGACAGAAATACAACACTTGATCACTGCCGGTAGCCGAACAAAAAATGAAAAGAAACGCTCCAACTAGTACAGTACGATAGCCTCCTCTATACTCACAAAGCCTAGCAGTTCGACGACGGAGCCTTAGAGTGCCCGGTCGCAGATTTGTTGCGCGAGGATCTGGTAGCACAGAACATCAAAGAGCCGTTTCTCGGGGAACCTGGACGTCAGCGCACAACTTTCGCAGCGGCCAGGACCCGAAACACACTTGTTCACTCGGGAGAAGTGTGTTTCGTCGTCTAGCCGCAGCGGGGCGCCACTCACGTGGCTCTCCTCTCATCCTTTGTCTGCAGCTCCACCTTTTCCATTTCGGCAACCGCTTCTCGTGGCGATCTGCCAGGCTTTGTCAATATATAGGAGGCTATGACAGTACGCATATTAGAAAAACAAGTTTTTTACAAAAAACAAAACAAATAAAAACACAAGAAACAGCATTGCTATAGCGTAACAATGTTGTAAATGATAAGTTGACTTTTGATATATATTTCCACTGATCTTGATTTTCTTTTATCAAAGCTTCCTTTAAAAGATGCTTGAAAGCATACTTGTGCTGAATGTGGGAATGCAGCTGCGCATGTTAAAATAATTTGGAATTTGATATGCTAACGTTTGTGTGGCCATATTTTTTCTGGTTTTATGGAGTACAAACTTATCATGACGTGCTATAATGATGGCCAGGCAGAATGCAGAGTAATGGGTAAGTTGGTGTCGGAAATTTAGTCTTCATAAATGCGGATTGCAAAAAGTATATGTGTATAATTAATGAAAGCTCAATATTTTTATATTCTTCAAAAAGCAGAGGTGTGTGTGCGTCATAATCAGAATTATTTATTAGACGGAAAGTTTTATTTTTATAGTAGGTGTAGGTGTGATCTAATTGTTTTCGTTGTCTGAACACGAACAAGAAAGCAGTAATATACCTTGGAATATATTAGAGTGTAATAGAGTTGATACTATAGCCAATCCGGTAATAGATGCTTTACAGACGAAATCAAGATCTAGAGATATCGATTCTTATTGTGTTGACATAGTGCGCCCAATTCATGGGCTCGTTAAGCTACACTCTAACGAATTTGTGGTTATTTACACGCTCAAGTTCTGAGTTTACAAACGTTAGTTCGGTGTTCTCTGTAATAACCCGGATTACTCAGAAAAGAAAAAGAAAGTGTGTGCTTACAAATAAGCCATATGCTGTCAACCAGGGCGAGAATGCAGATAAATATTTATTCCTTGTAATTTCTAGCTCGTTAAGCTTGGCTCCCGAAAATAACTCATTTGTGACTTCCGCATATAAAACTAACTTCGGTAAATGGAATGTTAAGTATATCAATAATATAAATCAAAAAGAGAAAGGTCCTAGTATTGAGCCTCTGGAACGCCATATTTTATAAAAATCTGAAGGTGATTTTGTGTTGCTATACACTGTGTATTGCCGGTGGGATGGAAGATAATCCGTGATAAGTTTATGTACAGTTCCCCGTATACCATATGCATTAAGCTTGAAAAGAAGTATGTCATGTTTGATGAAATCAAAGGCTTTAGAGAAATGGATAAATAAACCAACCCTGAAAAGTATTGTAAATTTTTTGTCACAAATGTCCAAAAGTGCAAGTTCAGTTGATTTTCCCTTCTGGAATCTATATTGTTCTTTGATTATATTATTATACTTCGTAAACAAATCTTTGAAACCTGTCGTTTATTATTTTTTCAACTAGTTCAGAAAATAAGGGCAATACCGATATTGGTCTATAATTACCTAGGTTGTTTTTGGAGCTACCCTTACTGATAGTGTGAAACCTTCACTATTTTAATTTTTTATAAAAAATACCACTTTCAAGAATACAATTACATATACAGTAAAACCCTGAATGTTCGCGAGCCCCTAATTTTCGCGAATTTCGCGAATTGTAAAATTCGCAAACTTTAGTGGGCGCGAATATTTCAGAAGGGTAGAAAGTAGGGCTAGTTGGTAGTTTCGCACAATGTTAAGAAGGTTGCGAGGCGGTATGACGTACAGGTGGTGTTTAAGGCTCCCAACAAATTACTTCAATTGTGTAAGAGGGTCCGAGAGTCGGGGGAGGGGAAGAAGAGAGGTGAATTTTCATGTGGAAAAAGGTATGTGAACCGTTTCGTCCGATGCCCAGTGGACGTAGTGTATTGCATTCCTCTGCCTTGTGGCAAGGCGTACACATCGCGACACTGTTAGCGCGAACACGGCATCGGCGCATTTTCGCATTTTACTTCTAAATAGTATTAGCGAGCACGAAATTTTCTCGCTTACATTATAGAACTAAATGAGCTCTTTCCGTAGCAATATTAACTTGGATGACATCCCTTGGTTTCAAAGAGAAAAAATGAAAAAAAAACCGGCGATCGTTTGTTCGCGCTAACAGTGTCGCGCTCTGTACGTGGGCGAAACGTTAATGAAAGGCTTAGGGAGCATCGTGCGTCTCTTGGGGCGACTCCGTCGGGCCACTTGGCGGTCCACTGTGATAGGTGCGGCTGCTCTCCAGTGTACGGTGATACAAATATTTTGGACACGTATATAGAACAGAGGGCGAAGAAGAACTTGGAGGCGCGCTTCCAGACAGTTTCTTTGGGAAATAAGGAAGCCTAAGCCACCCTTTTCATGCACTGACTGACGCTGAGTTGGCGTTTATAAAGACAAAAGGTACACGTGTCAGCACGTAAACATCGTGATTTTACTGTTTTTAAGATGTGTAGTTTCGGCAACAAAGAGGTGCAGTGTGCATGATCAATCTGGGGGGCAGGATGCCCGAGGTTTCTGGGGTTTTCTGAGGTTTCAATCAAGGTGTCGAACCGAACCCGAATTCGAACCGAAAACCGGATCAAAACCGTTATTTTTGACCCAACCGGTACAAAACCAAAACCGAAATTTAACGCTTCATATTGAACCCGAACCGGAACGAAACCATTATCTGATGTGGCGGTTACCGGTTCAACGAAAAGGGTTCAAGGCTAATTCTGTCAATGTCTTAACGGGAAAAGTTGCGGGCGTAATAAAAAATGCATCATCATCAAAATCGGAGACTCAAAGTGAACGCGTGGTCAGCGAGCTCGCTCAGTTCCTGCCTCTACTAAGGCATCTGGAGAGCTTCAAGTTTACTTTGTTTCTTGGATTGACCCTGGTGGCGCGGTAGCGGCGGCGGCAATTTTAAAATTCCTCTGGACCACTTGGCGACGAAATGTCCAAGTGTCGGAGCCAGGCCTTAAAGTCTGGGGGGTCTCAGGGGGTCTCGGACCCCCCACTGATTTTAAAGGATGGTCTGAGACCCTCCTCCACAGCCACAGCACTAGTGAAAGCAAAATCATATCTTGCAATAAAATAGCTTGTTTTCAGAAATGTGACATTTGGGGATTAGCAATTTGAGGGTTGCAGGTACAGCATGGGTAGAGCCAGCAGTGAGGTTTATTTTATGCGCATCTAGTACATCTCGTAAGAGCACCGCCACCCCCTTCTTGTAGGGACCCCCCTCAACTTACGGGAGACTTTAAGCACTGGTCGGAGCGGATTGCTCCACTCTAGGCACGGAGGCCTATGGGTCCGCGAAGGTTTCACCTCAAGATGGACCGCCGTTGCAGTCGATAAGCCATTTAGCCAATCGAGCACCGAGAACGCACCACGTGACCTTCCGCTTGAACGCAACGACACGCTGAACGAAGGTGGGACAAGTACTGAGCTGCATCGGCAGTATAGTTTGTAGGGTCGCCCGTGGTCCATCTCAATGAAAAAAAAAAAATCTTTTCTTCAACGTGTTCGTACTGTTACCTTACAAAAAAAAAAAACGAGTCGTCGTAGGCAACGTTACTCGCCAATAATTCGCCGATCATTGGCGAAAGGGGGGGGGGGGGGGGAGAGGGGGGGGGGAGAAGAAAATATATTTTTGTACGTTTGTCAGACTAGCAAGGCCAGCATGCCGCCTGTTAAACCATTTTCTCAGTTTTGTTTGAAGTCCTCTTTCATCGTCTTAAACTGAGCATTCGAGATACGTCGTTCGCTAACAGTACTGACATTTGAAACTGTCAGCCACCGAACAAAGTTCCGGTAATTACAGGAACTTTGTTCGGTGGCTGACAGTTTCTAATGTCAGTACTGTTATAATCCTCTTTCTCTGTGGGATAAAATAATTCCAAATAAATATAAAGATTTCGATAAGCCCCCGCTTTTTGGGTAATTTATTTATTTGTTCTTTATTTATTTGTTTAAACACTTTAAACAACCCGGGTGGTATTTCATAAGAGATGGGTTACAATGAAACCAGGTAACAATCTCGTAGTATTGCGCCAACAAACACGGACGCAGGAAAGAAATGAACAGGACTAGCGCTGGACTTCAACAGTACGTTTAATGAAAACACCAAGGAAAACAACCAAATAACCAGACCGTCACTGCATCAACACGTGCTCAAAAAATCTTTTTTTTTTCTATGTAAATTTATCGAGGTCTGGCTGACGCACTGGACTCCTTCCTTCCCTATCTCGTAGGCTTACAGCAGTACGCGTGCAGTTTTGTCAGCCCCCCTCCCCAATATCGTGATGCTCTCAAACTTCGGCACACACAAACAAGTGACGAAGTGTAAAGTTAGGTGGCCTCCTGAGGTTGACCGCAGCGCCAATGCGTGCTTACTTGCCCGGTCATTGACACATCGGCAAGTCTGGCCGATGTATACACGACCACAGCTTAACGGGCTTCGATAAACTAACCCCAACCGCGCACTCGACGTACCTGTTTCTGCGTTTTACGGCACATTTGTTTCCTCTCGTTCCCCTGTGAGCCACTCTGGGGCATAGCTGCGACATCTTACTGGGCACCGAAAACAGGTAGCATGTCTAAAACACACGTGTGTGCAGAGCAAAACAAACGAAAACATATAGAGAGAAAGCAATCCAGTTAGAGACAGTTTTACTGTTTACAAAATCACAGCCCAGCGTGCGATCTTCACGGCCCAGCACGTGCGTGCTCGTCGCTTTGGAGAGCGAGCAAAGCACGCGCATACGCACGAACAAACTCACAGCCCAGCGTGCTCGTCGCTTTGGAAAGGTCTATAGACCAATTCCGAAATTAAGCCCTTTCCTGGCAGACTTTGATTGAGCGCGTTGGTAATAGATTCAAAAATATACGAAAGTTTGAAATACTGCACAGCTGCGTGTGCAAAAGACACCATAAAATGGAAAGCCGATCGCTTACATATAGTTTCCTTAAGAACAGTATTATACAAGTAATAGCCTTGCCACATTAGGAGTGTCTTTTGCGCACGTCACTGCGCAGGGTTTTCAGATCTGCCTGAAGAGGGAGTAGTTTTGGGATTGGTTTGTTGCAAGTTTCTCGTGCTCAGAAAAGGCTGCAGGAAGTGCTCGGTCAATATTCAAAGGTCGAGTTAGGAACCGGTTCGAACCGGTTCGCACTTATTAAAACCGGTAACCGGAGTGATATTATGTGCGCTACGCTAAACCGGAACCGAACCGGAACAAAATACAATGCTACTGAACCCGAACCCGAACCGAACCGAAATAATGACCGGTTCGACACCCTGGCCTGCTGATAGAAAATGTGTGTTAAACTTCGTCGCCAGCTCTGTTCCAGATAATATTTTTTCGTATATTTTTAGATGATGCAAGCAGGTTTGAAGGGGCTTTATTCTGACAATCTCATCTACTGTTTCCTATAGATTTTGTATCTTTCTTTACATCTGCTATCTTGAGTTGAAAGAGCTTCGTTTTGATTTTCAAATATCGGAATTCAAACGATTTCTAAAATGTTTGAAATTCGGTAGAACCTTCGGATCTCTAGTCTTAACGAATTGTGTGTATATCTTATAATAATACTAATCATAGTAATATTCATTTGCATACAAAAATGTGATCCTGGGTGGCGTGCACGGCTGTGCAGAAAGGTCAAAACTCGTAAGCAAGTGCGCCTGCCAGCCCGCCACCCAAACTTTGAATGCAAAAAAAAAGGAAATAAGATGCCTAAAAACAAACACGCACACGCACACGCACACATATACACAAATTTGTACACAGGCAGCAACCCAAAATGTTTTAAAGAAAAAGGAGGGTGAAATGTAGAGTGTATGGTTACTCCCACATATACCTATACGAATGTACACGCACACGCACACACACACACACACACATACACGCACGCACGCACATACTACACCACTGTCATGACGCCTGCTGCTGTAGGTGCTTTAAAAACAAGCGACACATTGACACAGATTTAGTTCGGTCCTGGGGAGGTGGCGAACGTATCCTGAGCGGGGCCGAGATGAAGTCCTCGACGCCGGCCAAGATCGGCGAGGAACTGTGGCGTTTGGTACGCGCTCGAATAAGTTCAGGCTGCCCCAATCTCTAATCCTTGGGATGGTCGCAAGGTATGTCCCTTTGAGCGAGCCGTCGAGGAGTCGGCAGGTAAGACCCACCCGGGCGACTCTTCTCCGATGAGCCACGGAATGCCATTATAGTTTTAATCTGTCCTGCGAAAAATTTATTTCGTAATCTACGGTTTTCTAATCTTGTTTTTATTTGTTTGCAGTGGAAATGATGACTCGTAGCCCTCTTTCATGATTCGATAAGCATATCGTATGCTTTTTCCGGGTTTGCTTCAGATAAGACATTTTCCCAGTCAAGTAGAGATAATGAATCATAAAATGAATTTAACGTAACTGCGGATATATGTCAATACGTTCTAGAAGTAAGACCATCTTTATGCTTGTTTCTTTTGGGCAGAACACAAAAGACTGGCATATGATCATTTATCCCCGCTGATATGGTTCCTGAAAGCATGTCCTCCTAATGGAAGTTTGTTATGCAGGGGTCTAGCAATCTGGATGAAGTTGGTGTCATACGGGTGTGGGTGTCAATTACATTGTGATATGCAAAAGACTATATGAGCGTTAATAATTCTATTTGTTGAGCATTTTTAACGAGCAAATTAATTTTTATGTCACCAACAAGGATCAAAATAAGACGAAAAGATTGCACATATTGCAAAACCTTGCTTTCAAATTTTAAAAAATTCGCATCTATTCCCGTCACGGGGGGTGATAAAAGGCGAATACAAAAACCGTTGAGCACTTTAATGCAATACATTCATACTTGAGTGTAGTCACACTGAAATCCTCTGTTAAAATATTCCATGTCATTTTTTATATATAAAGCAACGTCGCCACCAGTCTTTTCAAATCGATTTAAGAATTCACAGTGATACCCATCGATATAAGCACAATGGGCCTTTTCCGGGGTTTCCACGGCGCATGCGCGGCAGCAGCAGACAGGAGTCCGCCATTTTTGGTGGCGTGGTGCGTCCGGCTCGGAACTGCTGGAGGCAGCGGTGGTCGCGCGTTTCGAAGTTCTCCGACAGGCCTTAGCGCTGTTTCATTGTCGGCTGCAGCAACGACAGCAAGCGTTGTCGCGGTTTAAGCTTCTTTGGGTTTCCATCTACTAGCCTGCACTCGACGAAGCGGCAGCTCTGGATTTGGGCGATCCAGCGAAACAATGTGGACGGCTCGTAAAGGCAGCCTTCAAAGCACTCCCGTGTTTGCAGTTGCCACTTCAAGGAAGGTTCAAGTTTTTGTCCCTTCATTTTTTATTTGTGTGTAAATACAAGTCAGCAGATAGGTTAGATATGCTGTCGTGTCGCTTATGTGCCACGCAGAGCGAGCGCCTCGGAGTTGGCGTTTCTGGGATAGTGCATTTCACTGGCACACTTTTTTGTTTACCAATGTGACGGTCTCGCGTTGCTACGCAAACTGCCTGTCTGCGTTTTGGTTGTTGTAAACATTGGAATAACCCACAGTTTTCAAATATTTTTAAATCATTGAGGTAAAGTTGCTATGCTGCAGATTACTGAAATGAGTGATAAGGCGCAGGCGAGCTGGTTTACGTTCATGATTTTAGAAAACCGTGAGACTGGGGAAACAAGAAGGACAAACACGACGAAATTTGAGATTTCGTCGTGTTTGTCCTTCTTGTTTCCCCATTCTCAATTATTTTTTTTTTTAAATTATGTTGCACAGTTTGTTGCTACGTGCACACCCAGAAAGTGAATGGGAGCAGATCTATCACTACCACGACCGCATCTGCTGGTCTTGTGGTTAAATGAGAAAGAAGAGACAATCGCCTTGATGTGTCGTCCTCGTGTATGTATCGAGTAAACAAAAATAAGTTTGCAACAATGTCTACAAGCGCGAAAGAAAAAAAACAGCTGTGGCAGATTTTGTGTTTTTTCTTCAGGACCTACAGTCACACCCAGCTGTAGCCTGAAGTGGGGTGACATCAAGGACGAGGCTCGCTCAGACATCGGTGGCTGCACGTATTAATCTTAGATATTTATTAAACATGTATTTTAGTGGTGAATTTGACCTTGTGAAATTTCAAAGTGTTGCTTCCTTTCAGTAAAAATATGAGACCAACAAACTCGCCAGGTTCAGCGGCGCTCGAAAACAAAATTCAGTATATTCGCTGAACAAGTCCACCGTTCACCCGGTCAAGTTTGTTGGTTTCATTTTTTAATAAGAATGGAGCTACACGTTGAAATTTCACAAGGTGAAATCCACCACTAAAATACACCTTCGATGAGAATTACATCGGTACGTTCAGGCGCCGAGTTTTTCGGACGGTTTTAGAGTAAGCTTTCACATTTATGAGAATACATCTTGCCTATTAAAATTTTCGAGCAAATTTAACAAAGTAGTTTGCAATGAAAAAAAAAAGGCTTTTCTTAACTGTAACTTGGTCTCGAATATTTTTCGAATTTACTACCGGTACTGCATATGACATGAATCCTAGCTTAATGTAACCGTTTGTACTTTCTCATAGTCAAAGAGAGCTTCAACTATGTCGGCAGTCACAACAAGCGCCACGGCGAAATCAGTCGTCCATTCATTTAGGGGAAAAAATGTACAAACGGACGAAGTCGTCCGTAGTGAACGCATTAATTGAAAACAAATCTGCTCGTCGATTGTGTTGGATAGGCGAAAAACAAACGCTGAGCAGTGAGCGCGTTTACCGACCGCGTTCACACAGCCAACATAGCTTGGAGCGGGCAGAACCGGAAGCAAGGCAGGCCATCCATAACCACCGAGATCCCGAAGCGCGCGCGCGTTCGCGCGCTTCGGGATCTCGGGATCTAGGCCATGGGCCATCAAAAACGTCTCTCCGGCTTGCCGATAGATGGCGCCCAACATTTGCGGAACAGGCCCATTGTTACAAAACCATGTCTTTGTGAATGACAACCCTTCAAATTTTATGTTTCACCTAGAAAGAAAACACTCAATCTCATCAAACCTTATTTCGTAGGCTTCTAGTATCTAAAGTAATAAAAGAAAATTTATTCGACAAATGTGAAGTAAGAATTTGGAACGCCGTAACGCTAAGAAACTGCGACATATCAGCAGTTCCTGCGTTTCGCGGGGCATCCTCTGTTATCATGGTTTAGTTTATCTATGAGATGTTCTGGTTACACATAACATACAAAATGTCCGAGTCATTTGTTTGCCTTGCAAAAACCTTTTTCTTCGTAGTCCAACCATGCTTCCAGTGTTTTTTTGTTTGTTTTTTCCGTTCCACGACGGCGCCAAGCAACTGCTTTTTTGTTTACGTGCGAGTCTCGTTTACAAACACCGGTATAATTTGAGAGTCCGAAAATCGAAACATTTTGGTCTTTAATTTTGCTTTGCGGGACGCAGCAAGGAACTCGTTGCGTGTCTTTCGTGAAACAAACCTGACTATTATATTCTCATTCTCATTACCGCGCGCAGGTACAACCTGACAGATGTCTATGTCGGCATTCTCGAGCGGAACGTTTACGAGAGCTCCAATGCTCCTAGCGATCTCAATAGCATGGGCGTTGTTTCCCTTGGGAATCCCCTTTATCTCGACGTTACTCAGTCTACTATACTGATCAAGGTTTTGTACACCTGTTTGAGTTTTGAATAACTGCTCCCTTAACCAGTCATTTTCATTTCTGAGCTTCTCACAGACTTCTTCAAGCTTCTTAACGTCTGTACGAAGGTGTTTTATTTCGTCAAGTGTCGTCTTAAAGTCGTCTGTGGCGCTTGTACAGGCATCGACACTTGCTCGGAGGGCTCGGGATTCCGATAGCACTTCCCGTTTGCAATGTCCAATGGCTTTTCAAACCTCTCCTTTGTCCTTGCCTTTGTTCCACATGTTACCAACATTCAGTAACAAAAATACATGCAAGAGTACGCTTTGTTAGTAGCAGCAGCAAACAATAACTCAAAAAGTGAAAATAATTATAGAACAATAACTTACCTAGGAAAAGCAAAGAGACTGTTTAGACGATACGTCAGTATGCTGCCGCCGCTACCGCAGTGTTCACGAAAATACGAGCTCTATTGGCGACGTGCGCGATCGAAAGCGTCGCTGTGGTCGGCCTTCCGCGATTGGCCGAATGCTGACTATGACGTCAGGAAAGGAATTCTCATCGACGGAAATAAGAGGAATGGGAGAACTTCAATTTCGACTGTGTTGGTAGTGTTGCTTTAAGAGCGCAATGATTTCAAGCTTCCACCATGCTCCTTACAAACACCATCGAACTTGTTGTTCGCAAGGTAATGACGTCACGAAAGGTAACCATATGAGGGCGCCACTAAAACATCTCGCCGCTAATACAGCGTGCGCACGTTTTACGTTTGGATAATCAATAATATTAATAATCATAAGTTTAAAAGGCTCAGGAAAGCTACGGCACCGCAGAAAGGCAACAGCCCGTACATGGATGCCCGCGGTGCCGCGAGTAGATGATGGTAATTTTGTGACGACATAGACCTTTTCTTGAACGGCGCCGCCATCTTGAAAATTGCGGTGCCGACGACGCCGTCTAGCGGCTATCTGTGTAGGCAACGGTGTGGGTATGGGGGGAACTTGGCTAGACTTGGCTATGGTGGGCTGCAGTAACTTGGTTGGAGCTTGTCCGGTTGAATCCAGCTGGCTACTCACAGGCCTTCACCTTACCTCCTCGAGAGAACGAGGACGAAGACGGTGGGGAGTTTTGATCGACTTTCCACAGCGAAGTATATATGAGCAGTTTAATGTAGTCTATGCAGGTAAGCTCTCGGCATTTGATAGCTCCATCTTGAGTGGTGGCATGTGGACGTTTTCATTCCTTTCACATACTATGGGGCTTGCTATGATAACCTAATTGAACCACCTGCACCGGGAATTAAAATCGGCCCTCTTGTCGTAGACGAAGTGGTCGTGAGCTTAAACGTGACGTTGAGTCTGATACGAATCTCTCGCGATCCAAGCTCGCAATCGACTGACTTCATAAATAAGGATTCTTGGGGAAAATGCGAAGCTCGATAACATTTCAGCCACACTCGCGCTGCAGCTTCTTGTCCTCATGGCACACTTTCTGCTATCGCCCTTATGCTTTTTAATATTATTTATCCATCCGACTACCACGCAGTGGTAGCCAGACAACCGTAGATTTTCGGAAATTTCAGCACGGTAAAAAGGAGCACTCGTAACTAACTCATGCACGACGTCCGTTTTTAAGCCTTTTCGCCCATACCCTTGGCGGTTGCATACCCTGTGTCAGCGTGCAATCCAAAAATGCACCAGGTCGAGGGTACGTCAATTACTGGCTGGTTTGAGGTTATGCGAAAAAGGTCTATACAATATACAAGATGAGGACCACGTGTTCTGATCGTCGCAAAAACCGCTGCCCAAGCTTCGGGAGTTCAGGGACGGTCGAGGCTAGCCAGCCAGCGAGCCGACGTGACCTTGCGGACTGTTCTATAAAGGTTTCAGATGGGGACGCCCTGGCAGTCTGGTGGTGGTGCGGTCACTCACTTCAGGGAGGGCAGCGGCAGCAAGAGGTGGGCCACTCAGAGTATAAGGCTGTTACCCCGAAGGCATTCATGCCCAGGGTTTGGAACCAGGGTGGAGAATAAAAATCAAGATTATTTCAATTGTGGTCTAAATTATGATCTAAACTGTTATTTAAATCGCATCGCTTTGGCTATGATGATTTAAATCAAATACTTTTCCCCCAAAAAATACTGAAAATATTTTCTATTTGCCGTTTCTGTATCAGTTTTGCTTTCCATTGTCATTTCTTTTGTATTTAGAGCAAATAATGATCAAGCAGTATATATTTATATCAGGCAGCCATTAAAAAAAAAGACGCATCTAGTGAAAAAGTCATTATATTCTAGCTGAAATGATATAATTTTTGTAAGCTTGATATGAATGAAATAAATTTGATTCGTATGAAATAAACCTGATTTAAATCAAATAAATCTAATATATATTATTTTATTCTTAAAATATCATGACTTTTTTCTATCCTCTTTGAAGCATAACGCCGCCATCACCCGGTATATAATCAGCATCGTCAGCACCATAAGCGGCTTTGTATCAGCACCTTCTTGCGGAGCTTTGGAGAAGCTGCGCTATACGCTCCTTCTGCTGTTCAAACGAGCTTTTGGAAGGGCCGGAAGAGAACTTCGGCGCGCCAAGAATCTCGGAGGCCACTGACCCCGTAAGTGACTACGTCACAACATGGCGTCTGGGTTCAAACAAACCGTTGCAAAGGGCGCTAATGCATGGAGACTCCACATGAGGCTAGATTTTTGCTTACAAGTAAGTAACTAATTTTTTGTAAGCAACCTAACTTCTTTATATCTTTTTATGAAGATGTTCTTGTCATCTCGGTGTCGTATTGCAACAATGAAAGCCATTTCTGAAGTATTACACTCCGCTTTACTTTGGTTGCAGACGACACGATAGATTTGCTGGCCTCTGTAGCAGCGGGTGTCTTCATTTAATTGCGTCAGTAAACGAGCGACAAAAACAAGTGCATCGCCATGGCCGTAGAGGCCTCCGCAATGTGCGTTTTTGTTTTTTTTTGTTTTTTTTTTAAGAACCCAGCTTAGTTCAGAGGGGTGAAAATGCCGTAAAATCAAACCACGTCATGCAGATCAGTTACGGCGATGACCTGAAGTGCATTACCGCCGTAGTGCAGGCCAGCATGAGAAACAAATCGTACGCCGTCGAGGTAAGTCGTTTATTATTATTATGATTATTGAGGTTGTCAGGTTATTAAGGAATTGCATGTCGATCGCGATTTCGCAGTAATCATCGCAGCGATGGTTACAACCAGGTACGAAGAACCCTCGCATATATCGCGAGTCCGCAAGCAAAATTTGAGATATCAACCGATCGCCTGAAGTGCTTTTCTCACGGGTGCAATGCAATCTATTAGCAGACGATCAACTCGATCGACGCCCACACTTTTGATAAACCATATTTTGCATCGCACCCCCCCTGTGAATTTTTATAAGTGTCTGAAACTCATTATATTTCAAACAAATGCGATGTCAGAATATCGTATTTATTCACACGACTCAAACGACGGCGCCGGCTTGGCCGGCCGGTGTGTGGCAGACGGCAGACTTCTTGCATTCGTCGTCTGCTGTAGGCATCTTGAGGACCGGAAGTTGCAGTCGTAAATAGTTCAGAAACAAGCGATTACCGGCACTCTTCTGTCGAAACACATATGACATTCAAGCTTTCTATATCTGTGATTTTTGGAAGTTTAAATCGTACTCCTGATTTTTGAACGGTCGGGTTTTCGTAGCGAAACCTCACCACATGTATTTGTCCGTAACAGCGACCCTAGCAACGGTTTGTTTGGACCCATGACGTCACACTTATGGAGTCAATGGTGCGACCTTTGTGTCATCATGTGCTTACAAACTGAGTGCCGTGGCCTGTCGCAGGGGCAGAAACCGCGGTACACCGGGCATGTAATTTTGGAGGAGGTGGCGATGTTGCTTGTGGGCTCCAGTGTGCGACACGATGAGCCGGCGGCACAATTCACCCGAAACGCTCGCTCTACTCGATAACAGAAAGCCCCCAACCACATGAGGCTTTTTTCAGGCACTTCGGCCCAGTCGGCGTCTCCCAGCGTCGGTGCGCGTCGCTCCAGGTAACACGCAACAATGCGACGCGCGCTAGGCGCCGACGTCTGCCTCGGCCAGATCTGGGCATCGCGCCGGAAGTGGCTTGCCAGGCAGCGACCAATCAGAGTCACACGGGGCGGAAGTGAGGTCGGGCGCACCCGGCGCGCCCTCTGGAACATCTGAGTGAGCCAGTGACAAACGCGCCCAGTGCGACACTATTGGCCCTCACTTTTCCCCCCAACCTCCTTCACAACGCTTCCAACCCCCCAACATCTGAGTCAGTCTCCGTGCGCTCCGTGCAGACGCGTACGGCAAGGTGTACTACAATCTCGGGATTGACAGGTGATTATCTTTAAGGTAAAGTTAAAAGTTCAGTTGATCTGGCGACACTGCGCAGCGCCCGACCGACGGAAAAGTTAGAAAAAAACAAAAAAGTTAGTAAAAAACGGGGAGGAAATAAGAAAGGATGAGTCCCCACAGGAAAAACGGGAGGGGGGAAGTTAGGAAGAAAAATGTTGTGGCAAAAAAGACAGAGGTAGAGTGCGAAAGATGCAAAAAATAGGTCGACCTGGAAGAGACACAGTTCAAATTTGAGGAGTGCAATAAGACGGAACAGGAAACGGGACGACCCACGGAGGAAGAAATGAGACGTGAGTGGGAAACGCTGAGAAGCATGATCGAAGAGCTGCGGGTGCAAATCACGGAAGAAAGGTAGAGAGAACAGCAGCGGAGAACAGAGTGACGGCAAAGCTCGAGGATGAAAGAACACAAAGAGTGGCGGCGGAGACCAGGCTGATGGAGGTACTCAATACAGAGATGAAAAAGAGGAGAAACACACGGGACGACACCGACTCAACCGGGAGTGTGCAGGCGGCGGTTCATAGAAGAGACGACGGAAACGGGCCTCTGCAACAGGATGGTGAGGAGGTCAAGGCGAGGAGAGAAAGCGGCACGGAAAACGGCGCACGCGAGAAGAAAAACAACAGCAAGTCACAATAGTCAGCCAGCAGGGGCCAACTAATGCCAAGGGAAAGGCAGGAGAACACCGACACCCTTGAGATGGGGAGAATCGGAACAGAACAGCCCAAGAGAAGCTGCAGTGAGGCCAACGCCGCAGATAAGAGGGAGGTGTGGGAAGCGAGCCATACAAGTAACAGGAGAGTATTAGTGGTGGGTGACACAGGAGCATTCAAAATGAAGAGAAGAGTTCTAAAGACAGTCGACTATGACAAGCGGGTCTACTTTGCAACTAAACCCGGGGCTCAGCTGAGAGAAACTATGGCTCGGGCGGAAAGGGACAACAGAATATGGCAAGCAGGAACAGGAATGGTTATCATCCATGCAGGGAGTATGGATATGCGGGGAGAAGAGACGGCACAGAGTGCCATGAACGAACCGGAAGAACAACTGAAGAGGTGGGTTCAGATGTCACCGGAACATCAGTATGTGGTATGTGCAGTTCCAGTAGAAAGCAGTGCAACCCAACAAAAGAAAAAAGCATACAAATGAACACTGCTGACGAAAGAAAGGACACAGCGGTTGGGCCCAAGAGTGGAGTTTGTGGATGTCAACATACCTGCAGGTGAGGACCAGGCAGACACTCACAATGGTGAGGGAGCAGAAGAGATGGGACGAAGCCTAGGCGTCGAGATTGAGGCTTTTTTAGGCTCAATGTCAGACAACAAGGGTATGGCATCACAAACAAAGACCCGGGGAAGAAGCAACAAGGAAACAAGGATGGCACCACAGGCTGCAGAAGATCGAGGAACAGCTCCAACGGATGCACCAGCAGCAGGGGAGACAATATTGAGAGGACACAGGGGAAAAGGGAAGGGCATGGCAGTGAGAGGAGAAAAGCAACTAGAGGTGCACGGGCAAACCCCAAGACGAACCATGCGGGAAAAAAGAAAACACAAAAACTCGGAGAATATGTCCCCCATATTACAAGAGGAAAAAAAGTTAACTAGTGAGGAGTCAACAGATGCGGACAGTTGGATGGCCAAGGCGGGGGTGGAAAATCCACAACCAAAGTAAACGGTAGGGGTGATGGTGCAGCCAAAAAAGGCAAGAAAGAGAACACGCAGGGGACAGAAGAGAAGGCGACAAATTCTCGCTTTCCTGAACATGCAAGGGGGAAGAAAGGCAGCGAACTTGGAGGAGCTGTACGCTTCAATGGAAGAGGAGAGTATTGCGCCGGTGGGACTCGTGGAAACCCACCTGAGGAATTCGCAGGTACCACCGGCACATGAGAAATTCCACTTGGCAGGGCCAGAACAGAAGAGGTGGGGAGCGAAAAGGGGGAGGTGTGGGCTTTCTGGGGACGAATACAGGCGAATGGGAAAGGGAAAATGAAAGCTGTGTGGAGCACCTGTGGATGACAGGGAAGATAGAGAAGAAGAAGGTGGCGGACGGAATAGTGTATCTCTGGACTGGAAACAAATCCGAGGAGGCAAACAAGGCACAACTGACCTGTCTACAGAAAGACGTGGAAGAACTGAACCTACCCACCATCATACTTGGAGACTTTAATGCGCATATAGAAGAACTGGATGAGAGGACAGATAAGACCGGTCGGGAACTCCTATGTTAGATGGAAAAAATTGGACTAGTGATGGTGAATGGAACAGACAATTGTAAAGGGAAGATCACATGGGCAGTTCGGGAACGTTCCTCGTGCATGGACTACTGTCTCATGTCCCCAGCATTCTATGAAAGCCTAACAGAGATGACAATAGACGAGACTGGTGCAGCGAGTCTTGGAAGTGATCACCGCCGACTGACATTGGAGTTTGGGGCAAACAAAATCAGACAGTCGCCGATGCCAAGGACACCTAAGGGGCTGACCAGTAGGGAAATGGAGAGAGTGGTGGAGGAGCTGGAAAAAGAGGCGGAGGATGAACCCTTCCGACAGTACACAGACGTTGTGAATTGGATGTGCAAGTGGATTACAAAGGTCAAGGGAATAAGGAGTGGACACCGGAAACAGAGACGAAGGAGAAAGAGATGGTGGGACACAGAGGTGGGAGAGGCAAGAAACCGGAGGAGAGCAGCATGCAGGAAGCACGATGAAGCAGTCAAAATGAGGGCGCAGAAAGAGGACATTTTCAAAGCATGGGAAGAATACCAGGAAAAAAAGATTTAGCTCTCGACTGTGGTGCAAAGAAAGATGAAGAAGGTGGACCGACAACTGCTTGAGGAATTGCGAAGCAGTGGCAGAGATGCCCCAAGAAAGTTCTGGCAACATGTCAGGGGTGAAGAGAGATGGGCAGAGCCTAATCCGACAACAATAAGGGATGCCACAAACGGAGTAGTCCTGACTGGACAGGAATGTATCAGGCACATCGCTCTAGCAATGGCGGAGAGCTTCGAAGAACCAGATGCAGTAAGACAGAGAGACCCCCTGAGGGACAGCACGAGAGGTACCCAACAGCGCCGAGCTATATACCAGGGCGAGTTGAACAGGGCCATGCAACGCATCGATGGTCACACTGCAACGGGTCTAGATGACATTCCCGCAGGCCTTCTGAAGAAAATGGGAGGAAAGTCCAGGGAACGGCTCCGAGAGGGACTCTCCTGTGTGATGGAAACACGCGACATACCGGAGGACTGGAGAAGATCCCGGGTCAGAATGCTGTACAAGGGGAAAGGAGACAAGCTCATCCTAAAAAACCACCGTCCGATAACAGTGACCTCAGTACTCTACCGGATTTTCATGCATGTACTGAAGGAACGCCTACAGAGCTGGGCTGAGCATAAGGGTATACTCGGGGAACTCCAAAATGGATTCCAAAAGGGAAGGAGGCTGGAGGACAACTCGTTTGTAATTACACAGGCCATGAAGATCGCCAACCATGAGCAGAGGCCCCTATACCTCGGCTTCTTGGACATTTCCAAGGCGTACGACTCTGTGAACCATTCGCTGCTTTGGAGGGTATTGGAGGAGTTGGGAATGCCTGTGGAATGGAGGGACCTACTGCAACAGATATACAGAGACAATAGCGCTGTGGTTCAGTGGGGGGCAGGATTCACCGAGCCCATAAAGGCCACAAGAGGACTGAGACAGGGGTGCCCGCTTTCACCACTTCTGTTCATGCTGTACATTGCAAGACTGGAGAGAGCACTGGAGGACAGCCGCTTGGGTTTCAGGATGTGCTATGGTGAAGAGGGGAGAGAAGTAGATCAGAGGATCCCTGCCTTGATTTAGGCGAATGACGTGGTGCTTATGGCAGGGTCCTTGGAGGAGCTTCAGGAATTACTGGACACCTGTGTAGAAGATGGAACCACCCTGGGGCTAACGTTCAACCCCAGCAAGTCACGAGTCCTTGGGGCAGGGGTGGAGCAACGGGAAACCCAGGAAACAGAGGATGCCCCTACGTAGCTGTCGCAGAAGGTGAACATTCAGGGACAAGAGCTAGAGTGGAGGACTGAATATAAGTACCTGGGAGTGACGCTGCAGTCGGGACAAAAGTACCTCGAACAACATGAAGCCGAGTTGCGGACCACGGCAAACAAACGCAAGGGCTACCTGGGATGCCGGGGAATGTGGAGTTTCAGCCGGTACGAGACGGTGCGGGCACTCTGGAAAATGGTGGCGGTGCCGGGTTTGACCTTCGCCAGTGCCGTACTGTGCCTGTCGGCACGTACACGAGAACATCTGAACATGGGCTGGTCCTGTTTTAAAGCACGTGAGGCCAGCACCAAACTGATTTTCGAGTGGCGTCTTTGCACTTTGCGAGAACAACGATGGGCTCGCCAGGTGTTCAAGTACATCCACCTTCGAAGCATCAACACCCGGTGGGTAAAGAGAGTGAACAAGCTCACGGAGCGATATGACGTGCCACGGGTGCTGCTGTGCGAGGTCGAATCTCCGGAAGGAGATTCGACCTCGCACAGCAGCGTGAAGGAGACAGAAACGACCAGATAGGTCGCCGCGGTAGGCGCACGGCCGTCCCTCGCCGTCTACGGTGCGGATGAAGAAGAGCATTGTGCGCGAGAAATTCGTCGACAATTCGAGGGGCAGTGGGCTGCTGTGTGAGGCACGAAGTGGAGTGTTGAGGACACGCCACCTGAGGTCCAAGTACACGCCGGGGATGGACGGTACATGCCAGCTATGCGGCCAGCAGGAGGAGACAGCCGAACACGTCATAATGGAGTGCCGAGAGCTGAGGCCGCCAATGCCACCAGATCTGGTGGATTATGCGGTTGCACTGCGGCTGAAGAGGTTGGCACCGACACCATCGACAGGGCAGGAGCAGACGACGCAGACGACGTGCATCGATGAAGTGGGAAGTCGAGACCATGGTGGCCAGCGCGGCCAGTGAGAAGATGTCGGCGTCCTCGGGGTGGTTGAAATCCCAAAGCGAAGATTGGAGGACTGGTGGGGGAAAACTGTGAGGAGGGTGGGGGGCAATGGCAATCAAACTTAGCTCTTTTTTTTTTCTTTTTTTTTGGCTAGATCCAGTTTTGTTAAAACTGTGATCGCCCGATACAAAGGGTTAAGCCACCATATCCATATCCATATCCATATCCATGACGGAAATTGGCACGCGTTTCCGTGGGATTGGTCGCCCTTTCTCTCGTTAGTTGTCGCTGATGCGGAGAGACATGGACACCGACGAAACGCGTAAAAAACGCATCCATATGGTTGGGCCTTTAAGGTTTGCATAAGATGACAGCAGTGAACTGGAGGATCCTGCTTGGTTTCCTGGTTTACAGGACCCTGTCCTTTCTGTCCACCAGTACTCTGATCGAATCGTTCGGCCTTGCTATAGCGTTTGCAACGGCCGCTCAGGATAGTTTTATTTAGCAAGAACGTTCCGTAGCGGTGACTAATAATGTGTTGACACGTCACCAAGCTATGTTGAAACAACTAACCCGAAACATTACTCTACAAAATAAACACAACGCGTGAAGCAAACAAAACATAATGCTAAATTGCGAACCAAAGAATTTGTGGAACCATTCCTACCGTTTACGTCACAAACGATGATGGTGATGGATAACGAGGTGCCCCCTGTAGTTCGCGCACGCTGTCGATAGGGAGTTTTAGTTGATCGTTCCGATGAGTCCGTTAACGATACCCGACGCTCCGCCGAGGCCTTTGCTTATGCATCGTACCGTCATCGGGTTTTGTTATCGGATGTAACGAAACAATCTGCTAAAACTTTCGAATATTGCGTGACGTGAGCATAGCAAACAAGGCAGTGATTGCAGGGTCAATACAAGAAGAGACATGAAATAGCCGTGAACAGGCGGCGAGGGGAGGATGGGAGAGAGTTGCAGAGCAGGCTCACGGGTGCTATGCTGCTGCAACGAATCCGAGTTTATTTTAGCAGCAAACTTCTCTCGTGCATTTAATCAAAGCCCACACGAATGACGTTTGCTAAATTTAACCTGAAATTAACAAAGGCGCCTAATCAAATGCGTTCAATTTACTTTTTTTCATTCTCGTTCCCACATGCCATGCAACGCTCACGGTGTGTTCTTGGCACTTAGAAAAATAGCAGATGTGCTGCAGCTTTAAGGCACATCATTTTGCGGTTGCGATGTTCTGCCGGCGCAGGTGTGCTTGTAAGTCCCTATCTGATCATGTCGAGCTTATAAAAAATAGACTTAGGGCTGAAATTACGTCGGCAAACAAGTGGCTTACGCTACTGCATCATCAAAGAAGCTGCGTGAACGCCCTGCGGTATATGCTGTATTCGACAGTACCCCTTGTTCGCAAACAGGTGCCATTCTCATTCGCTGGTGACGCTCAAGTGCGGGAAAGACTACTGACATGCTGCATTCGGAATGAATGAGAGCGGCTGATTGTTCGTGTTGTGGGCTAGCACAATTCACCGTGGGGACCGTGTAGAGTACAGAATTGGTAAGTTAGAAAAATTACAGGGATCGGCCGCATGTTTTCTTCACTTCTAGATATATGGCAGAACTTGTCGGTTACTTCGATGTTCTTTTGATGTCATCTGGCAGGGAAATAACAAATCTCAAATTCTTGCTTAAAGTTGTCCAATGCCTGCTATCTTGTTTGAAAGGGTCAATTGGGGGAGCGCGTTATATGGCCCTTCCTTATTCCACGACTGAACAATAAAACGTTTAAGGATTAGGTTTCGTGATGGAACCGTAGATGAATGCAGCCAGCTATCCAAATATTTCACAAATTTATATACCATTGTTGCCTTTTAGGAAATGCTGAGGAAGTGAAGATGTATTTGGGGCTCGGCTTTGAGTGTTTGTTTCCGCGTGGTTGCGCTATTTTCTTTTGTTTATAGTGTAAATTGATATGTGCGCGTTGTCTTTCTTTCCGCTACTGTAACTGCCCCAAATAGGATGGACAGTATTAATACATAAATTAATAAATAAATAAAACCTGTTGGTCCCGAACGGACCTTTCTCTTGCATCCACTGGAAGTAAACGTAAATGATGCGAGATGCCAAACGACTCAAACGGGTAGGAGTGCTTTTTTGTTTTGTTTTTTAAGTATAAATAATTTAATGCGTGGCTTGTTTATGTGGCTTTACAGATTTTTCGTGACAAGGTCCCTCCAGGCGTGCACCTTCACGTCGCCGGAATTCTCGGTTACTGTGCGTCTTTATACCTTCCAAGTGCTTTTAAAGCAGCGGCGTCAAAAATAGTGCGGAGAATTCGGCACATGCTACGAGACGCCCTCACCGTGTCCTTATGCTTAATAACATTGGGGACGTTGTGGTATAGCAAGAACAAGTTTCAGAGGTGTACCATGAAAATTATTTTGGTAGATGGATCCAACGAAAACGTGTCTATGAACCGGCTCGAGAACGTAACGTATAATTAAGTGCTATGGACTTCGTTCTTCGATCGGAAAGGCTACTACGGTGGCAAAGACCTCCCGAAGATATTGTTCTGGACAGCCTTGATTTTCTCCCTGATGTCTTTGTCCTGTTGAGGACCGAAGTTCGTCGGACCTGCCAAGTCTCGTAGGGCAGTCAAATAATCTAACAATGATTCTTCGCGCGCCAGGTAGATGTTGCACGACTTTTTGAAGTGCGCGCTGAGGGTGTCGACAGCCTCTTATATTGATAGACGTCTCTCGTCGGAGTTCTAGAATTGGCTGCCGTTGACGTCGTTGCTGGCGACGGCACAGCGACAGCGCGGGAGGAAGGCAGCGTGTCGAAGACCCGTTGACTCTCCACTCCCAGGCAGTGGCGGAGCAGGTATCGACGACATTCCGAGAGCAGTCCGTGAGCACTCCACGCCCCCATTAAACATTCGAAGAGCGAAATTCATCGCTCCCAGGGAATTTCAGACTTCCCTGGTTTACTCAAGAAGTCTTGAGGAGGTTTGATGCCAAATCCGCCGTCCATCCCGTCGTCAAAGGAATGTGGAGTCCTCGGTGGACCCGGGGGTCGGGAAGGAACGTCCAGTCACCTGTGCTGCTCTCATGAGACTCATGAAGTAAGTGAATGAACAGATCGCATAGAAGAAGACAAAGCATCCGAATATATGAAAATATAAGAATGAAGACACAACACCCCCAAAGGGTACACGCAGTACACGTGGCAAATGACGGCTTAAGAAACACAGGGCGTGACTCGTTATCTTCCTGGTTCGTGATTGGTTCTCCGACGGTCGTGTCGGCTAATGTTGCATTCTGTGAAGGGATGACGAGACGCTGAAGTCTCGCCTTCCGTTTCTTGAGCTCGAGCTCAAGAAACGTTAGTGATTTGTTTGATTTTAGATTTGTAGACATTTTGTAGACCTTTTGTAGATTAAACTTGGAGCAACAGCTTTCACTTATTTTATTAGTGATATATGTGATTTTGCAAACTGGTGCCATTTGCAACCGAAGTGGTACCACTCAGTGGCGTCACGAGGGTCAGCGGCACCCAGGGCGGTAGCCCGCCGCGACAGCCGCCCCCCCCCCCCCCCCGCTCTCGCGTGGCCCGCTGTGACTCCCCCCCCCCCCCCCCCCCCCGCTCTCGCGTGGCCCGCTGCGACTCCCCCCGCTCTCGTGGCCCGCCGCGACACCCCCCTGAGCGCTGCACCCGGGGCGGTCCGCCCCCCCGCCCCCCCCCCCCCCTTGTGGCGCCACTGGTACCACTTGAAGTTCATGTGGCACCATTTGCGACCCAAGTGGCACCACTTGAAGCTCAAGTGGTGCCGCTTGGCTTGCAAGTGGTACCACTTGATTTGCAAGTCGTACCACTTGACTTCCAAGTTGTACCACGTTAAAGCAAGTGGTACCACTTCAAATGCCACTTCATATTTTTACCTGGGACGCAACAAAAGCGGGCCGGAGCGGGCCGGAGTCGCACACTTCCACAATGATTTTGGATGACCGTGATTGAAACATCACGTGCACCATATTTTCGGTCACTGAGAGTTACTCCGACGCACTTATTAATTTCGTTCCTCGCGACCACCGCCAGGGTATTATTTACGGCTTCTCGTTGGCCACATTCGAATTTGTGAAGACGCCCGGGCCTGGAACATGCCCAGCCCGCTTTCGGCCAATGGCGCCTCCTGAGTTGTCTCCCATACTTCCCAATGAATGGCCAAACTCTGTACATAGGGTGCCTTCATGTGCGCTTTGCTTGGGGTGATGACATCTGGCCATTTTGTTTCGAACGCTTATTTTTATTTTTTGTTCTGAAGCGCGTGAAAGAGCGTGTCCCTGCACGAGCTGGTGGCGCTGACTGTTACGGCGACATTTTGTTTCCTGCGATTTCTTTGTATTTTCCCTGTGAGCGCGTGCTGTCGGCATCGGGTACTACAAACGATGGCATCACCCTAAACAGAAGGGCATTGAGGCACACTATCTGTACATATAGACGCTTTACAGCAGCTGTGCATGGGCGCCGTCATAACTGACCTTCAGTTTTTGTTCCCTCTTATTCCGTCCGCTTGACTTCATCATTTCCACAGCAGGACAGGTTATTGCCACTTTTAAGTGCTACTGTGTCCTTCCCCCCAGCATAGGCCGTTGTGGAGACTCGTCAACGCCCGCTTCTGTGGCTCGGCATCTCGGTAAGACAAGAGAAGGGCGGCTATGGCGGCTCAATCTGACGCGTGTGTAAAGCGTCTATACGGCACTGCACCTGTTGTGATCTACACCACACGCCTCACGCGAGCCGCTCCGGTGCCATCATTACCCCGTATTCTATACTCTGTTTCACCTTGTGTCGTACCGCAGGAAAGGCTACAAGCGCGAGCTCCTTGCTCTAGGGCACATCTCGGCGGCACAAGCTCTCGTGCACCAAGGGCAGCTGCCAACGCTATGAGCTCGCGCTTCTAGCCTTCGCTGCGGTACAACATAAGGTGAAACGGAGTGTAGTACACTGTAGAATATGGTTGCTAGTCTAGCAGTTCCGATACGATGGCGTAGTCTCGAGCATTTTTCTACAAAAGAGGCCGGCACCTCAGCGAATCCGAGTAGCTTACGCGAAGCGGAGACTAAACGAGGTATGGATTCCCAGTTGATCGTTGCGCGAAAGAGGCAATTAGAATCGCGCCTGCTCGTTTTATGGCGTCACAGCTCAACCAACCAATAAGATTCGGCAGCGGCGAGCAGCTACATGATTTTTTTTGTTTCATTTTTTACATTTAGTGTCGTTTTGAGAACAATTTAGATTATCCAGTAATAAACTACGCCAAAAAAAGCATTGACCATTTTTTTTTACCGTTTCAGTTTTTCTTTAAACGTGGCGTCAAATCCGTTAATGCACAAGGTGCATGCCTCGTGCGACCTTGAACGAAAATGGCGGTTGTGCACTTCAGTGGCCCACTCCGTTCTACAAGCCCGAGCATGTGGCCCTGAACGGTGCTTGCACTGCACGAACACACGTGCTTAGCAGGGACGCTGAAAGCCCGGAGCTCGCTCTGGTAGCTTCTGCCACGCTCACTCTTGAAGAGGCCCTGCAATCCTATTTAAGCGTCTACCTTTTTTGCGGTTTCCACGTCTCTTGGCGTTCGGGCAACCCAGCGGGCACGGAGAGAGTAAATAAATATCAGTGCGTCATATTTTAACCGGACGACGCGGAAACCTCCTCGTCCTACGGGGGCGCCCCGTGGTGTCGAACGCGCGCGGCATGTGACGAAATCGTGACGTCGTTGGTCTTGGTCAGCTGAGAAGAGAGAGCTGCCCCGTTCCCGGCAGCTCTCTTTCCCCGGCCTCACCTCCTTTCCACGTTTTCTCCTCCCTCCCCACATTCCTCAGTCACCGCGGCCCGCGGGTGTGGGAAAAGGGGGGACAGAGGACCAAGGACGTCATGAAGGAGGTTATTTTTTTGCTTGTTTTTGTAATTTTAATATGACTATAATTTTTAAAATAAAACGAATTTTGAAAAAAAAAAAAAAAAGTTCACTAAGTTACTACGCTCAGTGCTCTCAGGTTAGGTGCAAATTAAAAAACAGCGAAAAGTCGTTGCAGGACCCCTTTAAAGTGAAACGAAATATAGAGACCTTTCCAAAAAAAAGGGATCCTGGCCGGTTCCATTTTCGGTGTTCGTGTTCACGGCGCGTGATTTGTTCGCTTTCCGAAGCGACGAACATGCCCATGCTGGGCTGAGGAGATCGTACGCTGGGCGGATGACTTGTAAATATTGCGGTGGTGTATGCACGTTTCCACTGTTCACAAAAATCACAGTCCACGCGCGCTAAATCACAGTCCAGCCAGCGGTCGCTCGCAATTGCGGCCAATCAGAAAGCGCGCATAACGCACAAACACCGCAATCAACGCGCCCTAATACGCTTTTATGGAGAGATGTATTCGCAACTCCAACGCCCTATAGGAGGCGGGGTGGTAGTTCCAAGATGGCGGAAGAGGCTGGGATAGATTCTCCAGTATATCCCGCGCCTGCACGCTGACGCTCTTCAGCGCGCTAAAAATGATTTATTTGTCTACAAATGCGAAGCGGTTAGGGAGGGATCATATTACAGGTGACAGAGATGCTGATGCACGTTACACTGTTAGCAAAAATAACACGCCCAGACGTGTAAACCGTTGTCCCATAGCGGACACGTCGAAACGTGTTCGTTTTACACGCAGCCATGTGTGTTATTCGCCTACACACGAGGTGCCGTGTAAACTTAGCACGCTACACCGTGTCTGTCCTCCGAGAAACACGGTTCAGCGTGTTCCTTATGAAACATGGCGGCCAGCAGCCCAGAACAGGCGAGAAACGAGCCCAGATAGCCGCGCGCCTTTCAGCCGAATCGAAAGCACACAGGACGCGTTCGTTCTTGTTCGATGTCTTTTATACACAGTAAACAGTCTCCAAGCGGCGGACGTAGCTATGTGCAAAGGTACGTGCGTGCGTTGTCGGCAGTCGGTGGCGTCGGCAGCTACGACGGAACCTCTAGACAGAAAAACGAATACCGAACTTACATGAATAAGTAACTCGAGCAAACTATTTGGAGACGGTTGGTAACTTGCGCCACCTAGTGAGCTTTCTAGCAGACAGTGAAAAAAAAACAATCAGGAGTTTGTTAATAGGCTGAGAACTATCAAGAGTAGACAGAAACCCTACATACCTCACAGACAACACGAGTACCACGTAGGACACAGCACCGACACATACACAAACACAACACCGACACTGCGCCCGACACTTCCTACTAACATCCCTTTCTCCCCACGGCGTATATAAGCTTGACATGTGCGGGTGAGCTCTTTGGTCGCTGACCGTTACAGATTTATAGAAGAAGACACAAAACACGGCACAGTGGACAGCCGCATGTAAGAACTGCTTGCATTTAAAAAGTATGAAGGCAAAATCTGTAAAGTTAGTCTGTTGTGAAAAACAACGATGTATTAACAATAAATCTTAAACCGACCAAGAAAAAGTTAATTTTTTTGTTATTTTCATGCTCGACCAGTGTTATGAGCAGTGCGACTAGCTTGAATCAGATAGAAAAACAAATTATTAGGATGTATCCAATAATCAATGTATTCAATAATCAATAAAACTTATCCTTGCGCAAAGCATTTTTTTTTTTTTATATATTCTTGTGAAGGACATCCGCCCAACACTTCACTTCCGCTAGTTGTAGTACGCGTACGGGAGCAGACGCCATCACTTTTGGGGCGTTTTGATGCAGTTTGTTGTCGTATGTCGTGTCGGTGTCGAGTGGAGTGGTGGGGCTTGGGAGTTTGTGACCGGTGTTATTCGTGATCACTAATGTGGCGCTGATGCGTTTTTTCTTTAATTTTTTTTTTATACCGCCATAACCCCGAGCATTGAAAATTCATGGGTCCGTGGCACTGCATTATGCTGAATCGCGAGCTCCTTCTCTGTTGACGTCGTTTTTCTGGTAGCACTCGTGGATACTGCAAGCGTTTAAATAGTGTGCACCGTCTCGCCTATATCCCCGGTGGCATACTCGACCTGTTGAAACTTATTGCTTCCGTCATTTTGGAGTACGCGAGGCAGTTATCTCGCTGCTCTGGTTTCGGTTATAAAAGCAAGGCAAACCGCTCGTAGTTCCCGCCCTCAGTACACGTTGGACATCTTCCACATGACACCAGATAACTAGATGAACGAGGATTTACATTTACTTCAGAGGTCACTCTCGCCGCTTCCTCACCGTCGAGCAGCAGGATCAGCTGGCGACAAGCCGCGGATGAAAGGCTTGAGCATACACAGCCCAAGTGCACTCGGTGCCGATACGGGCGATGCGGGTTTCTGTCAACCGGTAGCCCAGCACAAACCGTGACCGTTCCAGCTCTTCGTCATGACACGGTGTTGCAGAGAGCAGGGTATAATACAACTACACGGACCACCGAAGCGAACGCACTGTTATCGTAAATCTTGGCTTGTGATTGTGCCATTGTAGATCATCTTATTCGTTTTGCTGGAGACGCAAACGACGGGCATAACAAAATCGTTTGAATATTCCGCATACCTCGGAAAAACATTTACCCAGTCACCTTGCGAAAAGCGCAAAACACGGAGTCCGCACCGTCCTCACTTCCCAGTCTTTCACCTGCTTTAGAGCAGTTTGTACCTGCTACTAGGTATGTCTACTGAAACTGCAACTTGAAACTAGGGGCAGTGCCAGAGAGAAAAGACACAAAGAAAGCTTGCTCGCTCTCCCAATTTCTCAACTCTCAAAGGTTGTACCATAATAAATGCACCAACGCCTCTTCCCAAAGTAAAGAAACAGCTCTATGTTAACTACGTAAAAAATGGTCTCAGTTCATGCATCTGTGGGCAAGTAGGAAATCTTGCCCTAATTTATTCACACCGCATGATGAGCGCAACAAACTCACACGAGTCACACGAGATCTACAGGAAAATATCGGTGGTGACTTAAGTTTCCCTGAAATTCTGTATAACCGGTCGTTTGCTGGACCGAGTCATCTACTCGAGCGCTGTGCGTCGCTGTGCAAACACGTCGCTGTGCAAATGCAATCCAACAACACGAAGCATAAAAACGGCAGATTTAGGACAACAATCCTAAGTCCATTGTTCAATTAAAACGACATAATTTTGTTGAAAACGCACGCAGCTTTTTACTCACGGTATGCGTCGGGAATCTTCCACATTTTAAAACGGAACGAAGGAAGATTTACTTTTAAAAACGCTCGCTGCGTCCTCCCGGACCAGCTGGACCGGATCAGCTGACGAAGACGGGACTGAACAAGTTGAACCTCAACTCCAGAACAAGCAATTTGAGCTCCGTGTTAGTGTGGGTTTGTACCTCCAAGCACCGCACCATACACGACGAACTTTTCGGCTCTTTCTCGCATCGCCGTGTTGCCCCAAACAGAACGAGATCGCCGAAGTCAACGCAGCGCTGTCGTGAACCTTGGCTTGTGGTTGCGCACTCGTGGACCCTGTGACTCCCTTCGCTTTCAAAGCACACACGACGATAACGAATGATACTTTCCGTCTTCCGGGAACATCACAGGGGCACTTCTCCGGTCACGTCTTCGCTATGTGCTCACAAACTGCGAAGCTCTATGCGAAGCTTCTCGCGCCCCGTCAAACCAAAACAATAGCGGCGCCATGCGTTGTTGCCAGATTTTCTCCGGTCAAACAAAAACAACGAAAGCAAACCGGCTCTAGCTCCCAGCGTACATCGGCGTTGCGCTTGCGCCGTGGCCAGATCGCTTGCAGTTGAAGGTTGAAGCCAAAACGAAACCAACTGCGATGTCACGTGTTCAGATCGAGGACACGCTTTTTATATCCATGTCAACTCTTTAAAACGAATAATTAGACCCATAACTTTATTTGTGGTGTGTAAGAAACTATTATCAAGACCCTTAAACTAAATACAAACATGGGCGACATGAGGGAAGCCGCATTGCCATCGACCAGAAAATGGCAGCGAGCACGGTAAGCGGGGGTTTCGCCAACGTTCTGCGACATGGCGAAATTGCTTTTGGTGCATATCTGTCTCCTAGACATGTTTCTTTCCGCGGCATTTGTCTCGACGGTCCTTTCTAAGCGTGTCCCCAAGCATTCCGGTGCTTCGATAGCCGGCAATGCAGCGGTCGTCGCCGGGGGTGATGCGTGTTTTCGAGGTCGGCTACACGGTTATCCGTGTATGACCGAACCAAAACACGTTTTTTTTACAACCTCGCATGATTTGTGAACGAATTATCCGTTACTCAACGTGTACATTTATGGTAATTTGTGTAAATAGCGTGTTTATTCACCCCAAATATTCACCAAAAACACGGGACTTGCTAACAGTGTAGGAAAACGAGCATGCTGTAATTTAAAAGTTGCAGACGCCTCAACTTGCGAAGCTTTGTGGTGGGCTAACGCGTTTTAGGCACCGGCAACGTCACTGTTCGTGGCAAAATATTTTTGAGGGTGATGAAGATATGTTTTCGCTTTGCCTGGACATTAGTACCCTGGAAAGTGAGCCGCGCACGGTGACCGTCAAGCTTCAGAAGAGTATCGTTCACAGTATTGATATGTCTTCGTGTCACAGGCTCACAACTATACTCTGTTTCACCTTATGATGTACCGCAGGAAAGGCTACAAGCGCGAGCTCCTTGCTCTGGGGCACATCTCGGCGGCACAAGCTCTCGTGACTTAAGAGCGGCTGCCAACGCTATGAGCTCGCGCGTCTAACCTTCGCTGCGGTACAACATAAGGTGAAACGAAGTATAGCTGATCACCGTCTCAGTTTTAGTGTATTGCAACACGCGATCAAACTGCTCTATGGTTATTAGCGGCGAGATGCTTTGGTGGCGCCCTCCTGTAATTCCCTCTTGTGACGTCATTACCTTGCAAACAACAAGTTCGATGGTGTTTGTTATCAACATGGTGGAAGGTTGAAATCATTTCGCTCTCAAAGGAACACTGCCAGCACCGTCAAAATTAAAGTTCTTTCATTCCTCTTATTTCCGTCGATGATAAATCCCCTTTCCGACGTCATAGTCAGCGTTCGGCCAATCGTGGAAGGCCGACCACAGCGACGCTTTCGGTCGCGCACGGGGCTAATTGATAAAAAGTTTCTTACCGCAGGCTACCTTGCTGTGTAGCATTACAACCGGAAGCTCGCGCTGCGTCATTGAAGCATAATTTTCAGCGCGCGCCAGCAGCGTTACCGGGCTCACGGTAGCCTGCAGTAACGCTATGCTAAAGCTGCCTATTAACGTCATCACCGTGTTTAGGAATTTTATTTATTTCTCTATCAAAAAGAGATATCTTAATACACCGTACGTTTGTGTACCGTGTTATTTGCAACATTGCGGCCCCTCTCGCCAAAACTGCCGGTTCTAAGCTCTCGTTAAGAACGGCTGGCTAACGCAGACGCGCTTAAAACGCTTCGAGCATTTTTTTTTTTATTTGTTTTGTAATTACCTGAAAGCAAGTACGGGCATTCTGTCTTTTTAAAGTGCTTGAAATAAATGGTCGTGTTTCTTGCAACGGCCTTAAAACGCGAAGCCATTCCCGGTGTGTATTGCTTGACATATCGTTGCGCGACAAGTTTTCTCCTACTTATGGCAAAGAATAGACTTTTCGTAGACCGTACTATAGAGCTCTCCATTATTAGCGGGAGCGTTGCCGTCCCGTTGAGCACAGATTGAGCTGGCAGCCATGCACAAAAACAAAAATCCGCAGCGTATGCGATATACGAAAAGTACCTAATGAAATTAGACATCCCGATCCTTCGTGCAACGCTGTTGCAAGGCGGACCACAAGAATTCCTATTTTAACGCGCTCACTTTTTTCGTTAAAACGGCTTCCCACATCAAGGCCGACAGCCCCTGCCACCATTTCCGCGCCGCCGCCGCCGCTGCCGTCCCCGCTCCTCTGGTTCTCCGTTCGTCCGCGAGAGGGCGAGCGGCGCGCTGGAGTTGCCAATACAGAAAGCGAATGGCGGTGGAGCGCCCGCTTGTGGCGCGTGTCTTGTGCGTTCGCAAAACCATGGTACGCGAAGCGTTAGTTTTATCAAGGGGCTTTGTTTACACTCGGAGACTGGCAGCATGCTGCAGACACAGCATGCCGTGTAGTTTAGGGCCCCAGGGTCCTAAGCTATACACGGCGGGACCAAGCGGTACCAAGGGACCGGTACATCGAAGCCGGTTGGTCAGCGCCGAGCCTCTGACTAACCAACCGGCCCCTTGGTCCCGATTGGTCCCTCCGTCTAGTTCAGGGCCCTTGATGTTCTTTTCCAGAGGCACGCTGGCTTTGTCAGATCTTTCCTTTTCTATAAGAAGCTAGCCAGGAGATTGCTCGCGCCGTCGAATCGTTAAATGCGTACATTGTTCATCTGTGCAACGTCACCACGAAGCAACAAGCAATACATTTTGTGTTACCACGACCTTTGCTGCGATAGTGCTGAAAAGGGAGGATGTTTTGTTCCTTTACTGTGCATGAACGTCTACCGTATTTACTCGAGTAATAGCCGCACTATTTATGAACAAGGCCCGTGTGTCTACTTTCCCGCAAAAGCACATATACAGCCAATCATCGCGTTGCGCATAAATAACATAGCGAATAACTAGATCAAGAACACGAGTCTCGACACAAATGCAACCTTCACAGATGGTATCTTCGCGCGAAGACATTATCTCTGTCTTGTAAACAACTGGAATCATGTTGTTGATCGCGTTGAGTGGCAATCCACGTGCTCCGCGGAAAAGCGAACCCTCAGGTTTTCTTCATAAACAGTGCGGCTATTACTCGAGTAAATGCGGTAATATGCAAAACTGTTCTAACAAAAGGCTACTGGGCGGTGCCATTTTTACTGTTCCTGAGTGTGGATGGAGCAGGTTTTGATTGTTTTCCTAAACGACGAACACGCACGTTCTCAGCCGCCGATTCGTAAACATTGAAACGTTTTGTGGCATTTCAGGGGAACCCTCGCAGACCTTTGATCGGCGTCCCAGGTGCCTGAACGCTGATCAAATTTAATACGAACGAATAACTTTTATTAACCTTTGTTCAAATTATCGTGGTATGAATACTTCAGAAAAATGAATCAAATTAGCTTACCTTAAATTCAAGTTCTTAAACATTGTGGTTTTCAAATTAGAAGAAAAAAATCGCTAATGTTCGCTTACAATCTGAAAGATAATTCGAAATATCGCACTTCTGTTGTATCGTTGCATCGAATTCAAAGTAGAAACAAAGCTCACGGTGGGAATCTGGCATTAGCTCCTCCTAAAACTTAAACAGCCGAAGATATTATATACCTTATTCTTCATAAGATGGAGAGCGCGCTAAACACGAAAAACATTCAAATGCGTGAGAACCATAGCAACCTGAACTCGCGAAACGTGCATAATTAAGAGCTGCAAAAAAACGTACCCAGAAATGGCACGACACTCCAAATCCGGCCAATCAGCGATGGCCCGAGGGGGAAAACACCGGGAGTGACGCAACTAGTGTTAGTTTCCTAGCGGGCGGGCGAAGATCAAGTAATGAGCCTCACTATGCAGAAATCACGATGTCCCACTCAGTGTACTCGCCCCCCGCGTGTCCCGAATCGCTATTGTATCGGTAACGAGCAACCCCACCTTTCCCGCCCGCTTCTCTCTCGCTTTCTCATTCACCCTCTTTCACTTTCCACCTTTACAGAGGTTGCCTATGATTAGCTGAGTGGGAAGCTTTGTGTTGCGGAAACAAACATACAGAGAAGTGCCCAATCATGCATGAGCACGTCTGCTTCACGGTTCGTTAGTTACGCGACCGACCGTCAGTTCGTGTTTAGCGGCCAGTCGCGACCAACATGAGCTGGCTCAAAGAAGGCTTCGGTAGAAAATTTCACTTACGCGCATCGTAATGACGTCATAGGGTTGGTATAATGTTCACGGTCGTACTGGATCGCTCGCAGTCTTACGGAGTCTTCATGAGGCGTGGTAACACCTATGTTTCCGAAGCTGGCACTGTCAAGTGGTAGGCTTCAAGCGCCAATGGGCGGCCGGGAGCTGCGCCACACCGCGGCTGTATGATGTGTCACTTTGCTAAACTCGGGGATAACTTTCCGCAGCTATGCATGCAATCCAAGCAACGGGAGCGCGCGCTTGAGCGCTGATCAAACCTGTGCACGCGTCAACTGGCGCCCGAAAGCGTGACCGACATTTGCATTCTCCAATGAATGAATGAAAGTATCGGCGATCACCCCCCAATGGGGCTTTTATGGTTGATGACCATAGCGTATATGATTATATTTTCGGGTGAATTAGGGGCCATGTGCCAGGATTCATGTTCATCAGCTCAGACAGCTTCACCGACATTCGCCGCGAATGTTTCTAGAATCTTTACGGTGTTATGTAATCTCGATGACGCTCAGTAAAAGAAGGAAGAAACCAGCTCTCGATTTGTACGAGCGAGTCGGCGATGGCCTATACACTATAAAACATAAAGTCTGTGACCTCAGTTTTCTGCAGAACACCGATAAAGCCAATCAACGCTAACATTAGAAGATTCCCAATGATTTCCGAAGCTCAGAACGCAACTAGATCTGAAAAAATGCGATGGGACCAGGGTCAATGAGCAAATGAGACCCCACGTTCATCGTTCTTGTGGGCATTTCATTTTAACGGCCTTCTCGTATTCTGAGCTCCCCCGTTCGCTGTGATAGCTTCTGTTGTCTGTCGCGGTTGGCTGCCCCCGTATTCTGCGGGGAAAGTAGACTCCCAGACATTTTCTTTAGACAGTACCACCTCGTGCCACTACATAAACACGTCGCAAACAAACATACGCCAGTATACTACACACGTGAAATTGAAACCCTAGCGCAGTGGTTCTCAAATGGGGGTCCGCGAACGCAATCTAAGGGTCCTCGAAGCACTGCCTCATCAAATAAGCTCGGCAATAAAAGTCGTATTGTTTTCAGATTAAGAAGAAACCTTCCAATTTTTGGGTGAGTTTTCTCGTGTGTATGTAAACGACAGAAGTCTACTTCGCACTAGCCCTTAGTTGCATTCATTTATTAAATAATATTCAAAACTAACCTATACCTCTCCCTTCACTTCACCACGAACAGGGTACCCCATCATCTCCGCCGATCCACAAAGGGTCCACGAAACATCAATGGTTGAGAACCACTGCCCTAGCGTATCAGTAATACAGCCCAGCAGCTCTTACACAGAGCCCAACGTGCAGATTGAGTTTCCCTCCGGAAAGCAACGTCCAACAAGCGCGTCTAACGCGCCGCGCTCTTCTACTGTCACAAAGTTCAGCTGGGAGAATCAGCAACTAAAGTCCCGGACGGCAACAGAAGCAACGCCTAAAGGGAAGCCCAACACCGCCGCCCGCCGGAACCCGGATGATCATTAGTCAATTTAGTGCGCCATGAAACAGAGGGACGCACATAACGCACCATGCCCCGAGCTACATCTGCAAACAGCGCGTCAAAACAACGATAAAAGTGGCGGCGACAAAGAAAAACCAAACATTCGCGGCGGGTGGGGACGGAGGCCGGGAAGGACGAAAGCAGCGCTCGATGGAACAAAAAAAGAAAAGAGAAAGCCGGAGAGGACTGAAAACGAAGGGAGAGGCTGGAGAGGTGGTGCTGGCAACCGGGGTTCCACCTCTCCCTCTTTTTTTCTTTCCCGTGCCGCGCAAATTGGCCAAATTTATCGAGAGACACGTCATGACGCGACGACTCTCGCTAAAAGTGCACTTGCTTCATTCTCCCGCAATCTTCCCTTTTTCTTTTTTTTTCCATCTCGCGCTTTTAATTTAGCGTTTATTCGATGCTTCCTCGGTAGCTTATTTTCGTTTGCTTTTACATCTTATTTTTAGAGTCGACAGCGAGTTGTTCGCTTTCACTTGGTCGTTTCTATCCGCGTGTTCGTGTTCGCGCTTTGTTTTTAAGACCTTGAGCGTTTGAAGAAAAGAAAAAGAAAAAAGGAACGTTGGAAAGTTTTGAAAACACGACAAGCGGCGGTTTTGGGATGGTGCTGAAGAGTGCTTGTTTTCACTTAATGGAGAAAAGTTGCCTTGGTAGTCGATAGCTTGCCAACCTCGAATCCCGGAGAAAAGCTCACAAGAGAAAAGCTCACCGGAGATAAGCTCACCGGAGAAAAGCTCACAGCGAAACCGGCGGATGCGGAGAAAAGCTCACCGGCCATTGAGCATATATGCAAAAAAAAAGCTCACCGATTTTTTTTTATTCATATGGAGGCTGTTGGATCATGCGTAACATATATCAATTTATTATTATTAAAATTCGTCAGCTTTGTAAAAAAGAAATCTTTTTGTAATATTTGTTAAGCTTATTGGGTATACTGCTCCCAAAATAATAATTGCGGGCGAGTGTTTTCTGTGGCTTCCTCTCTAGGCAACGAAAGCCTAACTTAAAACTTTATGAACTTGAAGAACAGAAAAAAGTTGAAAACTTAATAATGTATGCCTAAAACATAAAAATCAATACTGTAAATGCCAAATATCCGAAAGTGCATGCGCAACAACGCCGTGCCTGAAATTCTCTTTGAAGCTTTTGTTAATGTTTGAAAACAGGATAAAACAGTAAGTAGGATGTCGAGGCTTCTTTCTTCCACGGACATGCACGTTTTCTAGGCTCTCGTGCTGGCGATCCACACGTTGCCTTTGCGTGATAGTGCCCCTTCTACGGTGAGCCACCCATGACCTTCAGAGCTGCACACTGTCACCGTTGTTACTCGTAGCCTATATAAGAAGTAGTCTTCTGTAAGGTAGCGAATAGGGCGAGTTGGTAAACGTTATACATTATGAAAACCGCTCAAATGACGACGATTGAGTGAAGACAACAAACACGACAGGACGAAGCTGTTCTCGGAACTAAAGTTTTGTTACTGAAATTAACAGAAAGAAAACAGCGTAGCGGACACTGACTACATCAACAAACACCTATTTATCTATTAGGCAGTACAGAATATTCGGAGCTCAAATGGTTCACACGCCGCTCTTCATATTAGCTCGCAAAGAACAAACCTCTTTATCTGACAGAGCTACCGACGGCGCACTGTCAGCTGTCAATAAATTGCTGTCTTTTTTACCGGTGTACGATGTTCTGATTTTATACTTGAGGCTTCATTTGAATACAAAATGGGCGATTACAAATTTTTGAGGAATTAGTAAATATGCCCAATTAAATTCAAGAATATTACAATCCCGAGGACATATGTTTAATGAAGTGACGAATGCGAATTGTGTTAAATTGCCACGTTTGACGCAGAATCCGCTAAGTTAAAAAAAAAATCGGTGAGCTATTCTCCGCATCCGCTCAAAGATCGGTAACCTTTTCTTCGTATCTGCCGGTTTTGCGGTGAGCTTTTCTCCGGTGAGCTTATCTCCGGTGAGCTTTTCTCCGGCGAGCTTTTCTCCGCCGCCCGCCAACCTCGACTTGTGTGAAGCTTAAAATAATCATTATTTTTGTATAGATGGCTTCCTTGTATTGTTAGCTTTGTGCCCTGACGCGCTTATACAGCGGGAAAATACTACTTCCAAAAACCCCTGCGTGCAACACTGCGCGCTTTGCATTATGGGACCTCGTTGGCCATATATAGAAGAGTGGCATGGTTTCGATTTCGATTGCCCCGTTCACGAACTAGCGCGTCTCAGTACTGCATGAAAATAAAGTTAGCGCCCACTTGCATTGCACCCATTCATTTTCGTGAGAGCCCCCGTTGAAACACGGCCTTAAAGAGGCACTGACACCCCAAAGGTCGTATTTTTTTATTGCCTAAAACGATGCACGTTGTAGTCATAGACACGCAAAAAAAAAAAAAAAACGCACCGCGAAAAAAATTCTTCCCGCGCGCGCGCGCGCATTTTTATTTTTGGCGGTTTTCTCTCCCGCTGCTCACCTCCTCGCTTCTTTTGATCGGTGACGTCAAAAATCATGAAATTTAGAAGCTTTGTAGGCGACATTTCTATAACATTTAAGGGGGATTCAACCGCTCGTCACTCAATGGGCAAATTTCGCTACACAAACCTGAGTTTCAGGAATGCACGATAGTATCCGTTTTTTTGGAGGTTACTTATGATAATGTAATGAAGGTTGTACGGCCCTTGGATTTTTTTTTAGAGCGCTGGAGATTTTTAATAAAATCCAGAAATATGACCATTTTGACTGTTTTTAGCGCGTTTTGAGGCATTTTTGAAAATACAATTATTTAGAAGACAAACGTGACAAAACGGCTGGCCGTACGTAATAGGGGTGCCTCTAATTTTAATTTTAAGACCGTGACGATAAAGCAAAATATTGTTGTATTTGCGTATTTGTGTAAATAAAATCACACTGTTAATTTTATTTCCAACTTGTTAAACGAGATGGCGACACTAGTACTAAATGCCTCAAACCGGAGATTCTCTTGCTGTTGCTGTTGTTGTTTTTCTCTCGAGCCCGAATTCGACCGCGATGGCTCGTTTCTCGTGGATCGGTAGCACGTGCAGCGAAAGCTCACGCTGCGTTTGCGTTTGACTGCGTTTGACTGCGCTGCGGATGCGAGAAACCAGGACATTCCTGCTGCTTATATCGCGTGCCAAGATGATTCCTTGAATTGGATTCCACGCTTCGTACGAAGCACAGATGTGCCGGTGACTCGCTTTCGGTACTCGACGCAACGCAGTCAAACGCACTCAAACGCAAGTGTCTGAACCGGTCTTTCAGCTCACTAATCGCGGATTCAATCCACAGCCTCTGCCCTTTTCAATCTGGATGAGCATCATACCGGCGTGCTGTCAGGTATCACTATTGCGTGATGCACGTTAAAGTCGTCAGACAAGCAGCGGTATACTGTACTGTCTTTCATCTCCACCGAAGACACCAGATGCCCTCAGGGCTGACTAACTTAACCGCTGTATAGGGGGTATTCACTGGACGCCATATTTGAGGGTGATGTTTAGAGCGCATGCTCAGAATGAGCTCACAATAATAGGGTGTATTCACTGGCGGCCATATCTGTGTGCGCTAATGCTGAGCACGTGCTGATGGCGAGCTTCCACAGTCATTTTGCAACGTGCACCCCGCACCATCAAGATTGCCGGTCTTGGGAGCCTATTAATGCGAGCTTGTTCTGAGCATGCGCTATAGACAGTGACCTCAAATATGGCGGCCAGTGAATACCCCCTATAGGCTGCTAAGACCGGCAATCTTGATGGTGTGGAATGCACGTGGCGAAAGAACTGTGGAAGCTCGCCGTCAGCACGCACTCAGCAGTCGCGCACACAGCTATGGCCGCCAGTGAATACTCCCTATAAACCATAGAGATCATACATACTACATAGACACAACAGAATTACAATTCATGGCTCTGTTGGTCGGCCCATTTTGAACGTTGCAAAAAAGTGTAACTATTCATCAGCACACTCCTAACGAAAGGCCTGATGAGGCTCTGAAGGCGGTACTTTTGTTGATTCTATTTTTTTGTGTGTGCTATGTTAGCGCGCGTGGTCAAACGCTTGCATACGCTACAAGCGTGGCTCGTAAGCACCCTAACCGCTCATTCACACTGGAAGTGGATCCGCGTTGGCAAAGCGGTTGCGAACGCGGTTCTATTAGCCCCGTGCGCGACCGAAAGCGTCGCTGTGGTCGGCCTTCCACGATTGGCCGAACGCTGACTATGACGTCGGAAAGGGGATTTATCATCGACGGAAATAAAAGCAATGAAATAAATTTAATTTTTTCGGTGCTGGCAGTGTTCCTTTGAGAGCGCAATGATTTCAAGCTTCCACCATGCTAATAACAAACACCATCGAACTTGTTGTTTGCAAGGTAATGACGTCACAAGGGGGAACCACAGGAGGGCGCCACCAAAACATCTCGCCGCTAATAAAGATCCAGTACAATTGCACGCGCACTCGATGACACCATGTGCGCGTGCAATAGTACTGGATCTGTATACAACCGCGTTCGCAACCGCTTTGGGAACGCGGATCCGCTTCCAGTGCTGAACAGAGATATCCTAATATGTAGGGTGCCTCAATGTGCTTCTGCTTCGGGTGATGCCACCCTTTGTAGTACCCGAGGCCGACAGCACGCGCTCACGGGTAAAATACAAAAGAAATCGACGAAAACAAAATGTCGCCATAGCACAGTCAGCGCCACAAACGCGTGCCGGGACACGCTCTTTCACGCGCTTCTGAACAAAAAAAAAAAGAAAAGAAAAATAAAAGTGTGGGACAAAATGGCCAGATGTCTCCACCCTAAGCAAAGCGCACATTAAACTAATATGTATTTGGAAATAAAAAAAAATAGTTCAATGAGTTGCAAAGAAGGCTAAAATACTTATTCCGAACAACACTTATTATATGAAACATTATTTCAGACATTTCCATTCTCTGTAGACCTTGTTTGGTGGCTAGTGGATGTGAAAAAAAAAGAAAAGAATCATGATTTCTATTATTTTGAACAATTACAATACATTTTCTTAACCAACAAACAGGTGCTTACTCTGAGATGCAAATGAAATTTTGACGTTAGCGTTTTGGCGCTCGAAACAATTTTTTTGTAAATTTAACACTTCCCGTTTTGCGGACTACTAAGAAAACCAAACGGGCCATGATAGGCCATATGCGAAATCCTTGCCAGCTATCATCATCATGCCATTAGGAGCCGCCATATTGGGGGGTTTATCACATCTTCCTGTTGTGGACGAGGTGCATCTCCATTTAACTCGGTTTTCATGATATTAGGGCAGTTTATTTGTCCACTCAATGGGTTGCTGGTTAGTTTCGGATCAAAGAAAAAAAGAAAGACGGCCGCCAAATTCAGGAAAAGGAATTGTCAGCAACGAGGTCGCAAGACTCGTCACTCAAGCAGTGAACTGGGCCATCCAGGTCAATGAACGGTATTTCTCGAAGACGTCCTGTGAAGGGTTCGTACTGAACTTGCAGCAGGTGATCATATTTTAGTTCTACGACTTGCACTTTGCCGGGGCTATTGTTTTTCGGGCGAAATCGTCGGTACGGAACCCCCCAATATGGAGGAAATCTGATCGTTGATCATGAATACACTAGATGGCGCTTCTTTTTGCATATGGTCTATAGGTAGAAAATACGTTTCTACAGAAGGTGAGGCGTACGTTTCTTTTTTTTTTTTCCTCTTCACTTTTCTAATTTTTAGGCAAAATCAAATGAACCTCTGAATAACTTTAGTGTGTTCATAAATAACCTCGGGAGTTCATTATGCTATTGTCCGTTATGAACACCTCTTTCAACAGTGATCTTACTATGTCACGGTGGAATGAAGCGGTGCTACCTTATTTGTCTGGAAACAAATTGGGGTGTGTGTATATGATACAGCCTAGAACATAGTCTGCCTCAACGGGCGGCTTGTCTCCCAGCTGTAGGTGAGCAATTTAGCCAATGCAGTACAGCTAGTAGCCTGGGGTCTTTAACGTGCATCCCGAGACGACCGCACGCCGGTACGATGCTCATCCAGATCGAAACGGGGGGGTGGGGATTGAACCCAGGATCCGTGGGTTATACAGCGTGTGCTTTCGCTCCACGTGCTCCGAGGTGGTGTGCTCTAGCCCACTCGGCCACTGATCCTTTTTTTTTTTTTTGTTATTCCACTTGGCCACCGATCCCTCTTTATCTGTCTGGACTAACCCCCCATTCACACTGGAAGCGGATCCGCGTTCGCGAAGCGGTTGCAAACGCGGTTGTATAAAGATCTAGTGCAATTGCACGCGCATTTGATGTCATCAAATGCGCGTGCAATTGTACTGAATCCTTATACAACCGCGTTCGCAACCGCTTTGCGAACGCGGATCCGCTTCCAGTGTGAATGAGCCCTAAAGCCCTTCGATGTGTTTGCGTTTGTCTTGCAAGTGGCGTCAAATGCGCCAGTGCACGAGGCCCGTGTCTCGAGCGGCCCTTGGAAGCAGTTGTCGACGCAGTACTGAAATGAGCGGCCCTTGGAAGCGAATGGCAGAGGAGCACCCGCTCCTCGCACGTGTCTTGCGCGTTTCCACAACACTGGTTGGCTGTACTTGTGAGCGTGAATTTTATCAAATAAATTTAGTCTCCACTAGTCTCCACTTGCCGAGAGCGCCTTTAACTTATGGAATTTACGAGGATAACTCGAGTGCAACATGGCTTTGTGTAGTGGTTTTCTTCCGCTGACAGGCAGACAGACGGAAAGCGTCCTTTCTTGCCATATCCGTTGCCAATCTTGTCAGCTGCTGTGCACTTGGCGTGCGATTGTGGACGAGTAGTAGAGCCACGCCACTTGCTTGGACAGAGAACTCCTTGGTACAGTTCACGGGTGGGAAAAGGTTGCTTCTTGTTGCTTTTGACTCGACGCGCAGAAGTGTGGACCTCTTCGACGAGGTCCACACCTCTGGACGTGCAGAAGTGTGGACCTTGCCGCGCAGAAGTGTGGACCTCGCCACTAAATGAGCTATGCTTAGGGTCGGCACTCTGTTCCCCAATATTGCTGTGGGCGCCGCCATCTTGGTGCTTGTACAGAGCAGACGCAACTGCCGATCGTCAGGATTCAAAAGTGCGACTTCCTCGGCATTTGATTCGGTGTTAGGAAGCTCGTGTAATATTGCTTTGATCTGTCGCGAAGCGTTTAAATATTTGTGGAGGACGTAAAAGCGTTTCCTATAATTTCAGATAAATTTTCAGATAACTGTCAGCCATGATTTTAAGCCACAATATGGACAAGCTTCGTTACCCTGAAGCGTAGCTTATTTAGTGGCACTAGGGAAGATCATGGCGGAACAGGGCAGCACTGAGCTAGATTTCAGACGCCATGTTCTTCTATATATAGTGCCACTAAATAAGCTACGCTTCAGGGTAACGACACTTGCTCATATTGTGGCTTAAAATCATGGTTGCTAGTTATCTGAAGATTCATCTGAAATCACAGGAAACGCTTTTCCGACCTCCGCAAATTTTTAAACAGTGTTCGACATAGCAAAGCAATATTATATGAGCTTCCTAACACCGAATCTAATGCTGAGGAAGTTGCAGTTTTGAATCATGACGATCGGCAGATGCGTCTACTCTGCACAAGCACCAAAATGTCGGCGCCCACAACAGTGTTGGGGAACAGCGTGCCGATACTCTAAGCGCAGCTCATTTAATGACTCTAGTTCTTCCCAGAAGTGGCGCGCGGCACGTGTCTCGAGCATTTCCACAAAATTGATTGGCGTACTTTTTCCAGGATAACTGGGCTTTACTCCACACATCCTGGAAGCGGGTTTGCAAACCAGTATTCAGACAAAGAGCAGGCCGATATAGGAAGAAGTGCAAAACTGCCACATTATTTCTTTTTTGTTTTCTAGCTTTAAATTAAGCTCTTAATCTTTTTTTTTTTTTTTTTTGCAAAACAACGTTTGCGTGTTAAAGGGATGCTGAACCGATATCTGAAGTTGCCGAAATAAGCCCCGGACAAGCTTCCCGGGACCGCACTATACCTAAAAATGCTATTCATGTAAAGGGATGGAGATCGGATTATTATATTTCTTGGAATGACGACCGCTGATTGAGCCAGAAGCGCCAGAAGCCTCCGATGCGCGCGAGGCCCTCTGGGATTACTCGCAACGGAACTGACGTCAACAAACTGCAACGGAACTGACGTGAACAAGTCGAGCTGCCGACGCGCCACAGCGTGGAAGAAAGTTGCGCTTTGAATAATAGTAGACGGATGCCCGTCGCGTTGGAAGTTTGCCAACTAATCCAGCCAAGTTAGCTGCGCACTACCTGCCAGCCACCCTGCACCCTGCCACCCCCAGTCCACTTCTGCACCTGCGTCGTAGCGACGGCGGCGACTTTGGTCTGTGGGTTTCTCGGAGTTCGGCGATTTCTTTCCCGTCCTGATAATTTGGCCATGACGACGGCGACCACGGAGACTTCGACAGCGCTGATGTTTGATGCCGCCAAGATGCCGCTTGCTCGCGACGTTCGCTAGGCCGTTCGGCGCCGCATAGGTGTCGTGTCAAAAACGACATGATGAACACTGTTCGACAAATTTATCAGATAAAATTGCATTTCTTTTAAAAATATATCTCATCGTTTCGGGACGGGGTTCGCACGTCGCATTTCCGTTTCGTCGCGCCACCACGCGGCGTGAGCGCACGCCGGAGCCAACGAGGTAGGTCGGAGCCAACCGAGCCAACTTTGATGGCTCACCATAGCCGCGTTCTGCGCACTACAAGTTGTTGTCGTCACGAAACGAGCTTTCAAAAAACTCACCAGGTGCACCTTAGAATATTTATTTACATAAATCATATAATTTAGACTACTTTATTGTTTCAAGTACCGTCATTTAAGAGCCATTCGTGTGCTGTAAATATCAAAACGACAAAGAATTTAGATTCTGTTTTTCGGTTCAGCATCCCTTTAAGTGTGGTGGTCCAAATGGCCACAATGCCGCACCTTGTGCTTTCGATAATTTTGAACGAGGATGGAACTTCGAATTCATTCAGAAATCAGAGCTTTTTCTATGTTTTGTAAGCCACTGTAATCTACGTATGTACCGGCTCGTATCTCGCGCCACCTGTTGGCCGCTTCCTGCAGTGGCGGACGCAGAGCGAAGAAGATCTAGCTCGAGATCGGCGGCGAACAGCCCGTGGCCCGAGCCCACCTCGAGCGCCCGACCTGCATGCGCAGCTGTGAGCATGCAACTCGTTTGTTCGGGAAAAATTCTGCGCCATCTATGAGGAAAAGGGTACAAATAAATAGCGGTTGAATCCCCCTTAATAACGGCAATCGTAAAACATTTTTTTTTAACGCAATTGCGAACGCACTACGGCCCCTCTTTTTGAAATACCAAAAATCAGAGTCCGGTGTGATGTCGCTTCCTGGATTTAAATACTCCCTTGGAAAACTTGACGGCGCTCGAGCAGTGGATGATCGGAGAACACTGTAGTCGGGGGAAGAAACCGGTTTTTTCCCGATCGGTTCGCCGGCGCTTCGGGTCGCGGTGGCAACGGTGCTTTGCTTTGTAGCGTGGAGCGGAGGTCCGAGAAAAAGTCGACTCGCAGGAGACCGCAAAATATGACGTCAGTGCACTGGCGCTGATAGCGCGGGAACTTCAAATTCTGCATTTGGAAATTGCTTTTTTACTTCAGAAATACTGAATTCCCAAGTTTCGAATTTTGAGGGTTATGTCCCGGCATCGTTTTCAATCGTTCCGGATAATAAAAAAATGATTTTGATGTGTCAGTGCCCCTTTAAGGACCTGGCTAGACTTATGGCGCGTTCACACAGGAAGCGGATCCGCAACCTTAAAGGGATACTGAACCAAAGAATTTAGTGTCCACAATAAGTGGCGCTCGTTCTTTCCACGAGCCAGCAGCGGCCGGTGTGCGCGAGCTCACGCCACGAAAATGACGTCAAAGACCTTCATTCGCGCTTAAGAGGACAGTGAAATACATGCGCTTCGGACCAAAGGAGAATAAAGACAGGCTTTTCATTTCTACAAGTGAAAGCTACGTACTTGTAAGACCAATTAATCGCTTACCTTTTACACCAGACACCACTGTGTAGATGAAAAACTTGTCTTTATTCTCCTTTGGCCCGAAGCCCATACATTTCACTGTCATCTTAACCGCAAATGGAGGTCTTTGACGTCATTTTTGTTGCGTGTGCTCGCGCACACCGGCGGCTGCTGGCTCGTGGAAAGAACGTGCGCCACTTATTATGGACACTAAATTCCTTGGTTCAGTATCCCTTTAAAGCGGACCCGCGCGTTCTCAACCGCAAAGCGGCTGGGATCGCGCGGTTGGAGCGCGTTTTTGCCAACCGCTACAAGACCGATTTTTCCCAACCGCTTTGGCAAACCGCGAAGCGGCAACCAATCGCAACGCGACGCTGGCGTGACGTCGGTGGCTTTCGAAACAAGATGATACCCTCGCCGGTGAGACGTCCTAGGAACTGTATAGTCCTAGCGTTGCAGCAGACCATCCAACGAAGAAACGTGATGTTCACGTCCGTCACTTGAATCCGTCACGAAAATAATTGACTCGTAAGCTTAACGGGCTTCGCTCCAGTAGTTTGGTTCGGGGAAGCTAGTTTGTTTATTATTCGGGGTGCCAAAGCGTGTCACTGCGCTGCCTTGTTCGTCTTTTCCCGTAGAACATCAAAACCCGCGCTTTTTGGAACGAAATGACAGCTTTAGTAACCACAAAGGCAGTCGCGTGAACTACCGAAAGCTTTCGATACCGTACATGACCGACCGGAAGGTCGATAGAGACGTCCACGGAGCGGGAAGTGTACCTGCGCTAACTCGACTTGTAACGTTTCTACTACCAGAAGAAATAAAGGGAACCTATTCAAGAATTAGAGTGTACGTACAAGACGATGCATAGGTAATCCAAATGTCGTTCGCCGACCCGATCGGCATGTGAGTGACGAGAGGAGCCAAAGAAGCCACGACCGGCTAGCACCGAACACATTCCCCGCACCTCCGTTCACCAGTGACGCTCACCACTCCGAAAATGATAAGAGCGAACAGCGCGGCGGGAAAACTGGCCCTCTACCCCGAAAACAAAGTCAGGTTTCCATGCGGCAAGGGTCCACCTCACGAAAAGGTCGGGGACATCCTCCTTTGGGTCACCAAACCGCGCTTAGCTGGGCCTTGCTTGTGTGTGAAGTCGAGGGATTCGCAGGCGGGTTTCACCGGGTCCGTGTCTCTTCTCGTCATGCTTGGGAACCTCATGAAGAAAAACCTTCAGCACCAAAACAGCTGAATGTTGGCTTTGGATCGTGTATTAAACTGGATTTTGGATGGTAAAGCAATGGATAGAGGAAGTCCTCAAACG